>OY728157.1:1387872275-1389122275 GCA_963277665.1 Viscum album
AGGAGAGGGGCACCTTTGGAATTCTTAAAAATATTAATTTATAATAAATCTAACCCAACTTAGAAACCTCCAAAAATGACTAATATTCGAATATTAGATTATATAGGTTTGTAATATAATCAACCAATCAAATTTAGACATGTTTCGATCTTATTTTAAACATTATCATTTTGATTTATCCTTATTTAATCTATTTAAGTTTATTTGTGGTAATAAAATTATAAATTTTAAATTATAACAAATAATTACTTATGTGTTGTGAATTTTCTATAATTTTTTACTTTATAACATTATAGAACATATAAATTTAAATTTATAATTTTTAAATATTTTTTTCGGATTTTTAAACAATTTTATAATATGTTATTTTTTTAAAATAACAATAGTGTCAATTTTGTCACAATTCATTTATTTGAATTTAAATAAAATATATACAGAAGATATGTTCGAACTAAAAGATTCAATATATCCATAAAAGGTCATATGTATCTATAAAATTAGTGGACCACATTAAATAGTTCATATAATATTTATTTTATTATTTATAAAACCATTTATTTGGTTTATCTCTTTATAAAATAATTACTACAACATTTTTGTATAATTATTTAATATACTGATTTTTTGCATAAAAATTTAAAATAAAATCTTATGATGAAGATAAATCTATTAACTTTCTCAATAATACTTTTACTCGAATTTATCTTCTTCAAATCACAATATTTAAATTGTTATATTTATTAAATTATGAAGGTGACAACTTTGGCGTCAATTAAAAGAAAATAACATAAGTGTCATAATCACTTTTATAAGATCCAAACGTTTATAGATTAGGTCATTGGATGATTAATGTGTATATATACACTACCAATAAGTTTTTGTCAGGTTTGTGGGCCTTTTAGGGGATATTATTATTTCAATAAAAACTATATTACTTATTTTCCACTTAATAAATAATTTCCGTATCATTAATGTATCACCATTAATGACAATTATTTAATCCCTAAAAATTCTAAATAAATTATAATGATGTAGATAATTTTATTAGATTTCTGGAGACTCTTCATGTTCAAAGTTTTATGATTTTTATCACTAAATTAAAATTATTATACTTATAAGATTTAAGAGAGTGACATGTTGTCACTTTCTTAGGTTTTAATAATAATTAAATTATTTTCATGGTAAAGAGTCCATAAAATGAATCTAATCTGACACATAGTTGATATGGGTTTACTTTTAGCCATCCAATAGAATTTTGGCATGTGTTAGGGTAATTTTATAATATTATATTTACCCTTAATTACCCGATTTACCTTTAACTATGGTAAATAAAATTTACCAAAGTTTCTATTCATAATTCGCAAAAATAAAAAGTAGTGTATTAACATAATTTGGACCCACTGATTCAAAATATGGAATCCATTTTTTCAAATTCCATACACAGAAGTTTCTGAAATTAAATTAAAATTAATCCTGTTGTTGAATGAAAACAGGTTTTTGTTTAAAACATTGCAAAAGATTGAATTGATTTAATCTACGAATTCCATTTAAAATCAATGATAATGAAATAAATTATATTAAATGTTAAAAATATATTCTATTTATACTTTAAAACCATTCAATATTATAATTTAACCATATAAATTATTACGATGAAAAAATATGTTTTTTATTAAAATATAGCGTGTTTTTACTATTCATCAAAATATGAAAGTTACCAGAATAATACAAAAAATGTATCCAAAGTAAATTTTTATTTCTTGATTCCAAATAAGAATTTTTTTGTCAAATTGAACTTATAAACATGTCAAAACTAGATTTAAAGTGGGTGCACCATCAAAAGGCAGCAAAACTGTATTTTTTGAAAAATACTTATTTTACCCGAAAAATTTATTTTGTTCTTATACCATGTTCTAGAAAATGAGTAAGATGAATAATAATGTTATAAAATTCAAAATTTAGTTAATAATATTCATAACGACTAGTTCATAATAATATTATAATAATATATAATTGTTTAGTAAAACTCAGTATTGCGTACAACACACGCTATCGAGGAAGGTCATGATTGCGTGTAATGCAAGCCTTGTCTGGGTTGCATGTTGTGAAAGAATCCTTAGTTGTTTCATTTAACATAATCCAACCATTTTTCAATTATACATTAAATATATATATATATATACTCATTGTTTCGTAGAATAACTATTATAAAAATTCTGTGTAACACGATCCAAGAATAGTGTTGCGTATACTACAAGCTAATACGGTGTTGCGTATAGCGCAAGGTAATCTTGGTGTAGCATACAACACAAGACATTAATAAAATTAAAAGAATATTTTTCATAAAATCTCGGGGTGTTACATTCTACCCCCCTTAAAATGAATTTCGCCCTCGAAATTCGTCGTGGTTATAAATGGTTTACTACTCGAAAATTTATTTAATAGAAACTCACATCGTAAAAAAAATACCCAAACATGGCTTTAAAAACTAATGTATGAAATGTAATGGTTACCCAAATTAAATCATCACTGGGTTTCCATGTAGAAGAACATAGGTGAAAATATGGATATGAAAGAAAAATCTAACCATCATGTTCTGATGGAGAGTGGTAGAGAAATGGCTATGAAAAATCCAAAAATCACAAAGCTATTGATTTGTGATGATATAAGGTACCATCTGATTCATCGGATATAAGGGTACAAGGACAACATTTTTGGTTTTGAAGATCATTTCCCTAATGTTGATGATTTAAAAGAAATACTTGCATGATATTGGTACTATCTCACTATTGTTCGTGAATTGAACAATTTCCACTTCATCCCTTAAAGAAATGAGGTTGAATTTGTTATTCGTGATGTGTTAGCAGATCATGTGATATAATTATTGGTCATTCCATCTCTTTCAAACAAAAGGTTATAAAAAGTTATAAGTCCATATTATGGTTAGATTAATCGTATAAGGTTCCAAAAATGAACTTATACTTCATATAAAATAAAACTAGTTTCTACTAACCAGGGACTTCCTGTAGGACAGTGGTAGGAGATAAAGGCCAGTCGCACTTCGGTTGTGGGTTCGATTCCCACAGCCTTTTCCGACGCGATGGGTTGTCTCCCATCCTGCAGGTTGTCCTTTTTCTAAAACTACATTACTATATCATCCCATCAATAATATCGAAAAAACTTCTATTCTTAAACAATACTATCTTATGTCCAACATAATCCATTCCAATATTTATCTAAAATACTTCGGTCCAAGATCATAATATAAAGAAAATTATTACTTGAAATGTCATCAACCAACCATCATTTATCCCCCATTATCTTGTTGGTCGCCTTCCAATCATGTGAACACATTAATCATGTATTCTCTTGAAAAATGTATATCTATTAAACCTTAGTGAAAACATGAATGCTTTCAAAAGTTAACTCTTTCCACATAACAAAATCCAAAAATTCTATATACTCAAACCATGATATAACATTCTCTTAATATCAGTCATGAGCTCAGGAATACTATCAAACATATAATTTTATCCTTATCTCTTCATTATGCACATATCATCTACTTTCCAAAAATACTGGTACCATTCATCACACACTTTCAAAACAAATGGAAAGACAATAGTGTAACAATCCTTAGATGTCTCTTTATTCCATATTACCATGAGATTACTTATACAACATTACACTTGATAAACATGTAATCATTCCACTACCTTCTTAAACCATTGACCGAGATTCAACAATTGTTTCATCTCAAATATCATTTGTCGTCTATTCATCATCATCAACATAAATACTACCCATACGGCCATACTGATTCTCTTCAGGAGACTTTCCTTTAGGGCATTGGTTTGAATAATGCCCATACATTCCACATTTAAAACATTTAACCATTGTTGATGTCGTAGAAATACCATTATCCTCATCCATGGTGTTAACTGAACCTTTTCCTTTGCACTTACTGGCTTTATGTCCTTATTTTCCACACCCAAAGCATCTTCCAGTTCCTTTGAATCATTCTCCTTGATGGCTCTTCCCACATGATTTACATAGGGGAAATTGAACTTTCTTTCCTCTATGATCATCATGAAACTCTATCTTTCTCTTATTAGTCGAGTCAGGAAACTTAGAAAATTTGAGATTATTGATCATATTATGAGATTGATGATTCAGCATAATAATGATGTTTGGACTTACAAATCCAGTTTCATTTGGTTGCTCAAGAATAATATCATTCCATTGTCCGTTATATCCTCCATTATCGTGAATCTTCATGTTTCCATCCATTTTCTAAAACCCAAAAAGAATAGTGTGAGAGGCAAAAATCATGCAAGGGAAAACAACATATTAAAGGGGAAGTACCTTCAATATCTAACATCTTAGGTTAAATTCTATGATCATTAACGTAGTTCTAGGACTATATCCTATACGTATACTTATCCATAGGGACATCCCTAGACATAACTTAGAAATATCTCCAGGGATCTCACTAACGTTTTCGTATCCTAGTTTCCAAAGGTTGACTAAACCTTGGCTCTGATACAAACTGTAGAGACCCTAATCTTGACATACATGAACATTAGATTAATTTTGCAGAAAACTTAATACATAACAAAAATAAACACACAAGGATCGTAATAGTTTCGTATCTTTGGAAACATGAAACGTAATCTTCTAATCATGGTGAATGATCTTCAACATCTCTCATAAAGATCTTCCCCTTTTTTTCTTACCTAAAACCTTTATTTATATCCTAGGGAAAAGAAAACATAAAAAGGGTGATCTCAAATGCTCAGTAAGGGTAATCATGGTTAAAATGAAACATACCATATACATTTGAACTTAAAAATATGAACATAATGTTTAAACATCAAAAGCATGAGCAATGACATAAAACATGGAAGTACGTAAGGCATAGTCATAAACAAACATTAAGAATGATAAAATAGAATGGGAATAAAACATGTAATTGTGGAAACCATTCAGCACATGTCATTATTTCCATAGTATCCAAGGCATTGCTGCCAAGACCATCTTGGTGGACAAAGTCCCATTCTGAATCGAGTTCACTCCTTGTTTCAGTACTGTAACACTGAATCGGATTAACTTACCATTCCAGCCATGTATATTTCATGAGATATAAATCTTTACCCAATGCATTGGAAGGAGATATAGGTCCCACCCATCTCATAATTAAATCATTCTTACTTGTGCCACAAAATAAACATACATCATTCATAATAACCCAATAAATAAAATTGGTTTCATAAACATCATCCCATCATCACATAATCCATATAAAAGAAATGGATATCATTTCTATAATAAGGAAAGTGAAACCATGTAAATCATAGAGAATTTATACTTGAACCATACATATATGAAATAATGTCATCTTATATGGAAAATGGTTTTGATAAAACACTTGAAATGAATTCTTGAGGAAAGTATACTTTCTTCTTCAAAATCAATTTCTTTTCACAAAATGTCATGAAATTTTAAAAGAAAAATATTTAGTTTAAAATAGTCATGAAATATTTTTGAGGAAGCTTCATGAAAATAAGGCCTTATAAAACCGTAAAAAAACCCGTTCGTGCCGTATAAGTTAAAAACAACATTCTTCTCGTACTTTTTCCGGAAAAGTCAAAAAAGTACCTCGTAACGTAAACAAAAGAAATATTCCTTACATACCATGAAGTAAAAGTAAAAAATAGGTAAAAAGGACATTAAACATACATGAAAACACTTTTATAAAACATGGACATGGATGATAGAAATAACCCTAGTAAATACGTACGAATAAGCAATCTCGGAAAAAAAATGAGATTTGCAAAATTGTCCCTTACCTTGTGTCCGATATGCTTCGTATGTAACCGAACCTCCTGTATAATGATTTACATAATGTCATTGACTTATTACAGAATCATATTCATTGTTATGATATCATATATGGTTCACTTATGACTTTATATTACCCGTTCTTTTGTAAATTCCATGTTAAAGAGTATTTTTGGTAAAATCGTTTCATTTGTCATCCGTGTTTTGACTTGTAATTATTCATATGATTACATAGATCACGATTACATAATTCCAGAATATAAAACATGATTTATATATAATATATATTCATAATATACATATATATAATATATCGATAAATGCAAAGAAATACACCGTTCATGGAGACGGTAGGCCGTACGTACGCATGAACGCTGTTTTCGTTTCCTTATTGAGTTGAATGGAATTGAGTAGATGACATACATATATACATAAATCCAGTAGCTTTATATTGTCATATATTTCTTTATTATTGCTTATATATACTTTATAATCATTCTTAAATGGTTAACATGGAGAATGAATCTCATCGCGTCATGGAGACGGTAGTCCGTACGTACGCACGAACGATGATATCGTTTCCATAATTATTAAATTGAATTGGAGTGGATGATACAATATATCAGAATCAGTTTGATGTTATAATAAGTATGTATAGTTATTCATTACACCATTATACCCATCCATGTAAGGTGTTGGTGGAAAAACATATTACACCACGACGTGGAGACGGTATTCCGTACGTACGCAGGCGCGGTGATTTTGTTTTCCGTAGGATGGATATAAAGTGAAATGGGGTTGTTTCATATTTATAATAAAAAATAAGTATTTTAGTGATACTTATGTTATTACTTTATAATGAAACAACTAAAGAAGAAGTAGTTGAAGAAGAAAGAAACTTGAAAGAATCGGGAGAAGAAATTACCTCTTCTTCGATACGCCTCTTTGAAACCTTCTCTTAGGGCACTAGGATTGGTCTTTAAATTAGAACTGAACCTATAGGATGTTTATAAGGAAGTGGAGAAGATAATTTGGCAGGGTTTGGCCGAGCTTGAAGGCTCAAATGGGTGTGAGGAGGAGAGGGAGGAGGTTCCCTTTTATAAGGGAGGAGAGGGGCACATTTGGAATTCTTAAAAATATTAATTTATAATAAATCTAACCCCACATAAAAACCTCAAAAAATGACTCATATTCTAAGATTATATGATATAGGGTTGTAATATCATCATCCAATCAAAATTATACATTTTTGGTTCTTATTTTAAACTTTATCATTTTGATTTATCCTTATTTAATCTATTTAAGTTTATTTGTGGTAATAAAATTCTAAATTTTAAATTATAAAAAATAATTACTTATTTGTTGTGAATTTCCCATAATTGTTTACTTTCTAACATTATAGAACATATCAATTTAAATTTATAATTTTTAAATATTTTTGTGATTTTTAAACAATTTTATAATATGTTATTTTTATAAAATAACAATAGTGTCAATTTGGACACTATTCATTTATTTGAATTTAAATAAAATATATACAGAAGATATGTTCGAAATAAAAGCTTTAATAGATTCATAATAGGGCATATTTATCTATAAAATTAGTTTATCACATTAAATAGTTCATATAATATTTATTTTATTATTTTTAAAACCATTTATTTTGTTTATCTATTAATAAAATAATTACTACAACATTTTTGTATAATTATTTAATATACATATTTTTTGCATAAAAATTTAAAATAAAATCCTATGATGAAGATAAATCTATTACCTTTCACAATAATACTTTTACTCGTATTTATCATCTTAAAATCACAATATTTAAATTGTTAGATTTATTAAATTATGAAGGGGACAACTTTGGCATCATTTAAAATAAAATAATATAAGTTTCATAATCACATTTATAAGGATCCAAACGGTTATATATTAGGTCATTGGATGATTAAGGTGTATATATACACTACCAATAAGTTTATGTCAGGTTTGTGGGCCTTTTAATGGATATTATGTTTTCAATAAAAACTATATCACTTATTTTCCACTTAATAAACAATTTATGTATCATTAATGTATCACCATTAATGACAATTATATAATCCCTAAAAATTCTAAATAAATTATCATGATGTAGATAATTTTATTATCTTTCTGGATACTATTCATGTTCTAAGTTTTATGATGTTCATCACTAAATTAAAATTATTATACTTATAATATTTAAGAGAGTGACATGTTGTCACTTTCTTTGGTTTTAATAATAAATAAATTATTTTCATGGTCAAAAGTCCATAAAATGAATCTAATACGACCCTTAGTTGATATGGGTTTACTTTTAGCCATACAATAGAATTTTGGCATGTGTTAGGGTAATTTTATAATATTATATTTACTTTTAATTACCCGATTTACTTTTAACTATGGTAAATAAAATTTACCGTAGTTACTATTCATAATTCCCAAAAAAAAGTAGCCTATTAACATAATTTGGACCCACTGATTCCAAATATGGAATCCATTTTTTCAAATTCAATACACAGAAGTTTCAGAAATTAAATTAAAATTAATCCCGTTGTCGAATGAAAATGGGTTTTTGTTTAAAACATTGCAAAAGATTGAATTGATTTAACGTACGAATTCAATGTAAAATCAATGCTAATGACATAAATTATATTAAATGGTAAAAATATATTCTATTAATACTTTAATAACATTCAATATTATAATTTAACCATATAAATTATTACAATGAAAAAAGTTGTTTTTTATTAAAATATAGCGTTTTTTACTATTCATCAAAATATGAAAGTTACCAGAATAATAAGAAAAATTTATCCAAAGTAAATTTTTATTTCTTGATTCCAAAGAAGAATTTTATTTTGTCAAATTGAACTTATAAACATGTCAAAAACTATATTTAATGTGGGTGCACCATCAAAAGGTGGAAAAACTGCATTTTTTCAAAAATACTTATTTTACCCGAAAAATTTATTTTGTTCTTATACCATGTTCTAGAAAATTTGTAAGATGAATAATAATGTTATAAAATTCAAAATTTATTTAATACTATTCATAACGGATAGTTCATAATAATAATATAATAATATATCTTTATTTAGTAAAACCTGGTATGGTGTACAACACACGCTATCGAGGAAGGTTATGATTGCGTGTAATGAAATCCATGTCAGGGTTGCGTGTTGTGAAAGAATACTTCATTGTTTTTTATAACATAATCCAACCGTTTTTCATTTATACATTGAATATATATATATATATATACTCAATGTTGTGTAAAATAACTATTATCAAAATTGTGTGTAACACGATCCAAGAATAGTGTTGCGTATACTGCAAGCTAATACTGTGTTGCGTATAGCGCAAGGTAATCTTGGTGTAGTATACAATACAAGACATTAATGAAATTAAAAAAATATTTTTCATAAAATCTCGGGGTGTTACAGTGGAGGTATTATATTCCACATCTAGATAGTCCAACCAATTCTATTGGTAAAACCATAGAGTAAACTAATGTAAAAACCTTAGAGAATTAACATTCCCCCATAAAATAAATTTCTGATCTATATGGGAAAAAATCTACCAATTTGATATGGTCCACGTGATATACGTATTTCTAGAATATAAAAGTAGTTTCATACTATAATCATGTTATGATCCCATTATTTCGGTTTGTGATTCCCATATAATGTGGTTGTGTCATCAAACCCCATCATGGTTCCACTATCATGGATTCCCTTTCCTGTATTCCATTTCCCAAATACCCCATGAATGACCTTTCATCTATTTGATATGTACTCAAGACTTAGGGGTTCCAATAAAAATTTCATGTGGCACATAATTAATTCATGACATCTATAAGCGCTACATGGAAATATTTTTCCATGGCCAATATCCCTTAATGTAAAAATTGAAACCTCTTCTGAAGACAAAATAGGTGGATTATCAACATATGCATATTGGCACCCAACCATTCGATCATGTATTCCCATGATAAATTGTTGTTCTAGGATGTCTCCCAAAAATAGTAGTACCCCAAAGATAAATAATAATTATGTTTCTCATTGATAATGATATTATTTACATGGATGAATCTGGATTAAATTATCATGTACAATAATCTATTTATTCTCTATTAAATAAGTTGGTTTGGATAATGGAATCCCATCAAGAGAAAGATAAAATACCTTTTTATAGGAGATTGTACAACCACAACATTCACATCCCATCCAAAAAATTAATAACTAAGAAGATGGTTGGTTGTGATTCCTCATATGTTCTATCATCATTTACCGAATGACACTAAGAGGGTAACTACACCAATGCGTCGCATGACCTCAAGTGTTCTAACCTATATTCCAGAGGCTTCCGAATAGAAGAAAGTGTCTAACGATGTGATAGTGTGGATAAAATAACATCATGATTATAATTTCATAATGGAATATCTGGTAAAAAATTATATATAATAGAAGAAGCAGTAATAATTTAAAATAGAGCAATGAACAATAATAATCACCTGAATAAAAAAATGGACAATGCTAATATGCAATAGATGAATTCATGTCATGATGATGATACATAATATAAAAAAGTATGCAAAAAGATGGAAACAATATATAATATAGTTGAAAAATAAGAAAAATAAATGAAATCCCCAAGAAATACCTCCTAGATAATACCGATCTCTAGTTTGGTTCTATGATCATAACTCCCAGGTACATGAAAAATAACACATGCAATAATCTACTGTCTTTCAAACATAAGGTCTACTCAGGTCCCCTAGTGAAATGGAGGCCCTTGTGTGGTGTGAGATATATTTCATAGTTGGATACCAGCCATGGTGTCTAAATCTAAATCTATACTGTTAACATAATTTAAATCATTGTGCATATAGAAATGAACTAATAAAAGTTTTTGAATTAATAAATATGTATTGGATGGCTCAGGTCCTAATAAGACACATGGTTGAATCTTCCTACCTCAGGTCATAACCAAAATGACTGTCTAAACAGTAATAGTATGTATATAGCAATAATATATACATATTATAGTTATATATTTCAACAAACTATATAAATAAAGTATGTACAACCATAAGTTCCCATACACCAGGAATATTACGTGTTTGTTTGACCAAGGTGTCACACAGTAATCCATAACTAGTTTGAATGATCCTATATGCTCCATCACAGGTTACATTCCCTAAATCTCATAATGAGTGTGATAATTCATTCTCCTCACTCGAGATTGTGGGTGTGCCATCATCAAAAAATTCATAAAGAAACAAGTTAACCATCATGTCAATAATCACAAGGGGTGTGGCTCATAAATCTCACCATCCCAACAATATAAATGTTGTGAGACAACCTGACCCAAAACCTGATGTAAGGGAGCATGATTTCCTCCTTGGTCAATAGAGCATTTACCATTGTTCCACAGCCTATATAAAGGGATAATAATAATAATAAAAATATCCTTTTGTCATAACCACTCATGATTTTTATTTTTTAATACCAATTTAATTAAGGTCAAAATATGAATAAAAATACACATAATATATAATTATTTAATAATAACCTGTTGGGAAAATATCCCTCAAGGTAACATTGTAGTATTTTTTGGCGGATTGTGTTTGTTGACAAAGCAGGTTTCCATGGTGAATTGTTGAGTTCCGTTGAAGTTGTTGACCATCCATGTTGACAAAGAACCATGACAAAGGAATGGAAGATCTGGAGGCTGTACAAAAAGAGCAGTACAAGGTGGTGCCATTTTCTAGTGTCTGCAAATTTTTTTGGGGTCCAGAATTTGGTGTTTGGTAAGAATTGCGAAAATTGGATTTCCTTGGAGATCTGGAAAGGGCATGAATTTCGTGAAGATAGGCTTCATGGATTGGATTTCGCAAAGACAAGAAAAATGTTGAAGGTGATGATTCGCATTTAAGATGAGCATCGTGAATGGCAGTATTGAAAGGAAACGCGAGGGAGATTCGCAGCGGCGACACAAGTTAATTGGCGGAACGCTCCGTGATTACAATGAGCTCTGCGATCTGAGAATTGCTGAGGTGGTTCGCAATTTTGAGAGAATTACGGTGGAAATTTTGGATCATCTCATTTGGAGATGATGTGGCGCTGACATCACGTGGAAGGGTCATGGGTCGGGGGAATTGCCTATAAATACAGGTGGACCCCCTCGAGAGAAGTAGAGAGAATTTTCAGAGAAAATATTTTGGTCTCAATTCGTGAAGGTAGTTCGCGAATGCAATGTGCTTCATGAAAGAAGAGCTTCGTGGCAGATATTATAGCTTCGTGAAAGTCGTGTGCTTTACGTTGGCTTAGTGATCTTCACGAGGGAAGTCGCTTTGCGAAGGCTTGAGCTCCGCGGCGACCTAAGCATTGTGAAGGCTTAAGATTTTCAATTGTCTGAGCACCCTGAATTTGTGAGCTTCGCAAAAAGGAAAGAGGTTCACAAAGTCTTGTTTGAGCTTCACGAGATTGGGAGCCTCGCGAAGTAGGGTGCTTGAATAAGGTATTTCCAGAGTGAGCTTCCTAGTGTTCATAGGAAAAGTGGTACTCATCTATGGATGAAATTTGGACTTCAATAGAGTATCTATCAATAGTTGAGGATGCGTGCATTCATTCAAATGAAGAGACCTACAAATCTATAAACTGTGAGTGGATCCCATCCATGTGCCGTGTGAAAAGGAAGTGAAAGAAGGTGATCCTCTCCACCGGCAGTGATCCAGAGAGAGAAAAACATGTTGTGACCCTTGGGAAAGCAGTGAGCTGACCATAAACTTTGTAAAGGTAGTGAGCCCGGTCATAGAAGTGATCTAGTTTGAACATTATTGGTAGTGAGCCTTAGTGTATTTGGTACATCGGCACATCACAATTGTATTCTCCTTGGACGTAACCTAGTGAGGGTGAACCAAGTAAAAATATATGTGTCTGCCTTCTTTCTTCCCCCCATTGCATTTAAAGCATCATCATCAGATAAAGAAGAAAAGAAGTGGTCATAATAAACACACAAGTGAAAACCATGTGACCCTTGTAATAAAGAGGTAAAGATATAGTGGGAATGAAGAGTTTAGAAAATAATATCCACACCCTGATTCACCCCCCCCTCTCAGGGTATATGCGCCCCTATTGGTCCTAACATAACCAGATGGTTGGTCATACCACCCAATTGAATTAGATTTTAGTTAAAACATATAACACATCCAACTAATTCATACCATCATGTAAAATCTATTAAAATTAATAGATAGTATTTAAATAACTCAAGTAAGGAAACCCATCAGGAATATCCATCCCATTTATTAAAGGAGAACAACCATCGGGAATAAAATACTCAATTAGGAACATTCAACTAAATCTACCAAAAGTACTAATTCATTTAAAAAAGTCATGAAGGGAATTAGAAGGAACCATGAACTAATAGAATTTTTCTACCTGGGAAAATAAAATTAATAAGAAAGATAATAAAATATATGTTTTTCTGTTCATTGATCACTTATATAGGAGGGGGAGATGTCTATCAATTTATCTAATGGGATAAGCACTTAGTAGGTTCATTGGTTAAACAAAAATTTATATAAAATAAAGGGTAACACCATTTAGAACACAATAATTTTCAATTTACAAAACATTCCTTATATCACACTATGAAATCAATGAATATAGAAACATCAATGTTTAAAAAAA
The DNA here is from genome assembly GCA_963277665.1 of Viscum album. NCBI lineage: Eukaryota > Viridiplantae > Streptophyta > Magnoliopsida > Santalales > Viscaceae > Viscum > Viscum album. Next base: position 1,387,885,841 of record OY728157.1, read on the forward strand.
TAGGTTTTGAAACACTATTAATTAATTATTATTTGTGAATACAACACACCTCAACCGAGGGGTTTTATTAAAAATGAATGACGATGTTTATAAAACCATTCATTAAATCAATAATTCTTCACATTCAAAAATATTAACTCAATTCAAATATATTAATCATTTTATAGAAATTACCCAACAGGAAAATTCTATTAATAATGGTTTAACCAAGAATATAAGATATGATATAATTAAATAGGTAATTTCATACAATGTGAAATTCAATTTATATCCTAAGTTGAATTATCAGATGGTGTTTCAATATATTCAATTAATGATTATAAAATGTAAATAAATTATAGAACACAAAAGGGTTGTCTCAATCATGATTGAAAACCTAAAATCCCTAAACAAGGATCAACATGAGTAATATTAGGTGTGTAGATCAATTTAATATGATGAACCCAATTTTAAAGCAACAAGTGGAAATGGTTTGTGTGTAAAATCATGAAACAATTTATAAAATAATGTAATATTGTATACTAATTCATAGACCACATACCATAGGATCATAAAATTTTACTAATCAAATATCATGGTTTTATTCTGTCTAGTTAGGATGAAATCAAAAAAATGGATATTCGTCCGAAAAACAGGGAAATTAATCTTGCGCCAAGATAACAAGACTAAGAATAAATTTAGTGAAGAAATATTTAAAATTAATTGAGAGCATACTAGTATATATCAATATGGTCTGATAGTGTTCGATTTAGAATAATGATGAAGGAGATATTTCCCTTCTTATAATAGGCTTGATGAAGATCCAACTATGTCAATGGATGAGATCACAAGAATTATAGTAGGATAAAAAAGATGGAAGGGTGTTTTAAAACTCATTAAGGGAAAATGGATATGTCACCCTCAATACTAGGTCACATGGTTTGGCTATATGTTTTGGAAAAATAGTGCACCAACTATGTGAAACCCTCTACCTAAGAAACCTACCTCACATAGTTGTGCTTCAGAGTTTGCCTAACTACGTTCTAACCATGTGATTGACAAGTTCTGAAGTACTTCCTATGTGAAACTGTCTATGGGGGATTATAAAATGCTTTTTAAAGGCTATGAATAGCCTATAAAGGGAACTTATACTCCTCTGATACATGTCATGTTATTTTCCTCTAGCAGCCCCATGGTTTTAGACAAACTGTGGGCCTCAATCAGATACCCAAACATGTGATTTTCAGGGCTTGATACCCCCAAAACACAATTATACCACTTATAAACACCTAACGCCTTTAACCCAGTCCAAAAACCCGATTATATGTCTTCCAAATATCATAATTACATTCTGAATATCATTTAATTGAAAATCTGATCTAGTAAATTCCAAGAGTCTTATTCCCGCAGAATTTTACCTTGTATAAAAAACATAGGTCGTTATAACCTCTGTACCATTGAATTTATCATTCCCAAGAATCCTTTTAGAACAAATAAAACATTCCTTGACCTGTAACGGTCACAAAGACTACCTAAACTAGATGTTCTTCATTTATAAATTCTCAACACACCACAAAGCATCTCTTAAGCCTACAATAATTAAGCCATCAAAACACATGCCAATTCTATTTTTCCTATTGAAACATTGAAACATTTATTACATGATATTGTTTAAATATGGAAATTTTCATGCCATTATCTCATTAGATATCTTCTAACTGGTTCTACCCAACATTGGTCTTAATTCAAAGAAGGTCCAATTCTTGTCCATGGCACCATAATCATCAAAATATCCAACGAAGCACCCCCTATGAAATCAAATGACACTCCTGATGTAGTTTCTATAATTTGGTGAACAAAATTAAATATGATTCCATAAAAGAAACCTCACTATAAATAGACCTTCAAATACTAATTGACCAAATAAAAATTAGACGTGAAAGCATTCCCTGAAGAAAATGGATACCTTGATGCCACACCCACCTTAAACTGAAAACATTCATTAAAATGGTTCATTTTTACCGTAATGTTAGAATAATAAGTAAAAACTACCAAGACATATCTGATTGAAAATTTCCCCAATTCCTCGTATAAACGGCCATCATAACACAACTATAACCACAATGCCTTATTCCATGGAATCTACTGTTTACTACAAGGACATTCACCGAATACCATTCCCAACATCATGTGATGTTCCCTGATTAAATCATCACATGACCATTTAAACCATCATAACACAACATGAACAGGGGTAACCCATATCAAGAACATTAGAGTCATTATCATTTTACATATCAATTTTGATCATGAAAACAAGTCCAATATAGCCTCATAATTTTCAAATTGGAGTCCCTGGAACTAACCCAATGTATTCAATACTCTGTGTTTTCTTATGATGTATCTGTATCAGGACAAGATTCCCACATCCGATAATTGACTAAGCCTATAAGACATCCAACTGGAAGTCATGTAAATGGAACATAGATGGTGTCTAAGAGTCCATCCAAGGATTTCCAACATGGGAACAAAGGTATCACTCAAGACTAAAAATGCCTCAATAAGAACCACACGTCAAGGGTTAAACTCCAATATAGATAACATCCCAAGAGCAGAAGAATTTAAATCATTCACATTTCATAATAACTATGTAGTCTTAGTTAACCATGGATGATGTATTGATAGGGTACATTCACATCACTATGAAAAAGTACACTAAGAGGGAATAATGGAAGCCAAAAGATGAATAGATGAACCACTACTGTTCAACCTCATGAAAGGTGAATTGAATAATATGTAGACACATCATCACAAAACCACTGTCTCTTCTCAATGTTTTTGTATACATCCAACGATGTCAACATTGTGGTTTCGTGTAAGAATTGAAATAATTATCACTCTAACCATAGAAATTATTCCCACTTTAAGAGTTTTCTAGTCATCAAACAGAGAGGTAGACTAGATACTCATAAGAATGCTCAACAAAAACCACCAGAACCATATGTGTGTCACTTTTCCACATCATGATAACCATTTCATAACATTTGAGCATTTGGCATGATAGCCAGAACCAACCTGGACAACATGCCAAAACGCTTGATCCTCTTTGAAAACCATCTTGATTATTGTGATTTGATTGGATTCTGGTAATGATAAAGTCACTCAATTCCATAGGTGACCCATGAACATACTCAGAAGATAAAGGATCACCAATTCAACAAAACTCAACCAGTTTGAAACATCATTTAACTATCGATGGGTAGTGCGTGTGTGAATGGGCACTACCCTGAGGTTTTGTAAGAAAGACATATCATACTCTATAATATCTCTAGGATGTTCTTCCTATGAATTCATGTATAAACTTTTTTTTATAAGAGATTCAATCCTGAGTGATATTTTCCCATACAACAATCATCTCGGATGATGATGAACTGAGTCATCAATCACTACATAATATGATAATTTCACATGACCTATTAAGTGGCTACTCATATCATTGGCATATCTATCCTTGTGAAACTAAAAATTACTCGATGATTATACCAATAAAAAATTTAAAGGATACCATCACCACATACCAAAAAAGGGTGTCATTTGGATGGAAAATTTCCTAATATGGGATAATGACAACCAAAAAATAGAATAAAATAGAATGCTCATGGAATTTAGCTATGAAATTAATCTCTTGGGCGATATATACCACTAGTTATCCCCTCACAATAAACATGACTGTAAACCATATCATGATGTCATGTAAACTGGAAAGTCACTAGGCTCTAGATCCTACCACATAATCCATTTCTAGAAAGAAAAATGTCCTATGAAAAATGCCCACACATCCTTTCCATGGAAACTCAAAAGACACATGTTTAAGATAACTTTATATGAGGGTTTAGATGAAGGAAACCAAATTGGGTTCCATTCCCAATTCATTACACTTAATCACATTAAAATTTTAACCTTATAATCTATTTAAAACCAAGAATCATGTACCATTAATAAAAAATCATTGTATAATTGATTTTTAACTACTTCCCTAAGGAAAAACATGTTTGTATTATCCAAATTCCCATTTATGAATGATAAATTTATTGACATAACACTATAATTTGGAAATTTATTATATATGTTATTTTTTAGTAGATAAGGTGGCCACAAAGGGTCCTGTTAATACAACATGGGTTTATCATAATGAATCCCAATTCCAGTTTCTTAATTATTAAAATTTTATAACACCAACAATGGGTTATATCATAATAAAAAATCACCAAATGACCTACTTGGGTGTAGTTGTTCATTTAAATACTTAATCATATTATTCATGACGTCAGTGTTTTATAGGTACAATCCTTAATAAGGAAACCAATTCATTTTAGATTAAATATTAAATAGATTTTACATTAATAACCATATTGAAATATAACATGTCCATGTAACATGGTTTGATTAAATGACATTGCATTCCCTAGTTTATAAACCACCCATACACATTATAGAGTACAGTATAGTTCCAATATTACCAAAACAATTTCACTTAAAAGTGTATACATTTAGTGGCCTCAATATTTTAACAACAACCAGTTATTATAATCAAAGGTAACTGATGGTTTGAGTATATGGGTTACATTTTCCAAATTATAAGGATCCCATAATTGTTACAATTGAAAATTGGTTCCTCTTTAATTCAAACCATTAAATTTATCCAATACAACAATTTATATATATATATATATATATATATCGAAATGAATCTTGTTATCCTAGGCAGTAACCATAGAAAACATGATATCAAGAACAAACAAACGATTCATAGGAAACAAATGTTAAATAAATATTAAGCATGTAATATAATGATATTATCATGTTAGAAATGATGGAATTATAATGAAAACAATAGCATGTAATAACAATCAAGGAACACAATCGAAATAGCATGCAACCAACAAATGAAAGTACATGAAATGGCATGTTCATGGAATTTGAATATCTATGTAGGTAGAATGATGCTTGAAATGATAAATCCCTTCTATAATAGGGAAAGGGTACGATACCATATTTCATTTGAATAAACCATAAGTGGAAAATAGACCAGTCCCTCAAGTTGAAATAATAATCATCTATATAATAAATAAGCACAATCATCAATCCCATTCATTTACCCTAACACTTTTCCCAATGGATGGGGTGATCAATCCCAAAAACACCTATATACCAAGTACTAACACATTCATAGTACAAATTCTACCAACTTAAAAAAGTAATTAAAAAGAAAAAAAATGAACCATTGATGACATGTCAAAACATCCCATCCAGACAAAACATTAAGATGGTAGCCGGACCAGTGGGTCACAAGGCCTTAAGCGCACCTCACATTATGATAGATTCTATAGACTAGTAGTGATGGTCGAAGGAGGTGATAACGGGGAGATTAATCCCTCTTGATCAGTGGCATATTTTTATTTTAGGTAATAAATAATAGAAAACAACAGAAGTGGTAATAAGTGAAAAACAGAGAAGCCAAAGAACAATAATCATCTGAATATAAAAATTTCCCAAAGACATTATACAACAGATGCATTCATATATTGATGATGATGCATAATCTAAAACAATAGAAACATAGTAGAAAACCAGATATAGTATATAAAAAAAATTAAAAGAAACAAAATCTAAAAGTGATATCTATATAATAATCCCAAGATCCAACTTAGTCCACTTCTCCTATCTCAAATGTCTAAGAAAAAAAAAAGAATGAATTGATGGTCCTACAAACATAATTTCTACTCGGGTACCATTATTCAATGGAAGTCTGAGTAGTGTGTGAGATATAAATCCCAGTAGGTCATCACCCACATTATCAACATTAAAATCCAGACTGCGAACATAAATTAAGACAATGTGCAGGTAAAAATGAACTAACAGAAAAATATGAAGTAATACATATGGGCTGGTCGGATTAGGTCGCAATAGGACACCTGGATGACTATACCTACTTTGGATCACTACTGTAATGAGTTTCATTATAATAACCATATGTATAGAGAAATAATATATTCATAGTATATTTATATATTGAATACACATATTTTATCCAAGTATATAAAGATGTATATGGAAATATACATAGAATAATAGGTGTTGGTTGGACCAAAGAATAACACAATCATCCATACCCTGTCTGAATGAGCCCATAAGCTCAAAAAATGGTGCATTCCCTATATCACAGAATGAGTAGGAGATTTTATTCTCATCACATGAAAAAATGAGTGCATCATCATCAAAATACCTAAAAAGTAGTTAGGGTGACAGTGTATCAACCCTCAAAGAGAAAGTGGCGCATAAATTCCACCTTCCCAAAAAATGCCAATAGTGTGAGAATCCATGATTCAATACCCAATTTAAGGAAGAGTTATTTTTTTAATTATAAACAGAACCCTTACTATTTTCTAACAAACTATTTCAATTCATAATCATATTTATAAAAAATAGTCTTGAAGCACAACCACTCATTCTTTTCATTTATTATTACTAGATTGTTTAAGGGAATATCATGTACAAAATTAACCATAAATAATTCATATTAAATTATATCCAAATGTTTTTTAATACATCCCAATTAAATTAAATTTTAATGAATCCATATAATATATCCATGGAATGCATGAAATCATAGACAAACAATTCAAATTAATATATACTATTTAAATCACTCATGGAAGGAAATCCCTAATGACATGACTTCCCATTTATTTATGCGCAACAACATTAATGAATAAACTACCGAATTAACAACATGCCATTAAATACATCTAATATTGAAATTATTTTAAAAGTGTCAAGAAGGAGCATAGAAAGCACCTTGAACTAATGGTATTTATAAAATTTTTCAAATCTGATAAAAAGTATCCAATCACATATATGTTTTTGTGATCTTAGGTCATTTAGATATGATTGGACCATGGAATTAAATGAATAAAACATGTCATTCACATAGGATGTACCTAGGATAAATGAACATTTTTATAAAAAGGATGGAAACTCTTTTTAGAACATAATAATTGGCAACATATTAAACATGAGTTCTATCAAAATATGACATCAAACCATAGTGAATCATGAAGAATTAATACCAGGATGTTTTAAAATACCATTCATAAGATTCTAATTGTGAAGATAACCCACATCATCTGCGGGTTTTTATTATAAAATCATGAAATGGTTTATAAAATAATTCATTCAAATAATTAAGCTTCAAATTAAATATTTTATGTTTAGTTCACAATAAAGAAATTTTTTAGAATCTACACAACATGGAAGTTTAATTCATAAATAATTAACATGTAATTTATGAGATGATATAATTAATTCAGAAATTTCATACAATGGAAAATTCTATTTATCGCTTAATCCTAAAACTTATATGGTTTCCATTTTTATAAAAAACTAACTATACATGGGAAATATAATCCGGAACAACCAAGGGGGTTTGTATAATGATTGAAAATTTTAAATGAATAAAAAATGATAAATATGAGCAATGAATTGTGTGTAGATCAATTTAATATTATGGAACCACTTTAAATGAAATAAAAAAAAATTCTGCATTTACTGTAGAGATTCTTTTTATAAAAATACAAAAAATTAGTGACAAACCTATAGAATTACTACCTTATTATTAGGATGATTTACTAATCCAATATCATGTTCTGATTCCACCTATTTTATAATAAATCAATGAAATGAAAATCTACCCTGAAAATAGGGAAAATGATATTATACATTGATAACTAGGTTGATGTGAAATTAAAAAAACAAATATTCAAAAGGAATTAAGATATTACCAATACATATCCATAAGGACCGATAACATTTGATTTAGATATTAGATGGATTATATGTCGCCATTCCTTGAATAGGATTGAGGAAGAACCCACATCGCTAAAGGAAGAGCTCACATTGATGCAAGTGTCGAAGAAATAAGGAAATGAGTTTTTAAACACATTAAGGGAAAAATGGTGGGTTCATCCTCAAAGATGGGTCACATGGTTTTGGAATAGGGTTTGGCCTCACCTGTTCCAACCTGGCGACATCCTATGCCTAAGAAACCTACCTCACACAACTTTTCCACAGAGTTAGCCTAACTGTGTGCCAAATATTTGATGAATAATTATCATTAACCTTATACATGGAACTAAATGTGTAGGATATATTAACATTTTGGTCAAACCATGATTGAACTATTCATGGAACTTATTCTCATTTGATACATGAAAAATAGTTTTCTTCTAGGTCTATCATGATTTTAGAAAAACTATGTTTCTTTTTCAGACACCCAAACGTGTGATTTTTTGGTTTCTGACAAAACCAAAACTGATTGAGAAACCTTTGAAACCCATTAGGCATTTACCCATGTCAAAAAAAACACATGGAATTTTTCTAACTCTCAATATTACATTCTAATACCCAGTTCAACGAACGTCTTGTCCAATAAATGCCAAAATTCAAATTCACATTGGATTTTCCATCTGCAAAAAATATTGTTTTTTAAACATGTATTAATTCTTAAATATATGTAATTAATTAATTTTTCATATTATAAAAAAAAATATTATTTCTAACAAGAATCATGAATTTCAAGGTTATATAGGATTAATTTTATTATTCTAGAAACATGATTAAAATAACCCATTTTTGGCTTCCATCATAGTTTTAATACCCATCCATTTACAATAAGGGTAAAATTATACAATTAATCATAATTTCAATCCCAATTTATACCCATAGATGACCAAATTTCCCCCAAAAAATCATTCAGTTGTGTGGATATTTCCCTTAATATAGGATAATAAACACTTTGGTATAGTCCCATCACATGACAATAAACTATTTCAATCCAACTATATGGGATTTGATTCATTCTCCAACATGATATCTAGGATGAATATTAGGGGTTGAAACCCAACATCATTGATACAAATTTGTATAAATATAAATCCATTAACTAGGATGAAATATTTTCTTCGGGACCCTTTGATTATATTCACTAGTCTATATTCCTTATAAGACTTATATCCATTGAACTATAATCCATTTCATCAATCATTCAATACCACTATAAAATAATATTAATAAAAACTCCCATCACCATGAGGACTATACCCGCTCAATTATATTTTTGTTGTTACCATAGTAGGACAAAATACTTATAAGGATATTCATCAAACTACATGGACATTGGTTCCTATTTCTAACAAGATATGTTGTATTCCATCTAAGGGATTTAACCTAACATCCCTGAATATTTCCATTTTGATGTTAATCCCCCGCTTTACTACGCTCCCAGCATTACCATATTCCTTCATTGGGCCATATCCCTGAAATGTTCATATTTTTAAAATGAGGGAAACATTTCATTTTAGTTATTATAATACTTATTCTAGGGAATTATAAACTATGAAATTACATTTATCATTCCATATCCTGTATGGGAACCATTATGGCTTGGATATACATCCATAATATTTATTATAAATGGTTGGTAATATGTATGTCTCATCCCGGTTACTTTTTGGAAACTTATCTTATTCCCCACCTCTGCATAGCATTAAATCTGTAGTGATTAGACTTTGTCACATGAACTTAATAGTTATTATGTGTCCCGTTATTTGGTACTAAACTATGAAGGCCCTTCTCCCATTTACATGGATATGTAGGATCCCATTTGATGGGAATGATCCCACAATAAAATAGTAACTTCCTACCAGTATTTAAAATAAAATATCATTCCAAGTTCAATAAAACATCATTTTTAAGGATTACTAGTAGAAAGAATTACATTACTGGGTAATTTTCAAGAATATTTCTTAAATCTATAAGTGATTCCCCAATTAGTAGAGAATTCTCCCCAAAAGGTGTGGTGTTCCAGAACATCCTTCATTTTAACCAGATTTTTTATAATATTCCTCAATTAATTTCCATGTTACCACATACCATTGGAAAAAAATTAAGGATTGAGTCAAAATTATTTCAATCATGAAATATGATCAATTTTTTTACCAAATGCGAAACTCATATTCATAAAGATAGTTTGTGTAAAAATAACGTCACCATTTTCAGCTTCATCATTGGACACATAATCCATCAAGAAGATAAATGGCGAACCATACATGAAAAACAAAATATAGAGATGGTTAGTGTAAAAATAACATCACGATTATTAGATTCACCCATAAATGTAAAATATATCGGCAATAAAGATGGTGAAATTGGTGTGAACTATGTAATCATGAAGATAAAATGTCTAAAAACAACCTTACCACCACCATATTCCCCATTAGAGGGGAATATTCAATAGAAACAAAAATAGTGAGCCAAAAGTAGAACATATAATCACAAATATGATCATTACAAAAAAACCTCAACACCATCGATTTCACCCTCAAATATGAATAAACATTAGAAAAAAAATAATGAAAAATAAGTGAATCTTATAATAATAATGTTAGTTGAGTATATTTCATTCATATTTTATGATTTAATCCTTATTTATATTTATACACTAACTAGTTCACTTGATTTTGGTTGTTTTTTATACAGAAGTGAAGTATTTTGAGGGATCCATTCGTTCTGAAATATTGGAAACATCATAAAATGCACAATATAATTTTAAATATGATGTAAAAGGAATGAAACCGTATACTGAGAGGGAACTATCACCAAATCAATGTCTCTAATGATATTGAATTAATTTTTATTTAGGGAGTGCAATCATAACTGTATCCCCGTCACATGGGTTCCTTCTTAAGAGTGTCTCTTCATTCAGACATTGAACAATATGCCTCATCAATGGTAGAAAAATACTAAATAGGTGAACCCATTACCAAAGATAGTTATTTTTTATGTATTTCAACATAATATTATGACTAATAACTCTACTATTTTATGAATTTATATGAATCCCTCTATAACATCACTTAATAGGATGTTCCTAGGATTGATGCGATCTATAGTCAATGCATCCAGAACCACCCAACCATTAATCTCTAATATCCTATTTCAAAAATTGTCTACAAGACCTCCAACTCATAAAATCATGATATATAATCCTAAAGATCACATTTTAAGATGTTTGGTATAGTAAATAATGGATAGTTATATATTCCTATTCTCTTGGAGTAGTCTAGTCTATATATCATTAAATTTAAAAGGGATATGATGTATAATCTAGTCCCCATAGATGATTTGGGCCCATACATTATGGTGTATCCCTAAGAGATAGTTTATATTTTGGTCCTAGTTGAAAAAGATCGCCCCTATAGGGGACAAAATCAATTGAAAAAAATAATCCTTCACCCCAATATACAGACTCAATTCATAATACAACATCATAAAGAGGTTAAAAGTGGGAAATTTACATTTATTCAATCAAAGACATCCATGGAATTATAATGGAAATATTTTATGGGAAATATTATTTTCATATGAATATATTTACAAATTCTATCATATTTTAGAACTCATAGATGAGATCAATCTATATATTTCAATAATCACAAAGGGATAGTCACATATTCATTCTCCCATCATCATTCTATTTCATCCACATAGAATGAAAGGTAATCAATATAATTCCTATATCCTTCCTCATGTTTCATTTGGTTATTAGTATATTATAGGGAAAGAAGAGTAACATAATATTTTGAATATTCCAATTAAAACTAAGACTTGTTGGGATAATCTGATTGTCACATCATGTAAAGAACCAACCCCTATCGTAAATATTTCAAATATCCAAAAATATATTCTATTGTAAAATCATGTCTAATATTATGACCCTAAATATATTCAATAATGATTCCCAATTTTTTCCCACATAAGAGGGAAGTGACTATTTGAGTATTCTAATGAAAAATAATTTTCATGCTCATGTTTTTACTCCTTCCAGTGAAGGATCACATTATCACTCAAAGAAATAATATGACAGGATGAATATCACCTATAAAATTATAAAATATCAATATCATATTCTTATGAAGAATTAAAATCATGACAAATTGAATAATCATATAAAAAATAAGGTTCATCAGCAAATTCTAAGAGTTACATAGGTGTATGCTCATACCTCTTCTAATTAAAATGTAATTTCTCAACATAGTTTAGTAAACACATTATAGTGGGACCATATCCCTAAGAAATATTATAGTGTTTTGTTAGTTTATTATGATGGTAAAATAGGGATGTTCATGGTGGGTTCAAAAAAATAAGGGTTCCTACCGACCACATCTGGCCTTGTGTTCCCAATGATCAACATATAATGTAAATAATCATCAGGAATCATATGTACATAAAGTGTAGGATGGTATTCATAACATTAAAAATGTTAGATTCATTGAGTCCATAAAATATTTTCCAATAGTTTCCCAAGAATCCACTAGGTCATCACTATAAGAAGAATCCTATATCTACCATGGAAGTAAACCACATTGAAATATAGACAAGGGTCATGTGACTCCTTCCATAACATAAAATATAGAAATAATACCAATGTTTATATGTCCCCAAGATAATGATATCATCCCCATGTAAAAATAAATTTGTGTAGTAAGGTACAAGACTAATTCTGGTCAACTACATACATTTCCATATATATATTCAATAGCATATCAACGTGATCGTGGGATGATTCAAGAAAAAATCTATTATCACTACATCCATAGATCACATGATCTCACCATAAAGAAAAAATACATTCTGGTCTAAAACAAAAAAAAGAATATGAATTTTTGAATGATGAAAATATCATGGAAATGCAGAGGGAGTTGGACAAAGGAGATGTGCCTATTTTATTTTATCCCAATACTACTGCCTAGTATGAAGCTCCCTATGAGGTTAAAGTAGATTGTGTACACTAATATGATATAAAATGTGGAAGTTATACTCACCCTACCAGGAGAACAATATTTCCCATAAGGGAAATATTAATCATATTATTTTTCTAGTAAAGTTCTTCCACCTTATTATTGTAGATAATTTATTAGAAACATGATCCCAAAGGTCAAAAATGAAATACATAAATCTATAGTGAGTAAAATTTTATATTTTCAAGACATTTCAAGATAATACTATGAGTGATAAATCTGATGTACTCATTCTAGGATGGTGTGACTAATGAGGGACCCAATTTACTCTACTCTTGAGTCAATATATCTCTTTGTGGTAGAAATCCTAAAATATTATTTCGTTTGGTTAAGTTATAGGGGTAAAAAGTGTATATAATGAATAGTCAGTTCACTGAAATCATGTCTATTATAAATATTTTTAATAGAGAACTTTCTATTAATAAAAAATCAATATATTTCTACTTCAATTTTTTTAGTATACTGAAAAGGCTTCACAATAGAAAAATGGATGCCCACAATATGGGTAGCATGCCTTGTAAAAAAGTATCTCACAATTTTTACATCATCCCACCCATTACTAGGTAGAATCATGAAAAATATTATAATCCACTGAATCATCATTTTCTATTATTGTCATGGAATAATCCCAACTCATTGGTTTGGGGGAATTTTTGATATATTGTCCACATCCACTAGCGATGGAATCATCAATGCCCTAGTGAATCAAGGATTCCATGGTAGAAGGGAGAAACTGACCCCATACAGTATGGTTTGGGGGATTTATACAATTACCACCTTACACACTAATAATGTATATCTTCACCATGAAGGTATAGGTCTCACATGATGTCCCTGGAAAAAACAATGCTTGATGGAGTAATCCACTAATGAATTTAAGGAATAAAAATTATTCATGGCTTTCATGAGGATCATGACAAAGAATGAAATGTGATTTAATTAGGTACCATTATATTCAATAAAATTTTAAATATTTATCTTCTATGGCCACTTATGACTAATGATTTCCTTTTATTCAGTAAAAATGTCTATATGTTTCATGTAAACACCATCTTTACCCACAATCTCCATGATTCATTGAGCAATAAAATATATTCATAGTTATTTTTCACATGGGGAATTGATTCCATGGGTATATATACTATAGTGAAATTAAGGAAGATAAATGACATTCATAATACCACTTGTTTTTTTATCCAAATGTACCAATTTTATACCCCTCAAAGAATTCATAACCTAGATTTTCATCAACTTCATAATGTTAATTATTAGCACAAGACATGGTGTCCCTTAACTGATATTAAGAGACAATGGAACCAATTTATATTCTACTAAGATAATTATGTTATATCATCAATATAAAATCCAATATAAAAATTTGTCATTTGACTGTAAAGTAGTATTTGGATTGGGAGAATCTTTAAGACTCTATCTAATATTCATAAGAAGATGGTGGATCAAATAATGAAATATACTCTATACAAGCATAAGAAGACATTGTGGGCCTATACACCATGAAATGTAACACTGTGTAAAAGATCAAATATTTTCATGTATCGTTTATAGAGGTATTATTTTCCAGTGATGTCCGACTACTATCACTACAGACTTCCATATAAAACTAGCCGACCAAAGGAGAGAAATATCATATGTTTTTTGGATGAACTAGAACCAGTAGATGTAATTATATTGTGTTCCATATAAAATCTTTTAATGTATTATAGACATGTCATGGGGGACTTAATTAAGAACATATTTTTCCATTTATTCCTTCATAAAGATACTTATATTTTCTCGCAAAAATACAATGATATAAGGGATGAATGCTCCAAAATATGATCCAATGTTGGAGGGACCATATATCATAAATATTGCTTACCCCATTAGGGCCTATAATCTGATAAATGATAATTTATAATATTTTATAAATTATATCAATTCCATGGTTTTCATGAAATACTTTTTATAAACATCATTTACAACATCAACATGGTAAAATGAAGTTAATTATTTGGAATTATTCAATGTATTATTATATTTAACAATATGACAATAATCCTTACCTAATTATATTAAACTATATTATATTTTACTTGGTCACGTGATTTTAAATTGTACATAATTCATCTTGGTTAGATGAAGCTAAACTATATGACACATTTCATTTTTTAATGCAATAAAAATATGAAAAATTTTAATAGTAATGAGACTAAAAAATTCATGTTATTTCACAGACACATCTGCACTAAATGATGTTACAATGTTTGTAAGTAGTCCTAACCATAAGCCATTAAAAATTTTGAAGCTTCATTATAATCCAAATGAAATTTAAATATGTAATGGGGATGGTTCCAGGTGATTTAAATAAAAATAAAAATAAACTTTTCATGGGAATGATCATGATCTATAAAGGAGTTCCTTATCCACCAATCATGGATTCCATGGTTATGACCGTATTTACCACCATTGCTGTCATGGTTCAGAGAACCCATTCTAGAAAAATTTCCACCATCTTTATAGGTGCATGATTTGTATAAGGGATTTATATATAAGTACTACACTTGATTTGATACATATACTTACAGGGTATTCAATGATATATTGATCTCTTATCCTTGGAAGAGCTTCAAGTCCCTTCAATATGAAATGCCATACCCTCTACATATGTGATTTATCTAATTATTGGATATTGTTATGAACAATGAGCATCTTGATTCTTATATGTATATTAATTGTAGTTATGAAATGATATAATATCATAGGATCATCAGCCGTTTTCATCAATACAAAAAATGAAAATTTCCTTTCATATAAGCTCGATCTATACAGTGGACTTCAATAATAATTATAAATTTCTTGATTCTTGTCCCTTGATGATATTTTGTGATCCCTAAAACATATATGATTTCCCAAAAATCAATTACTAAAGAAGAAAATTCCCCCATCACATGAGTCACATATTTGAACAAGGTTTCTTTATAAGATCTTAGAGTAGTTAGATTTTAGTTACATAATGATAAATAGAGATGCCTAGGTAATCATTCTGAGGCCTAATCATAATATCAAATATATATATTCTCCATTACCCTAGGAATTAGACAAATTTGTGTAGTGGATGCATATTTTAGAACTTCATTTCCTTCATTCATTGTTAATTCAAGGAATGTTTTGATATATATATATACAATACATTATAGTCATATCTATAAAATGCATTTAATTTACTCTTCTTTTCAATGGATTGTAATAATATTGATATGATAATTAAAAATTTTGAATTCCTTCACTATATCTCATTAATATACTCTATGTTTCATCGATTTTTATAACCATCCATGGATACTGGAAATATGTATAACTGAATCGATGAAAATAATTTTTTGGCTATGCCTAAATTCCATAATATATCCCTACATATATTCCAATATTTCATTATATCATCTAAAAGAATATCATCCTGATGGAAGGGACCTCAATCATCAATAGACTCTAACAACATCATAGTGAATCCCATCATTAAAATATGATCAAAGGTCATCCATATATTTCTAACACGTATCATTACTTCTAATAGAGGAACATGGATTTTTAACTTAAATTTTCATCATCATCACTTATCTAATTTTTTTTGGGTATCCTTTGTTTTTGTGCTCCCCCTTAAGATATTTAATTTTATCTTCTTCAGCATAATATTGTATGAATCTAGATATCTTCAATGCAGCTAGCTGCTCTATCTCCTCACTCAGGAGCTGTAAATCAGACCTTTTTCTAAGTGTGTCTGCCACCATGATTCCCTTACTAGAAGTATAGACTATATAAAATTCATAGTTCTAGAGGAAACCTAGACATTGTCAATATCTTAGGTTCAGGTCCTTTTGTGAGAAGATATACCTGAGACTCTTCTGATCAGAGTAAACAGTAAAATTTTCACCAATCAAGTAGTGTCGCCACATCTTCAAGGAGAAGACCACTACTACTAACTTCATGTCATGGGTAGTGCAGTTCATCTCATGTTGTCTCAACTGTCGTAAACCATAAACGATCACTTCTCGCTCCTACATCAGGATATATCCATGTCTGGACCATGATGCATTGTAGTAGGCTACATACCCAACGCCCTCTTCTGGTGGCCTCAAGATGGGAGCACTCGTCAGTCTCTGTCTTAGCTCCTAAAAACTCTACATGAATATCTTCGCCACACAATGGGTAGTCCCTTCATCGTTAACACTGAAAATGGTTCCACAACTCTGGAGAAGTCAGGTACAAACCTCTGGTAATACCCACCCGACCCTAGGAAACTCTGCACCACGTCACACTCATGGGTGGCTCCCAAGCAAGCACAACCTCTATCATCACTGGATCCACTGTAACTCTAGCCTCTGAGATAATGTGTCCCATAAAGTGGACCTCCCGTATCCAGAACAAGAACTTTGAGAGATTACCATAAAGTAGATGATCTCAGAGTGTATCCAATAATATCTTCAGATGGTAGGAATGCTCCTCCTCCGACACCGAGTATATCAAGATGTCATCGATGAAGACCACCACAAAGAGATCGAGACATGGCGGAAATATCCTATTCATGTGTCCCACAAACAATAAAAGGGAGTTGGTAGAACCAAATGGAATAACCAAGAACTCATAGTGTCAATACCAATATTTAATGGTCGTCTAATGCACATCCTTAACTTTTACCCTGAGCTGATGATAGTCAGATCTGATGTATATCTTCCAAAACCAATGAGCTCCCTACAGCCGATCGAAGAGATCATCAATCCTCAGAAGTGGATACTTGTTCTTCATGGTCACATGGTTTACGCACCGATAATCTACATAGAGCCAAAAACATACATCTACCTTCTTGGAAATCAAAATCACAGCTTCCCATGGAGAAACACTGGGCTTTATGAACAACTTCCTCTGCAAGCCCTCAATATGTACCCGTAACTCAAAATGCTCCAAAGAAGCCATCAGTTATGATGGTATAGAGATCATTATCGTCCAGGGCTACAATTTGATGTAGTATCCCACCTCTCGATGATGACGTGGTCTCAGAACATCATCAGGGAAGACATCAGTGTACTGGTCCACCACTACATGATAGCTCAGAATCTCAACATCAACTTCTCCATGGGTATGTCTAGCCAACTAATGTGTGATTGTCTATACCCTATGTCAGGGTAAGTCCATCCTGTGCTACAAGGTTTTCTTATTTCTAGTGAATGAAAACCCAGTCCCACCCACATGGAAACACAATACATTGCCCCAAAAACAGTTAATCTGAGCCTGAACTGTGGATAACCAGTCCATCCCAAAATGACGTCATAAGACTTCGACGCCACTACTAGAAGAACACAGCTGAAGCTCTCACCACCTAGAGTAGGATCACACTACCAAAACCAGTGTGTAATCATCGAATCTTCTCCCATAGAAGTCTTTAATCGCAAGGATCGAGCCAACTGGTCTATAAAAATCTCTGAGCTCCGATAGGGAATCAGGGCAATGAAAGAGTGACCGGAACCTGTGTCTATAAGTAATATATATATGGTCTAGCAGTCACAAATCGAACCTCAAAACAAATCACGAGTGATGTGGTCATAGGCCTCTTCGGCTACCTAGAGCTGAGCTCATCCTTGTCTGTCTACTCTATGTGGTCGGGGTGGACCACCTAGAGGTGGTTGAAGTAGAACATTGAATTGTCTTCAACCAACTACTACACAACATACTCTTCCACGTTCTCCACCCTACGGACCTCCTTGTTTGAATCACTGCCTATGCCTCATTAGTCTCTCAACCCTCTGATAATCGTCAGTGGGGCTGGTCGGGCAGTCACGAGCCATGTGTCCCTAACCACCGCATGTGAAGCATAGTCTTCCCCTCTGCTGCCCTGCACTACCACTTGAGCCTCGCACCTCCAACCCTAAATCTTGAAGTCATCCACTAGAAGGTCATGTTCACTTGGACTTCTATGCCATCATCCTACTACCAGCCACAAATGAATCTGCTACCTGTCTCCTGGTGGTGGGTCTCACGGTCGGTGTCTTCTAAGTAAGGAAACAGCCTGCCAATAGTGCTCTCTCCAACAATCCACCATGAGTCAGAATGCTGAGAGATACCATCAATGCTATGATATCTTTTTGGAGTCCCTTTTAGAAGGTATGGACCCTGAAGAAAGGGAAATGCACCATTTTATTAGAGTATTTCGAGAGGTCGGTGAACCTCGCCGAGTACTAGGCCACGGTCAGACGTCCCTGCTGCAAGTGTTGAAACTCATAAATACGAACAGATGATAGTGTCGCTGGAACAAGCATTGCACTGAAATGTCCCTTTAAATCTACTCAGTTTAGGGTTTCCTATTCATCTGTTTGGAGCATCAGGCTTCACCATCTCCCTATTCCACCCAGGAAAATACAGGCACCTAGGATAACCATCTGGTTGGCTGGTGTCCCAACTAGGCGAAAAACTCTAGCCACAGACTCCAGCCAGTTCTTAGATTCTTGGGGATCTTTCTTACCTTGAATCCTCAAAGGCCTATTTTTTTGAACTCATGCTACGTACTCATTCAATGTGCATGGTCTACTAGTGGGTCTGGTGGAAACGGATACAAAACGGAGAGTGGTGCAGCCGGTACACCACCTGATGGTACTATTGCCATAAGATGGCCCCACATCGAAGCCTCATCACTTAGTGGGTCATCATCATGTACTCTATTTGGAATCCTGGATATAAGTGTTTGTGGTTTCATCCTGAAAGGAAAAAAGGTTAATCATGGTCAATATTTTATACCTGCTGTTCTAACTCAAAGATATCTAAAATAAAACACTTCCAAAACACATGTAATCAGTGTTTTCGTGAACCAAGTCAGAAATCAGAATTCAGGGTCCTGGTGTATGGATACGTCAGCCACTGAACCAACACTAGACTCCCCAAATTAAAAACATACTCAAAAAAACATAACATTATTTCTCTATAAAATTATTAGAGTCTTAGTTCTTCGGTAGAACCAACTCCTCTGATAACACTTTGTCATGACTCGTCCCCTGGGACCTATGTTGTGACTACCCCAATCCCGCCTTCCATAGGCTAGGGGTTGGAAAGTAGCATCGAAATAGTGCATCCCTATAATAGGAATTAATTTCCTTCAATCCTATACAAACACACAATTCAATAACACAACAAGATGAAACCATGATGTAAACTGATTTAGTAAAAAGCATACAAAAAGTGAAGGGGACAGAATACAAGCCCAACTGAATAGTAAAACTACAACTGAAAAGGTAAAACAACTCCTAGATCATCCACCTAGGATTCTACCAGAAGACTAGGTACATATAATCTTCACAACACTCTATGTAATAACATCTCCTTCGTGTACCTCATTGTCCTGATTCCCTCAAGTCACTACCCAACTACTCATCATCTTCACAAGACACAACAAGGTGAGGCCGAAGCCCATCCATGTGCGA
Source organism: Viscum album (assembly GCA_963277665.1). Taxonomy (NCBI): domain Eukaryota; kingdom Viridiplantae; phylum Streptophyta; class Magnoliopsida; order Santalales; family Viscaceae; genus Viscum; species Viscum album. The sequence continues at coordinate 1,387,906,203 of OY728157.1, forward strand.
GTTTAACAATACTCATTAGGGACCCCGAGACCCCTAAAGGTCCCCTAGAGTTCCACAATGTAAAAACGACAAAGAAATACCTCTATTACAAAGCAAGAATCAATATTCAGTTGACAATAGTTATAAAACTCAAAGGTCAAGAATATAGATGATTATTAATTAGCTATAACATCTTATTCCATTATAAATTCGGTAACTAATCAAAAAGTAGTTTTTATACTTTCGGTTCACTCTTGGTAATAAGGTGTTGTTCCATGACAGGATAATGTAAGGCGGGTCCTCGATGGGTCACGCTACAGTTGATCCATAAAGGTTCACTAGTTTCTGATCCACACATGGTTGCTATAATTCTAATCCACATAGGGTCATTGTGATGCTAATTCACACACAGTCTCTATGTGGTTGATCCACATAGGGTTTCTAGAAACTGATCCTCCAATGGTCACTAGTACATAGGTAGGGCCGATTAGTCGTATAGCTAGATTATCCCAATATAGAGTTTCTGATGCTGACCTGCATTGTTCTCTCTTCTTCTTCATGTCACAGCCAGCCACTGGATTCTTGCTCATATCACACTTGATTCTGGGATAAACGCTCCACAAACCATCACTTGTTTTTCAACCAGAACTAAGTCACACAAAAATAATACCCAAGGGACCACCCCATCATAGGGGTCCCAATGTGACAAAAGACGCATCAATCAGATGCCTAGTCTGTGAGATATGACCACATTTATAAAAAGGGACTCATTGGATTCATGTATGATCCACCACGAGCCATAAATAAAATTCATCCAAAAAACACGTAGAGTATCTCCTGCGTTACTCCCTGTCACATGGGTCCTTATACCATAGGCAGTGCACCGATGAGATGCTTGGTCTGCAAGTTACTTTCATTCCGTGAAACGGGGGTGATCGCACCTCGGGCCATCCTGGCTCGGTCGAGCATGCTAGAATATGCCAAAGGGAATGCTTCCCAAAAAGGATTCCAACACCATTGACAAATTGTCAAACGGACACCCGATTCATCCGTAACTAGTATTTCTTTATCTGGGGACTGTTTGGGTCTCGCCTTGGTCTCACTTGGTCAGACCGGACTGACGAAACAGGTCTCGGGGTCTCCCTGACCGCGTCCTAGTCTGGCCCATTAAGGGTTAGCCTGGTTCACTGGGTCCAGCCCATCGGGGTCAGCCCGGTTCGGTTCGCGGTCCTTGTCCAAGGTTGGCCCGGGCCACCGGGCCACTGGTCCAGCTTGGCCCACTAACGAGTCCGGCCCATGTCTAGTTCTGTCCTCCAGAAGGCAGACTATTTTGCCCCACTTCCCCCTCGGTTGTAGGGTCATTTCATGATCCTATGGCGCGATGCCACACCACTTGAACAGTCATCTATTTGAAAAAAAAGGTTTCTCCAACGCAGCACGACATGGGTCCGCGCTACCCTCCTCCTGTCTTGGCCAACTGGTCATGGCCCCTTGTCCCGCGCTGCTGGCTTAGGGCGGCTAGCCAGGGATGCCGCAGCGCATGATTGGGAACCACTTTCCATCGCCCAGAGCGGATCGTCCTGGGTCTCCTCTGGCCATCACCGACCACTGCTGACATGGCTCGCTGACAATTTCTTCCATGAGCCACTAGACGCACTCTAATGGTCTGTTTTTATTATATTATGTGCCTACTGCTCTTCCGGGATACCAATGTCATAGCAGGACCTACTATTTTGCATTTCCGTCAAGTTTGAAAAATCGTCCCCCTTAGTTTGCATCAAGAATGAAGGGAAAAGGGTCAAGCCCTTGTTCATTTGGAACGCGCCCTCTTTGTTACATGATAACAAGTGGAAGAGAAATTAACTCATCAAATAATACTTCAAAAAAACCCTCTACATGCATTATACATTCGTTAATGACGATCGATAGAACCTCATTCATTGTTTCCATCGGTTCATGATTCGATGGTGCTCGTCACTACTCGATGGAACCAGTTTCATCCTCTATGTGTTTGGCGCCGTTGTAATTTCCCAGAGCTTCGTCGCATGGTGAATTTGTACCAACATCCCTCCTCGAGATCCATATAAATAGGAGGTGGAGTGATGGATAACATCCCATTGAATTTATGAGGTTCATATAATTAATGAACCTCCTAAATTCCACTGGTACGGTTAAAAACATAGAGTGGTAAAGACAATTAATGGATTTACATGGCATTGCTCCTAACACCACTGCCTGTATTTTGGAGGAAAAGAAAATGAGGAAAAGAAATAAAATAAATAACATGTTATTTTTATTAATCTTTAAAAATGTCCCAAAACTTTAACCACTTCACCCATCCTTCAACGGTCGATGTGAAGCCTCCCTTAAGCCTATCCTGGTGATGCATATTCAATGGTTCCATCATATTTTTAATCCATGAACTAGTTTGGAAGATAGAAAATTCCAGCTGCATGTTTAATAGTAGAAACATAAAAAATGTTCAAAAATAAATTCAGCCCATACCAGGCCTCGGAATCATGCACCGTCATTTTTCACATACTCGTAATAATTCCATATATTTAAAAAAATACATGGAAAATCTGGGTCTTTATAAATATATGATGGGACATTAAACTAAAAGATTCAAATCATATGAAACCCAAATATGACTATGAAAATAATCATGTTAGACTCACCATAATACATTTACTATGAAAAATAATCATCATTAATACACAATTCAAGGGCCCCAAAGAACATATTTATTGAATCCCATCATTTAATGCACTATATGTATATTAATATGAATTTCCAAATTCTTTATAATATGATTATATTTAGTCTAAATGGATTAAATTCTAGGGGGTTTGAAGTATACTTTTTATGAAAGCAACTTTAAATATGTTTTACATTCGAATAAAGGGGGATTGGGGTTTCCAAGTCTATCATTAAACATGCGAACCCAAATAATTAATAATGATTATAAAAGAGTTTTTTTGTAAAGGTATCTTGTAAACCCATGAGACCAATATGTTACATTCATTGAATATAGGGACATCATATGAAGACACCAAAGTGTGTTTGATTAGTGTCTTTTACAGATTAGAGGTTGTCCCATCACCAGACTGAGAGACGAAAACATCATATATGGATGTATCATGTGGCCATGTTATATGATTTTCGCTTATAAGTTGATGAAAAAAACGTGTTTCTTCGAAATAAGTAAGATCAATTATGTTTCCTAAAAATAAAACTCTTGGAGGAATCTATATTCCCTAATATTTACCAATTCAATACCACTAGGGTTTCTTATAAATACACAATTTTTGTTTGAATAAAAAATGAAACATGGAATAATGAGATCAAATGAGGATTAATTATTCAAAATAGTGAAAGGGATAAAATCAAATTGATAAAAAATGGATTGGAGGGATTATTACCTATATCTGGAAACTCTAAAAAATTCCCTAGGTAAAATCATATCCTAATAAGAGTAATCAATATAATGAATGAACATTTCTGTATAATAGGACCTTGCTACCAAGGTCCCCATGAATTATTCATTGTGACTACCACACGTACCTTCATTCATGTATTCCCATGATAAAAGGATTCATAAGGATGTCACACTCATTAGTTAAAACCATTAGTGGGAACCAATATTATTTATCCCATAGAAAATGATGGTCTCTATCACAAATAAAATGGAGTTTTTTCTCACATCCCATGATGTATTTAATCATTATTAAATTGTTTGAGTCAGATAAGTGAATCCCTATGTAGTTAATATAAAAACATAATTCTCCTGCTTTTATTTTCATACATGCCTATTATAAGTTGGAACATGGTAGTATGGTCATGCATACATGGTTAAAGTCCCATATAAATATAACTATGTAATCATCAAAATATTCTTTAAATATGTTGTATCTCCCACTGGATATGACACACATGTGAATATAGTATTATGTTTAACATGTTTGGTACATGATTAAAATGAAATATTTTTACCTTACATCTTATTTGGAATACATATCCATATACAATATGTCCAGCCTCATATTCATAATCACTTTTGAATTTTATATTATCCACCCCCACATCATGACATAGACATCCCCCTAAGACAATGTTAAACAATGTGGAAAAATCATAACAACATGATGTAAAACATCTTGGGTTATTCCCATCACACCAAAGGGTACTATGATAGTAAATTTAAGTGGGATTTGATTCCTACTAGAATAGGGAACATGACACTCCTCAAGGTTCAAACCTAACATCATTAGTACACATTTTTTGTAATATATTTCCCCCACTAAGGAATCTATATTCTCTTCAACTTCCCTTTTTTATTATTAATATAATATATTACTTATAAGAAATTTGAATATTGATCTATATTTCCATTGGGCAGCCATTCACTCCCACTGGTCCATACTCATTAAAAAAATTCCCCAACATAGAGGACCATATAACCTCTATGATTATTGATATTGTTTCTCAGTAAGAAACATTCCCTTTGGAGAAAATAATTGATCTATATGGGCTCATATTCTTATTTATAACTAGATATATAGGATTCCTATAAGAGGCCAAAACCTCTTGTCCCCAATATATATAATTTTTTGTTAATCCCCCACTATATTGTACTCCTTGAACAATTGTGTTTCTGAATTGGGCCAAATAATTAAGACTAGAATATTCCTCACAAAATGGGATACATTTCCCTCTATGTTTTATCATCCTTCAACCAGATATATATCCCATATGAATTTACCTACAATAGGAAATGTCACTTTGGTAACCATTAATCAATGGTCCATATTCCCAATGAAGTTAACTAGAAAGGGGAACACATACTTAAGTCTAATAGATGTTGTTGATAGGAACTAGTTAGATAATTAACCCCAATATATGGCATTATAATTTAATGGTTTTTTCCCATTTATATGAACATAAATGGTATTATGTTCCCCATGATGTTTCAATGAACTAGCTGTGATCTGATTTCCATTACAAGGTTCCTTTAGAATCCCATTTAATGGGATAATTCCCAAACTCTAGATTTAAATGACTCATAATATTCTTCTAAATATAATAGTTTTATGTAATACTAATTTGAATATAAATTTCAAAACCCAATCAGACATCCTTCATTCATATGGGTAACCATTAGTTTTACTAATATTACAGAGTATGATTCGTGAAAATATCAAAAATCTATAAGAAAGTCTTGGATTATGAAATAATTCCCCCATAAGGGTGTGATAAGGTCGACCTACCAACCTCTCAAACAATGTGTATCCTAATATGTTATTGGTAAAGCACTAGTGACTATCAACCACTTCAAATGAGGTTTTTGATGACTAAAAATTTTTATGGGAATTAAATATGTCTAATATAGTACAATATAAAACATCTTATTTGAAATCAATGTAGGATATTTTAGGAAGATTAAACATGTGTATGAATTGAAGAAACTAGTGTCGGAATATGTATTTAATTGATTTTATAATTAAAAATTAAATATTATTGAAGTATATTTTATGGTTTTTATAAGTAAAAATAGTATCACAAATAGTGTAATAGTAAGATAAGAATAATATGATTCATGATAATAAAATATATGTGAATGAGAAGTGATGTTCATTATAAAACTTATATTGAAGTTTACATGTTATCAATCTTTGTTACAATGAAGGTCATTCTTAAAAAGAAGTGTTTTTTCATATGATTCAAAATATAGTGTTTATGAATAATGAATGATGGATAACTCCAATAGTTCTATGTAGGTACTTATTTTATTGATATTCTGTTGAGTCTAACTAATGTCTTGACTATATACATATTTCCCTCTAAAAATAACCGAGTAGAAGAGACCAAGAGGTCATAGACTTTAATTGACCAATGATCACTTCCTAAATACAATAATCATATACTAGTGAAGTATATATTTCTTTTTAAATCAAAAAATAATTTATAAGTACTCATGTAATGTATCACATTATAGGTGAACAATATAAATATTGTTCTTCCATTCAATTTACATGATTTCATTTAATTATACTTATAATAAATATCCATGATTTATATATCAATAAAAAGAGATGAACCATTTATTAAAATAAAATTAAAAAATTTATCACACCCTAATTCACTACCCTCTTATGGTTTTCAAAAGGATAATATTTTATACAAGGTTATGTCAAAGCCATTTGTTATTCCATGAATTTTTTTAAGGAAATTTGTTATCAAAGAGAATATTATTAATGATATAGGAGTGTCTTTATATAATGGTTTCAATTATAAAAATTTCGAAGACTATGATGAGATGAAATTGTAATCTCTATGTCAATATGTTTATTAATAAAAAATATATGGAATCTAAGTATGTGATTTAACCAAAAGATCAATGATAAATGGTGATTACATTTTTTTTAATATTTTTTTGATAATTCCAAATTATGTATCATCACATTTTTATAATATAATATATATGTGAAGTAGATGTGTTTTTACATAGAAAAATGTTTTATGGGGAAATAATAAAAAACAAATTAAAGAGATTAAAAAATCTATAGAATTACCACCTCATGTATTTCAAAAAAAGTTTGATTATGTGAATATGTGTTCTAGTGAAAATTTAGATGGATTCTTTAATCATATTACATATCTTTTTTTAATACATGATCTCATACCCTGGCCCAATATTTTGGTATTGTAAAAAAATCACATGAAGTTCAACAAAAATTTATAACCTGAATGTGTCATCAATTGAAGAAAATTACCTTTCATATTTATATCTTTATGACTAGTAAAAAACAAGTTGAAAATAAAATATGATTAAAGTGGTACTTCTATTTATAACCTTTATTTAAATATATTAAATTCAAAAATGTTTTTAAAATGTGTACTTTGATGCTAATATTTTAGAATTTATATGTGATAAATTTTTATCAATTTTATTAAGAAAGTTGAATTATGGTAAAAAACTTATGTTTATGACCCTTAAAATGAATTTACTATGAAATATTTCTGCACATAATTACCTGAATTGTAAAGAAATTTTATGATAATAATTTTGAGTTTGACAACTAATAAATATAGTAGAATATTTTCCCCTTAACAGAATTTCAATTCATGAAAATGATGTATCATCTCATTTCAGGAAAATTGTTGGTTTTTAAACAAAAAATGGATGTGGGGAAAGATCCCCTAGAAGGAATAAATACTAATAATATATTTGATTTTAAATATGATAGGATGTTATAGGGGAAAACAAAAAAATTTAGTTAAAGATGAAAATGATCAACAAGAGGGATTTGTAGTCCTCAATGTAGACTTCAAATGAGGTATGGTGGAGATTGATCAAAAGATAAATACGACCTAAATTTTCTTGATGTTTTTTAAAATATTAATTAATTTATATTGATGATGTTGATTGAAATTTTTATCATATTTATTAAATAGTAAACCAAAGAGAGTTGAATTATGTGAAATATAATGAAAAATATAAATTAAAAATGTATGGTTGAATAAATGTTCAGGATCATTACTGATATTAATATTTATATTTAGGGGACGTTTATTATAATTTAATAAATTGATGTGGAAGTCATTACCATGAGAATTAAATATGAATTAAATATTTTAACAGCTGGTTTGAAGAAAAATATTCATTTTAGGAACTTTCTAGTAGTATTATTAATAAAAAAGAGTGATCAAGGAAAAACATTATGGGAAATTTTATGTAGTCATACAAGAAATACCATGGGTAAATAAAGAATTGGTTTTGATGATGGCGTGTAAACAATACGTTGTGAATTTGTGAATAGAAATGGAAATGGTGATAAAATAGAATGATCTCAACCATTGAGAAATAATAATAACCAATGAGTTATAAGAAATCTATTAATAATTTGAATAGAGAGGGAAAAAATATATTTATGTTATTATTGTGTCAGTAATATAATTTTCCTGGCCACATTGTGCCCTATTTTGAAAAATCTGAATTTATATAATTCGATAAGTAATTATAAGTCACCAAAGGAGATTTTTGATGTACTATTCTCATTATAGTTTTTTATTAATCATAATTACTCTGATTTTATGCATCAATTAGTAAACTACTATAAAGTAAGTAGGTATTCTGATATGTGTCTATGAAATATAGATATATGATAATAATTTCATTTACATTGAAAAAGATATATATATTTAATAAATACTAATTTATTCTTGTGAATTTTTTTGTAGGGAATAATAAGAGTTCAAATCTTTTGTCAACATATTTTAGAATTTCATAGATGGAATGAAACAATATCGAGGAGGAAAACAGAAATTAAATTTCCATGAATGAATCAAATAATAGTAGAAATAGATTATGGATAGTGGGTGTTCTTATAATATGATATGTAATATAGGTATAATAACGAATAATAATATATAGCTGGGGGAATAATTTATTTAAGATATAATTGTGAATTAAATATTGATGATTCTTCCAATACTAGTTTTGTTGCTGGTAAAATGACGAATATTGATTTACGATATTTTAATTTTCATAATCCCAACATATTGATTGTTAGTAGTCATTGTAACATTGCTATGGATGTAAAATTCTATCATAATGATTGGAAATTATATTATAAAATAATATAGGTTTAATGAATTATATATCATGTAGATTTAAGGTTGAATACTTGTCTTCTCATATACTAATATGAAAATATTTTATTAATCCTGATAATTTTCCACATTCAATTGAAAATAATTCATAATTCATCAATGTTGAAATCTATTGTTGATAATTTTTATAGAGAAACATAGATAAATACTGTTATTCTTTCCTAAGGGGAAATATTATATGATATTTTTATCATTATAATAAGTTGAAAGATTTGATTCTACTACATTTGATCAAACCCACTGTATTTAGTACAATCTGTTTATATGATACATGTGGGGGGGATAATTCAATCTATTTTTTATTAATATAGAATGATGGTATAATCCATGGGTTTTCAGTTAATTTTTTTTGATATCATAAATATATTTAATAAAAAAATACGTATATTGAATAAATATAAGGATATTTAGATTATATAATCAAATATAGTACACATCCTGGAAGGTTAAAAATTACATTTAAACAAGTGATATAAACATGAAGTTTTTTTGGGAAACCACTAACAAAATAGTCATGTGGAATAAAGAATCCATGTAATGAATATTTAAAAAAACTATGTTGATTGAATGTGGAATCTCACATTCCTAGTTTAATGAAGTGATGTAAGTATTTGTATATAGTAATTATAGATCACTAATCACTCAATAATGGGATGAGATTTAATATGAATGTCGAATGGATGAAATACCTAATTATTTAATAAAGGATTATTTGGATGTAAATAATTTGTTTTAATAGGATGAATTAATATTTCATGTATACTAATAAAATAGTACGTCTTAAAAGTGTTATAATAAAGGGATTAATAATAATGTTGATATTGGATATGTGAAGACAATTGAGAATGAGGAAAAATAAAATTCTAGGAATTTTTTATAGACTATATAATTAATTAATATCATAAAAATAAAATAGAATTTGTAGAATCCCAATACTTTTAGATCATTGATGATTCTAAAGTTCAATGCATATAAGAAAAATTTGAATAGATGGGTAAAATTGTGACTATGTGAAGAAGGTAAAGGGTTTATGTTGATCTAATCAATGTTATGAGATATAATTAAACTCTAAAATATCCTCATTGGGTAATAAGAATTGTGGAAATTTATATGACCCTAGACTTATAATGAGGAATGTTCTTTTTTTATATTAACTCTGTTAAAATTGGATAATAAATTGTTTCCTAAGTTTTTGACGATGCTCACGGGTTTCATTGGGGTTTAGGACATGAAAGAGGGGGAAATGGTGCATCTCATACATGATTTATTCTTGTCTCATGGTGGGTAGAAACCATGTGGATTAACCATGCTAACATAGAAGAGGGGTTCACAATTTGGTGAAACTAGACAAGGGGGAGATAAAACTATGAGGGCGTGGAAAAATCCAATACACATAGTACCACAATGGATTTCAATCTTTGTGGGCTACCTAAGAAGAAATGTGACCTTCCCCCCTCATAGATAGAGGGTGGAACATTGTTGGTGCACAATTTTTTAAACAATGGCGCCAATCCATGCTCCCCATTAAAAGTGAATAAATTAGCATTTCCTCCTCAATCTTTATGTGTTCGTACCATATTTTTATCCACTATATTCCTACATAATCCAAGGGTGTTTAACACTTCCATCCAAATTTTCCGAGGATTCATCTCTATTTATTATTATCCACGTAGGGAATCATTGGGTGCAGATTTAAGCTCTATAAGATTTCACTTTTGGTTATTAAATATTTTATATTATTAGCACAAATGATAATGTTAATCATTTGGGTTTCTTTGGAATTGAGGTAGGTGGTCAAAAATTTATATCCCAATGTCATGCTGTTTAGATTATGTTAATGTTATTGTTTTATGTTACCTTTTTGTTTTTCATTTTATTCTTGTAATAAGAAAAGAGAAATTGGATAGAAGAAGATGAACAGAACACCCTCATGATCCCCATGGACTGAATTTAGATTAATTAAATCGGGATAATGGATATCCATGTGGAGTTATAATTCATTGAATATTATATTTAGATGTTAATTTTAGAATTGATTTATTATAAAATAGAACACGCGATGATTATGTTTACTTGATAACATGAGTTTTGGATTGGAATGAATGATAATTTTTTCTTGTGGTTGACATGGAAAAATATGTTGATAGAAAAAATGGTAAATGTCTTAATTTAATATTGGGTTTTAAATGGTAAATGTGTTTATGGTATTTGGAATATAAAAATTAAATGGGTTAAATGGGTTAGGAAATGTAAATAGTATATGTAAAAAATGATCAATTGTTTATAAATGGTCAATGTGTTTACTAACTGATCATTTATGCATGTTATATGTGTTAAAAGGATAAAGAAAAATCTTAACATGTCTTGGATGAATTTGTGTTATTGGAATTGAGTATATACACCCATGGGATGGTTTTGGTTAAGGCTATAAACCCCACCCCAATAATTAATGGGTTTGGGTGTCGAACTGAGGCCAATGAACCTAACAAATGCATAGTATTTGAATACATGGAATGAGGCTCCAAGGAAAGATTGATGTACTTTTTTGTATATGTTTTTTAATTGTAATATAAGGACCAAGATTAATTTCCCTTATGAATAGTTTATTTGATAGGTATAGCCCAAACTGTAATTGATTAAAATGGCTAACCCATGCAATAAATGATAAAAGTGACATATGAGAACATTGTAAAATATTGGTATCTAGATTATCTTCTATTTATCTTTTTACTAATTTTGTACCTTTATAAAAATTATGTTTAGATAGGGTTTTATGTATACACCATTTTTGGTGGCCTACTATGTTGTACTCACACACTACTCAGTTATCCAATGTGTTCTCAGGAAGACTTCATGTTTTGTAGTCAGGACAATATAAAAATCCTTATGTTATATAGATGATTTGGACATGGTATGTGAATTTTGGATTGGACTGGTGTTGGTGTCGAGACCCGTTTGGAGCATTCTTCAATTTGTCTTTATTTTGGGGTTTCCTTGCATAGGGAATTGTATGAGAAGGAATATCATATTTACCATTTTCATGTGGGATTGTACCCAATTTTGGGAAATGGATTTTGATGCATGTTTATTGGATATATATTTTCTTCTACATATCATTTATTTATTTTTTGGACTAATCAAATAAATAGTGTATAGTCTCCCCTCATATTACATTAGAATATTTCATCTATTCGTCATCCTCTATCATATGGGGAGGCACACCTTAATTCATGTGGTAACCTCACTAGGGGAACAAGATTTAGTGGCCATAGGGATGAGGATGATACAATGTTGTATCATAGGTTTTTTCATTAATATTGTAATTTTATTTTGGGAAGATAGATAAGAGATTAGGATATATCTGGAATTATAAAAGATCTCTTCCATATAAATATCTATCCCATGTATGATGGAAAACTGATATACCCATGGTGGGATTTTTGTTCATGATGTTAGTTGTTACGGTTAGATGCTATTTTACATTAGGTGTTGCACTAGTAGTGTATTGTCAATTTTTAATGGAATTTTTTTCATGGATGAAATGGAAGGAGTTTTTACATATATATATATATATATATTAATATTTGGGAACAAAAATATTTATGTGACATGCATTATTGTTAGAACACAATGAAATGAAATGTGGGATTTGAGGGATAAAATAAATTTCATTTACCTTGAAATATGAATTGAATTGTGTCCAATAATGATAATGCAATTGCGTATATAGAATGAACGTAAAAAATGGTTAATGAATAGTGTATTATGAAGAGAGACAAATGGGTTACAATTTGGATGTGATGAGTTGTAATGATATATTGGATCCCAAATGAGAAATGAAGAGACCCAGTGCTTGACGTACAGGGACATTACATTACTTTTTCGGAAGACTTAATACATAACAAACACTGACAAACAAGGACCGTAAAATTCTAGAGTCTTTGGAAACTCGGAATTTAATCTTCTAATCGTGGTGAAAGATCTTCAACTTCTCCCATAAAGATCTTTCCCTTTTGTTTTCTTACATAAAACCTTTCTTTATATCCTGGGGAAAAGAAAACATAAAAAGGGTGAGCTCAAATGCTTAGTAAGGGTAATAATAGAGAACATAAAACAATCCATAAACATTTGAATGCGAAAGCTTGAACATAAAATCTAAACATCAAAATCATGAGAAAAGACATAAATCTTGGAAGTACGTAAGGCATATATCATAAGGGAACAAGAATCATGATAAAATAGCATGGGAATAAATCATGTGATTGTGGCAACCATTAATCACATGATATGATTTCCATAGTAGCCAAGGCATTGTTGCAAAGACCATCTTAGTGGACTAACTCCCTTTCTGAATCGAGTTAACTCCCCGTTCTAGTCCTGTATTACTGAACCGGCTTAACTTACCATTTCAGACATGTCTATCTCATGAGATATAACTCTTTACCCAATGCATTGGAGGGATACATAAGTCCCAACCATCTCATATAGAAATCATTCTTACGTGTGCCACAAAATAATCATAAATCATTCATCATAACCCAATGAATAAATTGGGTTTCATAAACATCATTCCATCATAAAATAATTCATATAAAAGAAATGGATATCATTTCATAATAAGAAAAGTGAAACCATATAAGTCATATAGGCAATATACTTGAAACATAAACATATGAAATAATTCCATCTTATATGGAAAATGGTTTTGGATAAAACACTTGAAATGAATTCTTGAGGAAAATATCCTTTCTTCTTCAAAATTATTTTCACAAAATGCCATTCAATTTTAAAATAAAAGTATTTTGTTGAAAAAAGTCAAAAAATCTTGTAGAGTATGTTTCATGAAAATAAGGTGTTATAAAACTGTAAAAATCTGTTCATGTTGAAAAAGTTAAAAAAACATTCTTCTCATCCTTTTTCTGGAAAAGTCAAAAAGTAACTCGTATGGTAAACAAAAGAAAGATTCATTAAATGCCACATAGTAAAAGTCAAAAATGGGTATAAAGGAATTTAAACATACAGGAAATCATTTTTAGAAAACAGGGACATGTATGATAAATATAACCCCAATAAATACTTACGAATAAACAATCTCGGATAAAAATGGGATTTGAAAAGTTATCCCTTATCTTAGGTCTGATATGATTTGTACATATCAAAACCTCATGTATAATGATTTAAATAATGTCATTGACTTATTACAGAATCATATTAATTGTTATGATGTCATAAATGGTTCACTTATTACTTTATATTTCCCCTTATTTTTTAAATTCCATGTTAAAGCAGCGTTTTGGGTAAAATATTTTTATTTATCATACATGTTTGGAATTGTTGTTCTGGATATTACTACTTATATACTGATTTATTTAATTCCAGAATGTATAAAATGATTTATATATAATATATATTCAGTATATACATATATATATATGATAGATCGATAAATTGAATGAAATACACCGTTCAGGGAGACGGTAGGCCGTACGTACGCATGAACATTGTTTTCATTTCCTTATTGAATTGAATGGAATTAAGTAGATGGAATACATATATATATACATATATCCAGTATTATTATTTCATATATTTCATGATTACTTATTATATATATTTTATAATCATTCATGAATGGTTAACATGGAGAATGAATCTCATCGCGTCGTGGAGACGGTAGTCCGTACATACGCACGAGCGATGATACCATTCCCATGATCGTGGAATTGTATTGAAGTGTATGTATAATATTTCAGAAGCAATATAAAATTACAATAATAATATATAGTTATTTATTTACAGCATTATACCCATCCAAGTAAGGTGGTGGTCGAATGTATTTTACACCACGGCGCGGAGACGGTATTTCGTACTTACGCACGCGCGGTGATTTCGTTTTCCATAGGATGGATAGAAGGAGAAATAGGGTTGTTACATATTTATAATAACAGATCATTATATAAGTAATAATGATGTTATTACTTTATAATGAGACAACTGAAGAAGAAGAAGTTGCAGTAGAAAGAAACTTGAGAGAATCGGAAGAAGAGATTACCTCTTCTTCGACGCACCTCCTTTATGCCTTCCCTTAAGGAAGTAGAGTTGGTCATTTGAGAATAAAATAACCTCCATAATTTTTCTAGGGAAGTGTATAAGAGAAATTGGCAGGGTTTGGCCGAGATTCAAGGCTCAAAAGGTGTGAAGAAAAGAGGGAAGTGGTTCCCTTTTTATAAGGGAGGGGAGGGGCACCTTTGGAAAAACTTAAAATATTATTTTATAATAAAGTCATATTCAGTTTTTAATAGCTCTAGATTGATTTATTTAGAATCTAAGGTGGGGATGGGTCGAAATCCTCTCAACCAATAGATTTTAGACAGATTTGAATAATTATATTAACCTTATATTTTAGCTTTAACTCTTATTTAATTAGATTGACATTTACCATGTCACTTTGTATATTTATATTATATAGTTAATAAACATACCATATACATGAAATAGACCCCAAGTGGTCCATTAATGATACATATATCATTATATAAGTATCTTGGATGATCCTTAGATTTTTAGGAATATAATAAAAATTAATAATATAATATTTGTTTTAAAAGCTATTTTATGTCAATTTAGACACTATTTGGTAATTGATTTTTGTGAAAATTATAACAGCATGATTAGTTCGAAAAAAATTAAATAAATTAATACTAACTTGTCATATTAATTTATAAAATTAGTTTAATTCAAAAAAAGTCTCAAATTAAATTTATTTGGGTATTTATAACATCAGTTATGTCAATATTTCATTATTAAGATAATTACTGCATCATCATTTTGTCATAAATAAATTAAATTATTTAATGTCAAAAAATTATAAATAAACTACCATTATGTAGGAAACAGTATTACCTTTCTAATGAATATTTATAGTCAAATTTATCTTATGTATAATTCTATACTAAAAATGTTTTAGTTATTAAACTTTGATTTTAATTATTTTAACTATTCATTAAATAAAATAATATTAAATGTCCTAATCTAATCCAAGTGGGAATAAATGGTCATATATTATTCCTAAGGTTTTTTTTTTCTAATTACACTTATCCAATAGAATTAGGACATTTGTTAGGGTAATAATAATAACATTTTTACCCTTAATTACACTATTTAATTTTAACCGTGGTAAAAAAAAGTTAAAAGTTACTATTCGCCAAAAATTTTTTTTCATCTCATTGAACCACATTTTAGTCCTTGATATTAACCATGTCTCTTGGAGTTTCTAAATTTCACTCACAGAAGCAATAAAATTATGTTTTATGTGAGTTTCCAAATTCTCATAGGAGGTGGGTAAAAGACGGTGAAAAGTTCAATAAACTTTTTATATATCTAAAATTATTATAAAATGACTCAAATGAATTAAATTGAACTTATATAGGTATTATGTATCAATTTTTACCTAAAATAAATTTAAATAAACTAAATAATTATTTAAATAAAATGTCTGTTTTTAAATAGTAACCCAGTGTATTCACTATTCATAAAAAATTGAATGTTTTCAGAAATATACCAAAATTTCACCCTAGTATAATTTTGATATTCCAAATCCAAAAATGAAGTCCATTTTGAAAAATTAAATTTCAAAATGTGAGTATTAGTATTCATAATGGCTAGTTTATATAATATATCATTGTTTAGTGAAACTTGGTATTGCGTACAACATACACTATCATGGAAGGTCGTGATTGCGTGTAATGCAAGCCAAGTCAGGGATGTAAGTAGTGAAATATCCTTTTAGTGTTGCATACAACACAAGACATCAATAAAATTAAAAAGAATATTTTTCATAAAATCTCGGGGTGTTACATTCTACCTCCTTTAAAATGAATTTCTCCCTCGAAATTCGTCGGGGGATATAAATGGTTTACTACTCGAAAGTTTCTTTAATAAAAACCTACATCGTTAAAAGGAATACCAAAACTTATCTTTAAAAACTAATGTATAAAATGCAATGGTTACCCATATTAACTATTCACTGGGTTTCCGCATAGGAGAACATAGGTGAAAATATGGATATGGAAAAGAAATCTAACTGTCATGTTCTGATGGAGAGTGGAAGAGAACATGGATATGAAAAAACCAATAATCACAAAGCCATAAATTTGTGATGATCTAAGGTACCATTTGATTCATCAGATATAAGGGCACTAGGATAACATTTTTGGTTTTTAAGATCATTTCTCTAAAGATGAATAATTTGAATTAGAATAAATACTTACTTTATTTTAGAATAATCTCACTATTGTTCATGCCTTGAACAATTTCCACTTCATCTCTTAATGAAATGGAGTTGAATTTGTCTTTCACGATGTTTTAGCAGATCATGCGATAGAATGATAGGTCATTCCATCTTTCTCAAACATAAGTTAGGAAAAGTTATATACATATGTGCATCTATGGTGAGATTAATCAGATATGGTTCCAAAATGGACTTATACTTCATCTATCATCCTACATAATAAAATAAAACTAGTTTCTAATAACCAGGGACTTCCTGTAGGCCAGTGGTAGGAAATAAAGGCATGTCGCACTTCGGTTGTGGGTTCGATTCCCACAGCCTTGTCTGACGTGACGGGTTTTCACCCATCCTGCAAGTTTTCCTTTTTCTAAAAATACATTATTATAACTTTCCGTCAATAATATCTATAAACTTCTATCCTTAAACAATACTAACTTATGTCCAACATAATCCATTCCGATCTTTAGGCTTATCCAAAATACTACTCTCCAATCTCATATTATAGTGAAAATCATTACCAGAGAGTTCATATAACAAGCATGTTAATACCATCTTTGATCCCCATATATCATAACATATGTCTTGTTGGTCACATTCCAAACATTTGAAGGCCTTGATCATGTATTCTATTGAAAAATGAATACCCATTGAACCTTAGTGAAAGCATGAATGTTGTCAAAAGTTAACTCTTTCCACATACCAAAATACCGAGATTATGTATACTCAAACCATGATATCACTTAGTCCTTATAACAATAATGAGCTCATGAATACTATCAAATATATTGTTTCCTCCTTATCCATGCATTATGTTCATATCATCATCGTTCCCAAAATATCTGAATAACCTTTTATGGTTACCAGTACCATTCAACATATACTTTCAAATACTTTAGAAAAAAAATAGTGTGACAATCCTTAGATGTTTCTTTATTCCATAGTACCATTAAATTACCTACACAACATAACTCTAGATAAACATACAATAATTCCACTACCTTCTTAAACCATTAACCAATCTTCAACACTTATTTCATCTAATATATCATTTGTAGTCTCCTCATCATCATCCACATAAATACTGCCCATATGACCATGCTGATTCCCTTCATGAAATTTTCCCATAGTTCATTGGTTTGCGTAATGCCCATACATTCCACATTTAAAACATCTTATCATTGTTGATGTAATATCAATACCATTATCCTTATCCATGGTGTTAACTGAACCTTTTCTTTTGCACTTATAGGATTTGTGTCCTTATTTTCCACACCCAAAGCATCTTCCAGTTCATTTGAAGCATTCTCCTTGATGCCTCTTCCCACATGATTTACATGACATAAATTGAACTTTCCTTCCTCTATGATCATCATGAAACTCCATCATTCTCTTATTATCTGATTCGAGAAACTTATCAATGTTGAGATTATTGGTCATATTATGAGATTGCTGATTAGGTATAATAATGATTTGTGGACTTCCAAATCCAATTTCATTTAGTTGATCATGAAGAATATCATTCCATTTTCCATCATATCATCTATTAACGTGAATCTTCTCATTCCCATCCATTTTATAAAACCCAAAATGAACTGTGTGAGAGGCCGAAATAATATTCAAGGGGGATTACCATCAATATCTAACATCATAGGTTAAACTTTAAGACCGTTACCATATTTCTAGGACTATAACCTGTACTTATACATAACCTTAGGAACATCCATAGATATACCATATAAATATATCTAGGGATATCACGAATGTTCTCGCATCCTAGTTTCCAAAGGTTGACTAAACCGTCCCTCGGATACCAACTGTAGAGACCCAAAGCTTGACGTGCATGGACATTACATTACTTTTGCGGAATTCTTAATACATAACAAACACATACACACAAGGACCATAATAGTGTAGTTTCTTTGGAAACTCAGAATTTAATCTTCTAATCGTGGTAAAATATCATCATTAATACTTTAAAATTGTTTCATGTTTATTACAACATATAACAAAACCATGAAATGACCGTATAGGTATAGTGTCTTTAGAAACTGGGAAACAGAAACAACTGGTTCATAAATCATCTACACAGTCTCCCATTTATTTCATCATATCTAGAGTCCCTTTTGGAATATCCTTCTTAATAACCTTCTTCATGACCTGAGGAAAGAAAACATAAAAAAGTTGAGCTCAAATGCTCAGTAAGGGTAAATATAGAGAACATAAAACAATCCATAAACATTTGAATGCAAAAGCTTGAACATAAAATCTAAACATCAAAATCATGAGCAAAGACATAAATATTGGAAGTACGTAAGGAATATATCATAAGGGAACATCAATCATGATAAAATAGAATGGGAATAAAACATATGATTGTGGAAACTATTAAGCACATGATAAGATTTCCATAATAGCCAAGGCATTGCTGCCAAGACCATCTTAGTGGACAAAGTCCCTTTCTGAATCGAGTCCACTACTTGTTCCAGTCCTGTATTACTAAACCAGATTAACTTACCGTTCCATCCATGTCTATCTCATGAGATATAACTCTTTACCCAATGCATTGTAGGGAGACATAGGTCCCGCCCATCTCATATTAAAATCATTCTTATGTGTTCCAAAAAACAATCATAACTCATTCATCATAACCCAATGAATAAATTGGGATTCATAAACATCATTCCATCATAACATAATCCATATAAAACAAATGGATATCATTTCATTATAAGAAAACTGAAACATATATAAATCATAGAGGCAATATACTTGAAATATACACATATGAAATAATGTCCTCTTATATAGAAAATGGTTTTTGGATAAAACATTTGAAATGAATTCTTGAGGAAAATATCCTTTCTTATTTAGAATCATTTTATTTTCACAAAATGCCATGAAAATTTAAAATAAAATTATTTTGTTGAAAATAGTCATAAAATCTTGTGGAGTAAGCTTCATGAAAATAAGTTTTTATTAAACCGTAAAAATCTGTTCATGCCGTATAAGTTAAAAAACATTATTCTCGTACTTTTTGCAGAAGAGTAAAAAAGAACCTCGTATGGTAAACAAAATAAAGATTCCTTACATACCATTTATTAAAAGTTAAAAATGGGTAAAAAGGAATTTAAACATACATGAAACCATTTTTAGAAAATAGGGACATGGATGATAAATATAACCCCAGTAAATACTTACAAGTAAACAATCTCGGATAAAAACGATATTGGAGAAGTTATCCCTTACCATAGGTCTGATATGATTAGTATTTATCCGAACCTCATGTATAATGATTTAAATAATGTCATTGACTTATTACAGAAACATATTCATTTTTATGATGTCATAAATGGTTCACTTATGACTTTATATTACCCGTTATTTTGTAAATTCCATGTCAAAGCAGTGTTTTGGGTAAAATCGTTTTATTTATCGTACGTGTTTTGACTTGTTGTTATCGATATTATTACATATACACTGATTTACTTAATTAAAGAATTTAAAACATGATTTATATATAATATATATTCAGCATATATATATATATGATAGATCGATAAATGGAATGAAATACACCGTTCATGGAGACGGTAGGCCATACGTACGCATGAACATTGTTTTCGTTTCCTTATTGAATTGAATGGAATTAAGTAGATGACATACATATATATACATAAATCCAGTATTATTATGTCATATATTTCGTGATTATATATTATATGTAGTTTATAATCATTCATGAATGGTTAACATAGAGAATGAATTTCATCGCATCATGGAGATGGTAGTCCGTACGTACGCACGAGCGATGATACCATTCCCATTAAAGTGGAGTTTTATTGAAGTGTATGTATAATATTTCAGAATCAATATAAAATTACAATAATAATATATAGTTATTTATTTTCACCATTATACGCATCCATGTAAGGTGGTGGTCGAAAACAGATTACACCACGACGTGGAGATGGTATTCCGTAGATACACATGCCCGGTGATTTCGTTTTCCGTAGGATGGATTGAAGGTGAAATAGGGTTGTTTCATAATTATAATAACATATAAGTATATATGTAATACTGATGTTATTAATTTATATTGAGACATCTAATGAATAAGAAGTTGAAAAAGAAAGAAACTTGAGAGAATCGGAAGAAGAGATTACCTCTTCTTCGACACACCTCCTTTAAGACTTCTCTTAAAGAAGAAGAGATGGTCTTTTGTGAAGACTAGAACCTCCAAGATTTTTCCATTGAAGTGGAGAAGAGAAATGTGTAGGGGTTGGCCAAGCTTCAAGGCTCAAAAGGGTGTGAAGAGAAGAGGGATGTTGTGCCCTTTTTATAAGGGAGGAGAGGGAGACCTTTGGAAAATAATAAAATATTATTTTATAATAAAGTCATATTAGATTTTTAATATCTGAAAATTGATTTATTTCGAATCTAAGGTGAATATGGGTCGAAATCCTCTCAAAAAATATTTTTTAGACCGGTTTGGATCATTATAATAACCTTATCTCATAGTTTTAACTCTTAGTTAATTAGATTGACAATTACCATGTCACTTTGTATTTTTATATTATATAGTTAATAAACATACCATATACATCCAATCAACCGCAAAGTGGTCCATTAATGATAAAACTATCATCATATAAGTATCTTGGATGAGCCTTAGATTTTTAGTAATATAATAACAATTAATAAATTAATATTTGTTTTAAAAACTATTTTATGTCAATTTAGACACTATTTGGTAATTGATTTTTGTGAAAATTATAACAACATGATTAGTTCAAAAAAAGTTTCTTAAATAAATACTAACATGTCATATTAATCTATAAAAACATTTTAATTCATAAAAACTCTTAAATTACATTTATTTGGGTATTTATAACATCAATTATGTCAATATTTCATTAATAAGATAATTATCGTATCATAATTGTGTAATAAATAAATTAACTTATTTAATGTCTAAAAATTATAAATAAAATACCATTATGTAGGAAATCCTATTAGCTTTCTAATGAATATTTATAGTCGAATTTATCTTATGTATAACCCTATATAAAAAATGTTTTAATTATTAAACATTGATTTTAACTATTTTAACTATTCTTTAAATAAAATAATATTAAATGTCCTAATATAATCCATGTGAGCCTAAATGGTCATATTTTATTACTATGGTTTTTCTTGGTTGAATTAATATTATCCAATAGAATTAAGACATGTGTTAGGGTAATAATAATATCATTTTTACCCTTAATTACCCTATTTACTTTTAATCGTGGTTAAAAAAGTAAAAATTTACTATTCATGAAAAATTATTTTCATCTCATTGAACCACATTTTAGCCCTTGATATTAACCGTGTCTCTCGGATTTATGAAATTCCACTCACCGAAGTGATAAAATTTTGTTTTATGTGAGTTTCCAAATTCTCCTAGGAGGTGGGTAAAAGACGGTGAAAAGTTCAATAACATTTTTATAAATCTAAAATTATTATAAAATGACTCTAATGAATTACATTGAACATATATAGGTATTATGTATAAATTTTGACCTAAAAAAATTGAAATATATTAAATAATTATTTAAATTAAAATTCGGTTTTTAAATAGTAACCTAGTGTTTTTACTATTCATAAAAAATGAATGTTTTCAGAAAAACACCAAAATTTCACCCTTGTCTAATTTTGATATTCCAAATTCAAAAATGAAGTCCATTTTGAAAAATAAAATTTCAAAAAGTGGGTATTACTATTCATAACAGCTAGTTATATAACATATTGTTGTTTAGTAAAACACAGTATTGCGTACAACATACACTATCGTGGAAGGTCACGATTGCGTGTAATGAAAGCCAAGTCAAGGATGCATGTAGTGCACGATCCTTTTGGTGTAGCATTAGACACAAGAAATCAATGAAATGTAAAAAAAATATTTTTCATAAAATCTTGGGGTGTTACAAGAAAGATTTAATTTTTGAATGTGAAATGGTTAAGAAGGGTGTCTAATAAAAGACAATGATATTGTAAGTTGGTTTACCCCATGATGACCATGAACTCTGTTAGGGATGTATGAGAGTAGGGATAGAGATATGACTTTATCAAGTTATATTGTGTATAAAAATGGGGTTTTTATATCTATTATTGATCCTTTATAAGTGAAAAATATAGAAACACTATGTTAAGTGTTTTTCACATTTATTTGTAATTGTAGAGTGTTTCAACCATAACGACATGTGCCATTTAGGATACATGAAGATTTATAAAAAACATTATTCTCCAATATAAGTTTAGGAAACCCTATTGAACCAGGATAATAGAACATATTTTTCTTTCAATGAGAAAATTTCTCATTTTATAAAAATCATTGAATGGAACAAATGGTATGATATACCCGGTATGTTTGACTTGGCATGATATTTTTATTTGTATAACTTTACGATGTTTTCTTGATATGGTGGACCAATTGATTTAAATTTGTAGTTAGAGTCCATCCAGACATTTAAGGGCCCCATAAATACTACTCTCGAGAAGATAGTTGTGTTGGTAGCTTACATGTTTGGAGGATGGGAAATGTGCAACTATGAAATATTGGTTCAGACTAAGAAGGAAGAAAGTATGATGTGGAAAGAGTTCTTGGAAATTATTCTGAAATACATCTATTGGGAGA
Organism: Viscum album; assembly: GCA_963277665.1. NCBI lineage: Eukaryota > Viridiplantae > Streptophyta > Magnoliopsida > Santalales > Viscaceae > Viscum > Viscum album. The sequence continues at coordinate 1,387,929,821 of OY728157.1, forward strand.
AATTGATATAGGATAAGGTTATAGAGTTTATGAGGTTGACCTAGTGGACTATTATAGTTATGGATTATGAGGGCCGATTCACAGACTTGAAATGCTTTGATCCAACATTAGAAGAGGATGAGTTAGTTACATTATGATATCTTTAGGAGGACATAGACATGAGATCAAGTCTCATGTGAATATATTCCATTTAATTTTTGTTTTCTAAAGTGGCATATCAGATCATTTTTTAGAAGGAAAATATAATGAGGTATTTTGGGTTGGAAATGTAGTTCAAGTTAGGAGATCTAGTTGTGTGACATCTGGTGGTATGAAGCACTGTTTAGAGAGCCTTTTCTATGAAGGTGGATGAAAAATTATTCAGTGAAGAGGAATAGAATCTATAGTGCATGATTTGATGTTTATTATATCAATGGGAATTCTATTACACATGTGAGTTCAATTCTCCAAAACACCAAATAAGTTCCATGAGTGAGGAGATATGGGGAAAATGTCAAGCATTTGTAGGATACCTCAATAGGTTGGAAATGATCGAGGGTTAGGGTAGATAAAGAGTGTAGGTATCCGTTCAGTTACCCTATAATATAAAATAAATTGGAGTTCTACAGCTTATACCATGAAGGGTTGTTACATGGGTTTCCAAGACAATATAATCCTAAATTATTTGGGTATTGTTGCATAAAGGAATCGGAATAGAGCACATTGATGAGGGAGAATTAATCTCCATGTAGTTCAGCCTACACCTAGAGGTGGTGAGGTTGAAATTCAGTAGTAGAATATATGATTCCAATATAATTTATAGTTTCTAGTTCCTTGTTGGATAAAGGTTCCATGGACTCTTTTTTAACAACTCAGTTTGTAAATGTGTTGGGTCTTTCTTTGTAACATATGTATGCGGTTATATGGATTAAAAACCATTAGGGATGTATATAGAAAATATATGGAAATTTTAATAGTGTGCTCTCAATGTGATTTTGTATCCTGGCTTCTGGTACTTTTTTGTTCTCGAGATGTTAGGTTTTGACATGATTTTGTTAATGGAATGGATATTGTTCTACCATGAACATATTGACTATTACCACATAGGATACTATTAACAACCCTTGAGGGGGAAACTTCTGTTCATTATTGAGAGATGTATATCCATGAAATCCATTTGGTGTCTGTTTTTCAAATGTTGAAAAATCTTAGAGACCATGTGGCATGTATTGTTCTTGATTGTGGGAGAGTAGAGTAGATTGTTTCACTCATGTGCTGGATTAGTTTCAGGATATGTTTTTTTGATCACTTCTCCAGGGTGCCACAAGAGACATATATTGAGTTCATGATTTAGTTACTATCTTTTTTTCAGATATTTATATTATATTTTATATGGTAGGACTAATAGGAAATCATGAAAAAAAAATTTATTATGTAATTATTGAATAATGGTTATATTTATCCAATTCTGTCACGATATGGATCTATAGTTCTGTTTACAAATAAGGGTGATGGGATGTTGCGATTAGGTTTCAATTATAGGAGGTTGTATCATAAGCCAGTTAAGAACCGATACCTTATATTATGGATCGACGCTCTTTTTGACCAGTTGAGTGGTGATTCTGTGTTCTCCAAAATTAACATGAGATTAGGGTAACATCAGTTGAGGTGGAGACCATATGATATAACGCAAAATTATTTTTATTTTCAGGTATTATTTGTATGAACTTTTTTTTATTCTATTCAACAAATGAACCAGTAGAGTTTATATATGACGACCATGCTTTTATTACAAACTTAAACATGGTTTATTACCTAAAACATCACTTGTTACAACATAGAAGATCGAGAGGTTTAGTGTATTTGGGGCTTAGGATCATTACATAAAAACATAAAACATGAAATACAACATCTTTAATGAAAATATTTCTTTACATGACCACTACATTCCCTCCTACTTAGCATTGCATGGGATAACCTGAGGACATGCATAAGAAAAGGGTGAGCTATAAAGACTAGTAAGGTAATACACATAGAATAAAATGAGGAGTACAATACATGTTAGGAAATAGGCATATCCATAGAGAAAAAGAGAAACATGAACATAATGGCATGATAAAGCATGATAATCATAACATGGAAATGTGGCAACAACCCTTAACATGGAATTAGCATGAGCCAAGGCCCATTGCACATGGAGCATGAGTAAATCCTCACAGCACATAAAGCATGAGTAAACCCTCTTGGAACTTGAATTATCATGATTAAAAACTCCTTTCACATGATGTATCATGATACTATACATTACCCAATACATTGGAGCACTATAAGGGTGCACCCTTCTAAAACATTTCATTTCATGCATACGTGTGCCACATGGATCATACACCATGGATTCATTAAACATAATCATTTATTCCATGATAATGTAATGTGGAATTAATACATTAAACTTTACAATCAATAAGTAAATGTGCATAAAGTTGAATAACCTTGATGGAGAAATGGGCATGGTATTCACTACACATTGACATTGGCTTAGAAAATCGGTGCGATTTCGGCAGTGTAACGGCGTGACATAAGAATTCATAAAAATTGTTGATGAGAGATAAAGGGGTTCCTCATCATATTTACATGTAATGGACAGTAAGTAGGTTATATATATACATGTCTAAACAATTTTAATGGAATTTATATTCATGATACAAAAATATTCATTGAATGTAAAAGAGGAGAGAGAAGTTCCTTTCTGAAATTCAGAATAGTAACGGGTGTACATGGGAGGCATTTAATGAGAGGGAAAGGGGCTACCAAAATTCAAAAATAAATAGGGAATTATTAGAGAGGTTAGAATCCATACCTCAACATTTATAATTGAAATTAAAAAGGAAAAACAACTTAATTAAAATTGGACAAAATGAGAAAGGAAGAAAAAAACCTTATTTGGAAGTGTGCTTCTAAAGGCTAGAGGGAGGCTTGTGAGAGGCTTCTTGGGAGCTTGGGGAACCTTGGAAGGATTTTAGAGAGAGTAGGGAAGATGTTGGAGGAACTCCAAGGGCTTTGAGTGAGGAGTAAGTGGGAACTTTGGTGGGTTTATATAGGAAATTTGAGGGAATATTTTATTATTTATGTTTGGGACCCCTTATATTAAATTAATTCAAACCACAAACCATCCATTGGTTTTTACCCATGTTTTTTGGAAAAGGGAAGAGGAAAAAATATTTTCTAAGGCCAAATTAAGAACATCTTAAAATAATAATGTTTCTTATGTGGATTTTAGTCACACTCTCATGGAAATTAATTTAAAAAGGAAAAGTGTTGAATATGTCTTGAGGGGTCCATTAATGATTTAAAAAGTAAGTCAAACAAACCCAAAATTACATTATTTTAATGGTAAAACATATATTGGCCGAAAATAAAGATTATAGTATTTTATTACATCACTATTTGGTCATTATGATGTCATAAAACACATTATATATTTAAACGGAATTTAATTTTAACCCAAAAATTTGACTATCTCAGAAAATTATGAAAAATTCACAATTGGATAATTACAAGGTCCTGCTTACAGAAATAACATTTATTTTATATAAATAATTTTCTATATATGTTAATTTTCTCTTTTAAAATAAAAACTGACATTTATCGAAAATTCACGGGTTTTGACAGAAATGGCTTTGAAACCTTAATAAAAATTTTAATTGCATTCATAAAATTATAAGGTCATTTATATTTAATAAAAAATAATTTATTAATAATATTATTATTTTATTAAAATATTATTATTTCAAAAATACCTTAATTTAATAAAATATATTTCTTAATTAAATAATATCTAAAACACCATTTGTACATTAAAAACTATTTACAATGTATCAAAAATGACTCGGAATTATATGCATTATTTATACAAAAACAATAATGTACATGGGCATAGTACTACTTATTTGTTACATAACCCCTTAAAATAGCCACATAAGACATAACGGTAAGGTGTGTGATGGTGACAGACTATTGGGGTGGCTCAGATAACATCGCTCGGGTGGTAACCTCAATCAACTTCCACTTTTCCCGTAGACGGTCACGTTCGAGATTGACATGATGAAGCTCAGCTTGGGCATGTTCAAGGGTGAAGCCCCAAGACGCCACCTCTTTTCGGAGCTCCGAAAAATGGGCTTCGTATGGGGCAATTCTACTGGATGAGGCCATCGCTTTCTTTTTCTGAGTAAATTGGATTTCTTAAAGTCTTATATTTATACTAATCATGTGATCACTGTTCAACGACTATATTAACAATGATAAAAAATTCTTAACATAAAACCAAATAAGTTGACATTTTATATAAACTTAAAGAGACATTTAATTAGATCAAGAGGTATTTCCATTAATGAAACTTTGGGTCATTACAATATTACCCACTTAAGAAATTTCACCCTCGAAATTTTCCTTTTCCCACAGAAAAATAAATGTGGGTAACTTCGCTTCATCATATCCTCCGATTCCCAAGTCGCTTCTTCAAGCTTGTGGTTTCTCCACAACACCTTGATGGGGGGCATTGTCTTTTTTCGTAGAACTTTTTCTCTATGATCTAAGATCTTCACTGGTTTCTCTTCATAAGAAAGATCATCTTCCAATTGTACCACCACAGAAGAGAGTACATGTGAAGGGTCTGGTATGTACTACGTTAATAGGGATAAATAAAAGACATCATGTACTTTGGCCATGGAAGGTGGAAGTGCTAGTCGATAGGACACAGCCCCGACACGATCAAGAATCTCGAAGGGGCCGATGTAACTTGGACTTAACTTCCCTTTCCTTCCAAACCTCATGGCCTTCTTCTATGGAGATATGCGTAGAAACACCATGTCTGCAACTTTAAACTTAAGGTATTGTTGACGATTAACTGCATGACTCTTCTGTCGACTCTGGGATGCCTTGATATGCTGCTAAATGGGTTTCACCTTTTCCACTATTTCGTTGACCATTTCTGGTCCAAGCATTTTACGTTCACCGACCTCATCCCAACATGCCGGTGTTCTGCACATTTTCCCATACAGGGCTTCATATGGTGCCATTTGGATGCTCGAGTGGAAACTGTTATTATAAGAGAACTCAACCAGAGGAAGATGTTGATCCCATCCTCCTTTAAAGTCCATTGAGCACGCTCTCAACATATCCTCAATTGGTTGGATAGTCCGCTCGGATTGGCCATCAGTTTGAGGATAATAGGCCGTACTGAAGTTCAGTTCGGTATTCAGAGCATGTTGAAGACTCTTCCAAAACTTATAGGTGAATCTTGGATCATGGTCAGACACAATAGATAGTTGTACTCCATGAAACCTTACCACTTCCTTGATATATATATGTGCCAGTTGATCCTAAGTGGAATTCTCTCTAATAGCAATGAAGTGTGCAGTCTTTGTAATATGATCCACAACAACCCAGATTGCATTGTTGCATTTGGATGTCCTTGGAATTCTGGTGACAAAGTCCATGGTGATTTTCTCCTATTTCCATTCTTGTATGGGCAATGGTTGCATCATCCCCTTAGACTTCTGCCTCTCTGCCTTCACTTGCTGACACACTAGGAACTTTGATGTATATTCAGAAATCTCCTTCTTCATATTATCCTACCAAAAGTTTTCTTGGACAACTCGATACATCTTTGTGCTCCCTGGGTGAATAGAGAAATTTGAACTATGTGCATCATCCAAAAGTTCCTTCTTCAGCTCCGGACGTGATGGAACACATAGTCTTTTCCCAAACCGCACAACTCCTTCTTCATTAACATTAAACTCTGAGGATTTCCCTTTTTTGATAGCTTCCACTTTTTCCTGAATTCCCACATCATCCTTTTGAGCATCCTTTAACCTTTCCAAAAGTGATGGTTGAGAAATAATTTGTGAAAAGATTGACGATTTTACCTTCTTTATGATTCCCACGTCCATCTTCATCAAGTCCAAGTAGATTGGATCCTTCTTAATTCTCATCATTGATAGAATCGCTGGATCCTTTCTACATAGGGAATCATCCACCTTGTTCGATTTCCCAGGGTGGTAATGGATTCAACATTCGTAATCCTTGATAAGCTCTATCCATCTTCTTTGGCGCATATTAAGCTCTTTCTATGTGAATATATATTTAATACTCTTTTGGTCAGTATATATCTCAAATTTCTCCCCATATAGAAAATGCCGCCTGATTTTCAAGGTAACGATCACTTCTGGAAACTCCCGATCATGTGTTGGATTGTTTCGCTCACAGATTTTCAACTGCCTTGAGGCATAGGAAATCACTTTATCATTCTGCATTAGCACACAACCTATTCCCTTCTTTGAAGCATCACTCAATACCACAAAAAGTTCCCCACTTATGGTTAAAGTGAGAACGGGCGCAGTGATAAGCCTCCTTTTCAATTCCATGAAGCATTATTCGCATTAATCACTCCAAGAAAACATTACTCCCTTTTGATTTAGCTTGGTAAGAGGGTTGGAAAATCGTGTGAAATTTCTCACAAATCGTTGATAATATCCAGCTAACCCCAGGAAGCTACAGATATCTGTTAGTGATGTTGGCCTCGGCCATCCCTCAATTGCATCTATTTTGGAGGGATCCACAGATATCCCATTTCTTGGGATGATATGGACCAAGAATGAGACCTCCTTCAACCAAAACTCACACTAGATGTACTTTTCATAGAGCTTATCCTTGCGCAAAGTCTCTAGTACAGTTCTTAAATGCTCCTCATTATCCTCCTTGGTTTTGGAGTATATTATAATATCATCTATAAAGACTACCAAAAAATTTTCAAGGTAATCTCCAAAGACTCTATTCATCAAGTCCATGAATATTTCTGGAGCATTGGTGAGTTTGAAAGGCATTAGTATGAATTCATAGTGCCCGTATCTTGTACGAAAAGTAGTCTTGGTGACATATTCCTTCTTCACCCTTACTTGATAATATCCCGACCGCAAATCCACCGTGGAGAAGTATTGTGCTCCAAGTAGCTGATCAAACAAGTCATCGATTCTTGGTAGAGGATACTTGTTCTTTATCGTTATTTTGTTAATTTCACGATAATCGATGCAATGCCGCATTGACCCATCCTTCTTCTTGACGAAGAGGACTGGTGCACCCCATGGTGAAGCACTTGGGCGTATAAACCCTTTATCTAGATTCTCATGTAGTTGTTTCTTCATCTATTAATGATCTGAAACTACCATTCTATATGGAGTCTTGGATATTGGTAGTGCCCCAGGTATATGTTCAATTGAGAACTCAACATCTCTTCTTGGAGGATGACCAGACAGTTCCTCGGGAAACACTTCAGCGAATTTCCTCACAATAGGTATTTCTTCAAAGATGGTTTCTTCCTTGGACTCAATCATCTGATCCAAATACGCATTCTCATAAGGCAGTAATATCAACTCTTGAGGAGATAGAGCTAATGGAGATTCATCTTCCTCCTGACACTTGTAAAGAATAGGGGTTCGATTCTCCATACTGAGTGTGATTTCCCTCTCCTAACAATTTATGTTGTCTTTATATAAGGTTTGCAAATCCATGCCATGAATTGAATCAAATTCCACTAAAGGGAGTATGACAAGGTTCTCCGGGAAATTCAATCCACGGACTATAATAGGGGAGAGATTATATTCATGGGATGCAATGATTGCCCCATTTTCCGTACTCACCAACATCTTTACTTCAATGATTTGTGGTGGTGCTGGGATTGTTCTACTATACATTCGAGATATAAAAGAATGTGTTGAACCTGAATCAAAAAGTATGTTCACTATTCTGGAATGAATAACTAGCATACCTATCACCAGTTCATTGTCGGGGTTCACTTTGGAAGAAGTGATGGAAAACGCTCTTCCATGCTTTCTTGGAGGTTATTGTTTGTCTCCGAAAACCCTCGGATTAGGGCACTGATTTGCAAAATGACCCAGTTCTTTGGATTGGTAGCATTGAACAATGTGTTGAGGTTTGAACGGAGCATTCCTCTCCTCTACCGCAGCCGTGGGTCTTTCTTTCAGACAGTTAACAGCTAGGTGCCCTTCTTTTCCACACTTGAAGCATTTTCTCGTCCCCTTAAAGAAATTTCCCAGGTGCTTCCTTCCACACATTTGGCAAGTGGGGTGCTGGTTATTCTTAGCAACGTTGGATTTATCCATTGGACCACCAGCATTGAAGTACACCTTACGCTTTTTGTCCCCATGATACCCCTATGATTCCCCGATCTCTATTTCGACCTTGAGGGCACATCGGAAAATTTACTCATAGATGTCAAAGTCACGGATCGCTAATGCTTTCCGCAAGCTAGGCTTCAGCCCACCAAAGAGTCGGTCAACCATGCATTCAGGGGTAACGACAAAGATGTAAGCATATCGTGCAATCCTTGTGATGTTTTCCTCGTGCGCTCCAAAAAATTATTCATATTTTTTCGTGAGGGAAAAGAAGTCTCTTTTCATCTTAAGCCGGAGGGGGCGTGGAAAATATTTATCAGGTTACATCTTCTGGAAATCCTTTCATTCCAATGCCTCGATCTCCTCCTCAGGCTATGTATTTTTGATTAACGTCCACTATTGATCAGCTTCACCCTCCATACGATAAGCCGCTAGGAGAACCTTCTCTTGTTCAGAACATTGGAGGATGGAGAATATCTTTTCAATGGAGTTGATCCATTGTTCAGCTATCATGGTATCAGATGTCCCACTAAAATTAAGAGGCCTTTGTCTCATAAAGCTCTCGATAGTGACTCGTTCATTCTTAAGGGGGGTTGAACGTTCCTCCTGACCCGTGTTTCTATTAAAAACTTGAGTTAGATCAGAGATAATCATGACAAAGTTCATGATTCGCGCTCCCATTAGATTGGGAATCTCATTAGTACAGTCGTTACACTAATCTACACAATGGTTGTTTGCCCAAGTCCTCCTATTACTGGCCATTGGCTAGAATAAAATGAATGTTAGGGGTAACACATAAAGGGTAATCCACCGAAGAAAGTTGATGACATATAAATAAACATTTATTTCCTTACTAAAGATTCTATAGGCTTCAATCTAGGCTTTTCATGATCTACTTTCTAACATATATTCGTAGGGGAATTTTTTTTAATTCCCTTAATAAGGGTTCATACTATGCTTTTGAATTTATCAATACATATCCCACAGGAGTGTCGTAACCAAGAGTGAAACAAGGTCCGTTGTCGTGCACCAGTTCCCATTTGAGTCTATCTCAAGGAAGTGTTTTTGGTTTTTACCCCTAGGATACATCTGTTACAGAGCCGCCTCAACCTGCTCGTATCCAGATAGGGATGTATTTCTTTGATAAACCACTTAATCAGTACTTACCAAAACATTGTGTAATTCACTTGATACAACAAAGAAGATCGAGAGGTTTAGTGTTCTTGGGGCTTAAGACCATTACATTAAAAGTTAAAACATGAAATACAACATCTTTATTGAAATCTTCCTTTACATTACCACTACATTCACTCGTACTTAGCATTGTGTGGGATAACCTGAGGACATGCATAAGAAAAGGGTGATCTATAAAGCCCAGTAAGGGATTACAAATGGAATAACATGAGGAGTAAAATACGTGTTAGGAAATAGGAATATCCATATATCATAAGAGAAACATGAACATAAAGGCATGATAAATCATGATAATCATAACATGGAAATGTGGCAACAAAACTTAACATGGAATTAGCATGAGCCAAGGCCCATTGCACATGGCGAATGAGTAAATCCTAATTGAACATAAAGAACGAGTAAAACCTCATTGCACTTGAATTAGAATGAGTCAACAATCATTGCACATGGCTTATCATGATACTATACTTTACCCAATGCATTGGAGCTCTATAAGGGCGCACCCTTTTTAAACATTTCATTTCATGCATAAGTGTGCCACATGGATCATAAAACACGGATTCAGAAAACATAATCATTTATTCCACGATAAAGGAATGTGGAATTCATACATGAAACATTAGAATCAATAAGTAAATGTGTATAATGGTTAATACCCTTGATGGAGAAATGGGCATGGTATTCACTTCACAATGACATTGGCTTCGAAAATCGGTGCGATTTCGGCAGCGTAACAGTGTGACATAAAAATTCATAAAAATGATTTACGAGAGAGAAAGGGGTTCGACATCATATTTACATGTAATGGACAGTAAGGAAGTCATATAGATACATGTCCCAACAATTGTAATGGAATTTAGAATCATGATACAAAAGTATTGCTTGAATGAAAAAGAGGAGAGAGAAGTTCCTTTCAGAATTTTAACATAGTAACGGGTGTACATGGGAGGCATTTAATGAGAGAGAAATGGGATCCCATCATTCAAAAATAAATAGGGAAGTATTAGGGAGTTGAAAAACCATACCCCAACATTTATAATTGAAATTAAATGTGAAAAACAACTTAAAGAAAATCGGACAAAAATGAGAAAGGAATAGAAAAAACATTACTTGGAAGTGTACTTCCAAAAGCTAGGGAGAGGCTTGTGAGAGGCTTCTTGGGAGCTTGAGGAAACTTGGAAGTATTATAGAGAGATTAGGGAAGAGGTTGGACAAACTCCAAGGGCTTTGAGTGAGGAGGAATTGGGAGCTTGGGTGGGTTTATATAGGAAAGGTGAGCGAATTCTTTATTATTTAGGTTTGGGACGCCTTATATTAAATTAATCCAAACCACAAACCATCCCATGGTTTTTGCCCATGGTTTTTGGAAAAGGGAATAGGGAAAAAATATTTTATATGGCCAATGTCCCAACTTCTTAAAATAATAAGGTTGCTTATGTGGAGGTGATTCACACTCCCATGAAATTTAATTTTAAAAGGAAAAGTGTTGAATATGTCTTGAGGGGTCCATTAAACTTTTGAAAAGTAAGTCAAAAAAACCCAAAATCACAATATTTTAATTTTAAAACATATATTGGCCGAAAATAAGAATTTTAGTATTTTATTACATCACTATTGGGTCATTATGATGTCATAAAACACAATATATATTTAAACAGTATTTAATTTTTACCCACAAATTTGACTGTCTCAGAAAATTAAGAGAAATTCACTGTTGGATAATTATGACATCCTGATTCCAAAAATAAAATTCATTTTATATAAATAATTTTCTAAATATGTTAATTTTCACTTTTAAAATAAAAATTGACATTTATCGAAAAATCACTGGTTTTGACAGAAATGGCTTTCAAAACTTAATAAAAATTTTAATTGCATTCATAAAATTATAAGATCATTTATATTTGATAAAAATAAATTAATAATAATATTATTTTATTAAAATATTATTTAATTAAAAAATCCCTTAATTTAATAAAATATATTTCTTATTTAAATAATAACTAAAAACACCATTTGCATTTTAAAAACGATATAAAATGTATCAAAAATGACTAGAAATTATATTCATTATTATATACAAAAAAAATAATGCACATGAACATAGTACTACTTATTTGTTACATGACCCCTTAAAACATCCACATAAGACCTAAGGGTTAGTTTTGCGATGGTGAAAGACTCTTGGGGTGGCTCGGATAACATTGCTCGAATGGTAATTTCATTCAACTTCCACTTTTCCCGTAGACGGTCACATTCGAGCTTGACATGAAGAAGATCAGCTTCATCTTGGTCAAGGGAGAAGCCCAAAGATGCCACCTCTTTTCTGAGCTCTGAAAAATGGGCTTCATATGGGTCAATTCTACTAGATGAGGCCATCACTTCCTTTGTCTGAGTAAATTGGATATCTTAAAGTCCTATACTTATACTAATCATGTGATCACAGTTCAATGACTATATTAGAAAAAGTCATAAATTCTTAACATAAAACCAAAGAATTTGACATTTAATATAAACATAAAAAGACATTTAATTAGAAAATAGGGATTTCCATTAATGAAACATTGGGGTGTTACATTATAGACCTAATTTACTAAATATTCCACCCATACCTGAATAATTTTTTATTTGTCTTTGTGGATAACATATTGGTGTACTCTATGACTCATTATAATCTTACCAAATATCTTGACACCTTAATGAGTACACTAAGAGAGAATATTCTATATGAAAATATCTCTAAATGTTATGTTTCTATTGAAAGGGTACATTAATTGGGCTCTATCAACTCTAATGAGGGTGTGTTAGTGGTCCTAGAGAAAGTAAAAGAGGTTGTAAAAATATCCCAACCTGGGTTCCATAATCTTATACCTCGAGCCGGTGTGTCATGTGTAGTAATGTTAATATCCCAAAATTCCAAAGGATTATAACATATAGAAAGGGTGAAGGGAGTGTCTCGGGGGAGACTTTATCATCATTACCAGAGTGTAAGAAAGAATAATAATAATAATCTATATATGAAGTGGATAAATATCCAAATAGAGGATAAAAATCCATGAAATGAATATATTGCAATGAAAAAAATATCATATAAAATTATGATCATTTCATGGGTATAAAAAGTATCCAAAATAGTTATACATGAATCAGTACAATACATGTATCAAAATAATAGAAATTAAAAAATCACTATCTCCAAATCGAATTAAACTTATCAACCTGGTCCAGTGCTTCCATACTCCTATGCATGTCGCAAAGTTGAGCATAAAACTGTGGGGGCTAGACATAATCCCTAAAAGCATCGATATAGTCATTTCAGGAACAAAACAATGGACTAAACACGATATAAAGGACAATCCCAAAAGTTCAACACTAATGAATTATTTAAAATAATCAAGATGTAAAATACAATCTAATGTATAGTTCATAATATAATAGATAATAAAATAGTGAATATAATGTTTCCATGGAAAAAATATCCACCAGGTGATACTATATATCCATACATGGATCAATGAAAAACAAGTGTTAATATTATATTACAAGGATGTAATAAAGAAAAAGGAAGTAAACATCATAATAAAGTTATACACACATTATATCATGTCATCTAGGGCCACACCGTAAAACCTTTTTTTCATAACCTCCTTGGACACTCCATATAATTTGAATTGTCACAACAATAAAGAAAAAACAAAATAATAATGTATTTCACATCTACCCTGGTTAAGAAATATAATCATATGTTTCATATCATCCATGTCCAGGATATATGATTAGAAGTGTCAGATCCCTCCAGGATGAATCCAAGGTATAGTGAACTAATGAATCCTCCCCATGTCCCAGAAACATCTATATGGAAATATGGTTAAACATGACTTGGGGTACAAGGATCATATTAATAGAATACGTTTATTGTGATCCCATTGAATTTATATCCATAGGGTCTCAAGGTCCAAGTCACTTGATAAAATAAATATTTGATTAGAATTATAAATCCATTGAATCCCCTACCATTTCGATGACATTTGGTATAACACACTCATGGTGTCCTATATTAACATTAAAAATTATATTTAAAATTCATTTCGACAATTCAAATTCAATAAGTTTACCCACTTATATAAAAAGTAAAATTCAATTTCATTCCATGTGTTTACCCATTTATAAGACCATATCATTAAAATAAATTTTATCCATTAAACACTTCACATAATTCCACACATGGAAAAGAGTCATTCCTTCTCCAAAAATTCCTAACAAAATTTATATCTATGTGATTAATTTATAAATGACCCACCTGTAATTAAATAATCTCAACTAGAAACCCCTCTGGTGATATAAAATTATGCATGGGTATGTTCAATCCCATGGAACACCCCATCGGTGTCCTTGGATTGGGAAAAAAATTATCCAAAACCCAATGGAATAAATGAAAATCTATAAAATGTACCAATACTTTCAATTAAATTATTCAATTTATTTTAATGGAAACACAAAAAATTTCACCATGCCACATAATTGAAACTAAAAATATAAAGAAAAGAATTATAAGGGAACAATATAGACCAAAAACTATAGGTCGATAGTGAAGTTCTTGTGTAGTAAAAAATTTTTATTTGAGAAAGATTATAAGTTAAATGAAGAACGGAAGAAGAACATATAAAATATGGAATATTACCTTGCACCTAAAAGCGATGTTGATACCAAGTCAATGGAAGAAAAACCCAATAATATTTTAGTACATACCGGTGTAGATACAATGGGACAAACCATAATCTAATCTATTTTCATATCATAAAACTGAAAAAAAACAATGCTTTGTGCTTCAATGGTGATCTCCATACTCAAGCTACAATCCCATTGAAAAAAATAAAAAAAGATTTAGGTTTTATTTTGTTTTAAGGGGGAAATGGTAATTTATTCTAAATATACTGGGTATCATTGTTAATGCACAAGGATTTACAAACTATGAAAAATAAATCTTCTAAAATTATATGATATGTTTTAGGTCTATTTTCCTCTCTCCACACATTTTCCTCAAACTATATAGCTATTGTAGATCATTTTCCATCCATTCATAGTTTCACCAAACCATGCATATTGAGACCACACTTTCTTCTAACCATATATTTCATGACCCGACCCACCATATATGATATGTGACTACCCCTAACACACCTCCAATAGGAAAGGGGATGGAGACCAATACCAGATTGGAATATCCAAAAAATTTGAGACATTATCATAATGTAAATATGATGAAACACACATCTCTAATCCCACATAATGTTTAAAAGTAAAACAACTATAATAATTTAGGCATACATCTTTGATCCCACAATAGAGTATAAAAAAGACAGTACAGTAAATAGAAAAGGGAAAAAACATGCCCAAAAAATTGTAAATAGTCCAACATTCTCTAAGGGATATGACTATGTCAAAATTATGCTCCTGGTAAGCACCTCAGTTTGAAAATCTCCATATACATTCCACCCACTACTTATCCTCCTAGGACACCGTCAAATGTGTCTAAAAATCCACAATACACAACTCGTGCGAGAAAATACCATTCATGGGTGTGTATAACAATAATAAACAAGAGACACTAAATAATAAACACGAACCACCAAATATATTATGCTCAATAAATGACAAAATAATATATTTTTAACTGAAACATGAAGATAGATAAACTCAAAAAAGTCACCACACCAATAAGTGGTTATAAACAACTGTCAACCACATGATTTTGTTCAAGGAAATGATCAATTTGAGAGAACAAACTCCATGATCCATAATAACATCATAGACACTCGATGAAGAGGTTTGGGTCACCCCCCCCCAATGGAAGCTCAGTATTCTACAGGGACTATGATACACACATAGTGGGTCACCCCCTGAATCACTGGGGGACACCAGAAACCCTATCTGCATCAAACAACTATGTAAGAGATATCATCTATATGATTCCAAAAATTATATTGATGCAGCATGATAGATGGAGGATCAACAACATTCATAGGGAGGTCCAGCTGATTTGAAAAACTCCAAATAAGGGTGATAGAGGATTGTACACCAATCTAATTGTGGTACACCATAACTCTATCTGAGACCAAACCTCTAAAGGGGATCATAATCTAGTGATTTGGAAGTAATAATGCACTATACCTCTATGGAACGGGCCAAGGAAACACACTCAACCTATACTAGTCCAAACTAGAAAATAAAAGATCCTCAATAATTCTTAATGGGAGAACACAATGTGTCCTAAGGGATACATGGTGTTTCCATATATCTGATGCCCTTCCCATGTGGAAGATCCTCAAAAATCATCTAGATTCCATATTTAAGGAATGTATACAGATATACATGTCATATAGGGACACATGGTATCTTTCTCGTGTTTCTGGGTCGTGACCATGTGCCAAGGAGGTGTTTCTGTACTGGTCTATGTATGCTAATTCATGTCTGTGTGAATGTACATGGCGTGTCTATGCCCGTGTACTACAACCAATGTCCATGTACTCTATGGAGTACATGGTGAGTCAACCTAAGAAAGTCATATTGCATTTTATAGGGGTTACATTCCATGTGATCATTATCTCATACTCAAAATCATAGCTGATGCTAATGGGGTCCCATATGATGTGTAATAAAGTGTTACATGTTTTGTTTCTTGGGATTTCCATGATTTCAGTTTCTTCTTATTTTATTCCTCATGAGCCCTTCTACATCAGTTTCAACCTAAAATTTCTCCATAAAACCCAGATATACATAAATATTTCCATTCCACTAGTGGCTTGCCAAAATCTAGCCAAAAAACTCATCGGGAAACTCTTCTCTAATGTTTGCTAACTACATAATGTCTGGGATGGGTATAAATCACTAGTTCCATTGTCATTTTTTCCAGTTCTACCCATAATCACAATCGATCCTTGACCAAAAACCACCAACACATTATGTACCTGTAGTTTCAACCTATTGCACTGAATAACAATTCCACAATTATTTGGAACAATGTATTTTTAGTACTATTAAACAAGGGATTACCAATGATGATCATATAAAGATTTGTTTAGGATAGTATATAAACAAAAAAATTAATAAATTAACCTCATCCATTTTTTGTTTGTCCTCAATTTGTTTAGTTTAAAGGATGAATAAAGAGGGATAATCAACGAATTGAGAACAGTTATATCAAATATAAATATACCTATGTTGCATGTGTCAATCATTGTTCATTTAATTGACCCATGTTCACACTTGATTATTAATGGGATGGTATTCAAAAAAAAACAACCAACCTTGAGTTGGATAGATTCTTGATTAAGAAAGAAGATTCATTGTGATTGTTGGTGAGATCCTTATATATTGTCCCTTACCAATAATTAATCCTTGATCTATTTTCCTTCATCAAAAAGGATTCCCAAATCTCTCTCCAATAATCATATTTAAGTTCAAGGATTATGCTTCTTACCCTATAATACTTACTTAAGGATGAATTTAATGGAAATAATGTCCTTCCATCATAAAATAATTTTAATTAAATAATTTTATTCATTTTACACCTGTGATAAATTTTTCAAAAATGAACTGCACGGACCAATGTTAGGTCATGTATAGGATAAAAGTTAGTTCTAAGAATTGTTTTTCCCTCATAATTTTTATCTTAGATCCTACTAAAGAGTTATTACACTTTTTCCAAAAAAAACCACACATGTGTGAAATTTAATATATTTAATATATTTCAAAAATTTATTCAAGGCACACTATGCATCAGAATCATACACTATCTTAAAACCATTTCTCGATGATAAATCATATAATAAATAAAATATAATACATGGAAAATATAATAAAATACAATACAACCAATCAATTATTCTATGAAATTTGTGTTCTGGGCTCCGAATAAGACATAAAAACCACTAATAACTCCTTAACCTCAAAGGTTATTCACATAAGGTTGTGAAAAATAATATAAACTTGAATTAAAAACAATAATACCTTGAAGAAAGATTTAGGATATTACAGTTCTTTCTTAACAGAATCAATATAATGATCTTGATATCTGGAGCTTTCTAGGTATATAAACCTATTATCAAAGTGTCATCATTGTATTTTCCCATTACAGATATCAAATATTTAGTTTGACAAAAAATTGAATTAAATTCGAATGGTATAAAGAATGTGAGGGAGTTTATTAGTTGTTAAAGAATCTATTGATAACCCACATTTTTTCCTACCTAATATGAGTATAGAGTATACCTTTTTTTGAGTCTGTCATTCTGTATCTTGTAGTGATGATGTATAATGATTTGGTTATTGAATATCGGTCACTACATTTGAGGCCTCATGAATGAAATTAACTAACACATTTTCTTAAGCTGGTCATATTTTTAGTATTTAAAGTGTTAGAAAAATAATTTTTTGGGAGATATGTTTACTGTGTATACCAATGATAATATCCATAACTTATTATTTTCCCAGTGTGATTTGAATCTGAGATAGTGAAGATGGGTCGAGTACATGGTATCATTTAATTTTAAACTAGTCCACACACCTATAATATGAAATAATTTTGCAGGTTATTTCACTCATAAGACTAAAAATTAGGTGGTTCAAGAATTCAGTTATGAGTGGATGTTTATTGAGTTTTTTTGCAATGATGCATCTAGATGTTCATGATAAAAAATAGTAGGTGAACCTTACATCCTTAGTAGTTGATTCCACAGTTTTGGGCAGGGATATGGAGATGTAATTTATGATCCAAAGTGTTCAGCCATGAGGGAATGTCTTGATGGTGTAGAATCACCTTCTAATTTAATGGTTGATGATGATGAGATATTTGATCATCATTACAATGTTTGTATGCGTAATTTTTATGTAGGAAGATTTGATTTTTGAGATTCAATCTTCTAATGGTTTGGTTCATCACATTTTAACAAAAATGATTTGGGATATACATAGATAATATTATTTTTCGGAGATGAAAATGGAATTTCTACATTTCAGGTTGTGATGCTACACATCTCAGCAGGTGAAGGTCATGAATCAGTGAATAAATATACTTTTACATCATTTTAACATTCCAAAATAGAAGTGGGATAACAATATATTTGTCTTTTTATAGATTTTGTAGGATTCCTCATAAGAATGATTTGATGTGGGTATTGTGTTCTGGGTGAATAATTTTTTTCATTTTGAATCAATTTGAGAAACTTTTATCATTGAATAGTTGGGTGATATATGTGTTCAAGAGATAGTGGGGTTTCGAAGAGTGTCATAGAAAATAGTTTCCGATTTTTATTATCATTTTACCTCCCACTTCTATTAATTATTATAAAATTACATGGTACCCATTTTTTTGAGTACGGAATTCCACCCATAGATAGATTGGAAAATAGAGAGTAATAATTAATTTCTAGAGGTCATGTTGAGGGCATGTTTTCTAGAAATTGGTGGATCTTGCGAGAATAACTTGGATCATATTGAATTCACCTACAATTAAAATTACAAATAAAATATTCTAATGGAACCATATACGAAACTCTATGTTAGGTCATGCAGATTTCTGTTATATTGGATGGATGTTGGAGAATCAGAGTTTTAGGGGCCATTTATCATGTACTAGATGTCATAGAAGGTTTAATTGATTTGAAAATGTATGGATATGTCTAAAATTATTTACGATGCTCATTATGGTTGATATTATCATCCTCCCGAGTTTTTTGTGGAGGATCATTTTTTCCTTCATCTGTATCAATGGATGGGTCGCCATCTTATTTGGAAATAAGGAATGTTGGCACCCGGGTTTACTAGACTATTTGATATTATGGATAGGATTTGACTAGTGTCTTACCAATCGTCTCTTTCATAGAAGTATATTCTAATGAATCATGATTTTCATGTCTCAAATCCTTGGTATTAACACAATGTCTCATCTCATTTGATTGAAATATATTATTTTGAGTATGATGCTAAAGTTTCCATATGAGAAGCATCTAGTTCCTATTATAGATCGTAGTGATAGAGACTTTTGAGGAATGAATGTACTATTGGATCGAGTGTTATAGAATAATGGTAACATTAAAGAAGATACTTGAGAGGGGGAGATGGATATGTGGTCCCAGTGTCCCAATATTATCACCTTGGAAACATAGTGATTTTTGGAGTGCTGTTTGAGGTAGATCTATTATAAGGTAGAATGATTTATGATACTGTACATCTAATGAGGTGTGTTCTGGTTTATGTTTTTGTTTAAATCAATTGAATTTATTTAATGAAACATTTGTCAATTTTTGAGGAGGATCATGGGCATCCAAGGGGTTTGGGACATGTATAAGGGGGAAAGGGGTCATCTAGTGTATGTTTCATAGTAGGAACACAAGTAAATGTAAGTATGTTCTCTAAGTTTTCTTTCCCAAAGGTGGGGTATTTTTGTTTGTGAAACCAAGTAAGAGGGAGGAGAAACAATTCATGCTTGGACAGAGCCATTCTTCATGGTTATAACACAATTTAAAAAATAGTGTGGATCCTAAGAAAACCTTATGACCAGGCCCCTTCATGGATTGATGGTGGTGCATGGTTGGTTTATTGTTTGGATAACCATGTGGTAAAACTATGCACCGAATTAAAAGGTGTAAATTTACAATTTTACACCTTATGATGTCAATGTTCTTACACTATTTTCCCTCCATATCTACCTACAATATCAACAGGTGATAAACCCTTTCTCTCAACCAATCCACGGATTGATCTCCCTTTTTTGAAGTTGATTGGAGTGTCTTTGGGTGTAGATCAAGCATCTAGTGGTTGATAGGTTTGGGATTTAATGGTGGTTTGTTTCCAAATTAAAGGATAAGATTAAGAGTCTAGTTGTATTCTGAATTGAGGTAGGGGGTCTATGAGTTATATCTCAGAGTCTTGATGTTTGGTTTATGTGTATATGGTTATAGTATGTAACTGTTTATTTGTTCTTTCGATTCCCTTAGTAAGAAAATGTAAAATGACTTGAAAAATGATGAATTTAATCCCATCATGTTCCATGTAGAATGAATTGAGTTTTATTAGTCCAAGATAAGGGGTACCCTAAGGGTTTGATTCTTTCTTGAAATTTAAATTTAGATGTCATGTCTGTAATTAAATTATTATGAAATATATCTCATGAAAACTATGTTTTCATATTAACATTAGATTTATATTAAAACTAATGATGATTAGGTCTTGTAGTTTCTATTGCATAACGTATGTTTTTGGTATAAATTTAAATGTGTTAAATGGATAATGGGTTGTAAATGGTAAAATAATATGATGGTCTTATTCATTGAATTCATAAAGGTGTTAAATTGGATAAGAAATGTAAATGGTATATGTGATGAATGATAAATATTTTTTAAATGGTAAATATATTCATTGATTGTAGGATTTTACATGGTATATGTGTTTTATGGTTAAATAATCACATAAACATGGCTTGGTGGTCTGTGGGGCATTGGACATGAGGCTCTATTTTAACAGCTCGGGTCAGTGAAATTCACACACAACCCCTATAATCAAAGTGTTAGGGAGTCTTACTAAGGATATATTTCTCTATCAATGTCATGGGATATGTTACCTAGAGTGAGGATCTATGGTAAGTTATTTTCATTGTCTTCTGTAATGATTTTCTTTGGTGATGTATGGAACTTGATTCTTTCCCATTATTCATAGTTTATATGGTCTTAATAGGATGTAGCGTGATTGATGAAAATGGATAACCTAGGGAACAAATGATAAAATTGACTAATGTTAAAATTGTTAAATATTGGAATTTTTTTTCTCATTATATTAACTTTTTCTTAATTTTTAACATAATAAAATATCTATTTAGACAATATATTTTGTATGCAATGTTGGTGGGGGTCTACTAAGTTGTACCCACACACTGCTCGGGCTGCCATTGGGTACCTCTACACAATTCAATGATTCATGTCAGGAAAAGTGAAAGATCCATTTTAAGAAGATTAATTTTGAATTTTTATTTCCATGGAGTACGGAATAAGTATTAGTGTTATGAACCATTTTGTGGATATTTGGGTTTGTCATTACTCATAAGTTATCCTTACCATTGGCATTGAATGACATGACAGGATGTATTCATCGTGTTATTGTGGGTTTGTACCTATTTTTCAGAAATGATGTTTGATGCGTGATTTTTGTTTATAATATTTATATTAATTTTTATTGATTTCTAATATGGTTTACTTTGAAAAATATGGTGAAATAACTATATGTATTACATTATACCCTTACTCATATTCGGCAGCCTCTGGCGTACATAGTTGCGTGATTTTGGTCAGGTGGCTACCTAGATTTTGGAATGATATTGTGTGGCCACCGATTGAATAAAATTAAAAAATTAATATATAATTAGATTCTAAACCCACATTATTTGATGAAGAAAAAAAATTAATCATTGAAATAATTATTAAATAATAATTTGGATCAATTTTATGAAAATATATCACTATAGCATATGGACATAATAGAACACTAAAATATGATTTGTACAAAGTAAGTCTTTTAGAAAAAAATAATGTCACAATACTAGTCAATTATTAAGAAATGATTTTATTGAAAATTTTTACATAAGATGATGGAATTGATATTGAAGTAAAATTTTATTTATTGTTACCAATGGAGTCTATTTTTCTTTTTCTAGTAATTATTGTTCCAGAGAATATTAGGGTACAACTGATGGATGCGAATATTATGTTTCTAAATGGATTCCCTGAGGAAGTGGTATAAATAGATTATTATGTTATATTTTTAATTTTTAATGATGAATTAGAATTATTCTGTTTGATACATGATTTATATCGGTAAAATAATGAACCTTGAACTTGTTATCGGTAATAAGATTGTTTTATATGATTTAAGGATATCTTGGGTGGATAGTTTGATCAAATATTGTTTATGAAAATCCAAAAAAAAGAATAGTTTTTTTATAATGTATGAATATGAATTCATCCTTGAAGGTAATAAGAATAACCTAGTTTAAAAGTTGTAAATATTTTTGAATTTTTCTATTTCATTAATAAGAATGTTACAATATTTTTTTGTGATACATGTTCATGAAAATAAAGGGAGTATATTAATCAAATAAGTAAAATATGTAAATTAAGTGATTAGGAAATTCTTAATTGGACACTACGATTCAGTTTAAACTCTGATAGATACTAAATGTAAATTGGAAATACATGAGGATAGAGAATGAGTATAGTTCCAGTTATACAAATAATTGATTTGGTGTTTATTCTATCTTACTTAGACAATAATATATTTTTTACTAAAATAATTGAACAACATTATAAATGATTTACTATGAAATAAAACCTACAAGAATAGATGATAAGAAATATGTATATTTAGGGAACAATGAATTGTGGTTCCGTGTTCATTACTTGAAAAAAATTATATTTTCTATCAATTCTAGAAGTAGATTCGACCTATGAAATTGTTCATAAAAATCCAAAAGTGTTATTTATTTGTACAATGTATGAATCAATGATGGATTGAAAATTAAAAAATAAGATTAAGATTCCCTTATTATACTAGAATCCAAATATATTTCATTAACTAAAGACTTTAAATAATTTAAATAGATTAATATAAAATGAAAATATACTAGTGATGTTATGAAATTACCAATTATACTTTAGTGTGACAACAAAATAAAAATTAAACTAAAAATAAATTTAGTTCTAAACATTCACATGATTTATATTGATATTGGATATCACTATATAAAATAAAATGTTGATAATAATATTTTAAACCTATAAATTTTTTTATACTTAATATCAGGTGGAACATATCATAACATAATGGTTATTTTCACATTCATTTGATAAACACACGTTGATTCTTAGATTACAACCAAATCCACCAAATCAATGGGAGTAGAAATGTATATCTCTCCATTATATTTTATTTAATATATATTTTTTAAATTCAAGGGATTTAATTTATTAATTTCTATGAAGATAGGGGTAGACACTATCTATGGGGAGTTGAAACAATTTCAGTGAATTGATTAGTTTATTTCTTATTAGATTACATTGCATTGTTCAATTTTTTTTCTTGTTTACTAAATGAAATTTTGACACTAATGTAAATAAAAAATTGATTAAATTTACAATAATATATTTTTGGAATATTCATAATAATGTGATGGGATGTAAATGTTGTAGAAAACCTCTTATTTCATTCTCATTAGGGGAAACACATACAAACATATAAGGGAGAAACATGTTGAATCTTATGATTCATGGGTAAGAGGATTTAATATGATAAAATGGAATAAATATAAATGTGAATATTATAAGAATAACATGCATTAATAATTTATTTTCTGTTAATGATATGTTTTTGGGAATTTTCCAAATGATCTTAATTTATATAGGGTTGATTTTGTATGTTGTAGTGTATCGATATTTTATGCCACAAAACAATCATATTCCCTTGAGTATGTCTTCCATATGGCTGACCTGGTGTTTCATAAGATTCATTCAAACTTCAAACACATTTTTTCACCATTAAGGAGTTTTTCAAATTTTTTCACCCAAGTTTATAAGGTTCATTCATCTAAATAATTTGGTGTTTCCTGATAAATGTTGAGATATATACATAACTCATTGAGAGATTTTTATGTGATCTTCTTTTCAAATGGATATATAATTCACACTGTGATAGGTTTTCCAAAACTATGAAGGTTTTCATATGATATTTTATTTGATTAACTAAATTATATCACAACAAGTAAAATATTTATAGCATGAAATACTTTTGAAAATATTTTAGTTATTTCAGAAATGTGACAATCATGCCATGGATTTTATTTCAATAAAAAAAATTCATTAAATTATTTTGTAATTGTACCAAGTCCTATTTTCCTACCATGAAAATAATCAAGGCTTATGAAATTGGAAGCATATGAAAATTTTCATGGGATTCATGTACATTATATATATTATTATACTATGTAGTGTCCCTTTTAGTGGTTAAAGTATTTTATGGGAGAAACCAATATTCCATAATAATATTAATGAGTTCACATAATGATTAATTTTATTTAGATTATTTTAATAAAATTTCTATTTTGGTAGTTTTATAATGTCTTGGTTAATATTTTTTCAATAGAGAACTACATATTTAAATCAATGGTGGATATGTTCTAGAAGATGAGAAAAGTGGATGAATGAAAGTATGTGGAGTGGGATTCTATCATTAATTTAATATTGAATTAAAAAATAAAAATTATATAACTATATTATTTGGATGTTATGTAAAAGAAGTGTAGAACACATTGTATCACACTCCATGTAGAATTATAGTTTTTCTTGTGATCATGAATAATGGAATCAGCACTAATATTCTTTGAATACGAGATCTTAAAAGGTGGAACATGATCAATCTGAGTAACATTTAAGATTTGTGTGGGAAAAAAATATGAAAATAAATGAAAATAAAGTGATTATAAAATATTTATCACAGGTAACACAATTATATGTTTTTGTTTTCGTACTGGATTCATATTCATGTGAGTTTAACTGGTGTTTTCGATATATAATTTTATCAATTTTGGATTAAGTGAGTGGGAGAGGGTGACATGTCATGAACATTACCTGATCAAAATTTTTTTTCTAAAAATTATAGTTTCAGAAATTTTATGTAGTGGCTGATTTACATAACAAAACCTCATTGATATGTTACCCTAGAATTTATCTGATTATATATGAACAATATAAAATCATATTATTGTTCTATTGATTTTTTCATTTAATTTTGTTACTGTAAAAGTAAGAGGGTCCTTTTCAGATGTTTGGACAATATTTTTTTGATCTAAATAAAATAATAAAATTCATATGGCACTAATTTCCCCACTTCCCCCTTGATAGAGTGTTTAGTTGGACCATAGAGTTCAAAAATTAATTTTTATCACTCATGGATAACTTGTTTTAGAATAGACTACTTGGAATTTGGAGTTCATTCTTTTCCGTAAGTATCATTATTTTTGAGATCATTGGAAGAAATGTTTTCTTTTGTATAATTTTTATTATCAAAATATATATATACTATTGAATTAAATTAATCTAATTGAATAATTTTTTGATTGACCATTCCCAACCCAATAATTTTGGGTTATTATTGTAGAGAATTAAATGTTAGTGACTATTTTTCTATTATATATTTTTTTTGATTTATTATTAAGAGAATGATTTCAATCCATTCAAAATAAAAATCATATTCATATAATTGATAGTGATCCATAGAGTTTATAAAAATAGATTTAGTACTTCTATTAGTGTCACCCATATTATGACCATAATGACGTGGGAGAAACAAATTATTAACACCCTAGAATATAGTTCCTTTTGTGATCTCCATATAAACGATAAGAGTCGAGTAATGGTAGAGGTTTCAGTGAATGAATATTTTAGAAAACCATTTTTCCAATTTTTCCAATTATAGTAGGATTAACTATTTAGTTCTTATAATCCTCATTATAACATAAACAACTTAATGGTGTATAATATTTTTAAATGATATTATAGATTATTAAATATTAAATATTTTTCTTACAGGGATGAATCATTAAAAATGTATGTGTATGATAATAATTTCTATTCTTTTTTTTGGAAAATGAATCATATTGAGTTTTTGGGGCTGTAAAGTCATGTGGAAGCAAGAATTATTTCACACCATATAAATTTTATGGATTTCTATTTTCATATCCATATTTAGGAAGGAATTTAGAAATATATTTTGTGTGTAATCATGGTTTCAAAACCATTCCTCAAACCATTAATAGTCATAAAAATTATATATTAAATGAACTATCATGTTTTGGTATATTTTAGATGGTTTTTATGTATTATTCTTTTGATTTTCATGTATTGTTTTTTATTTATTATAATTAATGAGAGGGTGAGAAGAAAAATTGGCCTAAATGTTGTTATCTTTTTTATCAATATTATTTACTCTCGGTATTCATTAACATATTTATTAAGTGATTGATTAGAATGCATTATTTAATATTTAGTTTTTTTTTCTATTTTGAGATATGAATACTAGATAATTTTGAAATGAATTAGTAATGGTTGATCATGTAGATAAGATTAACACACCATGAATAGTTTAGATTCAATCGATATTATTATATGATCACAGATTAACGGGACCAAATCCAATTACAAATAAAAATGGATTAACATGAAATAACTCAAATTAGAGATTGTAATGAAAAAATACCATGATCTATATATAGTTGACTTTATATAACAATAAAAATTCTATTAATTAAATTCAGATATAGGTAACTAATTTTGAAGTTGTAATGATCATAGTAATTGTTCAAGAAAGTCAAAATTCAGATGTTACATTTTCAAAATTTGGGTTATCCTTTATTATTACATTATGTAATATAGAAAACGATTTAATGATTTTTTTTCATTATACCCTATTCCAATGGTATTAAATGAATATTTTAAAATATTAAGAAAATGTGGAGAATTATTATTGATTGTGAGAGTTTTTTAAAGATTCATTGACTATGTTACCATGGATTTAAATAAATAATTAATATTTTAATATTCTATTCTATATTGAGATAAATTAATTGGTTTATTCAATATAGTTAAACATGAGTTATCAGGACATATGTGAGGTAGTTTTATTAAATTATAATTGATAATAAGTGGATTTTATTTTTTTATATAATATATAGTAAATAAAATAATTTTTTAAAAGTGTTTTGGATGTTTTTATATGTTTTAATGTTATATTGTTGTATAATTGAGTTTGATTTAATTGTGTTACATGTATCATTAAATGTTTATAAATTCAAATCCATTATACATTGTATAAATATGATTATTTTTTACATAACAGACATTATTATTATATAAATACATTATGATTGTGAGAAGAAATATGTGAATCTATTTTTTTATTTTCATTTAGTTTAAATTAATTTTTGGATTTTCCACATTAATGGCAAAATATTGTTGAGATTTTAATTCAATATTTAAAAACTCTTAAACGACCAGGATAATGGGGATTAAAACATTTAGGTCGTGTTATCCAAATTAATGATATAAATATGTTTCACAAGAAATTGAATTCTTACTAAATTATAAATTATGGGAATGAAAAAAATTGTTAGATGATAAATAAATGGTTGTTTTGTAGAACTAAATAACTATATCTTTGAAAATATATTGATATAAAGTAAATATTATAAAAAAGTGATAACCAAGGGGCGCAATGAGATTCGAATAAGTCTTGAAGAATATTAGATTGAAGAATACAATAAAGTTTATGTTTATATATGACTGAACAATTTTTATCATATTTTTCTTTATAAGAACATTATTTAATTTCACGAATGAATATTATATCAACATCTAAATTAGTGTTTGATAACGGTACATAGAAAAAGATATTTTTAAAGTATCAAGGCTCTCCCCATGAATATTTTGGTTCACTCATGACAATAAATTATCTTCCAGGAAAATTGTGATAAAACATAAATATAAAGGTCTAACTGATCAAATTTATTAGTGATTCCAATGATATATCTGATAAAAAGATTCCTGATTTTTTTTATAATAGTGTTGTGGGAGAAGTATCCTTTGATAAAAATTAATGAAGAAAAAATAATGTTGATTTATATATGTATGATCATTAGTTTACCATCTCCAAATGATCCTAAATCCTTACATGTGTCACTAGTAATAGTATGAGAGCCACAATTATATAAATAAAATCAATTATATAGTGTTTCTATAATAGTGTACCAAAATTCTATCAATAATAAATCCATTAAACCATTTGGTGGAAATATTCTTGATATATGAAAGAAGTATTCATTTCATTATTTTTTTCGAAGGAATTGATTTATTAGAAATTTGTTATATTGAGTTTGCTTTTCCAAAAAGGTTCTAATAATTTCTATAATTTGATTTAAAAAATATTTCATGAATTTATTGTTCCAAAAACAATTTATTATTTTTTGTATATGATTAGGAGTTGAAATGTTTATTTTAATTTAAAATAACATGCGGTAAATTGAATTAAATCCCTAGTATTTTTGAAGAAAAAAATGAAGGAAGCTATGTTGTAACTTTGTTGAGAATAATTTCTTAATTAATTAAGAAATTAATTAATCTTTAATTATATTATTCATTATTTTTTATACCATTCAAGAATTTGGTGAAAATATTAATGTCACGTTGATTTTTAAGAAGCTATGGGGGATTATCTCAGATAAATTAAATTTAATATTTACTTTTTACAAGGATCATGATATTGATAATATGAAAATATACAATCCTCATGTCATCCTAAGGGCATCATAAATGAGAAGTGGGTAAAAATTTGATGCATAAAGTCAAAAGTGATAATGATTGTACATTTAATGACTTTTTAAACTAGTTAATATTCAAATAAAAATAAAAATAAATTTTATATAGTTAGTATAATGTAGACGAAGATGATAAATATTATAATTAAATTTTAAATCTTTACTTTTTTACTAACTATAATAGACAAGAAAATCCTTTTTAAAATGATGATTTATATTACTTATATTAGAATTATGAATTTTTAGGTAAAATAGCTCATTAAAAAATTATGTTCCAATAAAAAATTCTAATTAATTTATCAATTAAATAAGTTTGTAGAAAAAATAAAATATCCCTTTTTTGACTTATTTAAAAAATTGAACTAATTATTTAAACATATTTCTAGAAAAAAAAATTTACCATGGAAATTGAATCATTTAATATCTAAACTCTTCAGTGAAACATAATTACCAATGTTATGAATACAATATGTTCTCTAAATAATAATATATTACAGAATATTAATTTCATATCAGTAACCCAAAAAAACTTGAAAGTATTAAATTTTAATGTTGGGAATGTTATTAAGGGGGATGGTGAGCGTTCTGAAAAAAAATAAAATGAAAACATGTACAATTAGAATATATATGAGGGAATAACATAATTATGTTCAAGTGTAATGTGTATTGAATTTTTTATTAGGAAGGATAATACTTCTCAGGATCCCAATATCCAAAAAAATCCAATATAATCAATAGAATATTGAAAAATAGAATACAATTTTTATTTAATACCCAATAAAAAATAAAACAATACATAGTTTTTGAAAAATAAAAATTCTAAAAAAGTGATGAATTAATGATATATTATATTTGGGATTGAAAAAAATTTCCCTAGAATATAACAATAAACTAGAACAAAAATAGAAACGAAATCCAAAAAATCAATAAAGAATAAATTTTTATCAAGAATATATTGAGGATATCATTGATGTTGTGAAATTTTCAGGAACAAAACCTATGTGTTCTAGTAAAATAGGTATGTAATTACCAAAATAAGAGCTATATATTGAGGGGAAAGAAAAAAAATTTAAAGGAAGAGAAAGAGAAATCAAATTTATGGATAAGTGAATATGTATAAAAATTTGAGTTATTTTAATAAAATGTTGGGAGAGGTAGTCAGGAAAGAAAAATGGATAATGAGTGTATAACCATTCTTCCTACCAATTTGAGAGACCAAGCTTGATATTATAAAAATCAAAATATATTGAAATTTTGTCATAGAAATTAATCATTAAGGGAGCTTATAATGCTTAAAAACATGAATGTCATTATATTTTGGGAAGTGGTTTTCCATGAGCCATGAAGGGTGATCAAACGACACATGAAGGAATATAAATTTTTTTGGGTTGACCATTCCCATCCCCATAATTTTGGGTTAATGTTGTAGAGAATTAAATATTAGTGACTAATTTATTATTAGATATTAATTATTATTTTTTGATTTATTATGAATAGAATAATTTCAATCTATTCAAAATAAAAATCATAATCATATAATTGATGTCGAGCCATAGAGTTTATAACAATAGATTTAGTATTTCTATTGGCATCACCCAAATTATGACCATATAGATGTGGGATGAACTAATTATTAACACCCTAGAATATAGTTCCTTTTTAGATCTCCATATAAACTATAGGAGTCGAGTAATGGTACAGGTTTCAGTCAATGAATATTTTAGAACGCAATTTTTTCAATTTTTTTCAATTATGGAAGGATTAACTATTTAGTTCTTATAAGCCTCATTATAATATAAACAACTAAATGGTGTATAATATTTTTAAATGCTATTATAGATTATTATAAATTATCTATTTTTCTTACGGGGATGAATCATTAAAATGGTATGTGTGAGATAATAAATTATATTGTTTTTTTGGAAAATGAATCATATTGAGTTTTAGGGGCTGGAAAGTCCTATGGTAGCAAGAATTATTACAAACCATATAAATTTTATGGATTTATATTTTTTTATCCTAATTTAGGAATGAATTTAGAAAAATATTTTGTGTTTAATAATGGATTTAAAACCATTCTTTAAACCATAAATGGTCATAAAAATTATATATTAAATGAAATATCATTTTTCGGTATATTGTTGAGATGTTTGATTTATAATTCTTTTGATTTTGATGTATTGTCTTTGATTTATTATAATTAATGAGAGGGTGAGAAGGACACTTGATCTAAAATGTTATAATCTTTTTTATCAATATTATTTACTCTCGGTATTCATTAACATATTTATTAATTTATTGATTAGAATGCATTATTTAATATTTCTGTTTTGGTCTATTTGGAGATATAAATACTAGTTAATTTCGACAGGAATTAGTTATGGTTGATCATGTAGATAAGAGTAACACACCATGAAGAGTTTATATTAAAACAATATTAATATATGATCATAGATTTACGAGACCAAATCAAATTACAAATAAAAATTTATTAACAAGAAATATCTCAAATTAGAGAGTGTAATGAAAAAATGCCATAATGTATATATAGTTGACAATATAGAACAATAAAAAATCAATTAATTAAATTATGATATAGGTAACTAATTTTGAAGTTTTACAGATCGTATTCATTGTTCAAGAAAATCAAAATTAAAATGTTACATTTTCAAAATTTTGGATATCCCTTCTTATTACATTATGTAATATAAAAAATTATTTAATGATTTTTTTCATTATAACCCATTCCAATGGTATGAAATGAATATTTGAAAATATGAATAAATTGAGGAGAAGTAGTATTGATTGTGAGAGTTTTTTTAAGATTCATTGACTATGTTTCCATGGATTTAAATAAATATTTAATATTTTAATATACTATCCTATATTGAGATAAATTAATTATTTTATTCAATACAGTTAAACATGAGTTATCATGACCTATGTGAGGTAGTTTTATTGATTTTTAATTGATAATAAGTGTATTTGATTTTTTTATATAATATATATTAAATAAAATAATTTTTTAAAAGTGTGTTGGATGTTTTTATATGTTTTTATGCTATATTGTTGTAAAATTGAGTTTTATTTAATTGTGTTACATGTATCATTAAATGTTCATGAAATTCAAATCCTTTATACATTTTATAAATATCATTATTTTTTACATAATAGATATTACTATTTTAAGAATACATTATGATTGTGAGTTGAAATATGTGAATCGGTTTTTTTACATTCATTTAGTTTAAATTAATTTTTGGATTCTCCATATTAATTTCAATATATTCTGTAGAATTTATTTAATAATTTAAAAACTCTTAAATGACTAGGATAATGGGGATTAAAACATTTAGGTGTTGTTATCCAAATTAACGGTATAAAAATGTTTCACAAGAAATTGAATTCATAACAAATTGTAAATCATGGGAATGAAAAAATTGTTAGATGATAAATAAATGGTTGTTTGTAGAACTAAATAACTATTATTTTGTGATGATATTGATATAAAATAAAGCTTATAAAAAAGTGATAAAAAAGGGGATCCATGAGTTTAGAATAATCTTGTAGAATCATAGATTGAAGAATACAATAAAGTTTATGTTCATGGATGATTGAACATTGTTTATCATATTGCTAATTACAGAAACATTATTTCATTTCATGAATGAATATTATATCAGCATCTAAATTAGTGTTTGATAATGATCCTTGGAAAAATATATTTTTAAATAATCAAGGCTCTCCACATGAACATTTCGGTTCAATCATGACAATAAATTTTCATCCATGAAAATTGTGATAAAACATAAATATAAAGGTCTAACTGATCACATTTATTATTGATTCCTATGATATATCTGATAAATAGATTCCTAATTATTTGATTTTTATAACAGAGTTGTGAGAGAATTATCATTCGATAAAAATTAATGAAGAAAATATAATTTTGATTTATAGACGAATGGTCATTAGTTTACCATCTCCAAATGATACTAAATCCTTACATGTGTCACTAGTAAGTAGTATGAGAGCCTCCATTATATATATAAATTCAATTATATAGTTTTTTTGTAATAGAGTACCAAATTTCTAGAAATAATAAATCTATTCTACAATTTGGTGGAAATATACTCTATATATGGAAGAAGGGTTCATTTCCTTATTTTTTTGAAGGAATTAATTTTTTTAGAAATTTCTTATATTGAGTTTAAATTTCCAAAAAGTTTTAACCACTTTAAATATTTTGATTTTAAAAATATTTCATGAATTTATTGTTCCAAAAATAATTTATTGTATTTTGAATATGATTAGGTGTTGATAAGTTTATTTCAATTTAAAATCACATGTAATAAACTGAATAAAATCCCAAGTATTTTTGAAGAATAAAAAAATTAAAGAAGCTATGTTATAACTCTCTTGAGAATAATTTCATAATTAATAAATAATTTAATTAATCATCAATTAAATTAATCATTATTATTCATACCATTCAATAATTTTGTGAAAATATTAATGTCACATTGATTTTTAAGAAGTTATGGGGAATTATCTCAGATAAATTAAATTCAATATCTACTTCTTACCAAGATCATGATATTAATAATATAAATATATACAATCCTCATGTTATCCTAAGGGCATCATAAATGAAAAGTGGGTAAAATTTTTATGAATAAAGTCAAAAGTGATAATGATTGTACATTTAATGTCTTTTTAAGGATGAAAATTAATGATATGATGATTTTAAATCCTCGATATTATTACGTTGAATATGATGATAATGGATATAGGGAAATTTAATTCTTTATCTCATAATGTTCATGGGAGGTAAAGGAATGTATAAAGTAAATCAACCATGTAAATGTATCCAGAGTCGAAATATATATCATTTTGTAAGAAAATAAAAATTTTAAGGATATTATATATATAAAACTGAAAAATAATCCATGAAATACATGATGAAATATAAACTAAATTATTTTCAAAACAAGGGATTTTTTATGTTAATGAGAAATGATACAATTACTTAATTTCTAAACTAGATAATATTCAAATATAAAGAAGAAGAAATTTTATATAGTTATTATAATGTAGAGTAAGATGATAAATATTATTGTAAAATTTTAAAACATTAGTTTTTTACTAACTATAATAGACAAGAAACTCATTTTTTAATTGATGATTTATATTTTGTATATTAGAATTATGAATTTTTATGTAAAATAGCACACAAAAATATTATGTTCTAATTACAAATTCAATTTAATTTATCAATTATATAAGTTTGTAGAAAAAATAAAATTTCCCTTTTATGACTTATTTTAAAAGTAGAATTAATTATTTAAACATATTTCTTGAAAATAATTTTTTTATCACGAAAATTGAATCATTTAATATCTATACTCTTCATTGAAACATAATTACCAATGTTATCAATCCAATATGCTATCTAAATAATAATATATTACAAAATTTTAATTTCATGTTAGTATCCTAAAAAACTTGAATGTATTAAATTGTAATGTTCGGAATGTTATTAAAGGGGATGGTGAGCGTTCTCAAAAAATGAAAATGGAAACATATGCAATTATAATATATATGAGGGAATAAAGTAATTATGATCAAGTGTAATGTGTGTTAATTTTTTTATTATAGAGGATAATACTCCTGGGGATCTGAAAATCCAAAAAAAATATCTAATATAATCAATAAAATATTGAAAAATAGAATAAATTTTTATTTTATACCCAATAAAAAATAAAACAATACTTAGTTTTTGAAAAATAATATTTCTAAAAAATTTATGAATTAGTGATATATTATATTTGGGATTTAAAAAAATTTCCCCAGAAGATAATAATAAACTAGACCAAAAATAGAAATGAAATCGAACAGAACAATAAATAATCAATTTTCATCGGAAATTTATTGAGGATATCATTGATGTTGTGAAATTTTCGAGAACAAAACCTATGTGTTCTTGTAAAATAGGACTGTAATTACTAAAATAAGTGATATAGATTGAGGGGAATGAAAAAAAATTAAAGGAATATAATGTGAAATCAAATTTATGGATAAGTGAATATGTATAAACATTTGAGTTATTTGAATAATATAGTGGGAGAGGTAGTCAGGAATGAAAAAGAGATAATGAGTGTATAACCATTCTTCCAACCAATTTGAGAGACCAAGCTTGATATTATACAAAAAAAAATCTAAAAATATTATGTAATAGAAATTAATCATTATGGGAGATTATAATGCTTAAAAGATTGAATTTCATTATATTTTGGGTTGTGGTTTTCCATAAGCCTTGAAGGGTGATCAAACGAAACATGAAGGAATTGAAAAGTTTGATATAATGGATTTTAGTGTTGTAAATGATATTTTAATAATGGTAAAAAAAAATTTTATGTCTATAATAAAAAACATGACCATGTTTTTAAATATTTTTTTTTGAATGAATAGAAATCGTAATATTTTTTACTTTTATACTATGTGATTCCAATGAATCATTATAATGAAGGATGAAAATATCATATATTAATTAATAAATATCTATAATGGTAAAAATATCATGAGGAAATAATTTTATTAATAATTATGAAAAAGTATTAATATTCCCAATAAAGACATAGAAATAATATGACAAAAAAGAATATAATAAAAAATTATAATCCAAAATTTTTTTGGTGTTGAAATTCATTCATGGAGGTCATTGGTACATAATAATTTATAAATGTATGTTACAATGAGTTGTAAATTAATAAAAATAGATATTTATTTTGTAATTTTTCTTGATAACATTATATTTTTTATATGTATAATTTCATTGAAAACAAAACATTTAGAACTCTACATATTTTGTTGATAATGTATATACACTAAAATTCAGACAATAAATTACATTTTTTGTTCATAATCATTAATCGAATTCATTAATTTACTTTTTCTCATGTACCATGAGAATCATTGAGTCTAACGTTATATAAGCCCACAATAAATTTTATAATAAAATCTAGTTTGTAATAAAATAGTTATAAGAATGGTGCATATTGAAATAACTACATTTGGTGTGCACAAAACATCATGGTATATTTTCAAGTAATAAATTTATACCACTTGGCATATTATGATAAATTTTATATTATATAAAAAAATATGATATATAACCTTATGAAATGTTTCTTAAAAAAACCTAATTTATTACACTTTAGAGATTTTTCCATTTCTTATCCAATATATGAAAATAGGATTAATATGTGAATTATTGATGACAAGGTAAATGAAGTAAAATATGTTAGTTACACACAATATAGATATTTTAAATTATGATAATTTTTTTTAAATGATTAGTTTTGATTATTTGATAATGATTGTGAATAAATAAGTTCATTACAAACATAAAATTGTCGATGATAATAAATTATTAATTAATATTATTTATACATATATTCAAGTACAAAAATAAATTTATTTATGAGGTACATATTCCTTATACATAGGTGATTAAGATGAGTCATAATAACCAATAAAAAAGAAATATATATAGATGTTGAAAATATTATTACAGATGATAAAAAGAGTGTTTAATAATGGATATAACATTGGTTAATTTTACAAAAATTCATATGTTAATAGATAATAAAAATTTATTTTAAATAGTACATCAATCATAATGATTGGGGGAATCAAATTGATGACAAGATAATACTAATTGAGAATAATGGAACATGGAATATTATTTCGATAATACAATAAATGAATATTAAAAATACTAAATTTGTGTTGTACAATAAAATCAATATAAA
The DNA here is from genome assembly GCA_963277665.1 of Viscum album. Lineage (NCBI taxonomy): Eukaryota > Viridiplantae > Streptophyta > Magnoliopsida > Santalales > Viscaceae > Viscum > Viscum album. The sequence goes on from OY728157.1 coordinate 1,387,966,411, forward strand.
TTGAATGATTCCAGGTATAAATCTTATATTGTATAAAAGTGATATTTATAATAGTTTGATATATACATTGGTTATACATTTATTTCTATTTCTTGTCCGGAAACGACAAAAATTTACATATTTTTTTCATCCCATTCAAAGTAAAATATTATTTAAATGGATTTCAAGATAACTATCTTAAATGGAAATTTTTTTGAAAAGTTTATTTAAAGAAAAAAGGAAATATTCATTATAATGAATGAAGAGTTGTATGAAAACTAAATGGGCCTTTTTTTTATGGTGGGAAATTACCTTGATCATGGTATTCAATGATAGATAATTGCATTAAGAGCAAGGATTTCATGAACATAATGGTGGAAAACTACCAATATTTAATTGTAATATTGTAAACATCACTTATTTTGATATTTTGATATTTTGAAAAAATATTCACAAGAGGTTAAAAAACATTTTCCTAAAATTACTCTTCACATATAAAGGATCATGTTTCAATATGTATTCTAAAGGATGGGGTTTTCTCATGTGTTTAGATTATCCAAGATTCTACAAGCATAAATATTTCTCATGAAATGGGTTCCCATGGGATTCTAAAAATAATAATAATTGGAGATACAAAGGGGTCATCAAAAGAGATTATAATGTGAAGGAAATTGGGAAATTATGTTGGTGAAAATACATCAATGAAGATATGTATAAAAGGTTTATTAGATACTATTCTATTTAACAAATCCCTGACAAAATTATGTTATTTTTATGATATTTATGAAATATTCTATTGTAATGAAATGAAAACTTATCTTATGGTAGGAAAAAATATTTTTTGTTGTCAAAATCATAATTTTCATTTTTCTTGATTAGGATAATGGTGGAAAATTGTTTTTTAATATATAATAACTTATTCAATATGTAACATCTATTCACATTAGTCAAATTCATGAGATTATTTTTTAAATTGAGGGTAGATAAACATAATTGCATTGGATGATATAATATTTTTTTGTATATAAAAGGTGCGGAATATATTTATTCTTTACGATACAAAACAATAAGCATGTAGACAAATTCTTATTGGACAACATGAGAGTTAATTTCAAATATCAATTAGTTTAAGGATATTATAATAAATATATGAATTTTTTAATGAATTAGTTTTAAAAATGAATATAAAACCACATCCACATTTTAAAAAAAATACATATAACAAATTGGATATTGAATAACAGTGATATATTTTTTCTACATAAGGTCAATATTTTTAAATATTACTCTTAAAATTTATAATTGAAATAATGAGAATGTTCATGTCTATTCAACCAATCATGATGATAAAATGAGGTATTTATATACTATTCACTTAATTTATCCTTTTATTATTATAGTGAAAATAGTATATAAAATATTATTATCAAATATTATTGTGATTATTATTCAAAAAAGTGAAAAATGTAAAATAGATTGATATGAGTTGAATAATGGTTGGGTAGAAATGTGAATAGAAAATGAAATGAAATAATAAATCAATTGAATACATTAGAGAACACATTAAATTAGATTATTTGAGTTTCTCTTTGAATTATTTTTATGTAATTATTGAGGTATAATATATATTTTAGGAGATATTATTTTGAAAACAAATATTTTTTTATTTCATAAATTTCAAAAAAAAAATTTATATTTTATAAGAATTGAAATTTTTGAAATTGTATCAAAAATATGTTATAACATTGATGAGATTATAGAAGAGATAAATTTATATTGTGGAATTTATGAGTTCAAACCCAATAGTTGATGAAATATATAATTTTTTAAGAGAAATGTTTATTTATTTATTTTTCACTCTTATTTTCTAAAGTGTTTATTATCATATGATCAATGAATTTATTTGTGGAATCACCAAAGTAAGTATGTGACTATTATAGTTTATTAATGAGATATAAAACCTATTTATTTCATTTAAAATTGATATTAAATGTTTCTAGAATATAATAATTCTTCACATATGGTATTTGAATTTTTTTAATTATATATCCCATAGAATTAAATTGTAGTATTTTATGGGGAATTAATATGATGTTTGATGAGTTCCTTGAGATTTTATGAATATTATTTTAACTAATAATCAATATTAGAATGTTATAATATCCCGCATTCTCTATATTATATGTCTTTTTTTAAAACTAAAAATTATTCATGGAAATAATTTGTACATTAAATTAATATTTTTATTTGAAATCATGAAGGAATTTTTTAGATGTTTTTTATTTCTGATAAAATTTTTAAAAAAAATATTTCAAAGGTATTGGTCTTAATTAAGAATATAAAACTAATTAACTCACCATGAAGGGTATACATAAAATATTATATAAAAATTGAGTTTACTATCAACGTTCTATAGATAAATATGCAAAAAAATTGAGTTACTAGGTATTATTTTATATTTTAACAGAAAAAAGAACCATAATGACCTTGAATGGTTCATGGTTGACCATACATACCAATAAACTGAATTTCAATGAAATTTAACAAATGAAGAATTGCATTTTTTCTCAAACAAGTAACCACATATTTTTAATATTCTATAATTAAGAGATATCACTTCTTATGAAAATAAGTATTTCAAATGATTATATTTTTCTATATTTTTTAATAATTTAATATTTTTGTAATATTAATTAATCATTTTAAGATGCTATTTGATGGTGATGAAATGTTGTCGACCAATGATATTTCTAAAGACTTTTTAACCATGATTAAAATGTTACAAATGATAAATTATTATTTATTTACATAATTAAATGATGAAATATAATATTTCATTGATTTTTTCCTTATAGAACCTGTGTTTTAGGATAATGTTATGTGGGTTTTGGAGTTGTGTAAATGATATTTTTGTGATTTTATATTACATATGTGAGATATTTCGATTAAAAAGGTTATTTAAAACTATTTGGGATTTTTTTTAATCGTTGATAATGATTAGAATGTTTTATAAGGGAGACCAATTTCTCAATGTTCCAATTAAGTGAGATTTTATATTTTCAAGAATTACATAGTTTTTATCGTTCACATCTTAATGGTTTTGGGATTTCTGTAAATTATATTTTATTGGTGAGATACAACTCGAGGGTTGGAATATTAGTATTTTTAGTCAATTTTTATTTATTTATATTTCTTATTATATTAAATTCAATTATAATCTAGAAATAAATTCGACTATTTAAATGACTCGTGAATAAAAAAGATCATGTGATGTGAACATTGGGGAGGTATTATTCATTTTAAATATGTAGTAATATTTTATTAGAAGATAGATGAGTTTCAAAAATTTGCAATAAATGAGACATAGAATATGATGTCTACAAATAATATCAAATGGTTTTGAATAAAAACTGTATTTTTTTAGAATATATTGCGATAAATGATATTAATAATGAATATGAGAAAGGGTAATAATAAAGGATTTTTTTATTTTGTCCTATACATGCTAGGATTGTGGTTTAATAAGTATATATTTATGTCAATAAAGATCCAGTTAAAACTCAAGAGGGTATGATCAATATTGGATGGGGGAAATTATTGTTGAAAACTATTTAATAAATTTTAAATCTTACCATTATTTACCACTTCACTTATTATGTGTATCAGTCACATTATTTTTTTATTTAATCTCTATTTGTTTACATGTAGGTAAAAGTGGGATTAAAAATTAAAAATGCAAAATGGATTTGTGAATGTGGTTCACCTATGTATCTTATATTTACATACCTTGTTTAATGAAGTCATTATCCAATTCTTGTTTCTCTCCTCAAATTTCCACAAATAACATAGGAATGAGAATTTCCATATTCCTATTATCACATAACAAACTACGTATAATTCAATAATTATCTTCTCATTAAATATCCATTAATAAGAATGATATCCCCTTATAGATTACAAATTATCATCATGAACCTATGGTGGTATGATATCTAATTTTTCTCAATTTTATATTATATATTTTAAATTATTTGATCACCCTTAAAAGTGTGCAGAAATAGAATTCAAACCTCTATCCTCTTCTATAAATATGATATCAATACATAATAGGTTAGATCTCTCTCATTACATTCATCCGCATCCTACTAATTGGATTAAAAAAATCAATTTTCAAATCTATTATAAAAATATGTTGGTGTATAAAGATAATATCTTCTTTTTATCACTAGGTCACAATGTTTAAAACATTAAATATATTTAAAATAATTGTATCAATAGACATTTCTCTTCTTTGATTCAAATAATTATATAGTATTTACACTATGGGTCCTCCAAATATATATTTCTATTCAACCTGAATCTCATATATATATGAAGATAATAATATATGAATATTATTTTAATAAAATATGAATATTTTAGCTCCAAGAAAATATATTATAGATCTCATTTAAACACCAAATAATCATCATTAAAATATCCAAAATATGAAATATTTCTTAAAACAAAATAGGGTTTTTCTTCCAAAAAAACTAATATAAAATTTAAAAATAATTATAACACTATTCAATATTTGAATTATTAAATGGACAATGAAACACTACATCTTAGCATATGTCTTAGAGTTCCTCATTACAGATCTTAAGAAAATTAAAATGTCTAAGGCATCAAAAAATTGTCATCAAGAATAGAACATGAGATAATATTTTTCCTTTCAGTATTAAGACCCCATATCTCCTGTGATAAATTATGATTCTACAATTACATGCCCTTTGGAATAATTTAATCATCATATCATAAAAGATTGAAAATCTCATGAAACAAGGACTTCGATGTTGTGGTTCTGTCAATCTTCCAGTTTTTCAACTTATTAGGAAGATGAGAATCTGAAACCCTTTGAATAAAATTATACAGATAATACACTTCCCATTTTACATTTATGATGACATTTATAATAAAAGTTACACCTTTTATGGATCATAATTCGACATTCTAATTTTTCTTTACAAGACTAATTTTTTCCCTTTTTATGTTTTCTTATTATTGAAAATTACACTTTATCATCTAAATTGAAATCTAGTTTCATCAATATATAAATAATATAAAATCTATATACATTAGAAGAAATTTAATTTCATCCAAAATGGTTTATTTATTTCATACACCTAGAAATGTATATGAAATGTCTTGAAATTCATAATGAAAATACATAATGATTGTGACTTTATGATTTCTCACCATTCTTTATATTCATACAGGACTTCTCATAATGTATTATGGGATATGTGAAGCTATGATTGAATTATAAGTCTTCTGTTTTGAAAAAATCCATATGCCTAATTCCTAGTGTCAATTATAGGTAATTTTATTCAAAAACTATTATGTTTATAAAAATCTGTACATGAAAATTCTTTATATAAATTTAGGTAGTTTTGTTATTTTAAAAAGCTTATGTACTAAAAAAATAGCTTACAAATATCCCATTTTAAAATTTTAAAGGCATATATGGTATTGTGTACATTACTGATCTAAACCTAGATCCCCTTAAACTCTTATTTATGGATTCCAAACCACTCAAAAATATACCTAAAACATCTCATCAATTTAAATAACATTTAAATATTTTTTAGATAGTGACTTATTTATAAATATATATCTCTCCAATCAAAAGATTTACACATAACACATCAAGAAATATGGGATATATGTATTATCATTTATATGTTATTCAAGTAGAATCTCATATTTATTCATTCATGAAATTATATTGTTAATAAAATTTTTCAAACAATAAATACATGTAAAAAATAATTGTTAAATGAATATGGTAGTTGATTCCTCATTAATCGTATTCTAAATATAAATAGTTATAATTATAAATATTTTAATAAAATGATGATTCTTATAACCTTATACAATATTCATAACTAATCATATAATAAAAACAGTTAATAGGAACTATAACTTATAAATTTATAAACATTATTGGGAACACTAATATAGTCCCATTAAAATACAGGTCATTACATATTGAAATTAATCATATTTTATTCCTCATTTTAATAAAACTTTATTAAAAACATAAATATAAATCAAATGATCCAAACTCTGTGAATCATATTTTTCATTCAATCATTAGTATTTTTTTATATAATTGTTTTTAGATTGACATATAAACAATTACAATATAATTATTTATATCAAGAGTTAGTAAATTTTTAAAAAATATCTCTATCTTTTTATCATCCAATTTTTTGATCGATGATTTCATATAATTTTTTGTTTTTAATGTAATTTTATAGAATAATGATTTTTTTTGGAATATAATCTCTTCATGAACCATTGATTTCTATATTTACATTCCATATATATATTTATTTGTCATGATATTATTGGATATTTTCCTATATTTTGTTCAATATTTTGATAAATAGAAGTTGGATGTGAAAATAGAAAATATAAAAATTGAGTGGTAGAAAATTCACATTTATGGTTGAGATTACATTGGTGTACACTATAACATGAACTAGAAACCTTATGTATAAATCCACAACCAAAAATTCTCTAGACCATACAATTTAAAAATGATTGGCTTCCAATATTATATTAAAGAAAACTTAGACCATCCATCTTTAAAAACGAAATATCATTGAGGAAATAGATAAAATATCTTTTACAATGAATTCATACATCAGGTCTGGAGGGTACAGAGGAGCTCTAATGAAATTTCATGACCATTACTGTGAGGGTATTTACACACATCAACACATGTTTTCTCATAATTCATGGAATATTATAAATAAAACATTTCATTAGTGAAACACATTATGATCAATAAATACCATTATAATCTCATAAATTGAATTTTTGTGTCCATTAAATACAAAAAATATCCTAAAGAGGGAATGTAAATTAAAAACATAGGGAAACGCAATAAGTATCATGAAACTCTTATTTGTTAGAATATAAAAACTAATGTATATGAGGATATATATCCAAGATAAGAAACAATAAATCATTCCCTGAGGATATACTAGAACCAGTTTGGCTCTCATCCACTCTTAAGGATCAATTCATTAATAAAAATAATTTCGATATCAAAGTCATGATCCCTATGTAAACTAAAGAAAACTATTTTAATAAATTAATATAAAATTAATAAACCAATGTACTACTGGACACAACATAATATTAATTTGTTCCAATAGATTATTTGGGATATAAAATGAATAATTAATGATGTTTAAATAGTTTAACTTCATAAGTATTACTAAATTATTTATGTTGACATCATATAATTGTGAATAATGTTAAATCCTTAATGAAGGTGTAATAAAGGGAAATAATTCATCAAGAAACATTTATGAATAGATTTTATAAGTAATTTAAATGAATAACATATGTGGATGTAGGAAATTTCCATACATAATTTTTGAACCAAAATGGGAACTATTATAACCAACTCGATAGATGGTTGATAATATAAGGGAGATGGAATTATATCTACATTAGCATTTATAGTAGTCGATAACCAATGGATTAAATGTTGTTCCTCCATGATTTTTGATATGATAAATTTATTTATATGTGGAATGATAATGTAGAGTGAGGATAAGTATAAAGGGATGATAACATGTAAAAATGGGGGGGTGGTTATTTAGATAAATGTGGAGGGAATTATAGAGTGAGAGATATTTTAAAGCTATTATATCCATCCATTAATTGATGTTGTATGAATTGGTATTATTTGAAAATAATATTATAATATATTTATTTTTATTCCATAAAAGTAATTTTCACTAGAATAACACCAAGTAGGGTTCCTGAGAGGTGAATTTTGAAATTAATTTCAAATTCTTAAATGAATAAACTTCTATAAATATTATTTTCAGCACTTCATTTTTCACCCTCGATCACCCAGAATATGTTCATATGAGAATTGGATAATTGGTTTAAAGTGGAATTCCAACATATATACATAATTTGTGGAATATTTTCTCTCAATATTTAGAGTTTCCATAGAGGCCAAGGCTCACAAAAATTACATATTATAAAAATGAAACTCATATTTATGTAATTAAAAAAACCAAACTTATCAAAACATTTTACTTTACATTGATGAAAAACATTACTTAAATTTTTGTCAAGGAAAGGTTATGTGTTTGTACTTCAAATGAGTTGATGAATTTATGGAAATGAATTATAAAAAATTGAAAAATACTGATACATTAACTAATTCTCAATTGAGTCACAAAAATAATATAAATTTCACTTATGATCATATCATTTTAAATATATCTTATTATAACTTGTTCCTATGATACAATGTTATATGCTTATAAAAAACAATTATAGTCTTTTACATGTTCACTGTAATACAAATCCAATATATGAGTTTTTACTAAAATCATTGTATATGTGAAATATGTAACTACTAGTTAATGTGGTAAATGGCTGTGTGAACATACTAAGAGGATTTTAAGATACCATTATATAGATTATAGTCATCGAATATTGTTTATATGTTTTGATGTCTCTCCCATTTACCATTTTTTTTATTTTTGAAAATCAAATATTATCCATGTTATGGGGGATAAAAAACCAAACCCAACAATGGATAGATAATTACATCTATTAGTTAACCTTATATAAAAATAACCTTTATTTATGTGTGAGTTTTGAATTATACAAAACTATTCTTTGAGTAAAATAACATTTTGTACTAACATATGATATGATATAATTACTTTTCTAAATTATAGTGAACTAAGATCAATTATTGATAACAATCTTATTGTTAACTTAGAAAATAAAAAATAACAGTTTGAAGAATATTTAACAAATTACACCACAAATCATATTACATTTAGATATTATTTTAACGATGTTTTCACAAGTTTTAAACCACACATACACTTATTATTAAAAATATCATAACTATATTTATTGTTTTAAATGCCTTGTCTTTTCCTTATTAACCAATTGACTAATATTAAATATATTTGAATTAATTTTGAGAATGTTTATAGAAATATTTTTAATATGTAAGACCATTAAGATAAATTTTTGATTATTTTATGGCTCAATCAATGTATTTTCAATGGTGACTAATCAAAGAGATAGTTTTGTAGGTTTTAGAAATCTCATATCTCCCTCATCAACTTTATAAATTTTATTTTTGGGATTATATAATATAATAATTATTATAATACTCTAAAATTAATATTTTTTGTGATGGGAATCAAATAACATAATTAGTATTGTGACCAAAGATCCTAGATCTATGAAAATATAAAATCATTAATCCTTGTTGGGTTGATTATATTGGTTCAAATACTGTAGGATCGAAAAAGTATATGTAGATGCCCAATTAGAAGGGGGTGAATTGTATGATTAAAAACATTCGTTTTTAACCTTAAGGAATATTAATTTTAACAATGTTAAACAATTTAACTTCACAAACCTTAAAATAGTTCTATGAAACAAACATGAATAGGATTCAAAAATATGCTTACTGAAATGAAACCTATGAATATTTTATTTACAAATGATTATACATTAAAGAATATAGATTCTCTAATATCAGAGTTAATCAAGGTTCAGGAATTTATGAGAAGTTTTCACTTTCATCCTTCATTAAAATGCAGTGGAAATAAAAACATGAATTAAAAAAAGTATCAGGTTGGAAATATCTTTTCCCAAAGAGTAGGGTATCCAATAACCTTGGATAATGGTTCCAAGATTTACACTTTCAAGAAATTATGGCTTACCCACACAATGGTAATTCCCCAATAAGAATATCAGAATATGACGGGTTATCCCCATGGTCCCTCGATTATTAAGGTAGTCGGAACATCTATCTTCCTGTATATGGAAGTCCTCTATATTTAAGGTTGTCGTTACCTCTGTATTCTATCCTTGTAAGCCCTATATTTTACTCTTCAACAATTGGATTCACACGAATCAATCTGAACAAGTTGTTCAGATCAGCACAAAGCAGCAAAGTCTGTCTCTAGAAATCATTTTACAGTATTTAATCTCTAGATTTATGAAACAGTGATGAGCTCATTCAAAAGAGCTCTTATTTATAGGCACAACTCCAATTGTAATCTCCCTCTTCTAATGGTCATATTGTTTCTTGAATCTTGGAGGGACATGTACACATGTCACTCAAATAACAGTTATTTAGAAAAATATTCCATGACATCGTTTCATAGTATGTGTATGTAAAAAGAAATTACATAACAAATTCTATTTTTCATAGTCAATGGAAAAAATAGAATTTAGTGTCTAAAAATTAAACATTCAAGGCCTATATAACATAGATATTCAGATTTAGTTTAATAAAGAATTCAGAATCTGAATTCTATAGATTATGAAGTCTAAATTCTAATGAATTCATAGTCTAAATTCTAAGGTAATTCAGAGCCTGAGATTTGGGGAATTAAAAATCTGAATTTCATAAAATTAGGAATCTGAATTTCAAGGAATTAAAAATCTGAATTTTATGGAATTTAGAATCTATATTTCAGAGAATTTGGAGTTTGAATTTCTGAGAATTCAGAATCTGAATTTCAGAGACATTGGTGTCTGAATTTCAGAGATTTCATAATATGAATTTCATAGAATTCATAATCTGAAAACAAAAAATTCAGAATCTAAAAAATATATATATATATCCAAGGTACTATTAGATTCTGAGGTGTTACCTATGAATCATGATTTTTGACTTAGTAATTAAATGAGTTTGACATAGAAAGATTATAAAATGGGATAATGAAAATAAAGGTAGGGATATAATTTTTCCATATAGAACGGAAACATTCCATAAGAAAATAATCCATAGGGAAAAAAGAATTTTCCTTACGAAAAATATCTTGTGATTTTCAAAACATAAAGGAATGTAAAATTCATAAAGAACCCTTTTTTACACAACAATATCCCCGTTTTTCAAAATCAAAAAACAACCTTAAAAAAATAATATAAGAACCATGAAATATTCATTATGATATTTAAAATAAAAACTTATCTCCCTTCAATTATGAATCATGGTGAATATAGATAACTCCCCATTAGGTTTTCAAATACATAATGATCATATTCTTGACTTCTTTAAAGATATTTTTTTTACTTCATAAGGAAATCTTCTTTGATAAAACTTCCCCTAAAAAATACTCCACCTTATTTTAATAATTGAATTCTTTACTTAGTATTCTACTATATCATTACTTTATCCCCCTTTGTGATTTTTAAATAGAAATATAGAGAATTAAAAAATATGTTACCTAAAATATTAAAACTCTATACAATAGCCTAATGAAACACAAAAAAAAATTTATTTTGGATAAGAAAAAATTGATCCAAGGAAGGCACAAAAAACAAATTCATATTTGAAAGGAAAAAATTCATCTTTCTTTTTACATCAGAATGAACTTCTTCACAACGGTCTTCAGCTTCTTAATGTCCCTATGATCTTCTTCATAGTGCTAGAGTAGCTACAACTGATCCTCATTTTTCTTCTCAAGATATATGATTTTTTCATTTTAAGACTTGTGAATTTCATCCTGATACTTCAATAGATATTCTTGGTAACTAAACTTTTCCTCAAACTATATTCTATGATATGTGTCCCTCACCAAATTCAATGATTCTAAATTGATATTTCCATTCATATATTTTACTTCCTACTTCCCATATGCTTGTTTAAGATTTTTCTTTTATGAAAAACTATTCGTAAGCACCTTTATCCTCTTATCTGCTCTAACAAAGGAATGTTTCATAGAGTCTTGAAAATCATTAAGAATTATCAATTCATCAATCATATTACTAGAATACTTTGTGATTTCAATTCATGTCATCCTATTAGCATCATAACAAATATTGAAATATTCAAAATCATCATCATCCTTGATGAATTTTTCTATGAGTATTCTTACAGATTCTGTCTTCTGATTAAGAGAATGTTGAAGCAGCTGACACCTCGTATAAATACTCGGAATCAAGGGAATGGTATCAACTAATTTTTTCCGGGACTGAACCACAAATTGATGACCCAAAGTGGAATATTTTTAATCTAATTCCTATGTTGTTGAGGACTCATTATCTATCTGAGAAGCTTTTTTTGATGAACCATCAACACTTTTATTAGATGCCACACCATTCATAAGTGTATCAACTATCACTTTTTTCCTTTATGAGCTCTATAAATGACCTTTGTAGCTTTTGGGTATTCATGTTCACTATATGATGCATGAAAAATTCTATCTTCATCATCCTTTTCCATCTCAGTATCTTTCAAAAGATCTTTCTGGTTGAACAAGATAATGATTTCTACTTTCATTATCATATTGTTTATTAACTTCCTCCTAAGCTTATTATTATTTTCATATAGAAGCATGTTTTTTAGATTCATCCTATGAGTATAGATCTACAAAATTTCAAAAGGAGATTCCTTCTCATGATATGATTCAACTTTCCTGATGACATCATAAATTTCTTATCCTTCTTCCTCTTCTTATTCTTCCACTTCTTCTTCTTGAACAATTTCTTCTTCTTCTTCTTCAGGATCAGAAATTACCATATTCTTTCCCAAAGACAAAATAATTGATTATTTTAAGAAAGGATTCTGTAATATAAATTTTTTCAGAAGCTTTATCAGTTTCCTTGAGAAGAGCATGAACTATTCGCCCTTATACATATTCTTCTTTTTCTTATTTTTCATTTCTTTCCTTTCAAATTCCCCAGCAGCCTAAACATTCAATGCTTTTTCCTCAGTAGGATCTAGGAAAAAACTATGATCTCTTTCCTTAAAATACTTCTTCTCTTCCCTCCACCTAGAAACCACTTTATCAGGGTAGGTTTTTCACTTCTTTAACTTTGGGGGGTACTGACTGAGTTTCCTAAACTATAGGTTTTACAACGACTACCTGTTTCTTCCACTTTCCCTTCTTCTGACCCTTCATGGAAGTCATTGTTACATCAAACTTCTTGGATAAGTCTTTAGTTTTGTATTCAGATATGTCCTAAAATTATCTAGACTTTTTATTAAATAAATCATTCAACCTCATCAGCGTATCATCACCCAGAAAATAACATAAAAAGTTATTGGCATAGAAATGCATGAATTTTTGAATGAATATAGGAAAAGGACTATAATATTTGAAATTATTTCTTGATATATATTAATTTTATATTTGATGTTCCCATTATTAATGATTGTAATAGTCAGAATGATATACTATACAAAATTTCACTTCTTTTTGTTTAGCAGAAAATCCACAATAAAGATTTCACTTTTCTTCAAGGTTTCCTCATGACCATTTATCAGAATACGTAATCCTTAAACCCATAATTCTAGGATCCTGAGATTAATAGAGAGATGGTTGTTTTTTAGTGTCTTCACTCTATTCAAACCAAGGAACTCTAAATAATTATCCTTTGGAAAAGTATCTTCATTCATCCAGAAACAAATAGGTATAGAAAAAAGATTCACCCTTATATGTAATTCCAATGATGCTTGCAGCCATACTAAAGGAAAGGGAATGGGTTTTCCCATAACTATTGAAAGAAAAATTACCTCTTCCACCTTCATTGAAAAAACTCACTAAATCATTAAACTCAATAAGTAACTCTCGATAAAGCGGATATTTTTCTTTTGGTTTATCTATGCAGAGACTCTCCCATCCATTCAACTTGAAATTTTTTGTAATGAGGAATTATATTTCACAAAAAAAACATCAGATCTACTATCCTTTATATGTAGATATTCCATTATGAAATTTCTTTAACTGAAAAAATTTGATTCTGTGGAGATTCTTCTAAAGTCATCCTTAGTTAAGCAGAAATAGAAATTCATAATGGAACTCTTGAATAGAGGTAGTTATTTGGAAATAAAACTCTTGAAAAATGAAGTGAGAAATTTTTTTTGGGGCCTATATATAGGAGTTGAAGTGAAGATTCTTATTCCCAAATTGATCCATGGGTTGAAGTAAGAACGATTAAATCTGACCGTTGAGATGAATAACGAAGAAGGATTTTTTATGTTCTGATATTTTGAGGTTTTAAGATGAAAAATTCATATTAAAGGAATATGAATCCAAAACAAATTTCTTAAAAAATACCAAAAAATAAAAAATTCAATTAATGTAATTTAAGTTATTTAAAATACCCTCTCTATTTCTATGAAAATTTTCAGTAATGATAAAAATGTTTCTTGAAGAACATTAGATTCTAGATAATTTTCTTAATGACGAAAAATTTGGGATTCTAGAATTTAGAGTTTTGGAAGAAAAAAATAGTTATTAAAAATATTATTAAGAAAATTTATGTATAAGAAAATTATGTTGTGAAAATTTTTATTAGGAATGAAAATTTTGGATAAATCTTTTTTATGAAAACTGTTGTCTGTGAAAAATTTGACTACGAAAAACATTGATTTTTTAAAAAAACAAACAAATGTACCCCCCCCCCACTTAGAAAATGAGTTACATAATTTAACGAGATAGGTTTCACTAGAAAGTTAATATGGATGACTAACTTATGGTTATAATTCCAAACTATAGTTTAATATATTCAAATATATCATAAGATAATGATTTTTTGAAAAATAACATCAAGTTGATCATGTGTTCTGATAAATTGAAGAATGATATCTCCTTTCAGTGTGGAATCTCTAATAACATGATTTCTAATATATATGTGTTTGGCATGGGAGTGATTTTTTTAGTTCTTTCGTAGTGTAATGGTACTAGTATATTCACACAATATATATGTTTTTGTAAATCTCATGACATATTCTATTAGTGTGTGTTGCATCTATAAGACATGGGCACAACAACTTCAAACGACTACATATTCAACTTCAGCAATGGAAATTTCTACATTGTGTTTTCTTCTTTCATTACCAAGAGACTAATAAATCACCTCTAAAATGACATGTTATGGATGAAATTTTTTATATCCATTCTACATCCACCAAAATTAGCATCCAAAAAACATTTTAAAGCAAAATTATATCCAGAAGTATAGAAAAGTCATAAATCTATGGTTCCCATTAAATAATGAAAAATTATTTTCACTCGTTTGAAATTAGATTTCATTGGTTTTTCTTGATATTTAGAATATAAGAATACTGAAAAATTATATCTACACAACAAGCTATTATGTATAGTAAACTTTGTATCATACAGATAAAGGTTTTTTGATCTATTGGCTTTCATGCTTCATCAAGATCAAAATAATTTGAGGTACCGATTAGAGAATGTATACTTTTAGTGTATCCATATCCATACATTTTAAGAATTTCATTAATATACTAATATTGAAATATATATGTTCCTTCTGGGTTTTAAGAAATTTTAAAAACTAGGAAAAATATTAACCCACCCATCATACTCATTCCAAAATCAGATGTCATTGTATTTGCAAAGAAATTAGTTAAATATTTCTGAGTTGAAAAGAATATAATGTCATCAACATAATTTTGAAGAATCAAAACATTTTTATTATCTTTCTTTATAAATAGGGTTGGATCATCATTACCCTAAACATAATTTTTTTTCAATAAACATAATGAAGTCTATCATACCAGGCTCAAGAGGATTTTTAAAGTCTATATTAAGCTTACGTAATTTTAAAAACATGTTCATGATATTTTGTATCTTTAAACTATGTGTTTTTTCATCATAAACACCATCTCGATCATATCAATTAAGAAAAGAACACACTACTTCTATTTGGAAATTTTTAATTTAACTAATGGTGAAAAGGCATGTAAAATTAGAATGGATTAAAGTATAGATACTGGAGCATAGGTTTCATCGCAATCTATTACTTCTTGTTGATTATAGGCTCAAAAAATAATCTATAATTATTTGTTTTACTATGATTCCATTTTCATGACACCTATTTCAAAAAATCCATTTTACTGCAATTTCAAGACTTTCCTTTGGAATTTTAATAAATTTCTAGACTTAGTTCCTTTTGAATACATTTATCATATCTTTCATGGCTTTAATCAAATCATTATCACATCAAGCATCATTAGTGATTTTTTGTTCTATTTGGGAATGAATTTCTAGATGTTATACTTTCTTTCATAAAGATAATCTAGTCTTTATAGGTTGATTTACATCACTATTGATACTATAACTGAGATGATTCTTATGAAACAACTGATTAGGGTTTTTGAATACATGTTCGTCATTATATGGTAGAAAATATTATGGGGTAAATGCTTTAGAAAAACATTTCTTAAGAATACTCCTTATTAAAAGAATATTCTATTAAAGGTTGATAATCGGTTTTTGGAAACATAGTTGAGGATGTAGATTGGGGTTGTCTAAAAACAAAAGGATTGGTTTCATCAAATTTAACATGAACTATTTCTTAAATAGTAAAAGTATTTTTATTAAAACCACTATAATCCATAGAAGTGGTAGAGTATCCTAGGAAAATTCATTCATCGTATTTTGGTGAAAATTTATGTAATTTATCATTATTATTCTTGATGAATACTTTGAAACCAAATTCATTGAAGTAAATAATTCATGGTTTTCAGCCATTCCATAATTCATAAGGTGTTTTGTTATGAAATGGTTGGATTAACACAAGATTTATTGTATAACAAGCAGTACAAACAACTTCATGCCAAAAGTGTTTAGCTATTGAATATTCACTCAAACTGGATCGTGTTATCTTTTTATGAATTCGATTTATTCTTTTAACAACACCATTCTGTTGAGGATTTATTAGTGATTAGAAGATATGAGTGATTCCATTATTACCTAAAAATGTTTCAAAATCAGAATATTGATATTATCCTCCATGATTACTATGAATAGTTATTAAAGGAATGTTTTCACATTTTTAACATGGGCTCTAAAAGTTTTGAAATAAGAAAAGGATTCAAATACCTTTCGAAGAAAATTTACCCCTGTAAATCTAGTGTAATCATCGAATAGAGAAAATGCATAATAATTGCCTCCAATACATCCAGATTGTGTTGGACTAATAATATCCACATGCACTAACAATTATGAATCATAATTTGAGACTTTACCAATTTATTTAATCATGATTTATGTTTCATTCTATATTGACAAGAATAAAAAACTTTTGAGGAATAAAATCTATAATCCGGTAGATCCTTAACAAGTCTTTTCTTCAAGAGTATTTATAGGTTTATAAGGTTACAGTGTCCTAACCTTCTATGCCATTACCATGATTTATCTTACATTGTAGTAAGACAAGGTAGATCCTGGCTCCTAATGTCTTCTATGTTTAGTTTGTATACATTCTCTTGCCTATGGGAAGAATGAATAAACTCTTCCATTCAATTGTGTACTAAGCATTTATCATTCCTAAAATTCACAATGTAACCTTTATAACATAATATAATTATTCTAATGTGGTTGTTATTAAAACATAAAATAAATAAAAATTTTGAAATCAATGTTTTTCCATGAAGAAAAATGATAACTAATCCAAAAATTTCCCCCTGAGCATTATCTCTAAAAGTTAACTTTCTTCATTTCATCTTGATAATACATTAAAATAAGTATTTGTTACTCGTCATATTCTAGGAACACCCACTACCCATGTACCATGTATTGTTGTTGGTACCTTCTTTATTTTCCTGGGAATAAAAGAGTTAGACTTTCAGAATCCAAATTTTCTTGGATCCGGAAATTTCCAAATGTAAAATTTTAAGAATCAACATTTTCTTAGAAAAATAAGCTTTATAAAAACCTAATTATTAGATTTTTTTAATGTTCAATTTTTCTCCCAATTCCTTCCACACATACATTTAGTACAAAATTGAACATTTGGAATAATTAATTATTACTAAAAATTGGTTTTGAATGAGTATAACCAAATATAGACCTCTTCCTTAAAGAATGAATTTGAGAATATATCTTCTCAATGTTTTCTTTAATAGTGGTAAAGTTTAAAAAAACTTTCCTTAAGAAAAATATTTTTGACTCTAGTTTAATCACAAATTTCATATTCTCAAGATAATTAGTTTTAGAAATAGAGTTTGCCTCCAAAATATTTTTCTTAGAAATAATATTTGAATGATCTTTATAAATTTTATCATTTTCAGAATAATCTCCCTTAAGTATTTTTGAAAAACATTATAAGTCAAAAGTTTTCTGATCATGATCAATAGAACGATATGATTATTCATTAGTTATAATATAATCTCAAGAATTTTTCTTCTTAAACTTATTTTTTTTCATACAATTATAATTCTCAAAAAATTTATCAAACTAATAAATTTATTTACACTATAAAAGTTATTATCTCTTGATGAAGAAGATTCATTATCTGAAGATTTATAATATTCTCTATTAGGAAAATTTTCATTTAATGACATATTGGTTAGGGATTAAATATTATTTATCTTAGATATAATACACTGATTTTCAATAGCTACTCTGGTAATAAGACCAATATTATTCAGACCAGAATATTCAAAATCTATAGAGTTACCACCAAT
Organism: Viscum album; assembly: GCA_963277665.1. Classification (NCBI taxonomy): domain Eukaryota; kingdom Viridiplantae; phylum Streptophyta; class Magnoliopsida; order Santalales; family Viscaceae; genus Viscum; species Viscum album. The sequence continues at coordinate 1,387,984,889 of OY728157.1, forward strand.
GGCACTCCAGGTATCATTTTCCTTGAGGAATTTCATTTTGGAAACAAGGATTTTTGTTGATAATAATGGATTTTGGGTTTTGTTTTTGTTGTAAATTGGCACACATATGACTAGAGAGTTTGCAATGACTGAGGTCATACAGTTTATTTTAAAAAAATATTGAAGAAGGCTCGGTTTCCATGTGTTTTCCAATTATTTAGGCCACAATATCGGAAGTTTGATGTTGGAAAAGGAATGATTTATTCATAGGAGTGAATTGCATGAATAATTTTGAAGAAAATCAGAAAAGGGTGAGAACCACGTATCATAATATAAGGGATGCGTACCATGTTCTAGGAACAATATGTAGACTGGAAGAAGTGGTATGCAGGTGTGGTTCGTGAAACCAAAAATGGTTCGCGGCTGAGCAGCGGTGCAGTACGTGGATGGGCTAAAGTCGGCGAAGTAAATTGACCGCATAGAAGCAATGTTAGTATGCCGAGAGAGTATGAAAATGGTTTGTGGGTGGCTTGAAGTTCATGGCGGCAGAAGATTCAGTACGCGGTGGGGGCTATATCGAATCAAGATTTGGTAAATATTGATTGAGCGGATTAAGCGGCTATATTTTCCTATATAAGAAACTTGTATACCAACAATTACAGAGGAGATTGAACAGAAATAGAAACCATATTTTGCTCCGTCAATTTCTCGATGTTCGAATGAAGTTCAGGAAGGGTTGTTCGTGAAGGCTAAGGAGGTTCGTTCATGAATAATTATATTGAAGGTGTATGCATAGATTTATAAAATTTTAAGGAATACCATTACACGGAATTTTTTGACTCCTTAAGTGGAGGAGGAATATTCTGTACGTGAGAGTGAGGGTTTTTCTAGCAGTACGCAGAGGGGGAGCTCCGGTACGCAGAAGCTAAGTCAGCCCGCGAACAGAGAACAGTTCGCGAATGTGAGGGGTTACATAGTAGAGGTTTGTTGAATCAATATGTTGCAGTAGTACGCGATCAAGAAGGCAGATGGAGTCTGAAGATGATGGGAAGTTTGTGGCAGTAGTAGTGGTACACGAAAAAGGAGTCCCTCGTACCAAACCTGGAACTCAATATGAGGGATGTATGGGTGGTTTACAATTTTCATAAAGATGATTTCAAAAGCATCAAATCGGGTTGTGATGTAATTTTCTGGTACATAGCAGTACCCGAGAAGTTGGACATCATCTATAGGTGAAAAGGGAACTTAAAAAGAGCATCCATTTATATATGAGTATGCATGATTAGATGCTAAACCATTGAAGAGATCTTCGAGTCGTTAAACTGAGTGATGATTCTTCCAACGTAGTGAGAAATGGGGTGTTAATGGAAGTGATCTGAGGGAAACAGTGTGCTATCAATGAACCTTGTATAGGTAGTTATCCTAGAACAGAGATACTATGTTAAAATATTTTATTATGTAACATGTTAATATTACTATTTTTGGTATGACCGACACATTGTCGGCATACGCTCCTTTGACATAGCCCTCAGTGGTGAACCAAGTAAAATTTTTGTGTCATTGGTTTACATGCGATTGTTTCTTTTTGGATTATCCATGTCAGAGAGGTTTAATAGGTTTCTACCAATGTGGGAACATGATCCATTAGTTTGAAAGAAAAATTTAACACCCTAATTCACCCCTCCCCTTTCAGGGTGTTCTGTGGTCCTTTGAGTGGTATCAGAGCATAAAGGTTGCTGGTGTCAAATCTCTCTTCTGCTGTCATAGTGAATCTGTCAACATTAGGGTAGTTCCACTCTTCATGGGATGTAATTTCAAAATATGGAAAACATTATGATATCTCACCTAAGATATCTTGGAATGGATGTCTTATTTTCTACTATGCCAAGAAAACAAGTCACTGATCTTGAAGGGATGTCAATGATAGATACAACGAAAAAATTGTTGGATGTTGATGCAAAAGCACAAAATTCTATCACTACATCCCTTTCTAGTTAGATTTATCGAAAGGTAATGAGTTACACATCTTCCAAGTCAATGTAGGATAAACTAGAAAATATTTATGAAGGAGATTGAAATATTAAGGAGGCAAAACATCAAGCTCTAAAAAATAAGTTTGATGATCTAAAGATGAACCGTGATGAAAATACATACTCATTCTTCAATCGAATTACTAATGTTGTAAGAGAAATCCATGGTTTGGGCGAAGATATCAAAGAAATTGACATAGTGAATAAAATCTTGAAAAAAATCACACCCCTTTACAATAAAAAGGTGTCATCACATGAGGAAAGTAATCTCTCTAAACTCTCAGGGGATGATCTTCTAAGCAATCTATCAACTTATGAGATACGAATCAAACTAAAATAAGCATCAACTCATGTGAAAAAGGAAATGGAATTAAAATCCAAGGAAAAACTAAATGTTTTATAATATAGCAGTGATGTAGAAGATGAGTAAAATGTAAATATTTCTCTCATTTCCAAAAATCACAATAAGGGAAAATGGAAATTGGTAGGCAAGAAACCTATGGCTTGTTTTCACAGTGGAAATGTTGGCCACATTTCTTCTTAGTGCTCAATATATTTGATGATGAAAAAAGTGAAGATAAAAACATGGAGTTGCCTCGTTAAAGATTCATCAAAAATAGAATCTTCAAATTTTCATATAAAGTATAGTGGAAGAGTTTTGTCTATTAGGAAAAAGATGAAGGTAATGAATTATGTGAGAATGATGAACCAGAATTTAAGACTGGAAATCTGCCTCATTGATGACAACCATTGAAAATTCAGAACCATTAACAGATAAAGGTGGAGATAATTATTTTAATACTAATGTTTATCCCATGTTTTATATTTATGATGCTTTAGGAAGGATTTAAATTAAATTTAAGAGATGTAATTAGTGGATAGAAATGGTGGTGGAATCATTAGAATATATTAATCATCTGGATGTTGAAATTGAACGACTAGAAAAACAGGTGACTGTTCAATGATCATTACTTGAATGCACTGATGATGTTGTGGAACTAAAACATAGAATTGAATAAAAATTAAAGGTAATCAATGTCTTTACCTTGAAAATGGTGGAGAAATCCAAGACTGTGGAAGGACTCGATGAAGATGTTGTTACTCTAATAAGTAACTTCAAAAGAGAATCAATTTCCAAAGAAGAAAAGAAGAAAATACAACGTAGAAGGTTCTCATATACAGAGCTGTTAGATAGATGAATGTGTGGTTCTAAGGAAGTTTAAAAGATCTTGAGGGATCAAAGATCCACATTCATGGGAAATAGTGGAATTGATTGTGATGCTGAAACGTCAAATACTGTAAATAAAGTGAACCAGAATAAAGGCAATATTAAAGCTGATAATGATAAAAAGCCACCAGATGTGCTTAAAAAGAATCCCTTAAATAAATCCAAAATATGAAATAAATATTATACTCATGTTTAAAAAAATGATAGGTAGTCAAACTATTTTCCCATGAAATAAGGCATGAGAATAAATAGATGTGAGAAGACATTTACTTTCGTGAAGTGTCAGTTTTGTGGCTATCTGGGCCATACCATGTTATACTGTGAAGAGGTAAGGAGATATATCGATTGGAAAAATATACATTTTCCAAAATGGACAAAATATTCATATCCCTCTTCTGATGGAGAAAATATGTTCTGTGGATATTGTTTTTATGTTTTTATCTTTGGCCATAAAATTGTGCATTACAGGCATATGTATGATTGGAGAATTTCTTTCAATATTCATATACAAGTCTATACACATCAACAAGATGATGTTTCTATTTAAAAGTCGGTTTCTCCTGTTGAATTTGAATTTGAATATGAATAACCCATATACACTGAAGAGGGAATTGAAAGGCCATCAGTATCAGACACTCAATCCAATATCTCGTGGAAGGAAAAGATGAAAATTGAAAAGTTCAATTTGGTAGAAGTATCCTTGAAAGATACAAAGAACAAAAGAATATAGATTCTTGATTGTGGATGTTCATCCAACATGAAAAGTAATGCATAGATGTCAACGAATATCAATAAAATGGTTTTTGAAACTATGCGGTTTGGTAACGATGGTTCTTTAAAGATAAATGGTAGTGGATTTACTGAGCTATCCAATGGAGAGATGAAAAAAATTGAAGCACATTATGTGGCGGGTATGAGTCAAAATCATCGTAGTGTAAGTCAATTCTTTGGCTCGGGTCTTATTGTGACATTCACTCAGAATGGTTGTACTATAAGAGGAAATTCCAGGATTTTTTTCAGGAAAGGCTGTAGAACATATAAAAACTTATATCATGTTGACAACAAAGAGAACACTTTACACATAACCGTTGAATAGTAAAAGAAATTATGTCATTGAGTATTGGAGAACATCAATTAGAAATAAGAAGAAAAGTTATATAAGATTATGATAGTCATGGATATCCCTAATATAATGTGTGAATAAGAAAAGATCTGTGGTGCTTGCATGCGAGGAAACTGGTCTGCAGTTCTTACTGACCAATGAAGAAAAGGACATCAAATCTCATTGACCACATCCATACATATGTATGTGAAAATTTAATGTTTCTGGAACACATGGAGAAATGTAGTTTGTTCTCTTCATAGATGATCACAGTAGAATGGCATGTGTAATGGTTATACACATGAAATGGAAAGTTCTTGAAAATAAGAATAACATATCGTCGAATCGTTAAGAATAATAATTAACGAAAAATCAATGTTTTGTAATCTAAAAATGTAAGGGAATGCATGAACATTAATTTTGAAAAACACCCGGAGAAGAATGGGATACAACATTAGGTAGCTATTGTGAGAACTCCACAGCAAAATGGAGCTGTTGAGCATAGGAATCAACAAGTAAACAACATGGCCCAGACTATTGTAATTCCTCGACCATAGCTACCCAGAGTCGGTGCATTATTATATATCATTGGAATGATCAGAAAAGATCATGTCTCGAAATACCGATTAGTTTAGTATTATTTAAATTACAAGATACATTCATAAGGTTTACATTACATCAGAAAATGGAAAACTACAACAACATTATTTCCATATAAAACACTGATATCCCATAGAATAACCCTGAAGGTCAGTCATAATATACTTTTTTGCATCCTAGGAAAAATAAAACATATAAAGGGGTAAGCTCAGATGCTCAGAAAGGATAACGATATCATAGAAGCTTTTATAAATAAGCATAAACATTTAAGGCAATGTATAAAACTAAAACAAAAGCCTTTTAAATATAAACATCAACATAATATGGAAAATATAAATCAAAATAATTCCATTTACTTACTCACATGGATATTCTACTAGTATAATGATCACATGAAATATAAATATCCACTTTCATAATGATGGAATGCAAAATACCAGACTTTATAACCCCATAGTCAAGGCCTTGTAACATGAATACAAATAAGATTTTGTCAATTACATGTGCCAAGACACTATTTTGTCTCATGATACCTACCGATGCATCGAGGATCTATCGTGGGCTCCACCCATCACTTACTAAGTCCAATGAATTCCTCATATGAAAAGGATTAAACATAACATAAACATTCATATTAAAACTAGAATTCGAAATATCAATACTTTATCCATAAACAATGAATGGTATAAAAATTCCACTTCCATAGTCAAACATATCACAAAACCTTCAATACATTATTGAAGTTTTGTATCATAATAAATCAACATCAAATAAACATAAAATACATCAAAGGATGTTGAGATAGATGAAATAAAGAGTTTTTTTAGAGAAATATCTCTTTCTATTTTGAAATCATTTAAGAAAACCTTTATTTTGAAAAAATTATTATAAGATATTAAGGGAAGCTTCGACAATGTTATAACGGCGGAAAATAGATGCACCCGCTTTATAAGTTAAAAAACTTACTTACCATAATTTTATCGAGAAGTCCATAAAGTACCTTGTTTGAAAAAAAAAACAGAAAGATTTATTTAAAAACATATAAGGTCAAATAAGGGTATAAATTAAATTATCCCATTATCTAGTAAATAGTAAAAAAAATAAATTCATTTTTAAGAAACATGGATGTGGATGATTAAGAGGTCCCACTAGATAATTACGTATAAACAACCTCGGATAATGAAGAGATTGTAGAATTAACCCATACCGTGGTCATTTCCTTGGTCGAGGGTAGTTTACCCTCTAGTATGATGGTTAAATAATTGTTATTAAATTATACAAAAATCATTTACATTAATATGATATCATATATGATCTTTTAATATTGCTTTGTTAATAATATCTTAGTATTATTGTCGTTTCGATTGTTAACAGATTCGGTTTCCTTTATATTCTTGGTTATGTGAGTCATATTTTTTATGTATGGGATGTATCGTATTCATATACATAATGATATAATGTATTTAAACATTATTTTCAATCATTAAATGAAAATTATTCTAGAATGGATACGATGGGGATGAATCTCATCACGTTCGTGGAGACAGTAATCTGTATGTATGCACGAGCGATAATATCGTAATTGGATTATAAAATAATATATAATTGGATGGTATATCATATATATAAAATAATTATCATGTTATATTTATTATTTACATCAACTAAACATCATTATTATACCCATAAAAATAAAAAAAGTATTGAATAACAAGTACACCACCACGTGGAGACGGTAAGCCATACGTATGCACGTAAGGTGAAATGTAATTAAAAGGATGGATAGAATAATGAATATGGTTTTACCATATTCATAATAACATAAAATTATATAGAAGATTGTGGATTTATTATTTTTTTAATGGAAAACCAAATAAAGAGGATGTGGAGGAAAAAGGAATGTGAAAGAGGTGATGAAATATTTACCTCTTCTTCAAATTTTTCCTTTTGATTTGATCAAAAGGGCTCCATAAGTTGGATTTCAGACTAAATTAAGGCCTCTTGAATTAAGAGAGGACTGTTGAGAGGGTATTTGGGCAGGTTTTGGCTGAACCAAATGGTTTTTTTGGTGTGAATTAGAGAGAAGGGGGGGTTACCTTTTATATAAGGGCTGAGGGGCACCGTAGGAAAAGATAGAAATATTATTTTGTAATAAAATCATTTTCGGTTTCTAATGGATCTAAAATAAATTATTTGAAGTATAAGGTGGAGATGGGTCGAATACCACTGAACCAATAGGTTTTATATAGGTTTTGGTCACAATATTAACCATATCTTTTAGATTTAACTCTTAGTTAAATAGGTTGACATTTACGAGGTCTCTTTGTATTTTTATATTATATGGTTAAGAAACTTACTATAAACTTCAAAGAGAACCCCAATTTGTTCATTAATAATACACCTACAATTATATAACTCTTTTTTACATACCTTATGTTTTTCTAAATATAATATAAATTAATAATATAATATTTGTTTTAGAAACTCTCTTATGTAAATTATGACACTTTTTGGTATTTTGTTTTTTCTAAATTCATAACCACAATATTACATCGAAAAAATCATTTAAAAAACCATGATATGTAATATAAACCTTGAAAATTATTGGAATGCATAAAAAGTCTAAAATTACATTTATTTGGATATTTATAATATCAATTATTTTAATATTTCATTAATTGGATAATTACTTCATCATCATTGTGTCATAAATAAATTAAATTATTTAATGTCTAAAAAATATAAATAAAATACCATTATGTAGTAAATATTATTATCTTTATAATTAATACTTATATTTGAATTTATATTATGTTTTACTCTATATTAAAAATGATTTAGTTATTCAACTTTTATTTTATCTCTTTTAACTCTTCTTTGAATTAAATAATAATGTATGCCCTAATCTAATGAAGGTGGTCCAAAGTGGTTCATAATTTCTTTCTAGGGTTGTTTTTTGTCAAATTATACTTATCCAATAGAATTAGGATCTGTTTTAGGGTAAAAATAATATCATTTTTACCCTTAATAACCCAATTTACTTTTAACCTCTGTAATAATAAAAGTAAAAAAGTTTCCATTCACCAAAAAATATTATCATCTTATTGAACCACATTTTACATACTAATATCAACTGTGTCTCTTGGATTTTTTAAATTCAAATAATAGAAGCATTAAAATTATGTTTTATATAAATTTATAAATACTCTTAGGAGTTGGGAAAAAGACGGTGAAAAGTTCAATAAAATTTTATATATCTAATATTATTACAAAATGAATCCAATGAATTATATTGAACATATATATGTATTATGTATCTATTTTAAACTAAAATATATTTAAATAAAATAAATAATTATTTAAATAAAAATTCGGTATTAAACTATAACGCAATGTTTTTCACTATTCATCAAAAATTGAATGTTTTCAAAAAAAATACCAAAAATTCACCCTATGATAATTTCGATATTCCGATTCCAAAAATGAAGTTAATTTTACAAAATAAAATTTATAAAATTTTAAAAAGTGGGTATTAGTATTCATAACAGCTAGTTTGATTGGTTGTGGTGTGTTAGAACTCGAAGTTGCTTACAACACAAGCTGTTGTATTATTCAAACTAAAGCATACCGTGGAAGCTTGGGGTGTTACATTCTCCCATCCATCAAATAATTTAGTCCTCGAAATTTCTAGAGTATTATTGCATAAAAATACTTGGGTGGTTCTACATCATAAGTTCCTCAGGTTCCCACATTGCATCTTCCATGTTCGGGTTTCTCCATAGAACATTTACCAGACGAGTTGTACAGTTTCTCATCACTTTGTCTATTGTATCAAGACCCTTAAAAAGCTCTTTTCAATATGATATATATAGTTTTAGTTATAATTCATCATAGGTAAGTACATGCATTGCATCAGGCATGTATTTTCTCAACAGTGATACGTGGAATACATTGTGAACTTTGGAGAGACTTGGCGACATTGCCAAACAGTAATCTACAGCCCCAATTATTTCTATAATATTTAAAGGTTTGATGTTCTTAGTACTTAGTTTTCCATTTTTACCGAAACGTAAAACACTATTCCTTGTAGATAACTTCAAGAAAACATGATCTCCAACCTGAAATTCTAAATTCATCCTTCGGTTATCAGCATAGCTCTTCTACCTACTTTGAGCAGATTTGATGTGGTTTTGAATTTCCTTTACCATTTCCATCATTTCCTCTAACAGTTCTTAGCCTACAAGTTTTCTTTCACAAACATTATCATAGCAGGTTGGTTTGTGACATATTTTTTCATATAATGCTTCATATGGTTCCATCTGAATACTTGATTGGAAGATATTGTTATAGGTTAATTCTACCATAGGTAAATATTGATCCCACTTACATTGAAATTCATGTGAGAATGATCTCAACATGACTTCTATGGATTGAATAGTTAGTTCTGATTGTCCATCAGTATAGTAGTGGTAGGCAGTGCTCAAACGACGTTCTGTATCTAGGGATTTTTTATGACTTTTCTAGAATCCTGATGTAAAATGGGGATCATGATCAGAAACAATCAATATTGATACTCCATGAAGTCTTACAAATTTATTAAAATATAGTTTTTTTAATCGTTCAAGTGGTAAATTTTCCATTATAGAAAGAAAATGTGCTAACATTGTAAGATGATCAACAATGAACCATATTGCATCGTTCCTTCTAGTAGTCCTTGGTAGTCCCATGAAAAATTCCATTGTAATATTATCCCATTTACACTCTGGTATGGGAAGAGGTTTCAAGACCCCTCTAGGCTGTTGTCTTCTAGCTTTCACTTATTGAAAAACCATAAATCTTGACACAAAATCAGAAATATCCCTTTTCATGTTTTCCCGCCAAAATTGTTCCTTCAAATCTCTATACATTTTGGTGATCCCAGGGTGTATAGAGAAATTGGAACTATGGGAACCATTCAACAATTCTCTTTTTAGATCAGGTATATCGGGAACAAAAGTGACCACCCAAATTTCATAATTCCATCTTTACACACAACAATACTCAATATCCCACCATTCATGGCTTTAATCTTCTTTTTAAACTCTTCATCACCAGTCAGAGAACTCTTTATCCTTTCAAGTAAAGATGGTTTGGTATCAATTTAAAAAAGTATTGATGTTTCACCTTCCATGGTGATTCCCATATCCATATTTACTATATCCATGTATATATGATTCTTTTAAACTCTCATCTTGTTCATAACTCCAATATTATTTCTACTCAAAGCATTTTTTACCTTATTTTCCTTCCCCGGGTGGTAGTGTATAGTGAAATAATAATCCTTGTATGTTAACCCTGCTTTTATTACAAACATAAACATGATTTATTACATAAACTATTCACTTGATACAATATGGATAATTGAGAGGTCTAGTGTCTTTGGTGCTTAGTATCATTACATAACAACTTATAACATGAAATACAACATCATTATTGAAAACATCCTTTACATGACACTACATTCCCTCGTACTTAGCATTGCATGGGATAGCCTATGGACATGCATAAGAAACGGGGTCAGATAAAGAACCCAATGAGGGAATAAACATGGAATACATAAGGAGTAAAATACATGTTAGAAAATAATCATATCAATAGAGCACAAGATAAAGATGAACATAAAGGCATGATATAGCATGACAATAATGACATGGAAATGTGGAAACAACACTTAACATGGAATTAGCATGAGCCATGGCTCATTGCACATAGAGCATGAGTAAATCATCATTGCACATGAAGCACGAGTAAAACCTCATTGCAATTGAATTAGCATGAGTCAACACTCATTTAACATGACGTATCATTATACTATACTTTACCCAATGCATTGGAGCGCTACAAGGGCGCACCCTTCTTAAACAATTAATTTTAATGCATAAGTGTGCCACATGGATTAGAAAATATGGATTCATAAAAACATAATCATTTATTCCACGATAATGGAATGTGGAATTCATACATGAAACATTATAATAAATAAGTAATTGTGTATAAAGGTGAATACCCTTGATGGATAAATTGGCCTAGTAATCACTACACAATGGCATTGGCTTAGAAAATCGGTGCGATTTCGGTAGTGTAACGACGTGACATAAGAATTCATAAAAATAGTTGATGAGAGATAAATGGGTTACTCATCATATTTACATGTAATGGAAATTAAGGAGGTCATATAGATACATGTCCCAACAATTGTAATGGAAATTAGATTCATGATACAAAAGCATTTCTTGAATGTAAATGAAGAGAGAGAAGTTCCTTTTGGAATTTCAGCATAGTAACAAGTGTACATCGGAGGCATATAATGAGAGAGAAAGGAGTCTCCAATTATTAAAACATAAATAGAGAAGTATGAGGGAAGTGAGAAACCATAACCCAACATTCATAATTTAAATTAAATTGGCAAAACAACTTAAAGAAAATTCGACAAAAATGAGAAAGGAAGAAAAAACAATTACTTGGAAGTGTGCTTCCAAAGGCTTCATAGAGGCTTTGTAAAGGCTTCTTGGAAGCTTGGGGCACCTAGGGAGGATTCTAGAGAGAGTAGGTCAGTGTTTGGAAGAACTCCAAAGGCTTTTACGGAGGAGGAAGTGGGAGCATGGGTAGGTTTATAAAGGAAAGGTGAGTGAACTCTTTATTATTTAGGTTTGGGACCCCTTACATTAAACTGATCCAAACCACAAATCATATCATGGTTTTTTCCCATGGTTTCTGGAAAAGGTAAGAGTAAAACAATATTTTACATGGCCAAATACCTAAATTCTTAAAATAATGGGGTTTCTTATGTGTAGGTGAGTCGCACTCCCATTGAAAATAATTTAAAAAGAAAATATGTTTAATAAGTCTTGAGGGGTCCATTAATGATTTGAAAAATAAGTAAAACAAACCCAAAATCACATTATTTTAATGGTAAAACATATAATGTCATAACATAAATCTTATAGTATTTTATTACATCACTATTGGGTCATTATGATGTCATGAAACACATTATATATTTAAATGGTATTTAATTTTTATACAAAAATTTGACTATCTCAGAAAATTATGAAAAATTCACCATTGGATAATTTCGACATCCTGATTACAGAAAGATCATTTATTTTATCTAAATAATTTTCTAAATATGTTAATTTTCACTTTTAAAATAAAAACCGACATTTTTCGAAAATTCACAGGTTTTGACAGAAATGGATTTCAAACCTTAATAAAAATTATAATTGCATTCATAAAATTATATGATAATATATATATAATAAAATTTATATAATAATATTAATAATTTTATATTATAATTTTATTTAATTCAAAAAACCCTTATTTTAATAAAATATATTTCTTAATTAAATAATAACTAAAAACACTATTTGTACTTTAAAAACTATTTACAATGTATCAATAATGACCAGAGGGTATATTCATTATTATATAAAATAATAATAATATACATGAACATATTACTAGCAATTTATTACATAACCCCTTAAAACAGCCGCTTAAGACCTAAGGGTAAGGTGTGCGATGGTGACAGACTCTTGGGGTGGCTCAGATCACATCACTCGAGTGGTAATCTCTATCAACTTCCATGTTTCCCATAGATGATCCCATTCAAGCTTTACATGATGAAGCTCATCTTGGGTTTGGTCAATAGAGAAGCCCAAGGAATCCACCTCTTTTCCGAACTCTGATAAATGGGATTCGTATGGAGAAATTCTACTGGATGAGGCCATCACTTCTTTTGTCTGAGTAAATTGGATTTGTTAAAGCCCTATATTTATACTAATCATGTGATCACTGTTAAACGACTATAAAAGTAACAGTCACAAATATTAACATAAAACCATATAAGTTGACATGTTATATAAATGTTTTACATAAATAGACATTTAACTAGATCAATAGGGATTTCCAGTAATGAGACTTTGGGTCGTTACAACTGGATTAGTTCAAGCCATCTCCTTTACCTCATGTTGAGTTCTTTCTTTGAGAAAATATACTTCGAACTCTAGTGGTCGGTATATATATTACATTGTTCACCATATAGATAATTTCACCATATCTTCAAAGCAAAGAAAACAACTACTAACTCATGATCAAGAGTAGGATAGTTTTTCTCATGAATTTTTATATGTCGTGATGCATGGGAAATAACCCTATCATTTTTCATAAGTACACAGCCATGTCCTTTCAATGAAGCATCACTATAAATAACAAACCCCTCGTTCCCTGATTTTAGATTCAATATAAGAGCATTGACTAATCTTCTCTTCAATTCTTCAAAAAATTCATCACATTCTGTTGTCCAAACAAATTTCACCCCTTTACGTGTGAGATTGGTTAATGGGTTAGCCAATCATGAAAATTTCTTGGAGAAATGCTGATAATAAACTGCTAAAACAATAAAACCATGTACCTCAGTTATAATCACAGGTGCTATCCATTCTTGTATTTCCTTGGTCTTTGAAGGATCAACAGATATTCCATCTTATGATAAAATATGTCCAGGAAAAGAAATCTCCTGAAGCCAGAATTCACACTTGCTAAACATTCAATATAATTCATGTCTTCTAAGAGTCTTCAGGATAATGCACAAGTGATTTTCATGATCTTCATTACTTTTATATTATACCAATATATCCTCAATAAATACCACTAAAATTTCATCAGGATATTCCTTGAAAACTCTATTCTTTAGATCCATGAATACAAAGGGTGCATTAGTCAATCCAAAAGGAATTACTGTAAACTCGTAATTCACGTACCTGGTTTGAAATATTGTTTTTGGAATGTCTTCCTACTTCACACACAACTGATGATATCCAGATCGAAGGTCTATCTTTGAAAATTATTGAGCTCCATTTTGTTGGTCGAATAAATCATCAATGCAAGGTAGGGGATACTTGTTCTTTTATGGTATAGCATTGATCTCCTTGTAGTCAATGCACAACCTCATAAATCCATATTTCTTCTTAACAAAATGATAGGGGCTCCCTATGGAGAAATAGTATGGAGAATAAATCCATTATTACTCAATTCCTCTAGTTTTTTCTTTAGTTCCACTAATTCCACAGTGGCCATCCTATAAGGGGTCCTCGATATGGGCCTTGATCCACGAATTAAATCAACGTAAAACTCAATTTCTCGTTCTGGAGGATGTCTAGGTAAGTCCTATGGAAACATGTCAACATATTCTTTTACAACAGGTAAATCCTCTATTTGAACATTCTTTTCCTCAAACATAGTTATTTCATTCTCTTACTCCCAAATTATTGAAATTAGTTGAGCTATCGGGGGTGGATTTAGATAAGAATTAGGTGGTGATGATTCTGCTCTAAAGATAAGGTGTTATTTATCATCGTCAACAAAAATAGTAACCTCATTATTCTTACAATAAAATTTTTCATCATGGTCCGAAAGCCAATCCATACCGAGGATTATATCAAATTCAATCATTGGTGTGATGATGAGATCAGTAGATAAATAACATTTATATGCCCTAATAGGGACTGACACAAAAAACATTGTTGCAATGATACATCCCTTAAAAGATTTTACTGACAACTCCATTGTTAAATAAAATTAGAGATATCTAATTTTTTTAGAAAAATGATAAGATATGAAACAATGTGATGATCCAAAATTAAATAAATCATTTTCTAAACATGAGGAAACCATAAATTACCTGCAACTATGTCTTTCATATTTTCAAGCTCAGTAATAGTTATATCATAATCATGGCCTTGATCCCTTGGGCTTTTCTGAGGTAACTTCCCCTAACACTTAGGACATTCATTTTCATAATGACCCTTTTGTCTACAATTAAAGTATTCAAAATCGACAGCCTCATTCTTCCCCTTACAATCACGAGCCTGGTGGCCTTTTTCACCACACTTGTGACAGACTACCATTACCTTTAGGAAAGTACCATGATGTTTCATCCCACATTTACTACAGGATGGATATTTAAATTTTCCCTTCTTCCCCTTATTTCAATCTCCAGAGTGTTCAGCAGATCTCTTCTTCTCTTTATTTGCTTTAAATTTGTAAGACATAGAAAATAATTTTTCTGTCTTGATAGTACATGAGACAATATCTTCATACGACGAGATGGATTGTGAGACTAATTCTCGATGGAGAAATGGTTTTAACCCATAAAAGAAATGTTCAATCATACTTCTTGGGTTAGGTATATAATTTTCAACATACCTCGCTAACCTTGTCATGTGAGCTTCATACTTTGTGATATTCTCATCCTCTTTTTTCCTCAGACTCAGAAATTGTCTTTCCCAATCCACTCGATGGTCTTGAGGAATGTATTTTTCAAAGAAAATTTCATTAAACTCCCTCGATTCCATATTTGATACTTACTCATCTTCCTTTGTGTTTTGAATAAATGACCTCTATTGATCAGCATCTCTTGTGAGGTGGTAAACTCCCATGAAAACTATTTCCCTTTCGCTACTCCCCATGGTCTGTAATACATTCAATAAAGAATTTATCAATTGCTCAACCAATAATGGAATTGTAATCCCATTGAATGCTGGTGGTTGTTACCTCATGAAGCGATCGTGCATTGATCATCCGCACTGGGGATTAGGGTGCTCTATTCAGGTAAGGTTATTTTTCATAACCTGAGTGAGTTGTCCCAGTATAGTGATTACCTGATCAGCACCAATTGAATAACCATCTCCACTATAATAATCTTAAGCATGAGGTAAATCCCAATATGGAGTGTATACATTGATACCGTTTCCATTCATTCCAATAGGCTCCATTTCTAAAAAAATTCATAAACTAGATTAGTTTATGAATCGAAAGACATAATTCCAAACTTGTAAAACACTTAACATAAATTTACCAGTTTATGGATATAATCCATAATTATAAAAAAGGTTTTCTTTGAGGAATTATATACTCATAAACCCTTCATAATTGTTTGTAAATAAAATGAAATTATCCTAAGAATATCCCCCGAGAGTGTCGTAACCAAGCATGTAGCAAGGCTCGTTGTCGTGCACCAGTTCCCGTTCAAGTCTAGCTCAAAGTGGTGTTTTCAAGTTTTACTCCTAGATACATCTGTTCCAGAGCCTCCTCTACCTGCTCGTATCCATACAAGGATGTATTCCTTGGAAAACTTACAAAATCTCTACAATATACAAATTTTAGATGTTCTTCTATAATAATCCTCAAAGTCTATCTTAGGGTAATGTTCTATAACCAGAGATTATCTAAATCTAGATTGTGAGGTTTTTACTAAACATTCTCTGATACCAATAGTAACTCCCCGACCCTTGTTACCCAGATTCAGTGCATTATTATGTATCTTTGGCATGATAATAAAAGATCAAGTCTTTGACGGCCGATTAGTTTAGTAGACTTGCATGTACTAGATACATTCACAAGGTTTACATTACATCACAAAATTAAAAACAAAAATAACATTTTTTAATAGACAACACTAAGATATCGTAGACTATCTCTGCATGATAGTCATAATATACTTCTTCACATCCTGGGACAATTAAAACATTGAAAGCGGTGATCTCAAATGCTCAGTAAGGATAACAATATCGCAGAAGCTTTCATAATTAAGCATAAACATTTAAGGAAATGTAGAAAACTAAAACTAAAGAATTTTCAACATAAACTTCATCATAATATGGAAAATATAAATCAAAATAATTCAAATTACTTACTCACATTGTTATTATACTACTCGAATGATCACATGCAATATCAATAGCCACTTTCATAATGATGGAATACATAATGCTAGACTTTATAACCACATAGTCAAGGCCTTGTGCTGAGACTAAGAATAATATTTCATGAATTCCTTGTTCCAAAATAGTAGTTTGTCTCATGACACCTACCGATGCATCGAGGAGCTATAGCGGGCTCCACATGTCACTTACTAAATCCAATTAATTCCCCATATGAAAATATTTAAACATAACACCAACATTCGTCTTAAAAATAGAATATGAAATGTCATAATTTATCCGTAAACCATGAATGGTATAAAAATAACACATCCACAGTCAAACATATCACAAAACCTTAAATACAATATGGAAGTTTTGTATCATAAAAAATTTACTTCATATAAGCTTAAATTCCATCAAATGATGTTGACATAGATGAAATCAAAACCTTTTTTTAGAGAAATACCTATTTCTATTTTAAATTAATTTATGGAAACATTTATTTTTAAAATATTCTTATAATATCGAAAGAAAAATCTTTGACGATGCTATAACAGTAGAAAATAGCCACACCCGCCGTATAAGTTAAAAAAACATTCTTACCTTAATTTAGACCAAAAGGTCATAAAGTACCATGTTTAGAAAACGACAGAAATATTCTTTTCAAAACATATAAGGTCAAATATGGTTATAAATGACTTTACCCTATTTTCTAGTTAATAGTAAAAATGTTTTGAAATATATTTTTAAGAAACATAGTTGTGGATGATATAGAGGTCTCAGTAGATAATTACGTATTAACAACCTCAGATAATGAAGAGACTGTAGAATTAACTCTTACCTTGTACTTTTACTTGGTCGAGGGTAGGTTACCATCCTGTATAATGGTGAAATAGTAGTTATTATATTATAAAATAATACTATACATTAATATGATTTCATATATGATCTTTTAACATTGCATTGTTAATAATATCTTAGTTTTACCGTCGTTTTGGGTGTTAGCGGATTCATTTTCCTTTATATTCATTGTTATGTGAGTCATATTTTTTATGGCTGGGATGTAACTTATTCATATCAAGAATTATATATTGTTTTTAAACATTATTTTTAATCATCAAATGATACGTATTTTTGAATGGATATTATGGGGAATGAATCTCATTGTGTTTTTGAAGACAGTAATCTATACCTATGCACGAGCGACAATATCATTATTATTATATTAAAATTATATAAAATTGGATGGTATATATAATATAAATAATAATTATCATGTTGTATTTATTATTTTAATCAATTACACATAATTATTATACCCTACCAAATAATAATGTATTAAATAACATTTAGACCACAACGTGGAGACGGTAAGCCGTGCGTATGCACGTATGGTGAAATGTCATTTAAAGGATTGATAGAATAATGAATATGGTTTTACCGTATTTATAATAACATCACAATATATATAAGATACTAGAGTTATTATTTTATAATAGAAACAACATAGAAAGAGGAAGTGGAAGAAGAAAGGAACTTGAAAGAGGTGATGAAATATTTACCTCTTTTTCGGGGTTTTCCAGTCGATTTGATCAAAAGGGCTCCTTAAGAGGGTATTTTGACTAAAGTAAGGACTCTAGGATGAAGGGAGGACAGTTGATATTGTCTTTGGGATGTTTTTGGTCGATCAATATGGTTTCTAAGGTGTTAAATAGAGAGAATGGAGAGTGACCTTTTATAAGAGGGGTGAGGGGCACCTTACGAAAAGCTAGAAATATAAATTTTTTAATAAAATAATTTTCGGTTTCTAATGGCATAAAAATGGATTAAATAAATTATAAGGTGGGATTGGGTCGAACACAACTCAAACAATAGGGTTTAGATAGGTTTTGGTCACTATATTAACCTTATCTTTTAGATTTAACTCTTAGTAAAATAGTTTGACATTTATCATGTCTCCTTTAATTTTTATATTATATGGTTCATAAACATACAATAAAATTCAAGAGAACCACAAGTGGTTCATTAATGATACAACTATCATTATATAAGTCTTTTGGCCAAACCGTAGATTTTTAGGACTATAATATCAATTAATAATATAAATTTTTTTTAAACTCTTTTATGAGAATTTTCACACAATTTGATATTTTCTTTTTTCTAAATTCATAACAGCATTATTACATAGGAAACAATTCATATAACCAACCTAATATGGCATATTAACATATAAAATTAGTTTAATTCATAGAAAGTCTCAAATTACATTTATTAGGATATTTATAATATCAATTATTTTAATATTTCATTAATTATGTAATTACTGCATCATCATTGTGTCATAAATAAATTACATTATATAATGACTAAAAAATATAAATAAAATTCTATTATGTATTAAATATTTTTATCTTTTTAATTAATATTTATAGTCTAATTTATCTTCTGTTTATCTCTATATTAAAAATGTTTTAGTTATTATACATTGATTTTAACTCTTTTAACTCTTCTTTGAATTAAATAATAATAAATTCCCTAATCTAATCCAAGTTGGCCAAAAAGGTTAATATTTTCTTCATCAGGTTGTTTTTGGTCGAATTATACTTATACAATAGAATTAGGACATGTTTTAGGGTATTAATAATATAATTTTTATCCTTAATTAATCTATTTACTTTTAACCGTGGTAATAATAAAAGTAAAAATTTACTATTCACCAAAAAAACATTTTCATCGTATTGAACCATATTTTACTTACTCATATCAATCGTGTCTCTCAAATTTTTGAAATTAAAATCACAGAAGCGTTAAAATTATGTTTTATGGAAATTTGAAAATTCTCCTAGGAGGTGGGAAAAAGACGGTGAAAAATTCATAATTACATTATATATCTAATATTATTAAAAAATGAAACCAATGATTTATATTGAACATATATAGGTATTATGTATCTTTTTTGAAAAAAAATAAATTTAAATAAAATAATTAATTATTTAAATAAAAATTTTGTTTTAAACAATAACTCCGTGTTTTTCACTATTCATCAAAAATTGAAAATTTTCCGAAATATACCAAAAATTAACCGTATGCTAATTTTGATATTCCGAATAAAAAAATGAAGTCCATTTTTGAAGATAGAATTTATAAAATTTTAAAAAGTGGATATTACTATTCATAACGGGTAGTTTGATTGGTTGGGTTGTGTTAGAACTTAATGTTGCGTAAAACACACACAATTGTTTTATTCAAATAGAAAGGTATTGTGGGAGCTGGGGGTGTTAAAAAACTTCTGATCGAGAGCGATATTCCCTGACATTATTAGAAAGAGGCAGTTGAAGCTAAAGTGTATATTCCAAACCATACAAGGCTATATATGGTTGAGACAAAGACACCATATGAATTGCGGCATGGAAGGAAGCCCTCATTAACATATTTTTCGATTTTTGGAAGAAAATTTTTCATCTGAAACAAATAAATAAATCAAGGGAAGAATTATGAAAATGAAGATGAAAGAATATTTCTTGGGTACTCCATGAACATCAAGGTCTACAATGGTTTCAAAAAATCGATTTGGAAGAATTGTAGAAATCAGTGATGTTATGAATATTGAAAAGAAGAATTCGAATGCTTCAAGGAATTCTTATGCTGGCATGATAGATGATGAGGAAGAATGTGAACCTAGAAAAAATTCCAATACAAAGGTAGAAAAATATGCTGATAACTCTCTCAAGTTACATCATGATGTTGACTCAGAAGACAAATCAAAAGAAAAAGTTATAGCAAGAGATAATGTGGTAGAATCTCAAAGGAGAAATCGAAGAGTTTAAATTGATCAATCCAACATTATGGGGGATCAGAATGCACCTAAATAGACAAGGCTAATGGGGATTAATTCTCAATATTCATTTCTATCAGTTGGGGAACCATCCTCATTTTAAGAGGCTACAAAGGATGAGTCATGGGTGAATGAAATGAATGAAGTGTTAGATCTGATTGACAAAAAGCATTAATGGGAGCTTTTTAGAAGATTTTATGGTCACAATGTGATTGGTAAAAAGTGGATTTTCAGTACCATATTTGATGAGCATGGAAATGTGATCATAAATAAGGCCTCCAGGTCTGTAAGGGATATTCACCAATCAAAGGTGTTGATGTTGAAGAAACATTTTATCCAATATCGAGACTAGAGTCAATCAGGCTTTTTCTTGGCATGGAAATCAAAAGAGTTTATAATGTGTTTCAAATGGATGTCAGGACAATATTCTAATATGGTGTACTAGAAGAAGATGTATAGATTGAAAATCATGTGGGGTTATTTCTTGGAAAAGATTAATAGAAGGTTTTCAAATTAAAGAAATATATCTATGGCTTGAAATAGGAACCAGGGGTGTGGTACTCTCGGTTGGTCTCATATATGAGAAAATGTGAGTTTAAAAGAGGCAGAGTATATCACAATCTCTATGTGAATAACACTCAAAATGACCAGTTCATGGTATTGGTATATGTGGATGATATTATTTTTGGTGGAAGAAGATAGCAACCAGTGGATGAATCTTCCAATCCCATGAAATCTGAATTTGAAATGTCCATGATTAGTGAACTGAAATAATTTTTAGGGTTTCATGTACATCAAAAGAAGTAAGACACATTCATTTCATAAGTAAAGCATTAAAGAGAGCTGTTGAATAAAAATAATATGGATGATACCAAACCAATGAACACTCTGATTGTAGTTGCATAAAATATTGAAAAGCATGAGGAAGGGACTTAGATGGATCCCACCATATATAGAAGAATCATTGGAGGCCTATTGTCCCTGACAGTGACCCAAACAAATATTATCTATGCAACTTTTCATGCATCCCACTTTTAGAGTGATAAGAAGGAATAACATATTGAAGCAATTAAAAGAATCATGAGATACATTCAAGGTACCCATAACAATGGTATTTTATTTTTTTGCTGGTAAAGATAGTGAACTAGCATCATTTTTTGATGTTGTCTGGGCTGGAGATATAGTGGATATAAAGTCTACTAGTGGTAGAGAAATCTATATTGGGAAGAAATGTGTGTGCAGGTTAAGCATGAAATAAAATATTACTTCTCTTAGAACTATCGAAGATAAATATATATTTGTTACTAAGGCATGCACTCAGTTACATTGGATGAAGCAGCAACTGACTGACATAGGTGATGAGGTGAAACAACCAATGTTGATTTACTGTGATAACAAGAGAATAATTGATCTTGTAATGAATCATGTTCAACATTATCATACAAAACATACTGAGATCATATAACACTTCAACAAAGAAAAACTTGAACAAGGCGTGATCAAAATGGAGCTTTAGGGAACTGACGAGCAAGTAGCTCACATTATGACCAAGTCATTGTCTACAACTGCATTTGAGAAACACCAGTTTAACCTCGGTGTTCAGCCACCTCCTAGTGCATAAGGAGGCTATGAGATTCCCCTTTAACCCATTGTTTTAACTTTTCTAATCTGTTTTTGAACGTGTTAAAGGTTAATGGGGGAGATATGATCCAGGGAGAGTATGTTCTATGCTCTATAATATTCAAATACTGATAATCAGGTTTATTTCCAATGGGGGTGGGGAATGGATAATTTCAATGGAAAAAAGTAGAACATAAAAAATTAAGGTGGAGAAAAGAAAAGGATGAGAACTCAATTCATGTTGTCTCACTTGTTTTCTACAATGACCCCTGCTCACGTAGACATAGAAAGATGACTGATTTGTTTCTTGAGGATTTTGATTTTATCGTGGTTGGCGCATTATGGAATCTATCTGATATTTCCAAAAATAACCCAAAGGGGGACATTTATGGTACTAAGTTTTTTCATTTATAATAATTGAGTTTGGTTTGTGTTTGTTTTCAATCGGCACGTGGATGACCTGGGAGTTTTCAAGGATTGAGGTCATATTATTGAGGCTAAAAGTTGTATTGAAGGTGGTGCAGTTTCCCTGTGTTTTCCTTTATTTTGTCTGATAATCAGGAGTTTATTGTTGGAAAAAGAAGTATGTCTTCATATGAGTGAATTTCACGAGGAATGTTGATGAAATTCATAAAAGGATGAGAACCACGTATCATAATACATGATTAGTGTTCCATGTTTCCATAACGGTATGCAGACAGACGGAAGTGGTACGCGCGTAATGATTGCTGAACAAAAAAATTTTCACGGCTTAGCCGGGGTGCGGTATGCTGATGGACTGAATGATGTGGAGGAAATAGACCCCATAAGAGCAAAGGAGGTACGCCGAGTGCATAGGATAATGGTTCGTGTAACACCCAAAGCTTCTACGGTACGCTTCTCTTTGAATAATGTGATAGCGTGTGTTGTACGCAACACCGAGTTCTAACACACCATAACCAATCAAACTAGCCGTTATGAATAGTAATACCTTCTTTTTGAAATTATATATATTTTATATTTCAAAATGGACTTCATTTTTGGATTCGGAATATCGAATTTAGCCTAAGGTGAAATTTTGGTACTTTTTGGATAACATTAATATTTTGATGAATAGTGAAAATTGCTAAATTTTAATTAAAAACAACTTTTTTAATCAAAATAAATAATTGTGATAAATTATGAATTTTAGTGGTTTTAAAGTATATTTAGAATATATTTTTACCATTTAATATAATTTTGGTCATTGGACATAATTTTACAATTAAACCGAACATAAACAAGTGTCAATCTTTTGATAGTTATTATCTCTTAAAAACACGCTATTTGTTTTGACAGCGGGAGTTAATTTTAAATTAATTTATGACACTTCTGTGTTTTGAATTTAGAAAAATGGATTCCATATTTTTAATCAGGATGTTAAAATTGTGTAAATAGGTAACTTTTATTTTTAGACATTTTGAATAATTACTGCGGTAAATATTTTATTTACCATGGTTAAGGGTTAATCCGGTAAATAAGGTTTAAAAAAATAATATTATAATAATACTAAATTACCCTAAAACGTGTCCTAGCCTTATTGGTTGATAACTTTTAGACCATAGGCATCTTTGGGTCGATTTTGGGACCCCATGGTGCCGCTTGTAGGTGATAGGGGCATTTTATTTTAATTAGGTTGAAATGAATACAAAAATGACACAAGCATATATGTTTTAGAAAGAAAGTTTTTACATAGGGTTATATATGATGGATTTTAGATTATAAATATTCATTAGAAATATAAAAATATTTCCTACATAATGATATTTTATTTATAATTTTTAGATATTAAATAATTTAATTTATTTTTGACACAACGATGATGAATTAATTACTATAATAGTGGAAAATTAAAATAATTGATATTATAAATACCCAAATAAATATAATATGAAACTTTTAATGAATTAAACTAATTTTATAGGATAATATGATATATTAGGATTGATTTATTTGACTTTTTTCGAATTAATCAATCTGTTATGAGTTTCACAAAAATCAACTATTGAATAGTGTCAAAATTGACATAAAAGAGTTCTTAAAACAAATATTATATTATTAATTGATATTAAATTCCTAAAAATCTAAGGTTCGGCCAAGAGACTTATATCATGATAGGTTCATCATTAATGGACCGCTTAGGGGTCACTTGGATGTATATAGTAATTTTATTAACTATATATTATAAAAATACAAAGTGACATGGTAAATGTCAAACTAATTAACTAAGAGTTAAAACTAAAAGATAAGGTTAATATAAGAACCCAAACCAGTCTAAATTCTATTGGTTGAGTGTTTTTCGACCTATCCCCACCTTAACCTTTGATTAATCAACTTTGGAGCCATTGGAAACCGAATATGAATTTATTATAAACTAATATCTCTATCTTTTCCAAAGGTGCCCCTCACCCCTCTTATAAAAGGGCACTCCTCCTTCTCATTTATTCACACCTTCAAAGCCTTTTGGTTCGTCCAAACTCTGCCCAAATACTCTCCCAACTTCTCTCACTACAACCTAGAGGCCTTAGTTTGATTAGAAAGCCATCCTAAGGAGCCATTTTGATCAAATCAAAAGGAAGAACCCGAAGAAGAGGTAATGTTTTCACCACCCCTTTTCAAGTTCCTTTCTTCTTCCACTTCTTCTTTTTTATTATTACCATTCTAAAATAATAACACCAGTATCTTATATATACTGTGTTGTTATTATAAATATGGTACAACCATATTCATTATTCTATCCACCCTTTAAATAGCATGTCACCATAGATGCGTACATACGACTTACCGTCTCCACGTTGTGGTGTAATTGTTATTCAATATATTATTATTTGGATGGGTATAATAATGATGTGTAACTCATGTAAATAATAAATATAACATGTTAATGATTCTGTATATATGATATACCATCCATTTATATATTATTCTAATATCAAAAGAATGATATTGTCGCTCGTGCGTACGTACGGACTACCGTCTCCACGAACGCGATGAGATTCATTCTCTATTGTATCCATTAAAGTATAATTATCATTTGATGATTTAAAAATGATGTTTAAGGACTTTATATCATTCTGTATATGAAAAATATACAACCTACCCGTGACAAACATGGCTTATGTAACAAAACATATAAAATAAAATGAGTAAGTTAACACCTGAAACGACGATAATTCAAAGATATCATTAACAAATCAATGTTAAAAGATCATATATGATATCACATTAATATATATAATTCATGTATAATTTAATAACAATTATTTCACCATTATACATGAGTTTAACCTACCCCAACCAAGGAAAAGTACATGTTAAGGGTTATTTTACAATATCTTCATTATCCGAGGTTGTTTATACGTAATAATCTAATGGGATCTCTTTATCATCCACATCCATGTTTCTTAAAAATGTATTTCAAAACCTTTTTACTATTCACAAGAATATGGGTTAAAGTAATTTATACCCTTGTTTGACTTTTTATAAGAGTTTTATAAAGGAATCTTTCCGTCGTTTTCCGAACAAGGTGCTTTTTAACCTTTTCGACAAAATTATGGTAAGAATGTTTTTTTAACTTATACGGCGGGTGCGGCTATTTTCCGACGTTATAAAATTGTCGAAGCTTCCCTTACAAGCTTATAAGAAAATTTTCAAAGAAAATTTTTTATTTTATATGGATCTTAAATGATTTCAAAATAAAAGAGATATTTCTCTAAAAAGAGTTTTGATTTCATCTATGTCAACATCCTTTATTGGATTTTACGCTTATGTGAAGTTTATTTATTATGATACAAAACATCTATGTTGTATTGAAGGTTTTGTGATATGTTTGACTATAGATGTGCTATTTTTATACCATTCATGGTTTATGGTTAATGTATTGACATTTCGTATGCTAGTTTTAATACGAATGTTTATGTTATGTTTAAACCTTTTAATATGGGAATGCATTGGACTTAATATGTGACGGGTGGAGCCCGCTATAGCTCCTCGATGAATCGGTAGGTCTCATGAGACAAACTAGTGTCTTGGCACAAGTCCTTGGAAAAGTCTTATTTATAGTCTTGGCACGAGGCCTGGGCTATGTGGTTATGATAGTCTGGCATTATGCATTCCATCTTTATGAAAGTGGTTATTGTTTTTGCATGTGATTATTCGATTAGTAGAATATCCATGTGAATAAGTCAATGGAATTATCTAATTTTATTTATTCCATACTATGTTGAAAGTTCAAGTTTCAAAGGCTTTTTTTGTATACATTGCCTTAAATGTTTATTCTTATTTATGAAAGTTTCCACTATATTGTTATCCTTACTGGGCATTTGAGCTCACCCATTTTCTATGTTTCATTTTTCCCAGGAAGTGAAGAAGTAAATTATGAATGACCTACAGGGATCTTATGTGGGGATATGAGTGTGGATTATGGAGACAATATGTTGTTGTAGTAGTTTTTCATTTTATGATATAATGTAAAACTTATGAATATATATAGTGTTTCCAAGGCTACTAAACCAATCGGTCTTTCGAGATTTGATCTTTCTTGTGATCATGACAATGTTATGTAATAATGCACCGACTCTGGGTAACTAGGGTCGGGGTGTTACAGTTGGTATCAGATGAAGTTTAGTACAAGCCTTGGAAGCTAGATTTAGATAAACTCTGATTAGAGCACGTAGACCTAAGATGAACTTTGAGGATTAGTATAGAAGAACTTCCTAGAATTTTGGTATTGTAGAGATTTTGTGAGTTTTCTGAGCAATACATCCCTGTCTGGATACGAGCAGGTAGAGGCAGCTCTGGCACAGATGTACCTTGGGGTAAAACCCGAAAACACCGCTTTGAGCTAGACTCGAACGGGAACTGGTGCACGACAACGGGCCTTGCTGCACTCTTAGTTACGACACTCTCGGGGAATATGCTTAGGATAACTCTCATTTTCTTTACAAATTACAATGAAGGGTTTATGAGTATATACTTCTTCAAAGAAAACATTTTTATGATTATGGATTATATCCATAAATAGTTCAATTTCTGTTAAGTATTTTATAAGTATGGGATTATGTATTTTGATTCATAAACTGAACTAGATTATTCCATTGTTTAGAATTGGCGTCTAGTGGAAGAAATGGAAACCGTATCAATACACGCACTCCATGTAGGGATTTTCCCCTGCTCAAGATAATTATAGTGGAGCTGGTGATGCAACTGGTGCCGATCAGCTAATCACCATACTGGGACAACTCACTCAGGTTATGAATAATAAACTTACCCGTATGGAGCACCCTGATCCACAGCGTGGAGGATAAATGTTAGATCAATTCATGAGGAAACAACCACCAACGTTTAATGGGAGTACAAATCCCTTAGTAGCTGATCAATGGATAAATTCCCTAGAGAAAATATTTCAGGCTTTGGGGAGCAGTGAAAGGGAAAAAGTTATCATGACACTTTACCGCCTCACTGGAGATGTTGATCAATGGTGGTCATTGATTCAAAACATGATGGAAGATGATGAAGTATCAAATATGGAATGGAGGGAGTTCAATGATCTGTTTTTAGAAAAATACTTTCCTCGCGACCATCGAGCAGATATGGAAAGGCAATTTCTGAGTCTGAGACCGAAGGAGGATGAGAATGTCACAAAGTATGAGGCTAATTTTACAAGGTTAGCAAGGTATGCTGGAGATTATATAAGTAACCCATGAAGTATGATTGATCGTTTCTTTTATGGGTTAAAACCATTTCTTCGTCGAGCATTAGTCTCACAATCCTTTTCGTCGTACGAAGACATTGTCTCATGTGCTATCAAGACCGAAAAGGAATTCTCTAAGTCTTATGACTTTAAAGCAAAGCAAGAGAAGAAGAGACCTGCTGATCAATCTAGGAATGGAAATAAGGGGTAGAAGGGAAAGGTTGAATATCCATCCTGTAGTAAATGTGGGAAAAAACATCCTGGTACTTGCTTGAAGGAAATGGGAGTCTGTTACAAGTGTGGTGAAAAAGGTCACCAAGCTCGTGATTGTAAGGGGAAGAAGGAAGCTACCAACGTTCAGTGCTACAATTGCAGGGAGATGGGGAATTATGCAAATGAATGTCCTAAGCGTCAGGACAACTTACCTCAGAAAAGGCCAAGGGATCAAGGCCAGGCTTATGCTATCACTACTGCTGAGGTAGAAGCTCTGAAAGACGTGGTGGCAGGTAATTTAATGGTTTCCTCAAGTTTAGCAAATGCATTATTTGATTCTGGATCATCTCATTGTTTAATATCTTCCCAGTTTGCAAAGAAAATTAGATATTTCCAATTTGATTTAATAAGGGAGTTGTCAGTTAAAACCCCTAAGGGAAGTATCATAGCAACAAAGTTTTCTGAATCAGTCCCCATTAGAGAAAATAAATGTTCTTTATCTACTGATCTCATCGTCATACCAATGATTGAGTTTGATATAATCCTTGGTATGGACTGGCTTTCGGACTATGATGCGAAGATTTATTGTAAGAAGAAAGAGTTTACGATTCTTGATGATAATGATAAGGAACACCTTATCTTTAGAGCAGAATCATCACCACATAATTCTTATTTAGATCCACCCCAGTAGCTCAACTTAATTCAATTATTGGGGAGGAAGAGAATGAAATGACCGTGGGTGAGGAAAGGAATGTTCAAATAGAGGATGTACCTGTTGTGAAAGAATTTGTTGATGTATTTCCGGAAGATTAACCTGGGCATCCTCCAGAACGAGAAGTTGAGTTTTCCATTGATTTAATTCTTGGATCAAGGCCTATATTGAAGACCCCTTATAGAATGGCCACTGTAGAGTTAGTCGAACTAAAGAAACAACTAGAGGAGTTGAGTAATAAAGGATTTATTCGCCCCAGTGTTTCTCCAAGGGGAGCCCATGTTCTTTTTGTTAAAAAGAAAGATGGATCTATGAGGTTATGTATCGACTACAGGGAGATCCATGCTATAACGATAAAGAACAAGTATCCCCTACCTCGTATTGATGATTTATTTGACTAAATTCATGGAGATCAATACTTTTCAAAGATTGACCTTCGATCTGGATACCATCAGTTGTGTGTGAAGATGGAAGACATTCCGAAGACAACATTTCGAACCAGGTACGGGCATTACGAGTTTACTGTAATGCCTTTTGGATTGACTAATTCACCCTCTGTATTCATGGATCTGATGAATAGAGTTTTTAAGGAGTATCTAGATGAATTTGTGGTGGTATGTATTGATGATATCTTGGTATACTCCAAAACCTACGAAGATCATGAAAATCACTTGCGCATTATCTTGAAGACTCTGAGGAGGCATGAATTATATGGAATGTTTAGCAAGTGGGAATTCTGGCTCCATGAGATTTCTTTTCTTGGCCATATTGTCTCTAAAGATGGAATCTCTGTTGATCCTTCTAAGACAAAGGCAATCCAAGAATGGCCAGCACCTACGAGTATAACTGAGGTACGTAGTTTTATTGGTTTGGCAGGTTATTATCGACGTTTCGTCCATAATTTTGCCCGATTGGCTAACCCATTAACGAAGCTCACACGTAAAGGGGTTAAATTTGTTTGGACAAAAGAGTGTGAAGAATGTTTCGAAGAATTGAAGAGATGATTAGTCAATGCTTCTATATTGACTCTACCATCGGGGAATGATGGGTTCGTTATTTATAGTGATGCATCAAAGAAAGGACATGGTTGTGTCCTTATGTAGAATGATAGAGTTATTGCCTATGCATCACGATAGTTGAAAATTCATTAACAAAACTATCATACTCATGATCTCGAGTTAGCAGCTGTGATCTTTTCTTTGAATATATGGAGGCACTACCTCTATGGTGAAAAATGTGAGATTTATAATGATCATAAGAGTTTGAAGTATATTTTCTCACAAAAAGAACTCAATATGAGGCAAAGGAGATGGCTTGAATTACTCAAGGATTATGATTGTACGATACAATACAACCTGGGGAAAGCAAACAAGGTGGAAGATTCTTTGAGCAGAAAAGACCATGGAGTTTTGAACAATATGAGAATTGAAAGGGATCCAATTTTCATGGATCTAGTGAAGATGGACATGGGAATAACCAGGGAAGGCAAAACATCAATTCTTTTTCAAATGGTTTCCAAACCATCTTTACTAGAAAGGATTAAGAGTTCTCAGACCGATGATGAAGAATTTAAAAAGAAGATTAAAGCTATGAATGATGGGAGATTGAGAGACTTTGTGTATGAAGATGGAATTTTGAAATTCGGTAAGAGACTTTGTGTTACCGATTTACCTGATCTAAAAAGGCAATTGCTGGATGATGCTCATAGTTCCAATTTCTCTATACACCCTGGGAGCACCAAAATGTATAGATATTTGAAAGAACATTTTTGTTGGGACAACATAAAGAGGGAGATTGCTGATTTTGTATCAAGATGTATGGTTTGTCAACAAGTGAAAGCTGGAAGGCAACAGCCTGGAGGAGTCATGCAACCTCTTCCCATACCGGAGTGGAAATGGGACAATATTATGATGGACTTTGTCATGGGGCTACCAAAGACACCTAGAAGGAATGATGCAATATGGGTTATTGTTGATCGTCTTACCAAGTCAGCACATTTTTTTGCTATAAGAGAAGATCTACCCCTGTAACGTCTAGAAAGACTATATATTAATGAAGTTGTGAGACTTCATGCAGTACCCCTATCGATTGTTTCTGATCGTGATCCCCATTTTACTTCAAGATTTTGGAAAAGTCTTCAGAAATCCCTGGATACTGAACTTCATTTGAGCACTGCTCACCACCCTCAGACAGACGGACAATCAGAACAGACTATTCAGACCTTAGAAGACATGTTGAGATCTTGCTCACATGACTTTCAGGGTATGTGGGATCAATATTTACCTCTGGTAGAATTTTCGTATAACAATAGCATCCATTCGAGTATTTAGATGGAACCATATGAAGCGTTATACGGAAAGAGATGGCGTACACCAACCTGTTGGGATGACGTTGGTGAAAGAAAACTTGTAGGCCCAGAACTGGTCGAGGAAACGGTGGAAAAGGTGAAGGTAATCCAAAATCACATCAAAGCAGCTCAAAGTAGGCAGAAGACCTATTCCGATAATCGAAGGATGGATTTGAAATTTAAAGTCGGTGATCACGTTTTCCTGAAGGTATCTCCATGGAAGGGAGTCATACGTTTTGGTAAGAAAGGTAAATTGAGTCCTAGGTACATCAGACCCTTGGAAATTTTAGAACGAATTGGGGATGTAGCTTACCGATTGGCAATGCCGCCAAGTCTCTCCAAAGTTCATGATGTGTTCCACATATCTCTGTTGATGAAATACATGCCTGACCCAACGCATGTACTCACCTATGAAGAATTAGAACGGAAACCCGATCTGTATTATTGTGAAGAGCCCGTCAAGATTCTTGATACGAAAGAACAAGTGTTGAGAAACCGGAAGACGCGTCTGGTAAAAGTTTTGTGGAGAAACCATAAGATGGAAGAGGCAATGTGGGAACCCGAGGAACTTATGATGAATAACCACCCGAGTCTTTTCATGTGATAATTATTCTAGAAATTTCGAGGATGAAATTATTTGAAGGAGGGGAGAATGTAACACCCCAAGCTTCTACGGTACGCTTCTCTTTGAATAATGTGATAGCGTGTGTTGTACGCAACACCGAGTTCTAACACACCATAACCAATCAAACTAACCGTTATAAATAGTAATACCTACTTCTTGAAATTATATATATTTTATATTTCCAAATGGACTTCATTTTTGGATTTGGAATATCGAATTTATCCTAAGGTGAAATTTTGGTACATTTCGGATAACTTTAATATTTTGATGAATAGTGAAAATTACTAAATTTTAATTAAAAACAAATTTTTTAATCAAAATAATTAATAGTGATAAATTATGAATTTGGGTGGTTTTAAAGTATATTTAGAATATATTTTTACCATTTAATATAATTTTGGTCATTGGACATAATTTTACAATTAAACCGAACATAAACAAGTGCCAATATTTTGATAGTTATTATCTCTTAAAAACACGCTTTTTGTATTGACAGGGGGAATTAATTTTAAATTAATTTCTGAAACTTCTGTGTTTTGAATTTAGAAAAATGGATTCCAAAGTTGGAATCAGGATGTTCAAATTGTGTAAATAGGTAACTTTTATTTTTAGACATTTTGAATAATTACTGCGGTAAATATTTTATTTACCATGGTTAAGGGAAAATCTGGTAAATAAGGGTTAAACAAAATAATATTATAATAATTCTAAATTATCCTAAAACGTGTCCTAGCCTTATTGGTTGATAAATTTTCGACCATAGGCATCTTTGGGTCGTTTTTGGGACCCCATGGTGCCACTTGTAGGTGATAGGGACATTTTATTTTAATTAGGTTAAAATGAATACAAAAATGACACAAGCATATATCTTTTAGAAAAACAATTTTTACATAGGGTTATATATGTTTGATTTTAGATTATAAATATTCATTAGAAAGATAAAAAGATTTTCGACGAAATGATATTTTATTTATAATTTTTAGACATTAAATAATTTAATTTATTTATGACACAATGATGATGAATTAATTACTATAATAGTGAAAAATTAAAATAATTGATATTATAAATACCCAAATAAATATAATATTAAACTTTTAATGAATTAAACTAATTTTATATAATAATATGATATATTAGGATTGATTTATTTGACTTTGTTCTAAGTAATCAATATGGTATGAGTTTTACAAAAATCAACTATTGAATAGTGTCAAAATTGACATAAAAGAGTTCTTAAAACAAATATTATATTATTAATTGATATTAAATTCCTAAAAATCTAAGGCTTAGCCAAGAGACTTATATCATGATAGGTTCATCATTAATGTACCTCTTCGGGGTCACTTGGATGTATATAGTAAATTTATTCACTGTATATTTTTAAAATACAAAGTGACATGGTAAATGTCAAACTAATTAACTAAGAGTTATAACTAAAAGATAAGGTTAATATAAGTACCCAAACCTATCTAAATTCTACTGGTTGAGTTTTTTTCGACCTATACCCACCTTAAACTTTTATTAATCAACTTTGGAGCCATTGGAAACCGAATATTAATTTATTATAAACTAATATCTCTAGCTTTTCCAAAGGTGCCCCTCACCCCTCTTATAAAAGGGAACTCCTCCTTCTCATTTCTTCACACCTTCAAAGCCTTTTGGTTCGGACAAACTCTGCCCAAATACTCTACCAACTTCCCTCACTACAACCTAGAGGCCTTATTTTGATCATAAATCCAACCTAAGGAGCCCTTTTTATCAAATCAAAAGGAAGAACCTGAAGAAGAGGTAATGTTTTCACCACCCCTTTTCAAGTTCCTTTCTTCTTCCACTTCTTCTTTCATTGTTATTACCATTCTAAAATAATAAATCCAGTATCTTATATATAAAGTGATATTATTATAAATATGGTACAACCATATTCATTATTCTATCCACCCTTTGAATAGCATGTCACTATACGTGCGTACGTACGGCTTACCGTCTCCACGTCGTGGTGTAATTGTTATTCAATATATTATTATTTGGATGGGTATAATAATGATGTGTAACTCATGTAAATAATAAATATAACATGTTAATTATTATGTATATATGATATACCATCCATTTATATATTATTTTAATATCAAAATAATGATATTGTCGCTCGTGCGTACGTACGGACTACCATCTCCACGAACGCGATGAGATTCATTCTCCATCGTATCCATTAAAGTGTAATTATCATTTGATTATTTAAAAATGATGTTTAAGGACTTGATATCATTCTGTATATGAAAAATATACAACCTATCCCTGACAAATATGTCTTATGTAACAAAACATATAAAAGAAAACGAGTAAGTTAACACCCGAAACGACGATAATTCAAAGATATCATTAACAAATCAATGTTAAAAGATCATATATGATATCATATTAATATATATGATTCTTGTATAATTTAATAACAAATTTTTCACCATTATACAGGAGGTTAACCTACCCCAACCAAGGAAAAGTACAAGGTAAGTTTCATTTCACAATCTCTTCATTATCCGAGGTTGTTTATACGTAATAATCTATTGGGGTCTCTTTATCATCCACATCCATGTTTCTTAAAAATGTATTTAAAAAAATTTTTACTCTTCACAAGAATATGGTTTAAAGTCATTTATACCCTTTTTTGACTTTTTATAAGAGGTTTATAAAGGAATATTTCCGTCGTTCTCCAAACAAGGTGCTTTTTAACCTTTTCGACAAAATTAAGGTAAGAATGTTTTTTAACTTATATGGCGGGTGCGGCTATTTTCCGCCATTATAAAATCTTTGAAGCTTACCTTACAAGTTTATAAGAATATTTTCAATGAAAATGTTTTATTTTATTTGGATCTTAAATTATTTCAAAATAAAAGAGATATTTCTCTAAAAAGAGTTTTGATTTCATCTATGTCAACATCCTTTGTTGGATTTTACGCTTATGTGAAGTTTATTTATTATGATACAAAACTTCTATGTTGTATTGAAGGTTTTGTGATATGTTTGACTATAGATGTGCTATTTTTATACGATTCATGGTTTATGGTGAAAGTATTGACATTTTGTATGCTAGTTTTAATACGAATGTTTATGTTATGTTTATTCCTTTTCATATGGGAATGCATTGGACTTAATATGTGACGGGTGGAGCTCGCTATAGCTCCTTGATGCATCGGTAGGTCTCATGAGACAAACTAGTGTCTTGGCACAAGGCCTTGGAAAAGTCTTATTTATAGTCTTGGCACGAGGCCTGGACTATGTGGTTATGATAGTCTGGAATTATGCATTCCATCATTATGAAAGTGGTTATTGTTTTTGCATGTGATTATTCGATTAGTAGAATATCCATGTGAATAAGTAAATGGAATTATTTCATTTTATTTATTCCATACTATGTTGAATGTTCAAGTTTGAATGGATTTTGTTTTAGTATACATTGCCTTAAATGTTTATTCTTATTTATGAAAGTTTCTACTATATTGTTATCCTTAATGGGCATTTGAGCTCACCCCTTTTATATGTTTCATTTTTCCCAGGAAGTGAAGGAGTAAATTATGAATTACCTGTAGGGATATTATGTGGGGATATGAGTGTGGATTATGGAGACAATATGTTGTTGTAGTAGTTTTTCATTTTATGATGTAATGTAAGACTTATGAATATATCTAGTGTTTCCAAGGCTACTAATACAATCAGTCTT
Source organism: Viscum album (assembly GCA_963277665.1). NCBI lineage: Eukaryota > Viridiplantae > Streptophyta > Magnoliopsida > Santalales > Viscaceae > Viscum > Viscum album. The sequence goes on from OY728157.1 coordinate 1,388,020,361, forward strand.
TCGAGATTTGATCTTTCTTTTGATCATGCCAATGTTATGTAATAATTCACCGACTCTGGGTAACTAGGGTCGGGGCGTTATAGTTCGTAGGTGGCTTTCAGTTCGCGGTGGCAGAAGATTCATTAGATGGTTGGGCTGTATGGAATCAAGATTTGAAAAATCTGGATTTAGAGTATTAAGAGAGTATACTTTCCTATATAAGAAACACTTGACCCACTGATTACAGAGGTTGTTGAACATCCATAGAAAACATATTTTGCTACTAGAATTCAGCGATGATCTAAGGATGTTCTCAAAGGGTTGTTCACGTATGATTAGAAGGTTCTCACTGGAATAAATATGTCCAAGGTGTTTGAATGTATTCTTAAACGGAAAATGAAGTCTGGTACATATTAGCTATTAACATTGTATCTGGATTAGGAGTCATCAGTACACTATTGTGAGGGTTCTGCAAGTGGTACATGGAGGGGGAGCTTCTGTATGCATAAGCAAAGGCAGTCCATGAATAGAGAACAGTTCACGGACATGAGGGGTTTGGTATAGAAGTTTCGTGGAATAAATACGCGGCTACAGTTAGCGATCACGAGGGAAGAGGTAGTTCATGGAGGAATGGTGGTTTGTGGTAGTAGAAGTGGTATGAGTAGAAGGTGTCCCAGCTACCAAAATAGGTACTCAGTATGCGGGAGGATCAGGTGGTTAACAATTTGCATAAGGAAGCTTGTAAAAGCATCAAATTGGTTTGCGAATGAATTTTCGGGTACTAAGCAGTACTTGGGAAAGTGGACGTCATATACTAGTGAAAAAGGAACTCCCACAGAGCATCTATTTATAGTTGAGGATGCATGATTTCATGCTAAACCATTAAATCAACCTTCACATCGATAAACCAAGTGATGGTTCTTCCAATGAAGTGAGAAAGGGGGAGTCAATGAATGTGATCTGAGGGATGAAATGTGTGATCCATGAACCTTATATATGCAGTGCACCTAACACAGAGTAACTATGATAAAATCATGTATTACAAAAAATTTAAGATTTGTGGTTTCGGTACGATTGTCACACTATCAATGTATGCTCATTGGACGTATCCCTTAGTGGTGAATAATGTAAATATAATTTCTAATTACTTTTCATGTGATTGTTTATTTTATTCTTATCCACAACAACTAGTTTAACTGCTTCCTACCAACATGGGATCTAGATTCATTAATTTAAATGAATGAATTGACACCTTGATTCACCCCTCCCCTCTCAGGGTGTTCTGGGGTCCTTTATTTTATAGCCTTAGACTTGTAAAACTTCTTTTGGTGTCGTTAAAAATTATTTTCCTTCTTTTCTTTACTCTTAAGCATAAGAAAATCAGGTATGATGTGTCCAACCCTTTTATATTTATAACAAGTGAATTCCTAATATTTCTTTTCCTTTTTTTCATTCTTCTTATATCAATAATGGAAATATTTTTCCCACTATCCTATTAATCATTCAAACAAGATTAGATAATTCATTCTCATAATCTTCACATTCACTAGACATAGATAGAATAATTAATTTCATTGAAGTAGATCTTGTAACCCTTTTGGAGTATTGACTTTAGTAGTAGTAAAGGGCACACTTCCATTTCAATTCAACTTCTTATTTATATCAACATCTCTTTTCCTTCTTCTATCATGTTGAATAAGGGTTGAAAAAATTTCATAAAAAGTAATATTAGAATCATTCAAGTCCTCTACAATAGTTTTACTTTTTTCCCTCTCATTTGAAATAATATCAATCATCTTTTACACAAGAGCTTCATCATCATGACCTTTCTCTCCCTTAGATTTTAGACTGTTTATAATGGTCAAAAATATTTGTTTCACCTTGCAAAAAAGTTCTACATAAGTAAATAGAAATCCATGATATTCACCTATCAATGTAGCTCTTATAGTCTCTATCACTTTCGAAGTCCAAAAATGAGTAACCCAAATATTCTTCCAAATTCATATGACAACTTCACAAGAACTATTTTGACTGTATATAATCTAGGTCATGGAACACACCAAAAAATAAGTGGTCTTGTAGGATTTAGATTATCAATGGTACCGAAATTCATTCCTTCCATTCTAAATTAAAATATCTTTTCCACAATAGTATTAAGTAGTAAGAGTCTATAAACAGATACAAAAATCATTAATCAAATCTTATGAATGGAAAGATAAGCATGAATATTAACAAAAAAGCAAATAAGAGCCTGAAAACATATATTTGAGTATATATTATTTAAAGACCGCATCTGATATCAAATATAGGATCAAAAAAGTATATATTGATGCTCAATTACAAGAGGGGGATGAATTTTAATATTAAAAACTTTCCTTCTTAACCTTATATAAAACAATGTTAACAAAGATAAAAAAGGTTACTTCAAAAACCCTAAAATAGTTCTACGAAACAAACTTACTTAGGTTCCAAAAATGATTCATAAGAAAAGTTTACATACAAAATATTCTACCTTAAAGAATATATAATATATAATGTTAGAGTTAATAAAAGAACAAAAATGTATAAGATATTTACGCTTTCCTCCTTTAATAAAACATAGAGAAAATAAAAACATGAAACAAAACAAGTAACAAGTAGGAAATATTTTAACCCATAGAGTAGGGTATCCAAAAACCATTGATAAAGGTCAATTTATTTATAAATTCAAGAATGTATGCCTTACCAACATCATGGTAATCCATCAAAAAGAATATAGGAATCTATCTTGTCATCCCTTCAAGCCCTCGATCATTAAGGTATTCAGAACCTTTGTCTTCTTATACATAGAAGTCCATGAACTTTAAAGTAGTCGATGAATCTCCCTTTATGTCCCCCAAAGCCCTAGATTGTACTCAGAAACAATCGGATTCGCACGAAGCATGATGAAAAATATGTGGAGATCCACATAAATCATGATAGTCCCTCTCTCTATAAATCACTTCACAGCATGTAATCTATAGATTGATGGAACAGTGATGAGATTGTTCAAATTAGCTCCTATTTATTGAAAGAACTCCAGAGGTCGACTCCCTCCTCCAATAGTCATATTATTCCTTGAATCTTGGAGAGACCTGTAAACATGTCAGTCAACCAATAGTTAGTTATAAATATCTTTCATGACATCATTTCATAGTATGTGTAAGGAAAAAAGAATTACCTAACCAAATATATTTTTCAGAGTCTATGGAAAAACAGAATATGGAGTCTAACAAAATAACTTTTAGATTCTATAAGAAATATATATTTTGATGCTATTTTACAATTAATTTGGAATCTAAATTCTATAGATTCCAGATTCTAAATTCCAATGAATTCGGAGTCTGAATTATGAGGAATTGAGAGTCTGAATTCTAAGGAATACAGAGTCTGAATTCTGAGGATTTCAGAGTCAGAATTCTGAGTAATTCAGAGGCTGGATAATGAGGAATTTGGAGTCCAAATTCTGAGTAATTCAGAGTCGGAATTCCGATAAATTGGGAGCCTGAAATATGAGGAATTCAGAATCTGAATTTCAAAGAATTTAGAATCTGAATTCTAGATAATTCGGAGTCTCAATTTCATAGAATCTGGAATTTTAATTATAGAGACTTTGAAGTCTGAATTTCAAAGAATTCGGAATCTGAATTTCAATGAATTCAAAATATGAAAATAGAGAATTTGGGATCTAAAAATAGAACACTCTATATCCAATGACCTATAATATTTTGAGGTCTTACCAATGAATCTGAATTTTTTGTCTTAGTAAAAATATGAGTTTGATTTAGAAAGATTATAAAATGGGACAACAAAAATAATGATTGTTGAGTCAATAAGGTTTTCCTTAATAATTTTCCATTCCTTCTTGTTTTGAAAATCACAAACACCTTATCTTTAGGAAAATTGCTTTCTTAAGGAAAATCCGTTTTATAAGGAAAATTTCTTTCTTAAGAAAAATTGCCTTTATAAGAAAAATTATCCTTATAATATTTTCATCCATATTTGTCTTAAGTGTGAGATTCGGATTAATTTTCTTAGAATCGTTGTAACTTTGATATAAAGCATTCTGTTTTAGGATTCGGATTCTGGATAAGAACTATAAGGATGTTTCATTCCGAATTCCGGATATGAACTCTGACTAAGTTCTATTCCAGATTCAGGATACGAATTCTGAAGAAGAATTCTCATTACGAATTTCAATGAAGAATTCTCATTACGAATTCTAATGAAGAAATCTCATTCCGAATTCCCATTATGAATTTTGATGAAGAATTCTCATTACGAATTCTAATGAATAAATCTCATTCCGAATTCCCATTACGAATTCTGAGGAAGAATTCTCATTACGAATTCTGATGACGAATTCTCATTACGAATTCTGATGACGAATTCTCATTACGATTTCTGATGACGAATTCCTATTATGAATTCTCATTCTTAATTCACCTATTAAACAAAATTTGAGTATCTTTGTTTTATACACTCTGAATTAATTCAGACTCTGAAAAATATATTTGTTAGAATCCGAACCTTTACTCCGAAGTTTTCATTCCGAACTTTTATGTTAGAATTTAAAACGATGTCGTACATTCTGTTACACTTGTTTTGTTATAAAACGATGTCGTCTGTTTTTTTATAAACTAACCGTTGTCTAATTGAAACATGTACTGGTCCCTCCGATCTTTAAGGAAAATATGACCGTGGGAGAAGGAGCCGACCTTACCTATAAATAGGAGCTCATTTGAAAGAGCTCGGTGCTTATAGCTGATGAAAGTACTGAAAGGCTGACTAATTTACTTGAAGTGATTTCTATAGGGAGAAGCTCTTATTAACTCTCAAAGCTTCATGCGACTCCGAATGTTGGTGATTACATTCCAGGGCTTCCGGGGATAGGAAGACAGAGGTGCCGACTACCTTGAAGTTCGAGGGCTTCCTTGCTGAGGAAGACCGAGGTTGCAAACTACCTTGAAGTTGAGGGCTTGCAGGGATAACAAGACAGAGACTCTGATCTTCGTATCGAGGGCTTACCCCGGTGTGTGTAAGATATACTTGCTTGAAAGTATAAATCAAGGGACCTTTATCCAAGGTTGTTGGATACCCTTCTCTTTGGGTTAAAAGATTTATATCTTGTTACTTGTAGTTTTACTACTTATTTATATTCCGCTGCATTTTTTAATATAAGGAAAGTATAACTTTCTTATACTTCCTTACTTACTCTGATTCATTTAGATTCTATACGCTTTAAGGTAGAATCTCATATTGTAACTTTTGTTAAGTTTCAAATTCCGGAACCATATTTCCGGAACCCACTTTCGGAATCTTATTTCAATTTTGTATTCAGTGTTAGAGGTGTTGTGAATTTACTTAGTTTAACTTTGTTAAACTTAGCCCTTTCCTTTACTTAAGGAAAACATAGTTAATCATAACTAACATTAAAGGTTCCAACTGAATTTTTAAAGTATACAATTCACCCCTGCCCCCTCTTGTATTTTGAGCATCTACATCATTATTTCGATCCTACAATTGGTATCAGAGGTTGGAAACCTCTTACTCTATACCAATCTTACATTTGGTATCAGAGCAGGTCTCTGAAATACTTGTACTCACATACAAGTTTTTCTTGATCACTTTTTCATTATGAATTTCTATTCCGAAATTTTTCCATTCCGAACTTTTCTCATTCCGAACTTTGTTATTACGATTCTTTGCTACTAACAAGTTTGTGTGCAAAGTTATCTTAGTATGGCAGGAATTAATGTTGGATCAATTGATAATCTGAATCCTACAAGACCACCAATCTTTGATGGTAATGACTATTAATACTAGAGAGATCGTATGAAAACTTGTGTTATTAATACTGGAGTAGACAACTTTGTTATGCTTACTGGTGATTATAAAATTCCTTACAAGGAAGTCAGATCTTTTACTAACCAGGAAAAGCAAGAATATCAACTCAACTATAAGGTACGTAATACTTTATTATGTTCAATGAATAGAAATATATATAGCCAAATTTCTTCTTGTGAAGCAGCTAATTGTATATGGAAGAAGTTAGAGGTTACACACTTTGGGACATTCAAGGTGATTGAGACTAGAAGAGCTATGCTTAGAGGTGAATATCATGGCTTCAATTTTCCTTATGGAGAACCTATCTGTAAAGTTCAACAAAGATTTATGACTATTGTCAACAGTCTACAATCTATGGGAGAGAAAGGTTTAGATGATGAAGCTCTTGTGGACAATATAATTGATATTATGCCCAATGAGTGGGAATCCAAGAGAATAGCTATAGATGAGAACAGGAAGGTCACTCAAATTACTCTTGATGAATTATTTGGAACTCTTCTACAACATGAAACAAGAATGAAGAGAGATGCTGACAACATCAAGAAGAAGAATGGAAATGGTACTGTTGCTTTTACTACAACTTCAAATCAGATGAAAGCTAAGACTCCTGAGAGAGTAACCAGATCCATGTTTAAGAAAGTTATTTTCCAATCCGAATCTAGTGAGATTGAAGTCTCAGAAAATGAATTAGCTATTCTTGCTCGAAGGATGAACAAGATAGCTAGACAGAGAAATTTTCAATCTAAGTATAAGAAAAAGTACAGGAAAGATAAGAAAGATGGAGAAGTTACTTGTTATGAATGTAAAATAGCTGGACATATTAGACCAGATTGCCCTATGATCAAAAAGAAAGAAAGGAAGGAAAGACATTCAGATAGGAACAGAAAGAATTATTATAAAGCTAAAGCTAAGAAAGTTCTGAAAGCTAATGTCACCTGGAGTGCCAGTGGTGGTGACTCTTCAGATGAATCTTCTGATTATGAATCTTCAGGACAGAAGAATCTCGGTCTTATAGCCAGATTACCTATTGATAATCATTGTCATATGGCTAAGGTACGAAATGCTGAATCATTGACCAATGTTTCTTTAAATTCTAATGATAGTAAGTATTATAACTCTTTCGATGAAGAATCATCTTCTGATGAGGAAAATACTTTACCTACTTATGAAGAAGTCTCTAGGTTTGCTGAACTTCTTGAGATTGAGAATTCCAAACTCAATAAGAAACTTGATAAGGCAAACTCTAGGAATTCTATTCTTACAAAAGAGATATTAGATCTTTCTAAAGATCATGATAAGAAAAATGCTGATTTTGAAAATATTTCAAAAAATCTTGAGGAAGTAAGTTCTGAGAAGAACAAACTTTCTAAAGAATTAGAAAAAGTAATTTCTAAGAAAAATGTTTTCGAGCCTAACTCTAGTTCAAAAACTAATGATTTTGAGGATAAAAACTTGGTTGTAAAACTTAAGTTCGAAATTTTTTCCTTAAAGAAGTAGTTATCAAACTTTACCCATGGTAAGGAAAATTTTGATAAGATGTATTCCCAAATATGACATTTAAGAAATAAATCTGGATTTGGTTATACCCATGCAAAACCTATTTTCAGTAACAATTATTTTGTTCCTCAAAGTTCCCCATTCTGTACCAAGTGTCAATGTGGTGGTCACTGGGCAACGAATTGTTCCTTAAACAAAATCCAATATCTAGGATTTCACAAAGCATACTTTTCTAAGAAAATGTGGGTTCCTAAAATTTTATTGTCTGGAAATCTCGGATCCAAACAAGTTTGGATTCCGAAAGTCTAATTTTCTTCTTGATTTCAGGACAATAAAGAAAGTACCATCAACAATACATGGTACATGGATAGTGGATGTTCCCGGCACATGACTGGTAACAAAAGTTTTTTTGAAATGATTATCAAAACAAAAGGATTAAAGGTAACTTTCGGAGACAATGCTAAGGGAGAGATTGTTGGTATTGGTAATATTGTGATTTTAGGTAAAACCTTGATTTCAAATGTTCTTTTTGTTAAAGGTCTTAAGCACAACCTCATTAGCATAAGTCAGTTATGTGATGAAGGTTACCTCGTGAATTTTAGGAATGATAAATGCTTAGTTCACAATTCCATGGAATAATTTATTCTCTCAGCCAATAGGAAAGAGAATGTCTACACTTTGAACCTAGAAGACCTCAGGAGCCAAGATTTACCTTGCCTAAGTGCAATGGATGATCATTCCTGGTTATGGCATAGAATATTAGGACACTGTAATATTAGAAACCTATGTAAACTCTCTAAGAAGAAACTAGTTAAGGATCTACCGGAGCTTATATTTGATTCTTCTAAAGATTGTGATCCTTGTCAATATGGCAAGCAACATAAATCTAGTTTTATGTCAATCTGTGAAGTCTCAACAACTGATGCATTACAGTTAGTGCACATGGATCTTTTCGGTCCAACAAAAACTGGAAGTATTGGAGGCAAATACTATGTGTTTGTTCTAGTTGATGATTACACTAGATTTACTTGGGTCTATTTTCTAGCAAAGAAATCTGAAGCTTTTTCATATTTCAAAAGTTTTAGAGCCCAAGTTAAAAATGAGAAAAACCTTCCATTGAAAACTATTCATAGTGATCATGGAGGAGAATTTAAAAATTCTGATTTTGAAACTTTTTGTAGTAAGAAAGGCATTACTCATAATTTTTCAGCACCTAGAACTCCTCAACAGAATGGTGTAGTTGATAGAAGAAATAGAATTCTTCAAGAGATAACTAGAACCATGTTGAGTGAATATTCTATTTCTGGACATTTCTGGGCTGAATTTGTAAGTACTGATTGCTATACTATAAATCGAGTTTTGATTAGACCTTTTCTTAATAAAACTCCTTATGAGTTATGGAATGGTAGAAAACCAAGACTTTCCTACTTCAAGGTTTTTGGTTGCAAAGTATTCATTTTGAATACTAAATACAAATTACATAAATTCGCACCAAATTCTGATGAATGAATTTTCTTAGGATATTCCACAACCTCTAAGGCTTATAGAGTTTTTAATAAAAATACTTATACTGTTGAAGAAACAATACATTTAAAATTTGATGAGTCAGATCCTTTTGTTTTTAAACCATCTCAACTTACATATCCGGATGTGTTTTCAAAAACTGATTTTCAACCTTTGATAGAAGAACCTTCTGATAAGGAAATTGTTCTAGAAGTTACTTCTGAAACATTTACCCCAGAAGACTTTCTACCCTATGTTGATGAACAGGTTTTACAAAACCCAAATCAGGTGTTTCTTAAGAATCATCCCAGTGATAGTATCATTGGTGATGTAAATCAACCTGTAAGGACTAGAAGTTCCTTAAGAAATGAAGTAGAACATCTAGCATTCCTTTCCCAATTAGAACCTAAAAGAACTGATAAAGCTTTAGGTGATGATGATTGGATTAAAGCCAAGCAAGATGAACTAAATGAATTCGAAAGGAATAAAGTCTGGACCTTGGTTGAAAGACCTAAGGAATCCTCTGTTATTGGAGTAAAATGGGTTTTCAGAAATAAATGTGATGAAAATGGAGTCATTGTTAGAAATAAAGCTAGACTTGTTGCTAAAGGCTATAATCATCATGAAGGAATAGACTATGAAGAAACCTATGCTCCAGTATCTAGACTTGAATCTATCCGTATTCTACTTGCCTTTGCAGCATTCTTTAATTTCAAACTTTTCCAAATGGATGTGAAATGTGCTTTTCTTAAAGGTTATGTTCAAGAGGATGTTTTTTTGAACAACCTCCTATCTTTGAAGATACAAAACATCCTGATCATGTTTTTAGACTTACCAAAGCATTGTATGGACTTAAACAAGCCCCACGAGCATGGTATGATAGACTCACTGGATTTTTGATTCAAAATAACTATGTTAAGGGAAATGCAGATCCAACTCTTTTTATAAATAAAGATAATAAAAAAAATTTGATTGTTCAAATTTATGTTGATGACATTATATTTGGTTCAACTCAGCAATCTTTGACTGACTCTTTTTCTAGTCTAATGAAATCTGAGTTTGAAATGAGTATGATGGGTGAGTTAACATTTTTCCTTGGTTTACAAATTTCTCAAAAACCAGAAGGAACCTACATATCTCAACATAAGTATATTAAAGATATTCTTAAAAAGTATGGTTAGGAAAACACTAAGAGTATATGTACTCCCATTGGTACCTCCAACTCTTTAGATCTTGACGAAGCTGGGAAACCAGTAGGTCAAACATCTTTTAGAGGTATGATAGGAAGTCCACTTTACTTAACAGCTAGTCGACCAGAATTAATGTTTTCAATATGCTTATGTGCAAGATATCAATCCAATCCTAAGGAATCTCATTTAAAGGCAGTAAAAAGAATTTTTCGCTACCTTAAGGGAACCATGGATCTAGGATTATTTTATACTTCTGGAAATTATTTTGTTCTAAAATTTTTTTCTGATGCTGACTTTGGTTGATGTATAATGGATAGAAAAAGTACATCCGGAACTTTTCATTTCTTAGGAGATTCTTTAGTTTCTTGGTCCTGCAAGAAGAAACATTCTGTAGCACTGTCCACTGCTGAAGCTGAATATGTAGTAGCTGGAAGTTGTTGTGCACAAGTGTTGTGGATGCAACACACACTCACAGACTATGGCTTGAGTTTTACTAAAACTCAAATTTTGCGTGATAACACAAGTTCCATTTCTCTATGTAAAAACCATGCACATCACTCCCATGCAAAACACATTGATATTAGGCATCACTTTCTTAGGGATCGCGCACTCAAAAGAGATATTATTCTTCAGTTTATCGGAACGCAAGATCAACTTGCTGATATTTTCACAAAATCTTTGCCTTCTGATAGATTTGAATATATTAAACAGAAGTTAGGAATGATAACCGTAAGGTAATATTTCTTAATTAACTTTCTGTTGAAAAAGTCTCCTTACAGTAATAAACTCCTTTTCATAGGGGGAGTACATTTGATTGTTTGTTTAACAAAGTTTTTCAAAATTTGTTTTCAAACTTTTCGGAAAGAAGATTTCCAGAATGGAATTTCCGGAACTAAAATTTTTCAGATTGGACATTATCGTATAGAATACTTCTGAAATGGAAGTATTCATATTGAAAATTTCCGGAATGAAAATTACGTACTGGCAGTTTCATAACCAGATTTTTGTACCGATTTTTTACCCATAATGTGTTTTTCGTATTCACTTTTTTTTCGTACTGAGTTTTCCATAATGAATGTTCCGTAATGAGTTTTTCCTACTAAGTTTATTTTCCAAAGTAAAATTTTTGTGAAATCTGTCTTCTCATAATAATGTTTTTTTCTAGTCTTTGTTATATTACCCATTACGAATAATCCTCCTAAGCCAATCCGAAAGGTATGATTTCCTTACTCATGTTTTCGTAGTCATACTTTACTTGCTGAAATTTTCTTGTATCATGTTTTCAGAATTTAGTTTTCTTAATTCCTTATTTTAATAAAAACCTCAAAAAGATCGGATTCAAGATTTCAACCGTCAGATCTGATCTCAGCTTTTTCCAACCGTTAGATCAATTGTGGAAGTTTAACCGTCATCTCGATTGCCTATATAAAGGGAACCCAAATACTCGTCCCACATCGATCTCAAGCTCTCGCGTCTCGAATCTCTGCCTCTCTGATTTAAGGCCGTTCCGAACTTCAGTTTTCTCCATTCCAAACTTCTCAGAGGACTTCAGATCCGAATGTCTGCGGAGTTATCATCTCAAGAAATGTCATCCACTAAGCCTATTTCGCAATGGTTAGTTTACAGAGAAAGGTTAGTCCATCTGGATTTCTTCAACAACTATGATTCCCTTATTTCAAAGAACATTAAGTTGAATGGCTGGGAAGATGTTGTGGTATCAAAAACTGGGAACCAAGATGAAGTATATTCAGACTTACTTGTTGAGTTCTATGAATCAGTTTCTTTCTTTCAGGAAGATAATAGGGAGAAGTTCTCTTTTAAGTCTTATGGCAAGACTTACAATCTTTCTCACACCAAGGCTGCAAGCTTGGTAGGGATGTCTTATGAAGGAGAAGCTGAATTTATTTCGCATGTGTTGCCAGACTCTTAGGGTAGCTTCGACAAGGAAAAGGCCTTAGAAACTCTCGGACTGGCTGATGACAAGGCTCCGAAGATTGCAAGTTTATCCACAAACTTCCGGATTCTAGAGTTGTGGGTGTAAGGACTTATCGTACCAAGGAAAGGTGATAAAGATAGCTTGAAGAAAAGTGAGATATATATCTTAGATTTCCTGATAAATCTAAGGAAGTTTAACTTGATGAAGCAAATTCTTCTTACTATTGAAAATTTGAAAAAAGGAAATCTGAGAGCTCAGATTATTATGTATCCAGCAATCCTCTCCAAATTAATTGTTCGGTACCTTGAGTCTTTCAAGGAGGCTTGCAAATATAAGCCAAGAGTTTTCAAGATCATGCTGGTCAGCGATGGTACTCTTAAGAGGATGGATGTGGCTTTCAACAAGGAAACTGGTGAGTTCATCGATTTCCCAAATCAAGAAGAAGCGGCTCCGAAGGCTGCTGAACCAGAATCATCTAAGCCAGTAAGGAAGAGAAAACTCAAAGAAGTGGAAGTTCAAGCAGAGAATCCTAAGTCCATGGAAGTCCATTCCGAACCTCCAAAGCCTAAGAAGAAGAAATCATTTCCTGATGAGGTTGTTACAAAGTGGAGAGATGATAAAGAGAAAAGGAAAGAAGGGGATCCACAGTTCGGATTGGACCCTGCGGAGGCTAAGGCCTTGAAGGAGAGAACTGCTGATGAGCTTGAAAAACAAGCAAAGCAAATGAAGCTCAAGAAGAAGATGTCTGAGGCTGAGGTACCTCAGGCTTTGTTGAAATTCAATGAAATGGTTTCAGCAACTATTCCAGTTCCGAGATCTTTCTCCTTGGAATCTCTACCTGAGACTCCAGGAAGAAATTTTGTTGCTCCGGAAGAAGCTATTGCTAAGAATACTGAGGAAGTAGAGCAGGTTGACCAAGTGGAACAAGTAGAAGAGGGTGCTGAAGGAAGTGGTGAAAGCGGAGATGTGCTGAAACAAGTAGATGATTACAAGGGGACACCTTCGGAACACTTATCACTCCAAACTTCTGAAGTAGAATCTTCTAAGCTAGTTACTCCAGAAATGGAAGAAGAGAAAGGAGAAGAAGAAGTTTCTTATCATGGAGAAGAATAACATCTTTTACATGATGTTTCTCAGAAATAAATCGTAGGGGTTCGTGTTCAGGAAGTCGCTAATGAAGAAGATAATGTTGTTCAAGTTTCTGATAGTGAGAAGAGAACTCCGGAACAGGATTAAATTCCGGAAAAAGGCAAGGAAAAGAAAATTCTTGCTGATACTCCGAGCTCATAAGTGACGAAGAGGAAGGAATTTGGTAGCTCTTCAAAGAGAAAGCTTGAAATTGTTGAAGAAGAAATTTCGCCAAGCAATGTTTCAGATTCGGAGTCATCTTCAGTGGGGCATCACTTTGTTGTTCAGTCTTTGAAGAAGTTGGTGGGAACCATTCCGACCTTCTCAAGTATTGATTCAAGATTCCAGATGCTCCAACATGCGTTGAATCAAAAAATTGACTCTGTATCTATGGTTATGGACAAGTGCGTTGAGATTGAAGCTCAGTTCAAAACCTTCTTTGTTGGTTACAAAGCTCATAGAAAATCTTGCAAGAGGATGACAAATTGGTCGAAGAAGACTGTGGAAGAGATGAGGTTGCTCGATGAGTTTCAAGACAATGTTAAAGATGCTTTTGAGACCGAGGACAAGAAGATAAATGAGTTAACTGCATCCTTTCAAGAGAATTTGATAGAAGAAAAGAACTTCCGGATTCAAGAAGTGAGAGATCTGAATGGGAATCTCAATTCCGTTACTCAAAACTGGAAGTTTGAAAGGGATAATCGGATTGATTTTGAAGAAAGGATGAAGGCTCAGGAAGAAAAGATCAAAGCTCAGGAAGAAAAGCTGAAAGCCCAGGAAGAAAAAATTGAAGCTCAGTCCGCAAGAATAGTTGTCTTAGAGAAGCAAGCTGAAGAAGATCATAAAGACCCGAAGAAGATCAAGACTATTCTAAAGGGGCTCATGTCGAAGGAAAAAGATCTGAAATAACCAAATCTGATCTTATTGTTGTATTCTTTTTGTTGCTGAGATTTCAAAATTAATGAAAGTTGTGCTTGTCGTTTCTATTGTTTTCATTACTAATATTTCAGGTACTTTGTTATTTTTTTTCCATTCCCTCCAATTATTTTTGAAAATCACAAAGGGGGAGAAGGAAAAGATCCTTAAGAAAATGAAGAACTCTAATAAGAGTTTATCAAAGGGGGAGAAGAAAAAGATCCTTAAGAAAAAGAAAAACTCTAATAAGAGTTTGTTTAAGGGGGAGCTTTTTCATTAAAGAAGACATTCTTATCTATCACACCGGAAATCTGAATACGATCCTTAGAGTCTCAAAGCCTAAGGGGGAGTTAGTCGTATTCATTAATATCCTTAAAGCAAAGAGAGATAAGCCTTAATGTTTTTCTTTCTTCTTAGAATTTCTTTTTCGTAAGGATGTTTGTGTTTTCCAAAAAGGGGGAGATTGTTGAGTCAATAAGGTTTTCCTTATGACTTTTCCATTCCTTCTTGTTTTGAAAATCACAAACACCTTATCTTTAGTAAAATTTCTTTCTTATGGAAAATCGGTTTTATAAGGAAAATTGCTTTCTTATGAAAAATCGCTTTTATAAGAAAAATTATCCTTATCATATTTTCATCCATATTTTTCTTAAGTATGAGATTCGGATTCATTTTCTCGGAATCGTTGAAACTTTGATATAAAGCATTCTGTTTTAGGATTCAGATTCTAGATAAGAACTATAAGGAAGTTTCATTCCGAATTCTAGATATGACTCTGACTAAGTTCTATTACAGATTCAGGATACGAATTCTGAAGAAGAATTCACATTACGAATTCCAATGAAGAATTCTCATTACGAATTGTAATGAAGAAATATCTTTCAGAATTCCCATTACGAATTCTGATGAAGAATTCTTATTACGAATTCTAATGAAGAAATCTCATTCCGAATTCCCATTACGAATTCTGATGAAGATTTCTCATTACGAATTCTGATGACGAATTCTCATTACAAATTCTAATGATGAATTCTCATTACGATTTCTGATGACGAATTCCTATTCTGAATTCTCATTCCGAATTCACCTATTTAACAAAATTTGAGTATCTTTGTTTTATACACTCTGAATTAATTCAGACTCCGAAAAATATATTTGTTAGAATCTGAACCTTTACTACAATGTTTTCATTCTGAACTTTTATGTTATAATTTAAAACGATGTCGTACATTCTGTTACACATGTTTTGTTATAAAACGATGTCGTCTGTTTTGTTATAAATTAACAGTTGTCTAAGTGACACGTGTACAGGTCCCTCCGATCTTTAAGGAAAATATGACCGTTGGAGAAGGAGCCGACCTTACCTATAAATAGGATCTCATTTGAAAGAGCACGGTGCTGATAGCTGATGAAAGTACTGAAAGGCTGACTAATTTTCATGAAGTGATTTCTAGAGACAGAGGCTCTTATTAACTCTCAAAGCTTCGTGCGACTCTGAATGTTGGTGATTACATTCGAGGGCTTCCGGGAATAGGAAGACAGAGGTGCCGACTACCTTAATGTTCGAGGGCTTCCTTGCTGAGGAAGACAGAGGTTTCCAACTACCTTGAAGATGAGGGCTTGCGGGGATAGCAAGATAGAGACTCCGATCTTCGTATCGAGGGCTTACCCTGGTGTGGGTAAGACAGACTTTCTTGAAAGTATAAATCAAGGTACCTTTATCCAAGGTTGTTGGATACCCTTCTCTTTGGGTTAAAAGATTTATATCTTGTTACTTATAGTTTTACTACTTGTTTATATTCCGCTGCATTTTGTAATATAAGGAAAGTATAACTTTCTTATACTTCCTTACTTAATCTGATTCATTTATATTCTATATGCTTTAAGGTAGAATCTCATATTGTAACTTTTGTTAAGTTTCAAATTCCGGAACCATATTTCCAGAACCCACTTTCGGAATCTTATTTCAATTTTGTATTCAGTGTTAGAGGTGTTGTGAATTTACTTAGTTTAACTTTGTTAAACATAGCCCTTTCCTTTACTTAAAGAAAACATAGTTAATCGTAACTAACTTTAAAGGTTCCAAAGGAATTTTTAAAGTATACAATTCACCCCCCTCTTGTATATTGAGCATCTACATCATTACTTCGATCCTACAATGATAAGTATAAATTTTTTCCTTAGATAAATGAAAAAATATTTAATAAAATAAACCTTATTAAAACAATTATTTTTCATTATGAAAAAGTGTTTGAGATTTTAAAAACATACTGAAATGGAAAAGTCATAAGGAAACCTAATTAACTCCACAATATCACCCCTTCTATAAAGCACAAACATTCTTTCAAAATATACAATAAGAACTATGGATTTCTCATTATGACCGTTAAATGAAAAACATATCTCCCTTTACTTATGAATCATGTTGAATGTGACTAATGATAGCTGAGGTTTTGAAACCCCCAAGGCCTGTATTGTTGACATCTTGAAAGAGATTTTTCTTTTTCTTTCATAAGGAAATCTTATTTGAGAAAACATACCATTAGATAGACTCCCCTTATGAAAGGAAATATCTGCATTACTATGCATTCTTTTTTATTATTACTTCTCCCCATTAGTGATTTTAAAAAAAATAAGGAACAAAAAAATATGGTACTTGAAATATTATAACTATATAAAACAACCAAATAAAGCACAAAAAAATTCATTAGGATAGGAAAAATTGATTCAAGGAAGGAAAAAAGAAAATGTCATATTTTAAAGGAAAAAAATTCATCCTTATTTTTCCTTCGGTATGAACTTCGTCACAATGGCCTTCAGATTCTTAAGATCCTTATGATATTCTTCAAAGTGCTTGATAAACTATTCTCAACCCTAATTTTTATTCTCCAGAGCATTGAAATTTTTGTCATGAGACTTTAGGATATCAGATTGAGACTTAAATAAATATTATTGTTTACTAATCTTTTTCTCAAGCTGTATTATGATTTTGTTTCCCTCTTCTTGTTCAAAGCAACTGAATTGAGGTTCCAATTCAAATATTTTACTTTCTACTTCCAGGAGGCTTGTTCAAGAATTTTCTCTACAGAAAAACATTTCATAAGCTCCTTCATCATCTTATTTTCTATATCAAAATAATAATACATAGAGTCTTGTAAATCATCAATAATTCATAGATATTCAATATTCTTCCTGTACCACTTAATGAATTCCTTGAACGACCTCTTGTGACCATCATAACCAATGTTGATGTTTTTAAAATGATCCACAATCTTGATGAATTTTTACATGAGCATGATTATGGATTTTTTCTTTTGATTAAAATAACGATGATGCAACTGACACCTTGAGTCAATACTTGGAAAGAATGTAATGATATCAACTAATTTCTCTAGGGACTGAACCACAAAGTCATGACCCACAGAGGATGATTCTCAATCTGATTCCATCATTAGAGAGGATTCATTATCTATCTAAATAGCCTTTTTTGATGAATTACCAACTCCTTTATTAACTACCACATCATTCATAGGTGTATCAACTATCACTTTTTTTCCTTTATCAGCTCTAGATATGGTCCTTATAGATTTTGGGTATTTGTGTTCCCTATATAGTACTTGATAATTCGATATTCACAAACCGTTTCCTTCTCAGTATCTTCCATATTATCATCTGGTTGAACATTATCAGTATTGCTTCATTCATCATCAGATTGTTTATTAACATCCGCCTAACCGTTGTCTTGATTTCATGGGGAAGAAAGTTTTGTAGATTCGTCCTGGGAAGTATGTATTGTAAACTATTTTGAAGGACGCCCCTTTTGATGATATTCCTCACCATTCCTGATGCCATCATCAATGTCATCTACTTCTTTCTCTTCTTCTTCTTCCACTTCTTCTTCTTGAACAATTTCCTCTTCTTCTTCTTATGGTTCCATATTTACCATCATTTATCTCGAAGTCACTAGAATTGATTCTTTAATAATGGATTCTTGTACCTGAATTTGTTGAGAGGCTTTCTCTGTGTCCTTGAGAAGATCTTGAACTATTTCTGCCTCATAAATATTATTCTATTCCTTCTTCTGATTCTCATTACTTTTAAATTCCTCAACAGCATTAATTTTCAATTCTTTTTCCTTAGAAGGATCTAGGGAAAAACTAGGATCTAATTCTTTCCTATAATTATCTTCTTCCCTCAACCTAGACACCACTTCATCAGGGTAGGTTTTTTACTTCATTGACGTTGTGGGTGTTGATGAAGTTTCTAGAATAGAAGGGTTTTCAATGACTACGGTTCCTTCATGTTTCTCTTATAACCATTCATGGGAGTCTCTGCTACATATGTCTTTCTGGATAAGGATATAATTCCACAATTAGATAAGTCATAAAATTATCCATATTTTCTATTAATTCCAACTTTCATCCTCCTTGGGGAATCATCACTCAACAAATAAAACATAAATGTTATGGGCTTAAAACTTCATAACATTTTGAAATAATCTAAGAAAAATAATATAATATTGGGTATGTTTTTTAGATACTTGATAATTTGAGATTTTAGGGTCCCTTTCTTGATGTTGTTAATAGTTAGCAAGATATACTGTACAAAATTTTCATCCTCAAGTTCAGCAAAAAATCCATAACAAAGATATCACTTTTCTTCAAGGTGTCCTTATCACCTTTTCTCGGAATGAGAAATCATTTAACCCATAATTCTAGGATCATGATATTCGTAGGGAGATGGTTGATTTTCAGTTTCTTTACTCCTATCAAACCAGCGTAATATATAGCCTTATCCTTCAGAAAACATCTTTATTCATCAAGCAAATTATTGGTACAGAAATAGCTTCACCATCATACGGAATTCTAATGATGATTGAAACCATACTAAATAAAATGAAATAGGTTTTCCAATAACATTCGAAACAAAAAATATCTCTACCACCATTATTGAAAAAACTCACTGTATCATAAAACTCAACAAGTAGATCTTGACAAACTGGATTTTTTCCTTTTGGTTTGGCAACGCAGAGACTCTCCCAGCCATTCTACTTGATATTTTTTATAATAAGAGAATTATAATTCTAAATGAACTTAGGCTCTACTAAACATTATCTATAGATTTCCCATTCGGAAATTTCATTAACTGGAGAAATTTTTTTCTGAGGAGTTTCTTCCAATGAAATTCGTTGGTAAGTAAAACAAGAAATTCATATTGGCTTTTTTGAATAGAGGTAGAGATTCGACATGCAAATACTTTAGAACTGATATGGGACAAAGAATAGGGGTCCTTAATATGGATTTGAAGTGAATGTTCATATTCCCAAATTGATCAAATGGTTGAAACAATCATGATTCAGTCTGACAGTTGAGATAAAATCTGAAGAAGGATTTTGTACATTCCGTTCATTTGAGGTTTTTATGGAACAAAATTTGGATTTAAGGAATGTGAATCCGAAAAATAATTTCCTAAAAATCACCAACAAGTAAAAAAAATTCAATTACAATAATTTATGTAAGGAAACAAACCTTCTAGATTGCTAGAAAAGTTTTTAGTAATGATGAAATGTTTTCATAAGGAACAATAGATTCTGAAAAATCATCTTAATCAAGGAATCTTTTGGATTCATGAAACTTGAGTTGTGGAAGAAAAAATTAGTTACCAAAAATTATATTATGAAAATTTTGGTAAAAAAATAATTTATTTATGAAAAAATTGACTATGGGAAAAAATATTGGTTACAAAAAAAAGTGGGTATAAAAAAATTTGGTGACGATAAATTTGATTATGAAAAAATTTGAAATATTTTATTGAGAAAAAAGAAATGTACTCCCCTAATAAAAAAAATTACTTAATGTAAGGAGAAAGTTTTCAAAATAAAATTATTATGGAAGACTACCTTATTTTTATCATTCATAACTTTTTATAACGTATTCAAATCTATCAGATGATAATGATTTTGTGAAAATATCAGCATGTTGATGATACATTTTGATAATTTGAAGAATGATATATCCTTTTAGTGTGTGATACCTAAGAAAATGGTTCCTAATATATATTTTTCTTACAGGGGAGTGATGTGCACTATTTTTTCTAAGGGAAATGGAACTAGTATTATCACAAAATATTTTTGTTTTTGTAAAACTAATGTCATAGTATGTGAGTCTATGTTGAATCTCTAAAACATAGACACAACAACTTCCAGCTGCAACATATTCAGCTTCCATAGTGGAAAGTGCTACTAAGTGTTTCTTCATGAATTACCAAGAGACTAATAAATCTATTACGAAATGACATGTTTTGGATGTTCTTTTTCTATCCATTATACATCCCCAAAAATTATCATCTAAAAAACATTAAAAAAATAATTTTCCAAAGTATAGATAAGTTAAAATCCATAGTTCCATTTTAATAGAGAAAAATACTTTCATTTTGTTTAAATGATATTAATTTGGATTAGTTTGATATATTTTACATAAAAATACTAAAAAAATTATGTCTGGATGACTACCGGTCATGTATAGTAAACATCCTATCATACCTCTAAATGATGTCTGATCTACTGGTTTTCCATCTTCATCAAGATCACGATAATTTTATGTATTGATTGAAGTACTTGAACTTTTAATGGTTTCTGATCGATACACTTTAAGTATAACATTAATATAATTATGTTGATATATATATGTTTATTCTGGTTTTTGATAAATTTGAAAACCTAGGTAAAATGTTAACTCCCCATCGTACTCATTTCAAATTCTGATATCATTAGATTCGTAAATAAATCAGTTAATGATTGTATATTTGATCCAAATATAAAATCATAAATATAAATAAGAAAAATTGAAACATTTTTCTTATCTCTCTTTATAAAAATGGTTGGATCAGTATTTCCCTTAGCATTACCGTTTTGTAACAAAAATACTATAAGTCTATCAAATCAAACTCTAGGGGCTTGTTTTAGTCCATATAATGATTTGATAAGTTTGATAACATTTTCAGGATATTTTGGTCTTCAAAACTAGAAGGTTGATCAACATAAATATCCTCTTGAACATACCTTTTATGAAAAGAACACTTTACATCCATTTGGAAAAGTTTGAAATTAATGTATGATGCGAAGGCAAGTAAAATGAGAATGGGTTCAATTGTAGCTACTAGAGAATTGGTTTCTTCATATTATATTTCTTCTTATTGATTATAGCCTTTAGAAACTATTATATCTTTATTTCATACAATGACTCCATTTTCATCACACTTATTCTGGAAGACCCATTTTAAAACTATTATAGAAGTTTCATTAAGTCTTTCAACTAAGGTCCTGATTTATTTACTTTGTAATTCATTTAGCTCAACTAGCATGGATTGAATTCTATCATCATCACCTAAATCAACATTAGTTATTTTTGGTTTTAATTTTGAAATAAATGCTATATGTTCAACTTCATTTCTTAAGGATCCTCTAGTACATACATGTTGATTTACATCACCAATGATACTATCACTAGGAGGATTTTTAAGAAACAACTGGTTTGCGTTTTGTAAAACCTATTTAACAATATATAGTAGAAAATATTTTAGGGTAAATTCTTTAGAAAAATTTTATAAATAATTTCCCTTATTAAAATATTCTTATATTAAAGCTTTATAATCATTTTTTGAATACCCTACTGACGATGTATATTGGGGTTCTTTAAAAACAAAAGGAATAGTTTCTTCAAATTTAACATGCACTGTTTCTTCAATAGTACATATATTTTTATTAAAAACTATATAAGGCTAAGAAGTAGTACAATATCCTTGGAAAATTACTTCATTATATTTGAGTGTAAATATTTGTAAATTATCTTATGTAATTAAGAATAATTCTTTAGTTTACTCTTGAATAATTATATTTATTCTTTCAACCTGACCATTTTGTTGAGGAGTTATTAGAGAAAAGAAGTTATGAAAAATACATTTCTAACTAAGAAAAGTTTAAAAATATTAATTTTGAAATCCTCCTCTATGATCACTTTGAATAGTTATTAAAGGAAAGTTTTTCTCATTTTTAACATGGGCTCTAAATATTTTGAAATAAGAAAAATTTTCAAATTAATTTTCTAGAAAATGGACCCATGTAAATCTACTGTAATTATTAACTAAGAAAAATACCTCATATTTTATTCTAATACTTCAATTTTGTGTTGAAAAAAAAACTCTATACACACTAACTTTAATGAATTAGAATTTGAGACATCACCGATTGAATTAAAACATACTTTATGTTGCTTTCCATATTGACCAGAATCAAAAACATTTTAAGAATCAAATCTATGCTCTGGTAGATCCTTAAAAAGTTTTTTCATTGAGATTTTTCACAGTTTCATAAGGACACATTGTCCTAAACATATATTCCATAACCAATATTGATCTTACATTGAACTATGACTAGGTAGATCTTGTCTCCTACGGTCTTCTATGTTTAGGGTGTATGCATTCTCATACCTATGGGAAGATAGATTAAACTCTTCCACAGAATTATGTTTTAAGTGTTTATCATTTATAAAATTCACAATGTAACCTTCATCAAATAATTGTCTTATGATAATGAAGTTGTGATTAAGACCTTTAAAAATAAAACATTTGAAATAATTGTTTTTTCAAGAAGAACAATGTTACATATAACAACAATTTCTCCCTGTTCATTACCTCCAAAAGTTACTTTTCCACTGTTCATATTGATAATCATTTCCTAGAAGTTTTTTTACCAGTCATATGCCAGGAAGACCCACTATCCATGTACCTTGTATTAATGTTGGTACATTATTTATTTTACTGAGAATAAAAGAGTTATACTTTCGTAATATAAACATTTTGGATACTGAAGTTTCAGAAAGTAATAATTTTGGAATCCACATTTTCATCAAAAAATAAACTTTATGAAAACCTAAAGACTGAATTTTGTTTAAAAAAATTCTCCTAATGTCTACCTTACTAACATTTATTAAAAAATGGGGCACTTTTAGGAACAAAATAATTATACATAAAAGAAGTTTTTAATGAGTATAACCAAATCCAAAACTATTCCTTAAAAGAATAATTTGAGAATATATCTTCTAAATGTTTTTCATACCATAGGTAATATTTGACAGACATTTCCTTAAGGAAAATATTTCTGAATTTAGTTTAATAACCCTGTTCTTGTCCTTAAGGTTACTTGTTTTAGAATAATTGTTCGCCTTCATAATATTTTTCTTAGAAATAACATTTTTAATATCCTTCGAATATTTAACTTTCTCAAAATTATCTTCCTTAAGGTTTTTGGAAACACTTTCAAGTTCTGAAGTTTTCTAATCAATATCTTTATAATGATCTGATACTTCTTTAGTTAAATAGAAATTCTTGAATTTTCTTTCTCTATCTTCTTTTTTATCATACAATTTCCATTCTCAAAAATTTTATCAAACCTAGACACTTTTTAAAATAAAGGAAAGGTATTATATTCTAATGGGGAAGATTCATCATCTGAAGATTAATAATATTCTTTATTTGAAGAAATTTCATTTAATGACATATTTGTTAAGGATTCATCAATTTTTAGCTTAGAAATAAGGCAATGATTTTCAATAGGTACTCTAGATATAAGACCAGTATTATTCTGACCTGAAGATTCATAATCTGATGATTCATCCAAAAACATACCACCAATAGAACTCCATGTATCATTATCCTTCATGACTTTCATAGCCTTAGACTTATAATACTTCATTCAGTTTCTTCTAGAACGATTTTCCTTCCCTTATTTTCTCTTAATCATAAGATGGTCATGTATGATGTGTCCACATATTTTATATTCATGACAAATGACTTCAAAATATTTCTTGTCCTTTCATTCTTTATACATATATATATGATGAAAATATTTATTTCCCACTATCATGTTCATTCGTTGAGTAGGATTAGCTAATTCACTCTCATAATGTTTACATTCACTAGACATAGATAGAACAATGACATTATTATACATAGATCTTGTACCCATTTTTGGATTATTGACTTTAGTAGTAGTAAAGGATACACTACAATTTCCATTCTTCTTCTTATTTATATCCGCATTTCTTTTCATTCCTGTATCATGTTGAATAAGGGTTCCAAAAAGTTCATCAATATTAATATTGGAATCCTTTATATTCCCATAAATAACTATCATTTTTGATTCCCACTGATTTGGAATAATATTAATTATGTTTTCCACAAGAGCTTCATCATCAAGATATCTCTCTCCCATAGATTTTAGAAAGCGGAAAATGGTTATAAATCATTATATCATCTTAAAAATAGGTTCTCCATAGGGAAATAGAAATCCATGATATTCAGCTCTCCACATAGCTCTTATAGTATCTATCACCTTTGAATTTCCAAAATGAGTAACCTCAGGAATCTTCCAGATACAGTTAGAAGCATCATGTGAAGAAATTTGACTATATATATTCTGGGCCATGGAACACAAAAATGTATTATATACCATGTAATTTAGTTGATATTATGATTTTTCTTGATTAGTGAATATTTTTACTTCATTTTCAATAATTTTTTAGTCACTAGTAAGAATAAAAAAATTTTCTACTCCAGTATAATCAAAATGGTATTCATTCTATCTCTTCAGTACTCATAATCATTACTATAAAAATAGTTGGTCTGGTAGGATTTATATTATTAATGGAATTGACAATAATCCATCCATTCTGTAAGAAAATATCATTTCCACAATACTTGTAAGTATAAAAAGTTTATAAGTAGGGATAAAAATTTTTAAGTAAAATTTATGATAATAAAATTAAGCATGATGATATTGAACAAGGAAAACATGAGAATGAAAAATAATTTGTGAGTGTTAGTTTTCCAGATACATTCTCTGATACCAATTATAGGATCAAAATTTTTTTTTAGATGCTCAATTAAAAGAGGGGGTATTTGTATGTTTAAAAGAAATTGTTTTTAACCTTATGAAAAACAATGTTTAAAAATGTCAGTGAAGGTGAATTCACAATCCATAAAATAGTTCTATGAAACAAACATACTTAGGTTCTGGAAATACAGTTCCATAAAGGAAACATAAGGAAATATTACTTACAAAATATTATGTAATAAAATGTTTACAATCTCAAATATTAGAGATAAAAAAAGTACAAGAAAGTATAATAATTATACACTTTATACATTTAATAAAATGTAGTGGAAATAAAAACATGAAACAAAACAAGAAATAATTATTAAATACTTTAACCCAAAGAGTAAGTTATCCAAAAAACATGGATAAAGGTCTCCTGATTTATACTTTCAAGTAAGTATGTCTTACCCACACAAGGGTAAGCCCTATATAGTAAAATAATAACTTGTCTTACTATCCCCACACGCACATAATCTATAAGGTAGTTAGCAACTCTGTCTTCTTATCCCTGAAAGTACTATAACTTTTAGGTAGTAGAAACCTCTATCTTCCTATCCCCCAAAGCCCTTGGTTGTAATCAGTAATAGTCAGAGTTGCACAATGCAAGCTGAACAAGATGTTCAGATCCGCATAAAGCATGAGATTATATTTCCCTAGAAATCACATCACATCATGTAATATCTAGATTGATGGAATAGTGATGAGAACATTTAAATGAGATTATATTTATAGGCACAACTCCAACAGTCATCTCCCTTATCCAATGGTGATATTATTCCTTAAATCAAAGAGGGACCCATACAAGTGTCACTCAACCAATGGTTAGCTAGAAATAGATTGCACGATATAGTTTTATAGTATGTGTAAGGAAAGATAAATTACTTAAAAAATTCAATTTTCTAGAGTTTAAAGAAAAATAAAATTCATAGCCAATCCAAACGAATATTAAGAGTTAATAAGACATAGATATTCTGATTCCTTTTTACAAATAATATGGAATTTTATTTCTATAGAATATGGAGTCTAAATTCCAATGAATTCAGAGTATAAATTATGAGGAATTCTGAGTCTGAATTCTGAAGAATTGGGAGTCTAAATTCTGAGGAATTATCAGTCAAAATTCTACTGATTTTGGATTCTGAATTAGGAATAATTTGGAGTCATAATTCTATGGAAATCGGAGTCGGAATTCTAAGGAATCCAGATTCCAAATAATGAGGAATTCGGAAATCGGATATCAAAGAATTTGGAATATGAATTTTAGATAATTCGTAATCTGAATTGTAGAGAATTCAGTATCTAATTTTTAGAGATATCTGATTCTAAATTTTAGATAACTTTGAATCTAAATTTCAGAGACATCAGAGTAGTAATTTCTTGATAATTTGGAATCAAAATTTCATATAATTTTCAATCTGAAAACAAAGAATTCAGAATCTAAAACAGAGCACTCTAGGTACAAGGAACTATAGTGTTCTGAGTTAGTACATTATAATACCAATTTTTGACCTAGTAATAAAATGATTTTGATTTAAAATGATTATAAAATGAGATAAAAAACAAGGTTTGGGTTGAAATGCTTCCTTGGATAATGGAATATTTCTTTAAAAAGATAACCCTTAGGGAAAAATTGATTTTTCTTAAGATAAAGGGTTTCTGATTTTCAAAACATAGAAGAATGGAAATGTCATAAGGAATCTTTACTGGCTCAAAAAATACTAATTATAATCATTTATTGTGTACATTGATTCATTTTTCAATTAAATAATTTCATTTTATTATTATTGGTTAAATTTTAAAATTTATTTTATAAACATAGAAAGTGGATTTTGTTTTTAAGGAAATGGAAGTATTATTGGGATTATTGTATTTTATTCATAAAATCAAAAAAATTTATTTTAAATTTTATTTTTTATGAAATCCATGATGTAATGTTTTAGAAATTTCATATTCTTAAATAGTATTTATATTTAATATAACATATTTTCAAAACATTTTTTGAAAAAAAATTATGAAAGATAATGGTTTTTAAAAAGTAAAGATTGAATTTGGTGTGAGTAATGTTGGGAGTTTCAGAGTATTAAATGATATGGATGAGTAATGAATAGAAGAGGTCAGATTTTATATGTATAAGAAGAAATAATGAGTGGCCATAATAAAGAGGGTGATGAAAGATAAATATATTGATTGATGGTTGTTCATTCAATGTGATGGAATATATATAAGTGGTATTAGTAATAAATTAATTTTTATTTCCTATATCTCTGAATATATGATGAAAATAATGAACTTATTTGATAATGTGTATTTTGGATGGGTATAAAGTGGTTTAGAAATTGTATAGGTTTTTTATTTCAATACATGCGTTTTGATTTTATTTAGGAATTTTTTGTGAAGTGCTATTTTTGAAAGTAATATTTTTTCATAAATTTGATTGATTCAAATTTTCTTGGATAGACTATTTAGATTAATTCATAGAAGTGAATTAGAAAATATTATACAATATATAATTTTTATCAATTATACATGCATACATTGATAGGAATAGGAAAATTTTATTTTATAATATTAATAAAGTGAATGATTCGTTATTATTTATTAATGAACCATAAGATTCTTTTTTGATAAATTATGGATTGATTATTGGATATATATTTCATGTAGAGTTATAGTCACCATCAATGATATAAATAAAAAAATTTCCCCATATTTATTCATGTTGATAATTTTTTTTGTTTATTCATAGGTAGTGTGTTCCATTATGAAATTCTTATAATTCCTTATTTTAAACAAATGAAAAAAGAAGTTTATTTCAAATATTTTTACTCAATTTCATTAAGTGTAAATCATTTCACAAAAATAATACTTTATCCCTAGTTAATATAATTTTATAATCGTGGAACATGATTGAGTCGTTGTTAGACTTGCAATCATGATTTGGATTCCTTGGCGAAGAAATTATAATCCATGATATAGAGTATAATAAATAATTTGGGGAAATATGTTTATTATCATATGAAATAATGTGGTATGGTCTTGTAGTGGGCCAAATATTTCTGAATATAGTATTTTTGGTTATCTGGTTTGTGATACAGCCCCTCACTATTTGACTAAATATACAATATTGGGATGTGATATCAAAATAGATAACTTCTCAATATAGAAACAATAATTGAAAAAATTATGGTAATTTATTGTCATGGATGAGACATCACTACCTGTGAGATGATATTGTATTCTATGAACTGGGTCTAGGTGTCTCAGATCGAGTTGATCGTATAATAATATGTTTACAATGTTGGAAAAAATTTATATGTTTTAATATTTTATGGATATGACTAATTTTCTTTATAGTGATATTATTCCATGGTATAATTGTTTCTAATAGATAGGCCTTTTGGTGGAATACTTGGTAGAAAAAATAATGGGTAATCTCTCCAATGATATTGATAATTACTATGGATCCTTGTTATAGAGTAATGTGATGTTCAGATACATGTCATTTATGATCACATTATAATAGTCTAAAAAATTAGTAAATAAAAATGTATTGTTTCCGTGCTATATTAAATGATTTAGTAACACTAATAACAAACACAATTGTTTAGGAAAATAATGTAGAAATTCATGGATGAAATTACATTGATAATATTGGGCCTAAATACATTTTTTGGGGAATTTTTCACATGATACCGAATTAGTGGTATATATATTAATTTTATGTTAAATTTTCCTAGGTGGAGGCTTGTTCACATATGATTTCAATGTAAATAGATCATATATTTAAGAATTAATTTTTAAGTTATAAGTAAATTAGTAAAATTATATAAAGGATTAAAAATATTTTTTGATGGTAATTATTTATCTATATTGTAACAAATTTAAGGAAGAGTAAGTATTAGTGGTGATTACATGGGTGGTAATAAATATATTTTGGATGAAATTCATATTTTTTTTTTAAATTTGGATATTTTTTAACAATGATTCTGTAGCCTATACCCCAAATTATTTAAAAATTATCTAAATAAAATCATAAAACCACACCCCCAACCACTTCTCATTAATAAAATTCTCTTCAATACATTTCACATATTACACTCCATCCATCAAGTATATTTTTTAAAAATTCCTCTAAGTATTTAAGTTGTTTTTTATCTCATGGTCTAGGAAGAGATAACTAAAATAAGAGTTTTGATTTACCAATTTCTATATTTCTTTCTAGATTTATATTATATAACAATCTATTTGATTTCCATTCACTTAATGAGTATTTATTCTTTATAAATTTTAATAATATTTGTTTTATTTTTTAGTCATAATTTTTCCAATGAATCTCCTCAAACACATTTAATGTTCCCCTAATGAGACTAGATTAATAATTTCATAAATTATATAAAACATATATATATATATATATAATGTATATATGGCATTATGGATATTTTTTCATAATGGGGGGATAATTATTGGTGGGATATTATATATATAGTTCATCCCTTATCAAGACCATTGAGACTAATTTCTGTATTGACACGTGATGCCATTTGGTAAAAAAATATATATCTACTATGGGTAATATATTATAAATTATAAATATTTATTAATAATTTTTTTAATGGAATTTATTATTTCATATTAATTGTAATTTAAATTGTAGGATTGAATTATTGGCTTGAATCTTGTACACGAATTCCAATACTCGAGAGAAATTGCAATAAGGATCAATGCATGTTACATGATTACTATAAGTTGAAAAATAGTTATGTGGGTTAAAATAATCCATTAGGGAATAATTTTCTCCATCATTAAAAAATGAAATTCTAAACGATTTTATGATGATGTAAAAATATCTTTAATAATACTTATCTTAAAACATATTACAGAAAAAGGGGGAAAATTAAAAATAACTAATCCACGATTTAAGTAAAATAAATCATCAAAAAAATGTAACCCATGAAAAAAAAAAGATAACTCTAGAAGTCCCAAACATAAATTCATTAAATTATATGATTTATTGTATTCTAGGTGGCTTCATGTGAACTTCTTCACATTCTAGAGGATTTCAACTATTTTTTAGAGTCTATAATAAAAAATGAAGAGACTATATTTTAAATATCACAAAAATCAATAAAAATCAATAATGTTATATCATTGATAAAATAAAATAAGAGTATACCCATATGAGAATACAAATGAATTAAAACATAACAAAATAACATACTACTTTGTTTTAAAAAATGAAAATTGTAATTTTTATAGTCATACTTCCCAATATATTTCCAAATAAGCTAATAAGATATATGAATTCATGTGAAATAAAATAAACAATTTGCTCAACTTATAACATACCATCCTAGACCAACTAAGAATCACTATTAAGGGGATTTATTATGAACTCTAGTGCACCTCTCCATATACCTGAGGCTTCAAAATAGTAGTGAGGGACTCATAAATCTGTTGGTCTGAATATAGGCTCTAGTACAATAATTAATAAAACATCCAGAAATATAAATATTTATATATATCATCTGTTTGAAAAATATGCATTTATTTCAGAAGGAAAACCATAACAAAATAATATCCCTTGTATAAACAATTTAATTGAAGAAAAAAACTAGAAAAGTAAAACTAATCAAATATAGTATATGATTAAATGTTAAATTATTAAAAATGATATGGAACCACTCTTTTTGATGTCATCGTATACCTATATTCACAGCCTCATTGATATTCATTAGCTTATAAATTTCAACTTAGGCTATCTCCTTGACCAGTATGTCTAATATAGTATATACGCACATAGTAGAGTTCTTATGTAGCATGTGACAATAAATATCAGTACTCCACCACAAACTATGTTCATAATAAAAAATATTAGATATGTCTAAAATTATTTTGAATGATTAAATCCATAAAATCACTTTTATATACTAGTTCCTCCTCTCAGTACTCGAGGAGTCAACCTAATTGTTGACACAAAAATATTCCTGGAATAATTATTATATGATAATACATTCATATTCGGAACACGCATTATGGGTGGTTGATATCAATATTTTTATCATAATAATGGTGAATGGTTTATAACCATCGTATAGAAATGGTTGAATAATAGATAACAAAAAACCTATCTAGACGAATTTTCTATCAGTTATCCAACATTATATGTGTATGATGAATCACCCAGTGAATGATTTATCACATAATTATATATAAAGTCTATAACCACTACTCATTATTAGGTGTAAAATTTTACACCATGATATTATCGGTTAACAACTCACAAATACTAACTACCTCATGGTTGATTAGTTACCACTAATATATTTCCCTCACGGGGAAAAATGGACCATTGAATCAACTCAAGAGGATAGTCTATGACCAAAAAACTAGTGATTTATGAGGGCATTCCAAAATAATTTTGGTGAATTAATTATAACTAGATTTCTAACTACATAACTAAATTATGATGATGTAATGTCATGCCGGTTATATATCACCAACAATATTTATGTGAATGAGTTTTCATCATGTGAATGATGTATCAAAATAAAAATTGGGGTTAATGATGTGTCTCTAGGTGAATGATATATCAATATTCATTCTATTCATAAGTTTATGATCTACCCCATCATATAAATAACTAATGTGAATGATTCATCATTGAGAACAACTATTGGTGAATAATATACCATTAAATATTCCATGGGGAATGTTATATCATCATTGAATGTGGAATCACCACTAAATAACATGGTGAATGATACATTAATTTATAAAACAGAAAACCCAACTCCATAGTCATTGAAAACATCAACATGTATCCATTTCAATTTTATTTGGTACCTGGTATCCCTTTACATCCCCTAGGATCAACCATTTGGTCCTTTATACCATTTATACATTATTTATACCTCATCTAAACCAGGTAACATCTTGAAATCTCCGATTAAAAAAATTCCACATATGCCTTTTCACTATTGGAATCTATAAAATTCAAATCATCAATAGTTCCACATCCCTTGATACGTTAAATTACATTAAATACACTAAAAATAATTTTTTGGGTCATTAAAACGTCCCAAACAAAACACATCACATCTTATAAATTTTTCATGTTAATTTTCTATAGACCCCATCCATTTATAACATAATATGCATGATCGAATTAAAAATATCATGCTAGATATGGTAATTCCTACATCACACTTGAATGAAAAACACTACAAAACCCGTAAAATCATGATTAATTCTATTATACAGGTCAACCATTTCATGAATCATGTTTTCCCCAAAACTATTAAGTCATTACACATGATAACCAATGAACAATCTAGTACAAATTCCAATACACACTACTCTATTAAATATATTAAATTAATCACTCATAATGCCTTATAGTTGAATAAATTCAACAATTTAACAATTCATTGACATCACTCCAATGGATTGTGTCACCATTTTTAAATTACCACCACTTTATCGATGATATATCTAATTTCACCCTAACAATTAACATCAATCCCCACAATGTCACCCTCAAGACCATACAGAACACAAAAGGTTCATTCATTCATATGAGACAATATATGTTCACAAAAAATTGACCTTTCATAAGAAATGTCATCCTTCTAGTATATTTTCTAAAATAAGAAACATTTAATTCCAATATACTATAACCAAAAAAATTTATAGGCCAATTAATAATCACAACTACCTTTATCAGGTATCATTTTTAAATTCCCACACCTAAATATCTTCCATTAATCAAACTTATCTCAGTCACATTATATCAATATCTAATAAAAACCACTACCACTTCTAGTTTAGGTTTATAAAATAGGATACACCTGACAAAAGTCATATCACAAGAAAAACATACGTTAAAACCAAATAATTTGTATGTTGTGATCTGAATTATAATATATCTATTTACTCTGATATCTATGTATAATCTTGTCTAAAATATGTTCTCATCCAAATACTGAAACTTATGAGTCTAACTCATTACATAATTATAGAGTCATTCTATGAGGCTATTTCATTGTTTAATTATGTCATGGTTCCCAATGAAACTTCATCAAAACTTTATTAATGAAACAACTGTAAAATATTGAGTTTCAATAGGCCCATCACCGTGTGACATATGCAATCCAACTGGATACAGATTCTTCCCATATCCTCAATTAGTTCTCAATTTTATCTTCACATAAATAATTCTAGCTAAACACTATCATATTTTGCCTTCATCATGATGGCAAACTTGTCCCCATGATTTTTCTCAAGACCCAATGGTCACAATACCACATTTCAAATTGAAATAATGTTCGCAACTCATACCTCACATGACTTGATTATTTTTTTCATAATCATAATTTTTATGGTCCCTTGATATTTCCATAGTATCTCTATAAAAACTATATATAAAAAACTATTCATATCAAAATGAAATATTATTTGACAGTCAATCATGTCTGGATATCACCAGACAAACCATTCCCCTTACCAAAATGCCACACGATGTCAATTCCCATCGCCTTTTCACATCCCTCAACTATGAAAAGGCATGTCACACAATTTTACTAAATAATAATTCTTGGTAAAAACCCATGTGTGATAATTCATTTAATTCATATATACCCCCAAATCATATCTCCATGAATAATGAGATAATAATGGATTCCCAAACCCCTCCCAACTTATATACAACCATAAAGTTCCAACACCCCACACATGTCCAAGAGGAAAAAATATGAAACCCACCTAGACTAATTCAAACATTGGAGAGTCATTGCATGTGATGACCATGAATTGAAAATTTCATAATGATATAATCCTAAAATATAATTTTACTTTCCCTAATCATTCTCATGATCACATTTGTTTCCAAAATTCATCTATTTAGAATATATCACATTCCATCAATGTATGACATGCTTAAAAACAACTGAGAACACCATACAAGACCAGTCCTAGTTTGAAACATTCTACACAATAGATATTCTTAGATAATTATTACTCAACTAATACCAACAAAAGAGTGTATCCAATGAAACCCTCACAAAATTGCATTAGTTCCATAATTTTTAAGGCCTTACATAATGAGTAAGGTGTAGAAAACAATAATACTTGTCCAGAAATCTGAACTCATTACACCTTTGTACATGTATAGTAGGATCTTAAAATACAAAAATAATTCATAGTTATTATTTTTTTCTATTTTCAATAAAAATCCAAAAAACAATGAACCTCCATGTATTCATTTTTAACAAATGACTATTTCACTCCCCACATGTCTTTATCAATTCATGAGTACCCCACTTGTGGGTCGATCCTATAAAAAAAGAATAAATAAATGTTTATTATAACTGAATGTATCCCAATTATTAGGATATCCCCTCTCGAAATGTCTACATTTGCAAAAAATAACTATTCTTACATAATGAAATGTAAGAAGATCTTTATTCTAATAACAAAACTGACACACCAAACCCTATGTGGAATCCCCAATAGGTCACATTTAAAGAAGAAGCCATTATGATTCAATTTCAGATACCAAGTTGCACTTCATGTGTAAATACACACAGTCCCTGGACCCAATCTATATCCAGCCTAAGTATACTAATATAAAAGACACTTGGATAATCACCAAATCATATTCTCTAAAAGGAGGGGAAAAAATTTAGTCTAAAAACATCTCTCTACACCATTAACACCCTATGTTATATGGGTTTTACATCATTGATCCATGACTCTATCCTAACATACCTATGTTGGACTAGGTATAAAATACACATAGATATAAATAATTCGTAATAATTCATGAAGTAAGAGGAATAAAATATATGGTTCACTTTTATAGAATGTTGTTAGGATTTTATTTGTTAATTAACCACCTAAGCTATTTTTTAATTTTTTTAGCCACTAAACCCTCTCGTTAATCTGATCAATCACATAAAATTATATAAATCTCATTTAAATACTATGTTATAAATTTTATTCATGAAAACAGGCCTCTCACTACACTCTCTCAATAGTAAAACCATTAATGAATATAATTTAAATCAATGATATCAAAAAATAAATCAACTATAATAGTGAAAATGAATAAAAAAATACAAACACCCTGTATACTTGAACATCATCTCATCTATGTGATGGGTAGGAATAAAAAGTTTTATCTATCCCATGCCATAACATATACTATCTCTATATTCCACGTCCAAAATAGTTATAAAAATAAATAATTCTATGGTACAAATTTTAAAAATCTCCCCATAAAGTAGATGAATAGTACCGGATGAGTGGTCTCAGGTTTAATGAGGAATGCCACCCAATAAATGAAAGGTATCTAATTGGTAGTGTTAGGTGATAAAACACATTAATAGTTTATAACTTCTAGTAACATCAAAATAATGAATACAATAGCAGTAACATCCATAGAGGTATCAGATGAAATTGCAACATATAAAATTACAATAGTGAGAAAATTATAACAATAACATTAACATGATTTAAAATATACCCCAATGAGAAGACCTGAAAAGGATTCCTAATCTACTAATCAAATATAGACCATGAAATAATAATAAATGTTTAAATTAATTACTCAACAATAATTATTCAAATCACCTAAAAATATCTTCACTAACCCACTCCACTAGATCGTCATAATGTACTCAGTCCTCCACTATAACCTACATATGAATTATAAGATTTCAAGGAGCATCGGTTCCTTTCTATTATGTCACCATAAATACCTATAATGTAACCCTAATGAAATTAATATTAAAAACTATTATATATGTTCATATATAATATTAACTATGTTAATAATATAATATCAAGAAAACACCATTACAATCCTTGGGTATGTATGGATTTATCATAATGATTGATTCACACCAACTGTAGTTAGTACAGATATGGGATGGTATGCTAATAGTCTGAAAACACATGTGAAATATGTGTCTTCCACTCATTTTATCAATATAAATGTGACTGATATATCACCATAATTTAACCATATTTTACATATTCATCATTTTCACATATATTTATGAACTATAATAGTTATAACATCAAAGGAAAAATTAATAACCTCTAGTTAAATAATGTACTAGTGCCAAAGATGGATTGTATATAAACACTGCCCATTCTTATGTGTATGATATTCCACAAAACCCTCATTTATGGATAAAAATTGGTGATAACATGCTTTTTTAGGGAAAAGTGACACCAATACATCATCCTCATGATGAATTGTGGATCACTATCTAAAATTATGTGTATGAGCTTCCTCCAAAAAAATTAATGGTGGATGAGGAACCACAACAATCTATGTGTTCAGTGAAGTATCCCGTAGTGAATAATGATGAAATAAATATTAATAGGGTGAAACAATATTCCTTAATTTAATAATATATCAGAAAAATCATTATTTTTGGATTTATATATCTCAATGAAAATTATAATCCATCGATAACACTATGTATTATGATGTATCACTAGGTGAATGATCTATCACCATCGATCTAGTTTTTATGTGAAAAATCTTCCAACACCATAAAAATCACTTAAGTAAATTATCCATCATTGTTAACATACCTTTTTGGATGATATACCAAAATACAATTATAATGGTGAATGTTATATAATAATTTAATGAGGCATTACCACTGAAAATCACAAGAAATAATTACTGAATCAAAAATTAATAACCCATCATAGAACTCTAGGGTGATTAAATCATAACCAAATTTTTATAAGGTGAATGATATGTCTATAATTCACTTGTATTTTGGTGGAAGATATACCATTCACACCATACATATGGTGAATGACCCATATCCAAAATCAAAATGTTACAGTGAACAATTAATCAATATGATCACAATTATATGAAAATTCCTCACATATATAATAAATTATTAAATACATAGTTTATTTCATATAATGTCATTATTTATTTATATAATACAAATAATTTAAACTATAGTACACTTGGTACACATATAAAATATTTTACATCATTGGAATTTTGTAAGAAAATATTAAATATTTCATATAATAATGGTTATCCAATGATGAAATAAGTAATAAAAAATTCTTATCACATATGATGAGTCACAAAATATCCTAGCCAATAGTTTACTTCCATTTTTATGATCAACTTAATAATATAGTTCACATGAAAATGACCAAGACACCCATCAATGATTT
Source organism: Viscum album (assembly GCA_963277665.1). NCBI lineage: Eukaryota > Viridiplantae > Streptophyta > Magnoliopsida > Santalales > Viscaceae > Viscum > Viscum album. The sequence continues at coordinate 1,388,057,529 of OY728157.1, forward strand.
GTTCAAAAATTATCCTTCCTCTCATAAATGAAAAACGTTCATTGGTGGCCACATACCTGATTAGCCACTAATAGAGGCTAATATTCATTATTAATATATATAATATTCATGTTATTTATTATTTATAAACAAAATTTAAGTGAACTTAACACTTTTAACATCATTTCACATTATGATTGTAATACCTTCTTAAAATGCACTAGTATGTGGTACATTTGTTAACATCATTTAAAGTACCCAACGATTCATCTGATTTTAAGGAATGTAATTATCCATATTTTAATTTTATATTTCGGTAAATTTATCTAAACTTAAATATGAACATTTTTTATTCAGGGATAAATGGAAAATTCGTGGAAGAAGATTGGTATATTTTGAGATGAAAGGAAGCAATTTTAGAGAAGGCAGATTGGACACCAGCCCACTAATGAGAATGCGGGTCCCACATTACAAACCCAATAATGCCCAAATTTGGTGGGAGGATATAAGACATATATAGTAACAAATAATTATTTAGGGTACAGTGCTAATTAGGCATCCATTTTGGTCATTTAGGCGTCCCAATTTGGAGATTAAATTCTGGGCCAGATTCTGCAGCACAGAAAAACAGACCACTAATCTAATCCTATATACGAATAAAAAAATCCAAATGATCCCAAAATTTATATAAGGTTAGGATACATCTGGGGCTCCATTTACTTCTTATATGATCCACTCTATTTCGGCCATATTGAAGGTATTACAAGTGCGTCTGTTCGGTGGAAGAAATCTGGATGCCACCTCGGGTCAAGGGTGGAAAAATCAACTCTTCCTCAACTTTCCACCATCCTATGGCCTACCAAAATTAATTGAGATTCTTTTTACTATTGGAGGCCCGGCCCAATTCTCCAAAAATGCCTATTTAATGCAGTGGTGGTGGAGGAGTTGAGGATCTTTGGTGCTTAGTTTCATTGTAGTGTTATGCTGCTGATTTGTGTTTGTAATCGCATTTCTTTCTCATGTAAGTTGTTTAATTCACTTTAGTTTCTTAATAAAATTTCTTCATTTACTGTTATTCTGTTCTTATAATTATCACATTCATACCATTGGTTGAAGGTGTGAATTTATTCACACCATACTTTGTGATATTTATCACACAATGGAGGAGTGATCGATTTTTGTTGTTGTTTTTACTTCTTCAATTCCACCCCCGTAAGTCTACATCCCGCTTCCATTGAAGACATGTCATCAATGGAGGGATAAATATTTTATGGGTTGATCCAAGGGAGTAGTGAGGGGATAGATTGGATGTTATTTTTCACTCCATTAATTTCTAATCACTTCTTTTAAATGAGATTTTTATTTGATGATTTTAAAAACTCTTCATCCTTATTGAATTTAAGGTCACACGTTCAAGTGCTAATACGAACCTCTACATTGGAGTGCTCAAAACATTGATCCTTCTAGTGTATAGGTTATTAGTATTAGGTTTTGTATACATTAAACTAGTATGTGGTGATTTCTTTTTATTTTTTTAAATGAATCCATATCAATTATAAGAAATTGAAATCATTAAAAAAGTAATTCATCCAATCCACATTGAGGGATAACCTAGGATCAACTCATTACCTTATTTTAAATTAACTTAAATCTGTTAGTGGTAATTTAAAACCATCTTAAATCAACCTATGTTGGCCACTTCATAGACAAAAACAATCCATATAATGCACGTGTTTGTAGGTACTTCTTAGGTCTCTGAGGATTCGACAACCCAAACTAGACTACAAAGACCATCTTTCCTTCTTCTTTTGGGTAAATTTGAGCGTGAATCAAATTTTTACGCCGTTGCCGGGGACCTAAGTACGTCATTTTAGAAACTAACACACTTTTATCACCCCACTTTTCTACTCTCATTCCCTATTTCACTCCAATTTAAATCCCTTTTCAACAAACCCAAACATGGGGAACCTCTCCCTACATTGATCACCCCACACCATGTATGATTTACAAAGATCATCCTAGTTTCTACTGGTGGGATAACCAACAAGATATTGAGACATAATGTTTTAACTCATATTCTACAAAAAAAATTACAACATATTATGAGTTTCAATCCCAACAAGGCCAATCAGAACATCCTCCTATTGAATTCCAACAACATAGTTATCCACCTGAAATAGACATCTATATCAACCCCTTATCCATCCTAATACAAATCCATTACTTGAAAAACTATGTCAACAAATGGAGATAATGAATTTTGAGGTTTCATGTAACATCCCAAGTAAATAATGAATAATAGATATTTTTATCTATGTCTATTTATGAATTATATAGTGTTTTAGAGGCTTAAAATGAGAATAAATCCAATCTTAAGCATGGAATACACTAATATTTTTTAAAGATTTTTTTACTGGCTTTTGATGGAAAACCATTTTTAAATCAAAATTTTGAAAATTTTATAAGATATATGTGTCAAAATAATCATATTCCTTATGAATGGGAAATTGAAATTTACATTGGATAATGTTTTGGTATTTTTCTGACAATGTTCATTTTTTATGAATAGTGGAAAATACTGCATTTTACATCAAAACTGCTTTTTCATCTAATTTAATTATGTGGATAGATTATATTTTTAATTGATATTAAAGTGTAATTATAATATATTTTTACCATTTAATCCAATGTTGGTCATTAGGATTAATTTCACTTTGGAATTGGGCATAAACTAATGCCAGAAGTTTCATAGATATTGTTTCAAAAAAACCCGGTATTTGATTTGACAACGGGAATTATTTTTAAATTAATTATTGAAATTTTTGTTTTTGGAATTTGGTAAAATGGATTACATATTTGGAATCATAAGGTCCAAATTATGTAATCAAGACTCTTTTGTTTTTGGACATTATGAATATTAACGACGATAATTATCTTTAATTATCTTGATTAATGAGTAATCGGGTAGTTAAGGATAATAAAATAATATCATAATAATAAACATATGACACCAACATGTGTCCTAATTCTATTAGTTGTATCATGTAAGACCATGGGATGCCTTTTTCCAATCTTGGGGACCCCATGGAATAACTTTTGTTGGAAAGTGACTTTTTATCATTTTATTTTTTTAAAGAAAGTAAATATAACAATAAATGTATCACCTGAGTAAAACATTTTTAATTTTGTCTACATAGATGTTATTATAGACTATAAATATTCATTAGAAAGATAAAAATATTTCATAAATCGTAGTATTTTCTTAATAATTTTTAGACATTAAATAAATTATATTATTTATGACATCATGATGATGCAACGATTACCTCATTAATAAAGGATATAAATAAAATGAAAAGATAATGTCAAAACTATAACTTACACTTGTCAAAAACCTATTTGATGGGTATATTTAGAACCCTTATCATCTTTGTCTTGAATTATACCAATGTGGGACCTTTTAAATCCGAAACTCATTTTAAAATAAAGTATAATTTCTTTAATTTCCAAGAGTGCCCCTCCTCTCCTCTTATAAAAGTCCCCCACCTCTACATCCTTACCGACACATCCAAAGCCTTTGGCTCAGCAAACACTGGCCCATTTTGTCTCTCCAAATCCCTCTATAACTCTTAAAAGCCTCACTTTTGGCAGAAGTCTTCCCAAGGAAGCCTTTGAGCTCAAATCAAAAAGAGTTACCTGATTTAAAGGTGGTGTCTTCTCTTGTGTTCTCATGTTTTATTTTGCTTCTCCAACCCCATAAACTCTTTTATTAATTTCTTTTGTAACAAATCCTGTATCTTCAATATACTAGGATGTTGTTATAAGAATAATTCAATCTACACTTACACACACCTACATCTAATGGTTAAAGAACATACTGTTTCCATGGATGGCGAATTTCTGCCTCACGAAACGATGATTGTTCAATATTCATCTAACACCTTAAAAGGTGGCCATTAAGATGTCACTATATTTATATATGATATATAATATGTTTATTTTTTCCTTAATCTTCTGTAATTTTCATTTATGGCATACCTTTATGGCTTCCATTATTGGTATACACGATATCTTCATTTTAGGAAGTGAGGACAACCGCTCCCTCAAAGTGATTCAATTCGTTAATACCATATGTGGTACGTATAAAGGATATATTTAATGATATTATATATGATATTATAATTTAATTATAATATACCTTTATATCATTATGATTCCATTCCATAAAATACGAAATAGAAATGAAAGTAGCGTTCATGCGTACGTATGGCTTACCGTCTCCATGAACGGTGCATTTCATTTCTTACCTCTAAAAATTATGTAATATTATAAATGCATCTATATACTGGATATATATTATATATATTATATCTACATCATGATTATAACTCTGGATATAATGGATACATGAACAACGTGTAATTATAAAGAGTTTATTTTTGACTAAAGTACCAATGATCGTTAAAACGTCCGTTATTAACTTAAATAATTACATAGTGTTCATGACATGGTAATAAGTGATATAAAAGGAATAATGAACTTGAAAAAGGTTCTCAATCAATTATAAATTAACTCAGGTTTATTATTCATGATTTTAAACAATGATCGAATCAAGTCGGACCCGAGGTATGGGACTTCGTCTCAATCTCCATTCATTGAGGCATATTTTGTTTTATACACAACCTTCTTTTATACGGTGTATAAACCCCTTGGAATTTTACGTTTATCAAAAAGGAATCTTTTTTATATGACTCTTTTTACTAAACGAAAAAATGGAATGTTTTTGTCCTACGCATGCGGTGACAACAACTTTTCCGCTGCCGTGACCATTATTTGAGTTTCAGCTTCCTCTACAAGCCATACTTTTAAAAAAAATACCATGTTTTACTTTTCTTTTATTTTGGTATTGAAAATGGTTTTCATACTGTTTTTATATCAAAGTGTTGTATTGATAACTTGTGATTGAAAGGTGGAATTGTTATGTTTCCTTTATGAATGTTTTATGTGATACGATTATGTTGTGGTTCTTGGGAATTATTATGAATACGGGTGGTTCCGTGATAAACTAAGGGAGGGTGAGCCCGATATAGCTCTTCAATGCATTGGGTAAAGAGAAGGAGTTAAATGTTAAGGCTTCTCCAAAGACATTTAGGGAATATAAATTAATGGGTATTCCAAACATAACCAAGAGGGTTACTCCCTATGTAAGAATGTTATGATTGCCTCAAGTTACCTTTATGTCTTATGATTTCCATGATTTATTCAGGATTTGATGAGGTATGTTAAAGTGCTTATGTTTTATGAGTAAAGTATGATTTCATTTATTCTTATGTATACATGTACACATGTTTCCTTTCTATATTTTTATATCCCTTACTGAGCTTTTTATGCTCATCCCATGTTTTTGAAATGATTTTCAAAGGTCAAGGGAAGGGGACATGATATGATGATAGTGTCAACGAAGTTTCAAGAAATAATCCATGTTTTATTTTAAATATGTTTCCGTTGATGGAAAAAACGAATACAATCTTTTATTGTAACCACTTTGTTTAAATGTGGGATGTAGTTCATGTTTTATGATCTAATTCTCTAAAACTCTAAACCTAAAATGATACTCAAGGTGTATTCTTGAAATATCTCAAGATTAAGTAATGTTTAAGGCTGGGGCCTTATAGTTGGTATCAGAGGTCGGTTTATATAACTTTAGGAGTTATAATTTTATTAAATTATTATCCAAAAATACTTTTTTATGGTATGATTGAAATGATATAGAATTTGAAGATTACCATGTTGCTTCATCTAAGACATGTTTGTTCAAAATGGTTTTCTGCAGAGGAAACAGGGAAGCAGTGCATAGAAGGCATACAGAAGGAAATGACCTTCCGAATCAGCATCCTGAGATGGTCGGAATTGGTTCTGAAAAGTTTTTTGCAGTAATGGCGCAGTTGACTCAAGTGATAAATGGTGGTGGTATCCATGCAGGAGATCAGCCAGATCAACCCCAGAGGAACATGTCAGGGGTGGAACATTTCATGAGGCAACATCCCCCATCATTTAGAGGATCATCTGACCCTATGCTAGCTGAATGGTGGATTAAAGAACTGGATAAGATTTTCGATGTCATGGGGTGTTCAGACAGTCAAAAGGTTAGTCTTTCTATTTACTGTTTGGAGGGTGAAGTAGATTAGTAGTGGTCGATGGTTAAAAATATCAGAAACACTGATGAGATTAATGCTCTCGACTGGGTTGAAGTCAAATTTATGTTTCTTGAGAAGTATTTTACTAAGGCTTTTCGACTTAGGATGGAAAAACAATTCCTGGAATTGAGGCAAGAGGAGGACTCAGTGGATTCCTATGAAGAATGGTTCACTCGATTGGAAAGGTATGCTCCAAATTTTATCCGAGACCTTGATAGTAAAATCATTCATTTATACTCAGGAATAAAGCCAAAATATCAAAGGGAATTGGGTTCTCATGGGTTTAAAAGTAATGAAAATATTTTTCGATGTGCTGAGAAGGTGGAAATGGAGTTTTTCGATGATCAAGTGTTCTATAACAACCAGCAGAAGAAGAGACCGGGGTGGTAGGAGAAAGGAAAGAATTCATCAAAATGGTATGACAGTAAGAAAACTATGTTTCCAGTTTGTGATAAATGTGGTAAAAGTCATACAGGGGAATGTCTTATGAATTCTGTAAAGTGCTACCGATGTGGTAAGATGGGACATAAGGCTCGTGATAGCACTGAAAAAGATCAGGATGATGGTGAGACCAAATTTTATTTATAGTTAGTGAAATGTTTTAAGTGCAATGAGATGGGTCACTATGAAAACGAGTGTCCGATGAAGAGATTGAGTGATGAGAAGCAGTTGGACTACAAGCAGAAAGGGGTGTTGAAATCCTTTGCAACTACTTCAGCAGATGTTGGGCCATCAAATGAAGTTTTATCAGGTACTTTTTTTGTTTTTTAAGATTATGCCAATGTGTTTTTTGATTCGGGTTCTACACATTCTTTAATCTCAGAAACCTTTTCTAGTAAAATGGGAATACCATATTAAGAAATGACTCCTGAACTTGTGGTAAAAACACCTGGGGTAAATGTTGAGGCAAAAATAATTTATAAGAATCTTCTATCCTTATCTGTGGAATGAACCTACTTGAGAACCTTATTGTTTTACCTCTAGTAGAGTTTGAGGTTATCCTGAGTATGGATTGGCTGTCTATTTACCATGATAAGATTGACTGTAGAGCTAAAGAAGTTTCTTTTCAGAAAGACTTTCAGTTTGTGTACAAGAATGAACCCTTACTGTTGATAACATATCAAGAGGATGAGAAACTTGTAAAAGATGGAAATTAATGTTACCTTGAACACATCATTGAAAATAAAGGAACTATTCAAATTAATGATGTGCTAGTGGTAAATGAGTATTCTGATGTTTTTTCTAACGAGTTGCCTATAATAATACCAGATTGGGATGTTGAATTTATTGTTGACTTAGTTCCTGATGCTAAGACAATTTCAAAACCCCCTTATCGAATGGCTCAAATTGAACTTTTAGAGTGGAAGGAGAAATTGCAAGATTTATTAGAGAAAGGATTCATTCAACCTAGCACATCACCATGGGGTGCTCCTGTTTTATTTGTTAAAAAGAAAGATGGTTCTATGAGACTTTGCATTGATTATAGAGCCTTGAATAACATTAATGTTAAGAACAAGTATCATTTGCCTCATATCGATGATTTGTTTTATCAGCTCCAGGGAGCTCAGTTTTTTTCAAAGATTTACCTGAGATCAGGGTACAATCAGTTGAAGGTAAAGGAATCATATGTTCAGAAGACCGCATTTCGTACAAGATTTGGCCATTATGAATTTTTAGTAATGCCTTTTGGGCTAACCAATGCACCTGCTGTATTCATGGACTTAATGAATAGAATTTTCCATGAGTTCTTGGATAAGTTTGTGGTGGTTTTAATTGATGATATTTTTGTGTTTTCTAAAAGTAAAGAAGACCATGAAATACATATAAGGGTTATATTGAAAACCTTAAAAGAAACGAAATTGTATGGGAAATTCGGAAAGTGTGAGTTTTGGTTGCAACAAATTTCTTTCCTTGATCATATTGTTTCTAAAGATGGGATAATTGTTGATCCTTCAAAAACAATGGTTGATGAAGAATGGCTAAGACCCACAATGTAACTGAGATTAGTAGATTCCTTGGTTTCGCAGGCTATTACCAAGGGTTTGTTAGAAATTTTTCACGGTTATCTAGTCCAATGACGAAGTTAACTTGGAAGGGTGTTAAGTTTATCTGGAAAAAAGAATGTGATGATTGTTTTCATGAATTGAAAACAATATTGTTGAATGCTCCAGTTTTGGCACTACCTGCCAGGAATGTGGATTTTTTTTATCTACAGTGATGCTTCATTAAAAGGGCTTGGTTGCGTCTTAATGCAGAATGATCAAGTAATTTCTTATGCTTCACGATAGTTGAAAACACATGAGGTAAATTACCCTACACATGATTTGGAATTAGCTGTTGTTGTTTTCGCTTTAAAATTTTGGAGGCATCATTAGTATGGAGTAAAGTGTGAAATATATACCAATCACAAAATTTTAATGTATATATTCACTAAGAATGAATTAAACATGAGAAAGAAGAGATGGCTATAATTAATCAAGGATTATTATTGTACAATTCATTACCATCTGGGAAAAGAAAATAAAGTGGCTGATGCTTTGAGTCGAAAAAGTAATTCTTCATTAACAATGTTTCATTTGGAATGTGATCCTTTGGTTACGGATTTGATGAACTTTGGCATAGAAGTTTTTGGTGCAGGATGTTCTTCTGTTTTGTTTCAAGTATCAGTGAAATCTTCTCTATCAGACAGAACCAAGCAAGCACATAAGCAAGACAGTGAGTTGCAGAAAAAGGTAAAGCTGGTTCAGAAGGGTAAGTTGCCTGAATTCAACATTGAGAATGATTGTTTTTTTGAGATTTGAGAAGAGATTGTGGGTGCCTTGTGTCTCACAGTTGAAGAGAGAGTTGTTATATGAAGCTCATAGTTCTCCATTTTCAGTACATCCAGGAAGTACTAAGATGTATAGAGATCTTCGGGAGTATTACTGGTGGGACGGAATGAAAAGGGATATTGCTGATTTTACAGTGAAGTGTTTGACTTGTCAACAGGTTAAAGCAGAGCGACAGTTATTGAAAGGGATGGTTCAGCCTTTACCAGTGCCAGAGTGGAAATGGGAAAACATATCCATGGACTTCATTATGGGATTGATGAAGACACCCCAAGGTAATAATTCAATCTGGGTTATTGTTGATCGCTTGACTAAATCTGCTCATTTCCTTGCTATACGAGATACTATTTCCCTAGATCAACTTTCCCATTTGAATCGTAAAGAGATAGTCTGGTTACATGGAGTTCCTATCTCCACTGTATCTTATCGTGATCCTAGGTTTACTTCTAACTTTTGGAAAGGCCATCAGAAGTCGTTGGGTGCTGAATTAAATTTTAGTATAGCATTTAATCCTCAATCAGATGGGCAGTCAGAACGAATGATCCAGACTTTGGAGGATATGCTACGTGCATGTTCGATGGATTATCAGGGAAGTTGGGACCAACACCATTCTTTGGTTGAGTTTTCATATAATAATAGTTTTCATTCCAGTATACAGATGGAACTATTTGAGGCATTATATGGGAAGTAGTGTCGAACTCCAGCTTTCTGGGATGAAGTGGGTTGAAAGGAAGCTAATGGGACCAGAATTGGTAGAAGAGTTGGCAGAAAAAGTTCAGCTGATATAGAAACACATGTGAGCATCTCAGAGTAGGCAGAGGAGTTATGCGGACAACAGGAGGAAGGATCTATCTTTCGAGGAAGGTGATCATGTTTTTTTTCAAAGTATCACCATGGAAAAGTGTGATGTGATTTGGTAAGAAAGGAAAGTTGAGTCCAAGGTTCATTAGACCATATGAAATTCTGGAGAGAGTTGGATCAGTTGCATACCGAGTGGCTTAACCTCCGAGTTTATCTTAGGTACACAATGTTTTTCATGTTTCGATGTTAAGGAAGTACATTCCAGATCCATCTCATGTTTTGAGTCCAGAGGTAGTTCAGCTGGAAGAGAACCTATCTTTTGAGGAAAAACCGGTCCAGATTATTGAACATAGGGAGCAAGTGTTGCAGAATTAGGTGATTAATTAGGTAAATTTTTTGTGTAAAAACCACATGATTGAAGTGGCAACATGGGAATATAAAAATGCAATGAGGGCTAAATACCCCCACTTATTCAATAAGTAAATAAATGGCGGGGATGCAATTTTCTATAGGGGGAAGGATGTAACATCCCAAGTAAGTAATGAATAATAAATATTTTTATCTATGTCTATTTATGAATTATATAGTGTTTTAGAGGCTTAAAATGAGAATAAATCCAATCTTAAGCATGGAATACACTAATATTTTTGAAAGATTGTTTTACTGTCTTTTGAGGGAAAACCATTTTTAAATCAAAATTTTGACAATTTTATAAGCTCTATTTTTCAATATGAACATATTATTTATGATTGGTACATTGTAATTTACATTGGATAAATTTTTGGTGTTTCTCTGACAATGTTCATTTTTTTATGAATGGTAGAAAATACTTCATTTTACAACAAAACTCATTTTTCATCTAATTCAATTATGTGGTTAGATTATCTTTTTAATTGGTCTTAAAGTTTAATTATTATATATTTTTACCATTTAATCCAATGGTGGTCATTAGGATTAATTTCACTTTGGAATTGGGCATAATCTAATGCCAAACATTTCATAGATATTGATTCAGAAAAACCCGCTATTTGTTTTGACAAAGGGAATTAATTTTAAATTAATTATTGAAATTTCCCTGATTGGAATTTGGTAAAATGGATTAAATATTTGGAATCAGAAGGTCCAAATTATGTAATCATGACGCTTTTGTTTTTGGAAATTATGAATAGTAACAAAGGTAATTATCTTTAATTATCTTGATTACTGAGTAATCGGGTAGTTAAGGATAATAAAATAATATCATAATAATAAAAAAATGACACCAACATGTGTCCTAATGCTTCTGGATGTCTCATGGATGACCATGGGATGCCTTGTGCCAATATTGGGGACTCCATGGAATCACTTTTGTGGTAATGTGACTTTTTATCTTTTAATTTTTTCAAAGAAAGTAAATATAACAAAGAATGTATCACCTGAGTAAAACATTTTTAATATTGTCTACATAGATGATATTATGGACTATAAATATTCATTGGAAAGATAAAAATATTTCATAAATCATAGTATTTTTTTCATATTTTTTAGACATTATATAAAATAAATTATTGATGACATCCTGATGATGCATCGAATTATATCAATTTGGGACCTTTTTAATCCGAAACTCATTTTAAAATAATGAAACATTTCTTTACTTTCCAAGAGTGCCCCTCATCTCCCCTTATAAAAGGCCCCCACCTCTACCTCCTTACCCATACATCCAAATCCTTTGGCTCGGCCAACCCCTGCCCATTTTGTCTCTCCACATCCCTCACTAACTCTTAGAAGCCTCACTTTGGGAATAAGTCTTCCCAAGGAAGCCTTTGAGATCAAATCAAAGAGTTACCCGATTTAAAGGTAGTGTCTTCTCTTGTGTTCTCATGTTTTATTTTTCTTCTCTAACCCCCTAAACTTTTTTTATTCATTTATTTTGTAAAAACTACAGTATATTAAATATACTAGGTTGTTATTATAAGAATAATTCAAGCTAAAATTACACACAACTACATCTAATGTTTAAATAACATACTGTTTCTGTGGATGGCGAATTTATGCCTCACGAAACGATGATTGTTCAATATTCTTCTAAAAACTTCAAATGTCGACATTAATATGTCACTATTTTTATATATGATATATAATATGTTTATTTTTTTCTTAGGCTTCTGTATTTTTTCTTTATTGCATACCTTTATGGCTTCTATTATGGGTATACGTGATATATTCATTTTAGGAAGTGCGGACTACCGCCCCCTTAAAGTGATTTGATTCGTTAATACCATATGTGGAATGTATAAAGGATATATATAATGATATTATATATGATATTATACTTGATTTATAATATACCTTTATATAATTATGATTTCATTCCATAAAATACGAAATAGAAATGAAAGTAGCGTTCATGCGTATGTACGGCTTACCGTCTCCATGAACAGTGCATTTCATTTCATACCTCTAAACGTTTTGTAATATTATAAATGCATGTATATACTAGATATATATGATATATATGATATCTACATCATGAGTATAACTCTGGATATAATGGATACATGAACAACATGTAATTATAAAGAGTTTATTTTTTACTCAAGTAACAATGATCGTTAAAACGACCGTTATTAACTTAAATAATTACATAGTGTTCATGACATGGTAATAAGTGATATAAAAGGATTAATGAACTTGAAAAAGGTTCTTATGCAAGTCGAAATTAACTCAAGTTTATTATTCAGGAGGTTAAAGAACGAACGAGTCAAGTCGGACCAGAGGTATGGGACTTCGTCTCAATCTCCATTCATTGAGAAATATTTTGTTTTATACACAACCGTCTTTTATACGATGTATAAACCCCTATGAATTTTACATTTACCAAAAAGGAATCTTTTTTATACGAAGAATTTTACTAAATGACAAAAGGGAATGTTTTTGTCGTACGTATGCGGCAAAAATGACTTCTCTGCCGCTGTGACCATTATTAGAGTTTCTGCTTCCTTTAGAAGCCGTACTTTAAAAAAAATACCATGTGTTACTTTTATTTTATTTTTGTATTGAAAAAGGTTTTCATAATGTTTTTATATCAATGTGTTGTATTGATATCTTGTGATTGAATGGTGGAAATGTTATGTTTCCTTTATGCATGTTCTATGTGATACGATTATGTTGTGGTTCTTGGGCATTATTATAAAGATGGGTGGTTCCGTGATAAACTAAGGGTGGATGAGCTCGATATAGATCTCAAATGCATTGGGTAATGCATTGGAGTTAAACGTTATGGTTTCTCCGAAGAGATTTAGGGAATATACTATGATGGGTATTCCAAACGTAACCAAGAGGGTTACTCCCTATGTAAGAATGTTATGAATGCCTCAAGTTACCTTTATGTCTTATAATTTCTATGATTTATTCATGATTTGATGAGGTATGTTAAAGTGCTTATGTTTTATGAGTAAAGTATGATTTCATTGATTCTTATGTATACATGTACTAATGTTTCCTTTCCATATTTTTATATCCCTTACTGAGCTTTTTATGCTCATCCCATGATTTTGAAATGTTTTTCACAGTTCAAGGGAAGGGTACATGATATGATGATAGTTTCAAGTAAGTGTCAAGAAATAATCCATGTTTTATTTTAAATATGTTCTCGTTTAGGGAGAAAAATGAATACTATCTTTTATTGTAACCACTTTGTTTAAATGTCGGTTGTATTGCATGTTTTATGATATAATTCTCTAAAAATCAAAACCTAAAAAGATACTCAAGACATATTCTTGAAATATCTCAAGATTATGTAATGTCTAAGGTTGGGTCCTTATATTTCATCTTTGAGGATAGAACTGCAAAGCAATAAAATGTGTGAGGAACACATCCCTACACAAATTGTCCCTTCCATAACTGTATGTGACGTTTCTTATTTCCCACAAACCCCAAATGAATTTATTGAAGAACCAACATTTGGATTTGGGATAGATTAATAGGATCCAGTAATTGTTGTAGGGTCTTTAAATCAATAGGAGATTGACTTTTTGGATACAAAAGAGGATAATTTGACATCATTGATTGAGTACCCTATGTATAACTCCATTGATGAATTTTAAAAAAACCCACCATTGAACCATTGATTGAAATCACAAACATTGAGTCCACAACCATTCCTAGAATTGATCTTTCCAATTTTGTGGTTGGGTATTCTTTTTAAAAGGATCCAATTTTTTTGATAAATTTGGAAAAAGAAACTGGGCTGGATTTAAAATCTCAACCTGTGTTTGAATGTCCTATCCAAACAGAGATAAAAATTATTATCCTTCCTTACCCACTCAAGTATCCCTTCATAGGGTATAACCATGAAATTTTAGTTGGAATTCATGCTTTTATTGAAAAAGAAAATGTAGGAATGATTATTGATGTCTTAGGAAAAACTAGAGAAGCAACAAGATCCATCATTTCTGATATTCCTTGGATTTACCCACTCATTTTAGAACATTGTTTTGTTAATTAAACAAATTCTAAACATAAAATAAATCTCAAACAAGTTGAATTGGTGAAACATGTGGTTCTTAAAATGTTTAATATTGGTATTGGGTAAGATTTAGGGTTCATTTTTGGCTAACGACGTTAAACAAAGCGTTGTATGGGAGGCAACCCATGGTTTTTACGTTTCCGATCATTTTGTTGTTTTAATCAACTTTATATATTAAAGAGAATTAATGAGTCATTTTGATATTTAGAAATAAAAAAAATAAACTATTGACTTGTTCTTCAATATTGATTATGGATGGGTACGATAGGGGAGAGCCATATTCATATGTGTCTCGTGGTGTGATCCTTGAATAATACCTTACCCAGAAATGTAAAAGGAAGACAATGTATCATCAGTTTGATTTATTTTATTTTTATGAGTTTTTAGGTGAAAATAAAAATACAAAAAAAATAAATAAAAATATAACAATAAAAAAGGCTACATCGTAGGTCATGGGGAAAACCCCGTCACAACCGGTGAAGGCTCGGGGATTCAAACACGGGGTTGAAGGGAGACTGGGGCACGCACTTACCACTGAACTACGACTTTTTGTGCTTCTTAATTCTATAATTTTCATATATATACTTATATTTTAATTTATTATATATATATATATATATATATATATTTATATTTGTTTTGTTTTGTTAGTTTTTTTATTTTTCCTTTTTTATACAAGGGAAATCTTCAAGTGACATGGATATCAAGAGACTAAATTGGAGCAGCAAAAATTTCATCTTCAACCACCATGTGACTTCATTCCACGATCCGCATTTTTAATTTCCTTTTTGAAAATTCATTATCTACCTCTACCCCCTTCTAAATTTTCTTTTCTTTAAACACTGGGGACATTGTTATTTTATGTTGGGGGATAGAAAAAATAAAAAATGCTTTCGTGTCAAAAAATATGAATGATTTGAAAAAAAATATGTAAATGGAAGGAAATATTACTTTAACTTTGTACATGGTAATACACATTGCACACTTTTAAACTGAATATCAAATAATTTAGCATGCCCTGATTTTAATATTAATCCTTGTATAATATCTTGAGAATTGATTTTGGAAAGTGTGGATGTCCAATGTGATATTTTATTGTTTACATTTTCATTCAAAAAAAGATCACAATGCACGTCCTTTGGATAGTGGGATATTAGTTTGAGTTCATGGGGTACCCTAAATAAATATCATAGTTTTGGTGATCATTTTAGTTTTAATATGAGTATTTAATATAAAAAAATAAAAAAAATTGCGTGTAGAGAAATGAAATGACCAAATGCGTGACTTTCGGCACTTGGGGATCGTGACTCCATAGTTTTATGGCCAAAAGTGAGTAATTTTATTTCTATTTTTAGTAATTTGAATTTTTTTAGACTGAATTAACTCGAGATGATGCCCATGTATGTGGGCTTCACTTGGTGCCCTAAGGACTTTGAGACTAGGATTCATCGACAAAGACTCGCTACAGGGGTTGACTCTTTTGAGTGCAATTTCAATTACCGTGGCAAAATTGCAAAAACAAAAAAAATAATACAATAATAAAATAATACAATAAAAAAATTGAATACTCATCTTAATATTGAACTGTTATTCCACATGGCACTTCCGTCATTACCCCCTTGAATTAAGATGAACCCCCATGTCTATTGTGATGCACAACACATCTTCATTCTTAATTGATATTTGATGAAATATGGAAATGAATTTGAACAAAGGAATGGTCTTTGGATTGGGATATGCTTATGAAACCATCTTGTATTAAAATATTTTCATGGGTTTCATGATTGTTTAGTATAAGGGTTTTTGGTGATAATTGTGTATTAAAATGTTTTTTGAAAAGGGAATTTTAATTTCATTTTGGAAAGATATACTTTTCTCGAGACTAGTAAAACACAAGTTGGGGGTGTGATTAGCCAATAAATGAGGCTAATATTCCTTCTTAATATATATAATATTCATGTAATTTGTTATTAATAAAAACCATTTTAATGCATCTTACACTTTGAACATCATTTCACATTATGATTGTAATACCTTCTTAAAATGCACTATTATATGGTACATTTTTTAAAATCATTTAAAGTAACCAATGATAAATATGATTTTAAGGAATGTAATTATCCATATTTAAATTTTGTATTTTGTTAAATTTATCTAAACTTAAATATGAACATATTTCATTTAGGGATCAATGGAGAATTCACAGAAGAATATGGGGATATTTTGTGATGAAAGGAGGCAATTTTATAGAAGGAGGATTGGACACCAGCCCACTGATGAGAATGTGGGACCCACATTACAAACCCAATGAATCCCAAATGTGGTGGGAGGCTTGAAGAAATATAGAGTAAAAAATCATTCTGCAGGGGACAGTGCTAATTAGGCCTCCATTATGGTCATTTATCCGTCCCAAGTTGGAGATTAAATTCTGGGTTAGATTCTACGGCCCCGAAAAAACATCCCACTAATCTAATCATATCTCCGCATCCACAATTCCAAATGATCCCAAATTTTACTCGACGTTAGGAGACATCCGGGGATCAATTTTCCTCTTATATGACCCCCTCTAATAAGGCTATCTAGAAGGACTTAAATGCGCATATGTTCAGTGGATGAAATCGGGATGCCACCTCGGGTCAAGGGTGGAAAAATCAACTCTTCCTCAACATTCCACCCACCTATGGCCTACCAAAATTAATTGAGATGCATTTTACTGTTGGAGGCTCGACCCAAGGCTCAAAAAAGTCATATTTAAGGCAGTGTTAGTGGAGGAGTTGAGGATCATTGGTTCTTTGTTTCATTGTTGTGTTATGCTGCCGCTTTGTGTTTGTAATCACATTTCTTTCTCATGTATGTTGTTTAATTCTCCTTAGTTTCTTAGTAAAAGTTCTTCCTTTACTCTTATTCTATTCTTATACTTATCACGTTGATACCGTTGGTTCAAGGTGTGAATTTATTCACACCATAATTTGTGATATTTATCACACAACGGAGGAGTGATCGATTTTTGTTGTTGTTTTTACTTCTTCAATTCCACCCTCGTAAGTCTACTTCCCGCTTTTTTTGAAGACATGTCATCAATGGAGGGCTAACTCTTTTATGGTTTGATCCAAGGGAGTAGATAGGGGCTGGATTGGATGTTATTTTTCACAGCATTAATGGCTAATCACTTCTTTTAAATGAGATTTTTATTTGATGATTTTAAAACCTCATCATCCTTATTGAACTTAAGGTCACACATTCAAGTGCAAATACGAACCTTTACCTAGGAGTGCTCAAAACTGTGATCTTTAAAGTGTATAGGTGATTATTATTAGGTTATGTATGCATTAAATTAGTAAGTGATGATTTCCTTTGATCTTCTTCAATGAATCCATCTCAATTATAGGAAATTGGAATCATTAAAAAATGAATTCATCCAATCCACCCCAAGCGATAACCTAGGATCACCTCATTACCTTAATTTGAATTAACTTAAATCTGTTAGTGATCATTTAAAACCATCTTAAATCAACCTATGTTGGCCACTTCATATCCAAAAACAATCCATAGAATGCACGTGTCTGTAGGTAGTTCTTAGGTCTCAGAGGATTCGATAACCCAAACTAGACTACAAGGATTGTCCTACCTTCTTCTTTTGGGAAAATTTGAGCGTGAATCAATACACATATCATAATTAACAATGGACTTACCATGAATTAAGTCCCAAAATATTCTCACATAAGAAAACATAACCACCTTTGTTTCCAATATGAGCCATTCTATCGAACCCCTAAATCACATATCTCATACGACCAATTCATTTAGAATATAATATAATCACCCTTATCCATTAATCTAGGTGATTGTAAATTTCTACATCATAACCATTCTTTTCTATGAAATCCATTTCACATAGAATATAATCCTATCATGATTCCAAATTTTCTTAACTAAGAACCTCACATGGGATAATCATCCTTCAGTCACTAAATCCTATAACTATAATTCCAAAGCCTTACTAAGAGTAAAGAAGCCACACTATACTATCATCACATAGGGTGACCCTCCCACAAATTCATCTTTATACACCCTCCCACGATTACATATGAATATATTTCAAATAGTGTATATGCCATCTTATATAATGTCGTATTAGGTAGCAAACATAACAATATAGATTTAAGCCCCCCAGAACATTTCTTCCCCACTTATATAAGTTATCAATACCTATAGTAGCCATATAAAAAATATATGATGTCCGAATTATATCAAAAATAAATAAATTATTATAAACGTCTAAAATATTGAAATAATATTATTTCAAAAATTTATTTACTTATACATAGTCATGTAATTTCTTACAAGGTGGCATTAAAAAACAAAATCCTCAAGTAATAAGATTCATATCACCCCATAAAACCCAAAAAATAAATTCCTGTAAATAATAATACAATTAAACTTTATTACTGAATTAAATATATTCCATTTTGGTCGAAAAAGATATTATGTATGTGAGTTAAACAAACAGAATGATCATTATATTGCAATATTCTTTATCTTAGAGCATACTCTATCTATCAAAATAAAATCCACATAGCTTCATCCCAATTACACTATATTTCTATAAGAGTATAATAAAATTACTAATTCACTTCCAAATACCTAGGAGATGAATGTGAAAGAAAAGATTTGGGGAAATATAAATGAGAATACTATATAAAATCATCAAGTGAATTATACTAAATTCACATAACATTGATGTGAAAATTGAGGGAGGAAAACATATAGAGCGAGGTGTGGATTCTCTAAATTAGTTTGATAAAGATAGAGACACTCAAGGAATATATCATTTTTAAGTACATGAAGATCTCATATATCCCCCATTTCTAAAAAATAATTCTAGGATATACCAGGTTCCCATACGTCTAGTATCATAAAATATATAGATCTCCATCTACTTGGTGTAGTTTGTAGGCCCCCAAATTTCCCCGACCAGATATATAATGTCTAAAATCCCTCACTAGATTATGAATTCCCCCGGAACATGCACCTCATTCTCATTGCGAAGGTACCTTTTGGCCATCTTTATAAATTGAACTAAAAAATTGTTTCTATGAATACCTAATACCAACTCCAGGTGTATTGAACCATGCATTTTACGCATGTTATTTCATGATTCATAAATATGAATATCCATTAATATAACCCAATGATCCTAAATTCCTAGTGTATATTAAATTATAGGTTCATAATATATGGAATAAAACAAAAACATGTAATCCTTAATTTATTCCCAATAATGAGCTTCTGAAATCCATTTGAGCTTCAATATCTACATCAGATAACCTAGGGAATAAAAGAAAACAAATATTTTAGCTAAAAAAATATTTAAGAGAAAAAACATGATATGAGAGTAAAAAATGTTATTAAAATATATAAAACAATATCATAAAATTGAAGTCATAAGAGTAATAACATGGAAACATAATTTAATTATCTTAGTATCATTAGATCTTGGATGCATCAAAATTGTGCCCTAATCATAAATCATTATATAAAAACATGTCAAGGATAATTACAAAGAAAAAATCACACTGTGGATAGAGTTTTATAAGAGTATCCATGCTCCCTTATCCCAAACATGGTGTTTCAATGGAATAAAAAGGTACCCTATGAAATGGAGGGATATATAACTTTGATCCCACCAATCACATAAATTTAATATAAATGATTATTTGTGCCTCAAATGGAACTAAATCATATGGAATAAACTTATTAATTACCCCTGGGAATAAAATTGGTTCCACAATCATGCATCATATTATAGTCAATGGATATTTCATAATGAAGGAATTTGATAAATGGGGATAAAGCATGTATTACACCATCAATGAAAGGGAATGTGGGAATTGTATATATTTATGATATATATATATATAAATTATATTACATTAATTATTGTTGTCTTTTATGTATCTAAATTCATTAAAATGAGTAAACTTTTTATGAAAATACCCTTTCCATATTGAAAATAACCTCTCAAAATATAAAATTTGATTAAAATTGGAATCCTTTTATTTGAAAATACCCATGGAAATTTATACTGAATTCTTCAAATAAAATAACACTATGTAATTATGTATATATAGTATAAGTTAGAGAAAAATTCCATTTGTATTTATTAATGAAAAAAGGAACACTTCATGGAAAATTAATAGAATATTCCTATAATATTTTTTAAAAAAATATCCTATTGTGTGTAAAAATGGCATTAAAAATCATTCTAAAACATTTTGGATAACTTATTCAGAAGACATGTATTTGGAAGAAAAAGGGTTTTGAATAGAAAAGATAAATGAAGTCAAATTTTATTAAACACATTATATTTATAATTTTTTGTTACATGGAGTTGAAAATAGTACTATTATTGTAAAATATTATAACGAACTATGGGAGAACTAAATTTCGAAGTTTTACTATAAAATAATCAAATAATTTCCTTTATTTGAAATTTATGTATAAATAATCCCACATATAAAGAGAGAGAATCATATACCCATACCTTCTTTGTAATAATTGATTCAAAACCCCCATGAGTAATGTAAATTAATTGTAACATAAATATAATTGATGTATTAAGGTTTAATTATATAATATTTAGTAGGAATTTATATACACTATGAAAATGAAATAATGTTCACAAAACAAAATGTGTCTGAAAAAAGAAATTTTTTGAGATGAAAATATTACATCAAGTCAAATTCATCTCATGAATTCATTAAAATAGTAAATAATAAACTTATTGTAATTATTTAATTTAAAAATAAATTTTTTTCATACTTCCATTTCCATTAATTTTATTTTTTATCTTCTAATATTCAATTACATAACAAAGTACCTTCACATGGGATGTTTTAATGAGAAATGACTCAAATATTGAAAATTACATTTGTAAGTTGATTGAGGTAAAATAGATGATTATAAGATCATATAAATAATGTAAATTAGGATATAATTAAAATTTATAAAGATATTTTATTATTTTAAAGAAAAACATTAAATAGTATTAAAAAATTAATCTACCTTATAATCATTGAGATGGTACGATGTACGTATGAATGAGTAATGTTTCCATTTTTCTGATTACCATGATAGAAATAAGGTAAGTTTTATTTTAAATACATAGTATTATATTTATATTATAAATATCATAGTTTTTCATAAAATATCCTATAATGTACCATTCTTGTGATGCGGTAATACAAATGAATCACACTTCACAATGAGGCGGCAGTTCTATGTACACGTGACTATTGTTATCGTTTATTTAATGGATGGTATGGTGTGAAATTATATGATATTTTTCATTAAAATAATGATTATTATTTTATAAATATCATATATACACCTAAAATTAATCCCCATTATAGTATATGTAATATGTAATCATAATGATAATCAAATTGCTTCGCAAGACAGTACTCTGGTGTCCACATGAACAATGTTATTGTATTCTCTAGGTAATGGAATGTAAAAAAGGTGGTCGTGATATTATGATTAGTTATGTATTATAATATCATAAAAAATATAAAATAATTATAAATATCATTATCTATTTCCTTAAGATGAATTGGTGAAAAACGAATTACAAGAGTTCATATAGCGGTAGTCCACCGAACACCCAATCAATGATTTTTTCCAAATTGACGGGGGAGGATGTTGTTGTGAGTCATTAATATAACATAAAATATATTATTATCTTTAAGATACTGATGTTATTATATAATAATGTTTTATGTTTTTATTATGGAGGTTGATGAAGAAATAAAATAAAATTCATGGACGAGGACGTTATGTCTTCTTCGAAAAACATATTTATGATTGAACCCAAACCTTCCTAGGATAAATTTATTATCTTGAAAAGGATTATAGTATAAATAAAGGTTAATAATTATTTTATTTGGGTAGGTATTAGATGACCTCATTTTTATTGGATGTTTGACAAGGGGAGGAGGGTGGGTGAAATTTTATATGTGTGTTGGAAGACATAATTGGAATTTTTTTATATAAGGAATTACACTCAGTTTTTTCTCATACTATAAGGATAGAAAATCCACCATTTCTTATCCTTAAAATATATAAGGTCTAAAAATTACCAGAAAAATAATTAGACATTTTTTTCATTATTTTTCAATATTGTATGTTTTTGTCTTAACCCCATAGTAACAAATGTTTACATTCACGGTGATAAATAAATGTTATTAATTTCACTATTAAATATGGAAAAATAATATGTCGAACTTATTAGATAATATAAAATATTATTATTAAAAATATTAAATTAAATATTCCAAATAATACTCACATAATATTCCATATTTATTTTAAAATTAAACCCTCAAATGTGTCGAACAAACAAGTCTCTAAATGAAAAATGTTTGAAAAATTTTAAAATCCTTTATATCAAAATTCATTATGAAATTGATAAAAATAACATCTGTAAACAAATTTAAATACAATATAATTTATTTTAAATTTAAAAAATCATTAATAAAATTTTGTGTTTTTAAAATATTTAAATGAGAAGGAATTTTTTTAAAAAAAACAATTTATTTATTTTTTCCTTTAAAATGAATATTTTAAAAAAATCACAAAAAATTCAGCCAATGTTAATTTCAATATCAATATGTCTAAAAATATTCTAATTTTTTAAAATAAATTTTCAAAAATTGTTAAATAATGATTTTATTATAAGTTTAAGAAATTATATTAAAGTACTTTTTTAAAAAAATCTATTATGATGTGTAAAATTGGATATATTCGTATCTCATATCTTGAAAAAATATTAATTGAATGATAAAACATGAGATTCAATATAATATATATATATAATCAAAACTATTCCCCAAAATTTATTTATTCACTTTATATTTATAATACATGATTGTGTTCATAAATACATTTTTTCATATTTACAATTTGTTTATTTTCATTTTTTATTTTAAATTAAAATTAATTGATAACCAAAAAAGTTATGTAAATATTTTTTATCCATAAAATTTCCTTAAATTAGGTAATCTTATCCATAACCCCCATTCAAAAATCTATGTGACAATTTTTACACTAAATATTTATATTTTAATTATTTATCATGATTTTTTTTACACTTGGTGAAGTGTGTAACAATAGATATTGAATAAATTATACTTATTTAACATATATATTAAATAATATGTTATTATTTTAAATTATTCCTCTTATAAATAAAATATTCACCTCTAATTTAATGTTATCTCAGAAATCAGGGTTTTAACATTAGAAAATTTCTTTTATTAAAACATCTCGTTATTAAAAGGGTTAATATAATACTCATTTTAAAAAAAATTAGAAAGAATGGTCATATAGAAATACACATAACTAGGGTTCCATTTCAGTGAACATTGGTGGGATGTGAATTTATGAACATTTATAGAAAGCATAAATATTTATAGATAGTGTTAGAGATCATATATCACTAGAAAATTAATAATCTTGAGAAAGTCAACAATTAAAAATCTATAATTATATAATGAATTAAAAGACCATTGATTCATAAAATATGATGCAAAAAAGGGAACATATTTTATTCATGTTCCTCTTACTATAGTTGAGGAATTCATTTTATATCATAGTAGATAACACTAAATAATATACTTACATGACATATTTTGATTTCAGAATAAAAATTTACTTTTTTTTGTGTATCATTGAATTTCAACATTAACGCTTTATTAAAGGAAATGATTATACAATATAAATTACTAATGCATATATCACTATAATTAAATTTTAACATATCATAAGATTCATAAAATAGACAAAAAATATTGATCATATCAATATTAAAACCGAAACTATTAACATAATGCAATATAATCACCAAAATGAATTTGAAAATATTATTATTTAAAATTAAGCAATAAAAGAAAAGGTTTAACCTTAAAAATTACATAAATAAGTTTCCCAATATCCCAAAAACCCTTAATACCCTTAAAGTAAATAATAGTTTTCAAAATAATGTTTATCCTATACCCATAAATTTATATATCTAAAAACATAGTAGAATTTATTTATAATAATATTTTATGATAAAAAAATGATATATATATATATCTCAAAAAATATTTATTTTCCCAAATTATTATTAATCACCTCAAAATGCTAAAAGTTAAAAAATAAATAATCTTCAAATATGATTTAAAAAATAAAATATATATTTATTTCCAAAAACATTTCTATGAAAAAAATATCCTACTGCATATTACATCACATTGGCTAGTAGTAGGTGACACACCCTTATATACTTTCATTTGAGGGTTCAATCCTCACATCCTTACCCGGGCAATGGGTTTTTATCCATCATACAGTTCCCTTTTTATCTAAAACTATTGAAGAACATATGTGAAAATAATATTCATAACTTACCTTGATCCTATAATATTATAAAAAAATGTCATCAGAAAAAATTATTATAGTATTAATTTATCCACCCTTTTTTACAGTATCTTTTTTCTATCCAACTCATTCTTTTTTACAAAATAAACTAACATTAACTAATTATAATTATATAAATATAAAAGAATTCTATAATATTATCATTTTCTAAATCATGTTTTTATAATTGAATATCACATGAATCTAAAATATTCATTCATGTTCATTACTACCATTCAACATATTCTTACAAATCCATAGAGAAAACTACTCCAAAACAATCTTTATAAATTTCAGTATTCTGTTAACAAGAAGATCATATTAAAAAATAATTCAGAAATAGGATTCTTATCTCCCAATATATAAAAAATTCAATTTATCCACTTCCTTGACTGTAAAAATGTATGAAAATTATAATTAATCAATATACTTGGGAATTTAATTGAATAATTACTATGTTTCCCATGTATAAAACATTTATATTTTTAAGTAATTCTTTTCTCTACACCCATTATTTCTATATAGAAAACATCTTCCCGACAATATAATTTTTTTTTATTATTCCCAAATTAAACGTAAGTTTAAAATTTAATATTCTTTAATTATTCTTTCATTATAACTAGAAGATTAATGACACATATTCCTTCTCGTATTTGGGGTGTTTGGATGTTAAACTATTTTCTCATTGTTGATTACAATTTGAGATAACTCATTTGGAATCACAACAGGATTTAAAAATATTTATCCAATTAGGATATGTAACTCATTAAAGAATTTATTACATTTACCATCAAAATGGTAATTTTTATTCTTTTTCCAATTGTTCACTTTTAACAAAAAAGATAAAATGAAAAAATATTATAATTTATAAACATAATAATGGGAAACAAATAATGTCACAACCAGTTTTTCATGTATTGGTTTTGATCCAGTGCATTGGAAATATTAATCCTTTTCTTCGGTTTTTGGTGAGGTGAATGTTGAGTGTTGAGCTTCCATCTATTTCTAATCATCCTACCATGGGTTCCCAATATAGTTTTTTTGTGTTTTTGGATAAATTGTTTGTCACATTAACATTTGGGCTAACCGTGAGCCCATTTTCAGATTAAAATTTTTTTCTTTTATAACTCATTATTTATTCAACATTTTTTACTCATTCCAATTCAAACATGGCTTCCCCTGACTTAGTAAAAAATAAATACCCTTTTTTACCCCATTATATATTCATAATCAGAGTGGATTTGGGTTCTTTATTCGGGTATTGGCCCAGCCGGTGAGACCATTTCCAGTTTTAAAACATTAATTGGATTATTTTATAACATATTCATTTTTTAATATTTTTTACTGATTCAACATCTAACTAGAGGACAATAAAACTAGGTGCACCACATGATCTATTTCATCTATTTGAGGCTTATATTCATTAGGTATTACGGAAAACTACCTCAAGGTTTCTCCAACTGTCCAGTTTTGAGGAGGTAATTTGTTTCATTCATAAATAATTATTTTTACTATATTAACACAGAATTTTCATCCCTAGGTTCTTATAGATATAAGGATCCTATCCAAGTAATTCCATGCCAATCCATTTTATCTAAGGGGGTATATCTAAAGGAAGATGACGATATTTATAGTTTCCAAGGTGACATTCCATATCCTTTATCCTCCATCTTCCTCCTCCTTTAATTATTTAATGGTATTATCTTCTCCCATGGTTAAGATAGACCTAGGTTTATATTATTACATTATTTTTATTGGATTTTTTTAGTTTGGGAGTGGTTTTTATAGGTTTATGTTATATAAAACCTCAGATGGTGATAGCGTGTGTGTGTTTCCATTCTGCCAAGGATTTGTGGTAGGTTTCCCATTGAACATGTCTTTTTATTTAAGATTTATTTATTTATAGGTATTTTAATCCTATAAAAGATCTAATTATTTTGTTATAAGCCTTCAATAACTTTATTTGGTGGGAAAAGTGGTGTGTATGCCTTGTTTTCTGAAAAGTAGTGGTGTTTTGTTATAAAATTGCATACTATGTTGTTTTTTAAATGTTCAATTTATTATCACACAAAGAATGTGATGTTTAAAACTCAGTTAAGGGTATTTTGAACATATTTCAGAATCTTGAATAAAATTATGGAATGAAATTGGTATTTTTAATTCTTTTCTAGTGTTAAAAATTAATTGTGTTGTTACAGATTTCATGTCATGTCTTCGGTAAATCGCCCGGTTGGATTTTATATGTAAAGTGTGATATAAAATGATTTATTTGGATATATAAAAATATGGAAATATTTAAAATTATATTTTGGGTCCTTCTATGGATTTAAAATATAGCATTGGTTGTAAAAACAAATGGGTTTTTCGTTTATAACATGATTTGTCCCCAATTGCCGAAAATGGCCAATTTGGCATCCCTATAAAAATGGTTGTGCATTGGATGTGTATCCTGAATGTTTTAAATAATTTTATGAGCTTTTTTTATTTTTTAAATGGTGTGTATACACACATTTTTTAAAATTTTAATTTCTACCTTTGGAAAATTTTAGTTTTGAGAAATGCTTAAAGGCTCATTCGGTATCTTTGTGAAAAATGGTAAAATATTTTTTATGAAAACAACTTTTAGATGATTCTCCTACCATGATTATTTTCATATAATGGATGTTATTTCCTTTCTGAGTGATTTTTTTTATACATTATGAGAGTTCCTTATGTGGGACTCTAAACATTGTTTGGATTAATGGCATGAGATCAGTCCATTGAGTGACTTGGGGTGACGTCTATTGTGAATTATTGTTATAAATATGTTGCAATTAGATGATAGGATAACATTGATTAGATCACCCCCATTAGATAATTGAGACATTGGAACTAGGAATATTGATAGAATATTATATGAATGACTGTTTCATTGGTAGGTTAAGGTAATGACCATTTTCCCAATGTTGGTGGATATATTGGGTTTATTGCTATGGGATTTTCCATCACCCTGCCTGAGAAAGGATGATCGAGCGCATTTAATTATTTTTCATCATGTGTCACATGCATATGGGTATGAGGTCTCATGTATTGTTGTCTCTAGATTATTATTGATTTCATATGTTCACTCATGTCAATTTGGATTTCAGTTTCTTGTAGTGATGAATATGATTCTTGTTTGTACATGTGCATTGCCTTTTTTGTGTGATTATAATAGTGGCATCTTGTGTAATGTTTTTCTACGAAAATGATGGGATGGTTTTCATAAGGAATATGAAAATGGTTTTAAAATTAATGTTTTTTATCCTCTTTGTAGAAATATAAAAAATTTAACATCACTTTCCCCATGAAAATTTTATTGCCACGCTAGTTGAAGGAATCTAGTTTTGAAAATGAATATGGGAAATAGGTTGTAATTTTTATTAAGTAATATTGTAGAAAACCTTAATTTTATATATTTTAGTTCAAAAATTAAATTGATGTTTCCTAAATTTTAATTAATTGTCTTTAGTAATAGATTATCAGGCTAGCCTACTATGTTAAAATACTCATGTCTATAGGTCTTTTTGTTTTTATCCCATGTGTAAGTTTAAATATTATTTTGGTAACCTTAAGTGACTTGTGATCGTTCTGTTGAAGAGTGTTGAGTAAGGTCACATGGATTAGATGGTCATCAGGTCCGGTTTTTTTAGTTGTATCATTCAGTTGAATTGATGTTTGGTTATATACATATTGATCACGTCAGTTTTTTTTTAATTTGTGTTGGACAATCCACTCTTTCTTATATTTATTTTATTGTTTATATTTTGGTGAAATTTTTCCTCCATCTAATCTAATGATTCCTGACATTATTTTCATGTCCATGGGGATCTATAAGTCTATCTAGGCAATGTCATATATAAGTTTGGGTACCCAGTTCGGGGTCGACCCAGGCTGGTTCTTGACAACATGTTATTAGAGCATGTCAGATCCTATAAGATCATTCTTTTTAGAGCTCCCTTTTTTATTTAGGAATGTCAATGTAGATGGAGTTGGATTTTTGGGACATTATGGGTAGGTTTGGGAATAATGTCATAGAATCATTCTTGTTCTAATTCTCAATAGGTCATGATAAATCTAGTTTCATTTGTGTCCTTGGTTCTTGTATATTGATTGGTGTTGGGACAAGATAAAGGAGTTGTGCTAATGGTTTCTGTGAGATCACAGGTCCTGGAAAGCCATGTGGAGCCAGGGATTGGTCATAAGAAGAATCTTTATATTGGTGGTGTGCTTGACATATGGTCTCCAACCATATGTTCAAGTCAACCACAAACACTTTTTCCATTTTTGTGTTAGACTTTTGGACCATTCATTAATTCACAAAATCATTTTGAAAATGCTTGTGTGAAATTTGATGAAATGTTTTTTAAAGATATGGATGGATTTTGAAGTGTGGAAAATGGGGTTTCAAAATTTAATATAATAAGGGGTTTGGAATGGTGGGTTTTTTGGTGAAACAAATTTTGGCGATAAATTGGAATTAATTTAACTTGATTAATTTTCCTTAATATAAATGCATGGGTCGTTGAAATGAAATATTTTGAAAGCATGGATTATTTTAAAGTGATTATGAATCTTATTATAAATGGGATATATTGGGATGTTTAAAATTTTTTGAATCTAATGAATTGGTTTTTGAATGTTGTTTTGAGTGGTTGGTTTTTTTCTGAAAAGGGTTTTATTCTTTGTTGCTATCATATTTTGAAATGAGACCTTGCTAAAAAAATTTAAAATGAATTTTTAATGGGTGGTTTGTGTTCCTTTAGATGGTAAATTATTTTCAAGGTGGGTTGAATGGTTTGGTTGGAAAACTAAGGTTTTTTGTTTTCTCCTATGGTGTCTTCATGGGATATCACATGAATTGTTTTATATGGGAATGTGGATGAATTCCCATCATGAAATGGTGGATGGGTCCCGGGGTGGCACAGAAACAGGCTTGTCGGTGAGACTCTAAAGAATACCAATGGTGAGTGTCTAACACACCATGTTTGTTTTAAATTAATGATGTTTTCAAAAGTAATATTTTTTTTATAGTGAATTGTTTTATATTTTTCAAATATTATCACATGTGCGGTTTTGGTTCATGAGGATTTTTGTTATTGAGTTATTCTTGATTTGGTTCTTGGTTTTTACTTGTTCAGTAGATTTTCCCATGATGATTTGATGGGTGATCGTTGTGTAGTTTTAGGGGATTACCCATTATTGTAATTTCTAGTGGATCAGCCTAAGTATTTCATTATGGAGTTTCGTAGACTGAATCAGGACCTCTTTTACATACAAGTATATCATATCTAGGAAAAAGAGTTTATGCGAAAGATTGAAATGAACATTATCCTCATCGAGTTGCTTGAGTTTTTAATGGTTATGTTTCCAACATTCATGCTTGAAGGTTCAATAATGAGTTGGTGGTAGTTGGTGTTTCGAAACAAACCCCATGACGATGTTACGTGGGAGTTCTTCATGGTTTTTTTCATTCATCAGTATTTCTTAGAGATGGAAAGGGTAAGAAATGGGATGGATATGGGCTGTCTGCAGAAAGGTGATGGATCAATGTCAGATTATTTCCATCATTTTATGAACCTAGTACCTTATGATTCAGTGTGTTTTCCAAATGATTCCTTAAAGGATTGAGGATTCGAAGTTGGGATTCACACCGATTTGCAGTCAATAATTTTAGATTTCAGCTTTACGTCATTTTCTAATGTAGTGGATCAAGCATTCCATGATGATGCCACTATGGTTAGAGTGATCAAGTTAGTATTCACTCCTTCAATCCCTATGTATAGTGGGGAATATTCTAGTAAGGAGACGAGAATGTATATGAATATTGATAGAGAGTATTGTGGAATTAAAATTCCTCAGGATCCTTTATCAACCTCCTTGGGGTGGGATGTCCTTGTGTGCTATCAGTGGGGCATGTCGGGTAACAAGAAGTCACTGTGTCCAATAACTCTAAATCCCTACCATGTACGTGTACTCTTGGGTCAAATGAATAGATTATGTCGAGGCATTTTTAGAAATCTTCAAGGAGGCAAGTACCATAAGTAATGTTTTATTGGGGATTTGCTTAATGATTATTTTTTATATATCCTTATTGTGTATGAGTTATTTTTTCATGGAATTCATACGGATGTTGTTTTGGTTTCTGTGATGTATGGGATGTTGTGGCTCTGACCTTAACTCATGTTTTCAATGGAAGTGCAGTTTTTATGCCATAAGTTTCGAGCATTCTCTTTTATATAATCGAATGATGTTTGTTCAAGTTTGGGATTAGCATTTCTTAACAATGATGTAGTAGATGCCTCATCCTTGAGTGTTGTAGCCATAGGTCATGGAGTGAAACTCTCGTGTATTCATTAATCTCATAGGTTTAAGGATTTTGAATAGTCTTGTGCCTTCACCCTTGTGGTGGGGGAGTTTTAATCCGTGAAAAAAGTGTTGGATCAGCTCTTTTCCCCTCCATACGGGAGTGGGACATTTAAATGCTCAAGTAGTTTTACTATAAGCATGGTTGGTAGGCTGTTTTGGGGGATATTGGTTGGGCATGTGTGGTAGATACACATTCCTTATGTTGGTGGAATTATCATTTTGTTATAGATTGTTGGTTCTTAATGGTGTGGGGAACCAGCTCAGGTTTCATAGAGATTCTTCAAAAGAATTTAATATGTGATAGTTGTTTCTTAGTGGGGGTGAGTCCATTCCAGAATCCCTTGGAATGTTTGTTTTTTTAGTTCTCTTTGGTTGGGGTTATTGTTGGGTTCTTAGGGATAAAGATCAACAATATGGTTCAGGTCTTTGTTTTAGAGGTAGTGACTCGATCTTTCCACTCTTTCCTCGGATGTGGTTTTGGGATGGTATTTTGGTTAGGAAAGAGGATTATGTTCTGTTATTGGGGGATGAAATGTCATTTTTTAGAGGTAGGACCATTTTGATAATGAATCCTTAGTTTTCTTCTTTCAGCTTGAATTTATTATGGCATTTTGGGGGAAGAAAGATTTAATAGTGGGGAGAATTGTCACCCAGAGTTTTTCATGTCTTTATTTTCATCCGGTTCATTGGAAATCCCGATACATTTCATGGGTTTTAGGTGAGTTTGATTTTGATTTTCAAACTTCCATATATGTATAATCATCCTAAAATGGGTTCCATATTGCTTGTTTCGTATTCTTTGGGGAAAAGGATGGTTACTTCATGATTTGGTCCAACCTTTAGTCCATTTTCATATTTAAAAACAAAATTTATTTCGTTTATAACTCCTTTGTTTTTCAAAATTATTCAATCATTTATCTTCCTAATTAGACCCTATTGACCTATTCAATCCGCCATATCATTTTGGAGCACCTTAAGAATTCATAATCATGGTGGATTTGGGTTATTTCTTTAGGTATTGGGCCAGCCCATGAGCCCATATCCAGTTTAAAAAAATAAAATTATTCTTTTATACAATATTATTTTTTTATATTTTCTGTGATTCCACAACTAACCCAATAAAAATTACCCTAATAAGATCCCGAAGTTCAATTTACCATACATTGAGTTCATATTAATCTAGGATTATGGTGATCTTCCTCAAGGGTTCTCAAATCGTCCATATTTGAAGAGGTAATTTGATTGTTTCATGAATAATAATTTTTTAACAATCCTCCCCCCACAAATTATCATTACCTGGATCTTCGAGACATATTTAGTCTCTACATGGAGTTCCAACCCTTTACTATTCGACAAAGACTGTAGATATAAGGGACGAAGAATGGTTTTATAGTTTCCAATGTGAGATTCCTTCTCCATTTTCATCTCTCTTACCGCCCCTTTCATTATTTCATGGTTTTCTCTTCTCCCATGGTCATGCATGACCTAGGATTATATTATCCAATGAATTTTTATTGGGGTTTTTCTTTTTTGGGGATTTTCTTCATAGGTTTAGGGTTTATAAACCCTTGGATAGTGATATCAAGTGTGACATTCCATTCCGACAAGGATTTGAGGTAGGTTTCCCATTACACATGTCTATATTATTTCAGATTCATCGTTTTCATGGTATTTTAATCCTCTAAAAAATATGAGTATCTTTTTTAATCCATGGAAACTTTTTTTTTGTGTGAAATGTAATGTCCCAAACCCTCCTGGTCCAATACTTTGCCAAATTTCTTGTGTTTGGCATTCCCTGGACACATCGGGTCCAGATCCTATGGTAGGCCTATCAATGGCAGGATGTCATTGTGGTGTCAACCATTAGTGGCACCAATTGGTGCGACAAACGATCAGTGTTTCACTGATCATTGCCAGAGGGGATTTTTGGGTTTATCTTCCCCAGTTTTTCATGTAATGCCTAGTTTACATCTTTTTTACCTTTTAAAAGTTGTTCAAGCCCGTTTTCGCCCCAAAAACAATGTTTTAAATTCCTAAGAGTGGGGGGAAGCTCAACTGTCCCAGATTTTGTGTTTGTGTAACGCATTTTCCCTCCATTTAAATAAAATCATTTAACTCACACCTGTTATATCCACCTCCCCAATGAGTATTATTAAATAACAATAAATTCCATCATGTGTTACCACCCAAATGCGTAGTCAAACCGTGATCCGCCTTTAAATCTGTTTAAGATCATGATATCCCGTAGCACTGGGATCTCATATTTATATCACACTATAATTCTTTCTTTCTTCTTCATGGCTAGTTTATTTCTTACCTTGGTGCGTTTGGAGTCCCTTTCCTGAGGTGAGTGGTGTGCTTATGATCTTATCCTTTCCTAGTCATTCTAGGAGTCCCCAATGTTACTCCCCTATAAGTCATGCATCCCGAGTTCTTGGTGCGCGGAGATAAATGTAGATATTTGATCATCCAAGTAGGTTTTTTTCCTTAGTCTCCTTTTACTGTGTATCATGCGGGGTGGTTATGCTATTGTTTCTGTGGGAATGGATGAATCTAAACCTTAATGAAGATAATAAATGGTATTTTAAAGAATGAAGGGGGTGTGATGGATGTTTCTGTTGTAATCTATATCCTTGATTTTGTATTGTGAATTTTACCGGCTTATTCCCACAGAGAATCGTAATCGTTGGTGGTCCTTTCTTGTGCACTAATCAACCTCTATTTTTCAGGATATTTATGTGATTGAATGGTTGTAACATGGAAACTATAAAATCATGTAATCTTTGTTGATTAAATGGATGCCCAATGAATACGAATCCTTGTGTGATCACTCTAGTTAATCGGTAAGACTGAACTGAATGAATGGCATATTCAAATTTGAAAACTCCCTTGCTCTGTTCTAGTGATGTTTATGGTTGATTTTTTGGAAGTGATGTGGATGGGGATGGGATCCTCTATTGTGGTGCAGTTGTTGGTTTTTGGATCTAAGGCCGTGTGGGGCCGTATGGTGGGGCTTGGTTTGGTTCCAGCACATTGTGGGATCTCACAGATCCCTTTTGTTGTTGTGACCATACAAGAGAACCGGGTGTGAATTCTTAAATTGTTGTTTGGATTTTTTTCCTTTACTTGGCTTGTGGCTATACCTATTAGTTTCCTAGTAGTGCAGAATTTACATGAAAGGAATCAGTTGAATATATAAATAGAATGGGTTAAATGGAAAATTATTTTCCGGAAATGAGTTGTGACATGGTTGCGGGTGTGATGCTTCTTATAAATGATTAGTAATGAGGGTGCTTTTGGTTGGGCTGGTTTTAGAACCCCAAGGATGGGTTGAGTGTTTGTTACAAATATAAATAATTTAGTTTTCATGTTTCTTATTCGTGCCCCATCCAAGTTGAGCACTTCATGCCGAACACCCCCATTTCAAGGGGGAGGGTGTATTTCCAAACACCCCTATGAGTGTCTGGTTATTAGATCCTTTTCTTCTACCTTTCCCGAGTAGCCGAAGACCCTTTTGGTAGGATTTGATGGCTTGAGGACCATTATAGGCCAAGATTATTCGGATAGGGAAGCTGTGGTGGTTGACCCAGGTTTGTACAGGCAGTTTATTTCCCTTGTATCCTCGGGATAAGGACCAGGTGTCTTCAGGCGTGGAGGTAGTTGTTCTGGCCTAGGTGTTTGCGGGGTGTGGTTACATGGGGTTTTTTGGCCTAGGTGTTTGCATACGGGATGCGTGGTTTTGATAGCCCAAGTGTTTGCGGGCAGGACACATGGATGTTGTAGCCCAAGTGTGTACGGGTGGGGGGATGGTAGTGGGACTGCAGTGAGAATGGAGGGAGAGGTTTGACGCATACAATGTCTTCAATAACCAATGGGGAAGTTGTGCAGGGTACCCAAATATCGATGTGTTACTGCTATTACTGATTTGAATTGCGTTATTTGGGGATTGTTCCTTCGTGAGGTTTGAGTGGATATTTTTCCTTATAAGGCGTTTTGGTTATCTATTAGTTTCTACAGAGAATTAGAATGCCTCCCCACTTGTGCATGAGAGCTTTTATGTTTTCCCTACTGAGTATACCTGTAAACTCACCCTACGTTTTTAAACTGCATTCAGTTTTCCAGGAGAACATCAGGGATTGTGAGGAAATGTACTAGCTCAGACGTTGGGAGAGTTGTTGTTGCTATTTTTTTCTTTTCTCGATACCTTTCGTTGGGGTTTTCTTGTACTTTTGTAGTATTTAAATTTGGACATGAATATTGGAATGGTATGATTTTGTCATTACTTTTAACTCCAGTTTTGGAATTGTTGGGATTTACTATCCTATCTTCCAATCCAACTGTATAAATAGGGTAATGCCTTTAATCATTTTTGTGATTCTATATCCTTGGTGCTAGTTGACAATCCCTGGCCTATTGAAGGTGGGTCTTGGGGGTCATTATCTCTCCTTCAACGTAATGAAGGAAGGTTCTGGCATTCTGTTATCACTTCTCTCATCTTGGTAATGGTGGGTCGTGAGAGAATGGTATCAATGGAAGGTTGAGAGATAGGATGGAGTCCTGAGTTAGTCATAGTGAGAATTTCAATGGATGTTATGGAAACAATGTTGGGCAATCTTGGTGCATGAAATAGGTCAGAGAAGACTAGCTAGGACATGAGATTTAGGGCCCCACGTGATCTGATGCAAGTAATCTGGGCCTACTTAACGGCCAAGTGAGGCTACACTGATTGTAGGGTAGAGACCCTTGGAAAGGTAAATGCACTCTAATGACTTATGTTCGTGTGTTTGTCAGGTATTTTAGGGATTTATAATGAATAATAAGTCATAGAAAATTTAAAATCAATCTTCTACACTACTCGGGCTTAGGCATTCGTTGTTTATCATGCAACTAAGGAACACGGGCGACAACCATGAGTAGTACGGGTGATCGAGGCCCAAAAATCTATTTTGGCTGATCATCAGAGGGTTGATCGAGAGGAGGTGGATGAACAGGGGTGGAGGAATCTTTGCGCATTTCATTGGAAGACCCTCATGAAGTATGAGGGTAGCGTCTCGGGCATGGAGATAGAGAGCTATCTCGAGGAGCTGGTGATAGATTTTAGCTTGATCTGGGCTCCGACTGAGTACTATGTTCCTCTGGATGTAAGCCAGAGGCTGGGAGAGGCACGTCAAAGGTGGAATCTCTACATTGGGGAGAAAAGGGAGGCTGAAGTTGCATGAACTGACTTGGAGAAGGAGTTCAGGGCACAATTACTCTCTTCCATGATGAAGGATGAGAAGAGGCAGAAGATGCTATCCCTCTAGCAGGGGAGCATGTTAGTGAGGGAGTTGGGGATCAGGTTCAAATATCTCCTTAGTTTTTCTCCAGAAATTTTCCATATGGGGAGTCTCAGGTGAGACATTTAGGGAATGCACTCTGACCATCTCTCCAATATGTTGTTACTCCCTTCAGCCTACTGACGTACATGGAGGTCCAAAATAAGGCTGATGTGGTGGAGAGGATGCACACACTAGGAGGTATGACTTTAGAGGGAAGAAATATGGGATTTCCAAAGGGGATGGCTGTCAGAAGTAGGCCTCCAGCATCATGGAATTATAGTTTTCGACCAGTGGGGAGAAGCCCCCAGCAGTTTCAGTTTCGAGCTCCCGATCCTCACCCATTTCTCACAGGCCCCGGACCAAGGTGATTCATCTGTGGGAGCCATGGGCTTTTTCAGGATCAGATCTCAGACAGAGTGCTATATAGTGGGGGGGGGGAGGTTCAGTTCCCACCTTAGCAGTAGCAGTTTCTAGCCAGGCCCATTCAGTAGGAGAAGAAGGATCAGTAAGATCACGAAATTATGGGGGCAGACGTGGCATGAGGAGGTCAACCCCATGGTTCTCCTCAAGGACCTCAACTAGGGCATGGTCGGGGAGGTGGTCAACAGCCGAGAGGTAGAGGAGTTGAGCATGGGCAGTTGCACGTTGCAAAGGTAGCAGTTCCAGTATGTTCAGAAGTCGTTCGAGGTATGATCAGCTTGTTTAGTACTCTTTACTAGGCCTTCTTTGATATGGGAGCTTCACACTCCTTTTTCACTTGTTTTGGCCCATGCTCTGGGTATAGAAGCTGAGAGTCTTCCAGTGCCCCTGGTCTTTATTATGCCAATCAGAGGTTATAAATTCTTGTTTTATGTTTGCTGAGGGTGTATAATGATGATGGTTCCACATCAGCCTATCAGGGATCCTATACTATTGCAGATACATCCATATTATTTCATCATAGGCATCGACTATCTATTTTATGTTCACACTGTTATAAACTGTTTCTGAAAAAGAGTCATGTTCTCTGATGGGGATGGCCAGCGTCTGACTTTCAATGCCTAGAGGGGTTTCTAGGAATGTTGTCGGTGGGTGGAGCCCCTCATTTCCTTGTTGGGTGACTTTTCAGTGGTTTCGGCAGATACAGTTATGATGTATGTGTCGGGGATCGTTAATGAGTTCATGGACGTCTTCCATGAAGAAGTGGATACTCTACCCCCTTGATGTGATGTTGTGTTTGGGATAGAAATCAAACCTATTGTTCCTCTGATCTCGATGTCTCCTTATCGGATGGCACCTTCTGAGCTATGGGAGTTGCGGATTCAGATTGAGGAATAGAAGAATAGTTATTCCCAACCTAGAGTGTCCCCATGGGGTGATCCGGTCTTGTTCACGAAGAAGGAAGATAGTGGTCTTAAGATGTGCATTGACTACCGAAGACTAAATTAGGAAAAAATCAAGAATAGTTACATTCTCCTCAGGATAGATGATCACTTTCACTTTTTGAGGGGTGCAGGTTGGTTCTTTAAGATCAATCTGTGGTCCAGGTATAACTAGTTAATGGTGAAGGACAATGATACCCCGAAGACTGCTTTTTTAGGTACAGGTATGGACACTTTGAGTTCATAGTCATGTCATTTTATGTTATTAATGCATCTTCTGTGTTCATGGGGATCATAAACTATGTTTTCCATGAGTTTTTGGACCAGTTTGTCATTGTCTTCGTCAATGACATTTGGATCTCCTCAATATCAGACGAGGAGCATTATAATCACCTCAGGATATTCTTGGAAACCTTTCAACACCACTAACTCTATAGGATGTTTTCATAGTGTATGTTCCTTACACGATTAGTGCATTTCCTTGGACACATTGTGTCTCAGCAAGTGGAAGCAGTTGACTCGTCAAAGGTGGAAGCGGTTGTTTCTTGGGAAGCACCCAAGAATGTGACAGAGGCTCGAAGCATTCTAGGTCTGTCAGGCTATTATCAGAGGTTGTTAGACAACTTCTCTCGAGTTGCATCTCCCTTGACAGCTTTGACCAGAAAGGATCAGGCATTCGTATGGAGTGAGCAGTTTCGGGAAGCATTCAACTATCTGAAAGAAGGGTTAGTCAGCTCTCTAATGCTCAGGTTTCCAGAGGAAGGGGTGTTATATGAGGTTTTTTGTGATGCTTCTAGACTTGGAATGGGGTGTGATCTGATGTAGTATTGGGGAGTGATATCTTATGGGTCTAGGTAGTTACATCCTCATGAGAATAACTATTCCACCCAAGAACTAGAGCTTGCAGCAGTAGTGTTCGTGTTAAGGTTTTGGCTGCATTACCTCTTCGGGGAGCAATTTTTGGTATTTACAGATCATAAGAGTTTGAGGAATATCTTTACCCAGAATGACCTGAATATTTTACAATGAATGTGGGTGGAGTTTCTTCAAGTCTACAACTTTTAGATATCTTACACTGAAGGTAACATGAATGTTCTGGCTAATGCCTTGAGCAGGAAGTCACAGAGGGAAGCTGTTTAGGAATCTACAGATGATTGGAAGTCAATGGAGGAGTTGGATACCCTACAACAGGACGCAACGGTGGATGGTGGTAGAGGTTTCCTATTTCAGATGAATGTTTCATCCTCTATGTTGTGGGAGGTGGATGAGACTTAGTGGGGATACTTTCAGAGTGAAGTGGTGTGTGATCCATTTAACCATGGAAATGCTCTGGAAGGGTTGTGGAAGGTTGGTCAGAATCATATTCTTTTCCAGTGGAATTTGTTTGTACTAGAGGTGATGCAGGAATAATTTCTCTGTGAGTTCCCGAAATCACTCATAGTGGTATGCTCTGGTGTTTCCAAGATGTACCAAGGCTTAAGGGAACAATTCTGGTGGCCCGAGGTGAAATGGGTAGTGGCGGAGTTCGTGGCAAGGTGCATGGTGTGTCACCAGGTGAAGGCTGAACACCATGTCCCAGTAGGTTTGTTGCACCCTTTAGATGTCCCTAAGTGGAAGTGGGATGCAGTATCGATATATTTTTTCACAGGACTACCTAGGGTTCAAGAAGGCTGTAATGCTATATGTGTAGTGGTAGACAGATTTATGAAATCATCCCACTTCCTGGCGATCAAGGAGTCGAGTGTGGTGAATGCATTATCACGGAGATACATTGATGAGGTGGGGTGGGTGCAAGGAGTTATGAGGTCCATAGTCTCATATAGGTATGCACAGTTTTCCTCATGAGTCTGGAGGGGATTGCAGCATTCTTTTGACACCCAGCTACACCTTAGCACAGCTTTCCACCCCCATAAAAATGTGAAGAGAGTGCGAACCATCCAGACCTTGGAGGATATGCTATGGGCATGTGTTTTGGTCTTTAGGGGTATCATGAGAAATTAATTTTCCATTATTAGAGTTTTCCTACAATAATAGCTATCACTGTACTATTGGCATGGAACCATTTGAAGCATTTTACAGGAGGATATGTCGTTTTTCGGTGTGCTAGACCGATGTTGGAGAGGCAGGTTTTATCAGAAAATAGGTGGTGCAGATTACAATGAAGAAGGATCAGGTAGTGTGTGATAGGATTAAGGCATCCTAGGATCGGTAGAATTCGTATGTTAATCATAGGAGAAGGCCCTTGGAGTTTGAGGTTGGAGACCATGTGTTCTTGATGGTTTTCCCTATATGTGGGCAGTGAAGGTTCAATGAGGGGGGGAAATCTCTCTCCTAGGTTCATTTGGCCTTTCAAAGTGTTGGGTGAGTTGGAGAGGTGGAATATCAGCTGGATTTACACCTCAGTTGG
The DNA here is from genome assembly GCA_963277665.1 of Viscum album. Lineage (NCBI taxonomy): Eukaryota > Viridiplantae > Streptophyta > Magnoliopsida > Santalales > Viscaceae > Viscum > Viscum album. Next base: position 1,388,097,772 of record OY728157.1, read on the forward strand.
AAAGGAGCCATGAATTTTTCTACATCTCCTATGTTGGTCGATATCTACATGATGACTCACATGTTATTGACTAGGGAGATTTAGATATAGGGGACAATTCTATGTTCATGGAGAGACCAATGAAGATTGAGGATCAAAAGGAGAAAGTTCTTTATTGAAGAACCATCCCTTTTGTTTGTGTGTTGTAGAGGCACGGTGGACTCGAGGAGAATACTTTTGAGTGAGAAGCTCAAATGTGCACCCAATACCCAATGTTTTTTTGAGTTGTTGTTTCGAGCCTTCCTTGTGTCCTTTTTTTTTGTGACCTACTGTGATGAAATGCTGACCTTGTTGGTTTATGATATGTTTTGTTTTCATACCTTGTGAATGTTGTGAAAAGACCTAATATACGGGGAAGGGGGGACCTGATCCCTAATCAATTCAAATTAATGTAGATGTGATTAAACCTATGCGGGTGAGTCAGTGCCACCCAAAGCGGATAATATCTTAAAATGGAGGAAGTAACTCCCTGATCCGTGTGTCGGGGCAATGTGATCCTTGGGTTTTGTATGGCTGTTTGGGGTGGTCAGTCCTTGATAGGTATCTTCTCAAGGGGTTGTTTGGGTTACTCTTTTATTCTTGAGGGTGGGAATAGTTTTGAGAGGTATCTGATGTAACGGACCAGAAATGCTAGACACACCGTGTGAATTTATAGAATGACGTGTGTAAGAACATAGTTTACATGGATGTGTGGAGTGATGGACATAGGCTAGCCTAGAGAAAATGGAATACACTATGGGTACTGAACATACATGTCATGCATCTAAACATGGTGTGTTTGGCTGTGGGATTGAGGTAGCCAGTCACGATTCTTGCAGGTACATGATGTGTAATGAATAGACACACCGTGTAATTTCAAATTTCAAATTTTCTAGTGTATGTCCATGTAAAAAAGTACATGGCGTATGTTATTTATTCCATGAAAGTGTATTGTGGGAGCTGAACTGGGGGCCTATCTGAAAAACACTCTAAATGCTACAAAAACTGGGAAATAAGGGGAGAAAATGGCATACCTGATGTGAGGATCACTATGGGGAAGATATCAAATCTATAATGGACTAAAATGGTGGATTTGAGGATGGTAGGTCCTTTGGAATCTGAGAGTATAAAATAGAGATTGGGGGGTCCATGGGATACATGGTGTGGCTGCATTGGGTTTCAATATTTTATAGCTTGAATACACGGTGTGTACTCTGGTAGACATGTTATGTAGTTTTGTTTTCAATTATACTTATTGTATAAAACATAATTATTATAATAAACTATATAATAATTAATATTACTATATTAAAACAAATGAAATATAAAAATAGATAAATAATTTACTAAAAATAAAGCGATACATGTGATGTATCAGGATACTATTCGTCGTGTGTTCTATGATTGGAAAAGGAGAAGTACAACCTTTGGTCCAGTGCCTGGGGTGAGGTTCAAACCGGCGATCAGTAATTCAGAAAGGAAGCCATCAACAAATAGAGAAAATTTTGTACTGCTGCTCATGTTTATGAATTTATATATATTATAATGTACAGTACCAAAACTACACGGGATAGAGTAAAGGCATGGCATGGTGTTTTTAAGTAGACAAAAAGGGATGCAGCAGGGAGATTAGCCATGTTCGAACTTGGGTCTTTTGGATCTTGGGATGAGTCAATTTCCATCAGCCAACTTCACTTACATGTGTTCCTTTATTTTCAAAATCTTTTAACTTATTAATGAAAACATAGTGGATATGATGTATATCAAAATACATGGCATGTGATTTTATTGAAAGGAAAAATGATGGAAATGGGATGATTATCAGGATTCGAACCTAGGTCTTTTGGAACCAGGTTAGGACCCTGGCCAACTGATCCATCCCTATCATGGATTTTCTTATATTTATAAATGTATATATATATAATATGAAAAATAAGACACATGCTGTGTATGAAAATATGATTATAAAAAGGTGGTACCCCAGGCCGAAGGTTGGTATGGAGTAATTCAAACTAGTGACAGCTCAGATAAACTCCAGTTACTTTACTATTGACACCGAAATCATCCATGTATATTACTTATTTAATCAAATATTTGTACTATTATAAATAAAAATGAGAAGAAATCATTACACGTAAAGTGTATAAGGGGTACACGACGTGTAACATCTGGGTTTTCATCCAGGAAGCACCTTTGTTTTAGGTCATTGGCTTGACTGAATTACATGTCCATACCTATGATGAACGGTGGGGAGAATTCCAATAGTTATTCCAAGTGATGGTATGTCTTCACCTACAATTCGTTCACCTTGAATGGTTCTCTATCCTCCCCAGCTATTTCTACTCCTCCATGGTGGAATACTGATATAACCCAGAATAGTCTGACCATCGTGACTATAGATTTCCTAGAAATAATCGAAGATGGCAGTTAAAAAAGAGTACCTGATCACTGGGTTGGAAATATTTTCATGATATTATCTGGTCGTGGATTTCGCCCACTTCTCCTGGAATGGCTTGGCATTTTCATAAGCCTCTAATTATATTTCATTAGGTTTTGATAGTTAGAACTTGTGCTTTTCTTCAGATGCCTACAAATCAAATTTCAGGTCCTTGAAGGCCCAGCATGTTTTTTTCTCCAACTCTACTGGAAGATGGCATGACTTTCCATAGATGAGGAAGAATGGGGACATCACTAGTAGCACCTTGAATGCGGTCTAATATTCCAAAAAAGAACTGTCTAGCTTCTTGGACCAGTCTCTCCTTGATGTGTGCACCATTTTCTTGAAAATCTCCTTGTCCTCACAGATGGAGAGCTCTACTATTCAACTGAATAGGGGATGATAAGGTGTCCCCATATGATGCTTCACTCCATACTTCGACAGTACTCGTTTAATCAATGTGTTGTCGAACTGGGTCCCTTTGTCGCTGATCATTACATGTGGAATGCAAAACCTGATAAAAATTTGTTTCTTTAAAAACTCCATGACCACCATGGTCATGTCATGTGTTGTAGCAGTGGCTTATACCAACTTAGAGAAGTAGTCGACACGAACTAGGATGTAATTGTTCCCAAAAGATGGGGGAAATGGCCCCATGTATTCTATTCCCCATACATCGAACATATCAACCTCCAAGATGGGGTGTTGAGGCATCTCATCTCTACGACCCACATTACCTGTTCTTTGGAACTGATCGCAATGGGAAACAAAGTCTCCGAAATCTCAATGCATGGTGGGATAGAAAATCATAGACTATACTATCATTGTTATAGTACAGTCTTACCCATGATGTCCCCCAACATGCGAGGCATGACATAATTCTAGGACTCCATGAACATCAGTTTCCAGGCTACAACGTCAGATCACCCTATCCCCACGGGATTAGAATAGTTGATGATTATCCCTAAAGTACTTCTTGACATCAGAGAGAAACAAATTCCTATACAAGAAGGAGAGGTCGGGGTGGATGGAACCTATAACCAAAAAAGTAGAAATTTCATCATACCAAGGTCTAGGTGATTCTATGACTGAAAAGAGGTATTAATTTGGGAAATCCTCGTTGATCTCTTGATCTTCCTCCTTCTCTAAATGCAGAAGCTCTTGGCAGGAGAGATTATCAACAACAACATTCTTTCTCCCCTTCTTGTCTCAGATCTACAAATTAAATTTGTGTATGAGTAAAACCAAATGGATCAGTCATGTCTTTGCATCTTTCTTGTTCATCAGGTACTTTAGTGCTGCATTTCCAGTATAAAAAATTACTTTAGATAGCACTATGTAAGAACAGAAGCTGTCAAACGTGAACAACACTATCAATATCTCTTTTTAATGGGGTATTGTAGTTCATTTGTGCCTCAATGAGCATCACACAAGAATAATATATGGGTTGGTAAATTTAGTCATGCCACTATCCCAGGAATTCTTATAGTATGTAGTCACTGGAATCACACATCACTTTAAATTGGCCTTCCCAGTTGGGAGAAATCATCACTGAAACGTCCACCAGGTTCTACTTCAGGTTCTCAAAACTCATGGTTCAAGGATCATCTAACTCAAAAATGATATCCTTATTCAAAAGGTTAGTGAGGGTCTGAGCTATCTTTGATAAGTGGTGGACAAACCACCTGTAGAAACTGTCATGTCCTATGATGATATGGATGGATATCACGAAAGTCCGAATAGGATGGAATGAAATGACTTCAATATTTTCTGGGTCCACCACTATCCCCTTCACTTAGATTCTATACTCAGGGACGATGCCACTCTACACTAATAAATGAATCTTTTTCCAATTCAAAACCATGTTAGTGTTCTCACATCATTCTTTAACCAGCTCTAAGTTCTTCAAGAAAGTGGTGAATTATTTTCCGTAAATAGAAAAACCAATCATGAATACCTAAAGGATCTTTTTCACCTAGTCATGGATGATATCCATCATACCACACTAGATGGTGGAGAGAGTGTTTACCTAGAAAAAAAACATCATTCAGTAAGAAAACATAATGTAAGGTCAAGTAAATATGATTTTCTCTTGATCCTTTGGATCCAAAAAAATTTCATTATAGTTGGAATAGTCCTTGAGGAAGCAGTAAAACTCGTGCCCTGTTATTATTTCTAACATATTATCCATGAATGGTAAGGGGAAATCATTCTTCCCCATGGATTCATTCATCTTTCTATAGTACACATAGAATCTAAAGCCCATGATAGTGCATGAAGGGATAATCTCGTTCTATTCACATGAAATCACAGTGATACCACCCTTTTTGGGTACCACTTGCAGGGGACTCACCCACAGAGTATTTTAGATGGGGTAAATGATTCCTTCATCCAGGAACATGATTAACTCTTCCTTCACAACTTCCTTCATAGAAGGGGGGGGTGTTTAAGTGTCGTAGTGGTTACATAGATGGCTTCACTCCTTCTTTGAGTAGCACCTTGTTGGTGAAAATGGTAGGGATGATACCCATCCAGTCTACAAATTTCCACATAATAGCCTTCTTTCGTATCATCAATACCTGTAGAACTACATGCTCCTTCTCTTGTGACAGTGCTATACAAAGTATGACATGCAATGTTTGATGTTCTCCCAAATACCCGTACTTCAGAGAATATGGAAGATGTTTCAGTTCTAGTGCAGGCCCCTTTAGAATCGAAGTTACAAGTGGGTGCACCTATGCCTACTCCAGAATGTTGGTAATAATAGCATGTTTCTAGTCATGCAACCCTGGCCTTCTAGTAATTCAGCTCCTCTGGTGCTTCATCAACTCAAATTTTTGGACAAACCAATTCACCTATGGTGTAAGAAAATACAAGATCGTCTCTTTTTATGCTCATATTTTCATCAAAGGTGGTCAATGCATATCCTCCCTCATGCACTGATAATGTTTCTTGTTTCACAGCTTTGAGGACATTGTAGGAGGGTATTTCATCTCCTACTCTGACAATCAGCCCCCCTGGTGTATGTCAATCAATACATTCCCAATGGATAAGGAAGGCCTCCCCATGATGAAAGGTTCCTCCTTGTATTCTTATATATCAAGGATGATGAAATCTGTGGGGAGGATTATCATGCCGAACTATACTAGAACATCCTCCTGTAGCCCCATCAAATATTTGATAGATTGTTTGGAAGCTGAAGGGATACTTTTGTAGGCATCAGGTCATTGAACCCTAGCTTCTTAAAAACTCCGAAGGGCATGAGGTTGATGCTAGACCCTAACTCACAGAGGGCCTTCCCATGCACACATGGTCCAACAGTGCACATGATTGTGAAGCAACCTCGGTCATGGTGCTTAGGAGGAATAAAAAGTTGTACGACTTCTTAGAACTCCATGGTTAGTGTTATGGTTCCTAAATCTTCCATCATTATTTTTTTGGAGAGGATATACTTCATGAATTTTAAATTCTTGGACATCTATGTGAGTGCCTCTTCAAATGGAATGTTGATGTGAAACTTCTGGAACACTTACATGAACCTTCAGAATTGGGGGTCCAGGTTTCTCTGCATAATCCTCTTTGGGAAGGGAAAGGTAGGCTCGAAGGTTTTGATAACCTAATTTCCATTTCCTATTGTGGCCTATTTGGGTAGGCCTATGGATGAGGAGGGTTTGTAATTGTACCTTCTTTATCTGCAGGGGTGTAGGTATACCTGACTATGGGGGGTCCTTCTATTGTACCTCCATTCCACTTTGCAGTGTGACAACATAGACCTCCTCCATCATGTTATTCTCAGTGTTACCCAATATTGTACAGAGCTGCCTCCCTGAGAGGTGGTTTTCCAACTAATCGATTGGGTTCTCTAGGCATCAAATGGAAGCCTCTGGATTCTAAAATCTGGTCTTAGCAGTAGATACAAACTTGTTCATGAGATCCTCTAACTATGAAGTGTTTTCCTACGAAGGGGGATTTGTAGCTGGAAAAGCTGTTGGCCATTGTGGATGTTATTGGTGAGGTTTTTTATACCTTTTATATTGGAAAGAGCCTAGTTGGAGACACTTCAACCTCAGGTACATGATCAAATATTGGGGCTGAACATATCCGAGTGATCTTTGGGGCTGATGATTATACTGATGTGAGCCCTAACCAGTATTCTGATGATCACACAATGACGGGTTTTGGTAAAATTGTTACTGGTTCTACACTTGTTTTTGAGAAACATAGATCATATCTCTCATCAATGGGATGACTTTAGATCCTATGCATTCTCCCATGATATGGTCATATCTGCATTCACTACACACCGGATGGTTCGCTGCATGTACTTAGGATGTTCCCATTAGATTCAGCACGACTCTCTTTTTGGACACAATGTCTAACTAGGTAGCATGTGTAGTAGTGGAATCAATATTGTGCAAACCTCATTTTTTGTTCCCCACTCATAATGTGAGTGGATAATATTGGCATACAAGTCTTCCAACTATTCGAAAATCTCTTCGGGAGACTTCCTCATAACTGTACCTCCAGTTGTAACATCCACCGCAGACTTTGTGTCCATCGTCAGTCCTCTGTAGAAGGTCCGGACCTTCATACATAGTGGGATTTCATGGTGTGGGCATTTGGGAAACATCTCCTTGGAATGCTCTCATGACTCATACAATGAATCTATGTCATGATTCTTGAAGTTTTGTATTTAGTTCCAAAAATTTACAGTCTTTGAAGGTGGAAAATATTTTGATAGGAACACAAGGGCTAGCTCCTCTTATTTTAGGATATATCAATGAGGTAAACATTTTATCCAGTATATTGCCTTATCCTTGAGAGAGAACAGGAAGAGGAAAAGACAAATAATGTCTTTGGAAACTCCGTGGGTGCGGAATGTGTCACAGACCTCCAAAAAATGGGAGAAATGGGCATTGGGGTCCTTTCATGGAAGGTCGTCATACAAAGCTATGTTTTGGATTAGCTTCATGATGGAAGGATTGATCATGAAGTGTTGGGAATGAACCAGTGGAAAGACGATGTTTGTGTCAGCTCCATGAATAGATGGCAGACCATACTCCATTAGAGTAAGGTGTGGTGGTGGCTGTTGAGGGAGTGGAGAAGGCATATTTTTCTTCCCCTGAGGGGAAAACTGCAGCCCCAGACCGGGTTTTAGGTGTGACATCCACTCCAGTTGGAACTATCATCACTATTACGGGCCATATCCTGGAGCGTGTGAACATGATGGTTCTAGTTTTTATCCATGTCAAATGGCTGTCCAACTCCATGGACAGTAGCTGCACATCTATCTTTTTATTGTTCCATATGATTTTTTTCGTTGTACGCGTCTATGAGAGCACATCGATGCTTTAAAATCATATGTTTGATCTCTACTTGAAATAGGAGAAGACCAGATGACTTAGTGATTTTGTAACAAGTAACGTAGTTTCTCATATATCTACGAACCTACACAACACTAAACACACCATGCACAAACAACAAACACAGAAAGATAAAAAAATGGGGTTAAAAAGAGATTTTTGGGAATTTTTAATTTTTATTTTCACTAAATTTAATACAATCTTGATTTATACAAAAAAAAGAAACTATAATCTTCCAAGCAATGACGCAAAAATTTGGTTTTCGTTTCCACCGAAGTGTTATCTTCGGCTTTAAAAACTTTTTAACCCTAAATAGTAGAGTACTAGTAAGGGGTCGATCCATAGGGAGAAGGAGTAATTTTTTTATTGCATATCTTGTTTTTGTTTAATTAAGTGAAGTGTACTAAATTTAGAGTCAAAATTTTAATGTTTTGATGCAAAAGTTGATTGGATTTTTATTTCAATGAAAATTACATAAATGATAAATAAGAACATGATAATTTATTTTTGAAGAAAAATTGGAGGAAAATGCATTGGGGTGGTGGTTTTGAGAGGTTGTTATTAAATAAATTTTATTATGTGGTTGTGTTGTTCATGATAATTCACATTTCTATAATTACTTATGTAACAGATCCCCCTTGGTCCGGTAAGTATTATTTAAATCAAGGGATGTAAATTTCGTTGCTCTGGAAATTGTTTTCTCTTTATTTATATAGATTTCTTCCCATTTTAGATGATTAAAAAACCAAATGGTCATGGATGTTTTTAACTGTAATTCCTTAATATATCCCTAGAAATATTATTCTTGGTCTTATACGATATTTCTAGTGATATTTGAAAAGGTTTAATAATGAATTATGAGGAAGAAAAGATGAAAAATTCGATCACATCATCACAATTGATAAATTATAATATTCATTTGGCCACAACCCCAACACATAGGGATTCTAGCCACTCATGGAGTTATACTTAATTAAAGAACATGTAGTACCAGGGAACATCCTCTTGAAATATTTAGGCTGAAGGTTGTTGGGAAGGTATCATGGAAACACTTTATTTTCTCTCTTCTCTAATCTTATTTATCTATCATATTATCTTCTAGGTTGTACCTTGAGTTCTCTCCCTTAAAATTGAATGAAATATAAATGAATAAATGTATAAATACCAAAGATGGAGGGCCTTCCAACTATTTATAGGTTTTATGATTACACAACATGTTCTGTAAAGTACATGATGTGTACTCTTGTCAATGTTTGTAGCTATATTATTCACCGTCGGGGGGTGACATAACATGTCATTTTTGACATGGAACATGGCACCGGTAGGTTGAGTTACATGGCATGTTGCGCCACCATACATGGAGTGTACTCTCATTCATTGGCCACCAACCGCTTCTAGAAGGTCCACAAGGCGTGGGGGCTGGTGTACATGGCGTTTAATGATCAGCCAACAACATGGGCATGTAGACTTCTTCTCATCCACCAACCACTTCTAGAAAAGGATACTTGTTGTGTATATGATGTACGCAACGTGTAAATTCTTCTGGTAACTTGGTCATGTAATTTTCCTAGCTAATTTATCTCAGGGTTCTAGTACACGGTGTGCATCTGAAAGTACATTGTTTGTAGTGTGGAATTAATGATCAACTTTCCCATGATTTGTGCCTTTTTCATGGAAATACCTAAAATGCATTATAATCACCGAATTACAAATTTTTATCTCCAAAACCACTTTTATCTGATGAAAACATATATTAAAATCACAATAAAATGTAAGAAAATGTATACACAATTCAGTCACATTAGTCCCTATGCATTATAACTAGATTAAGTGTAAGGATTTTACTCAAGGTAAAGCTTTTTAAATTGGGGGTGAATAGTTTCTGATGGGAGGGCATGTGGTTATATATATGTGAGGAGAGGTGTATTTTGAGAATTAAATATTAAATAAAATAGTATATCATAATTAAATCATGTAATAGAGAATTTATTATAATTCAAATTACAAGTAAATTTTATATAATAGTTTATGACTTTAAATCCCCTTAATAATTCAAATTAATTATTTTATTAAAAGGAAATGTGTATAAGAAGACAAATTGTTATTTTAAGGAATAAATTTTGACTTTATGTTTTGGGAAATTCTTTTATGTTTGGATATTATTTTTTTTATATTTTATTGACACATTAATGAAATAAAATATACCATGTCGATAATAAAATTATATAATGGATTAGTTAATTATTAATTTATAAATGATGTAGTTTAATGTACATTAGTTATGTGTGATACTTTATTTTTACTACTAACCTGAAAATTGATGTATATCATAAAATTTTAATAGAAACACCATGGAATAATTTTGAAATGATGATTTCAAAAAAAATTCATTTCATTTAAATAACATTCAAATATAGTTAATTTTAATTTTTTTATATAAAAAGATATTATTTATAGGAAATACCTTAAAAATAGTTTATTAAAATTTTTAATATATTTTCATTTATTTTTTTACTCATGTTTTTTATTATTTGAAATTATAAAATCCATGTTTAAAAAAATTAACAATTATAACTATTATATATATATATAATTATTATTTTTGGGTATAATTACTATCCCAAAGTTCAGGTTACTATTTTTAATAGACATGATACTATTCTAATTTTCACATTACTATTTAAAAATTCACCAAACCTAAAATAAACACCTATAATTTCCATCATTAATAACTGAACTTAGTTCTAATTAAAATTCGTCATTTCCATATTCTATAATGTTTACTGTATTACTATCAATTTTTTCTTTTCAATAGTGTTGTCATTGGGGGATATGATTCCAGTGGATTAGGGAGATATGTAGTTTCCCATTTTAAATTTTCTATTATTTATTTTATCCAATATTAATGCTTGTAATTTTAATCGGCATCGAACTATTCAATTTATCATTATTTATTAATCAAGTATTGATTTTTGGCTCCTTTATGTTTATAATAGAATATATTATGTTGTAAAATTTATTTATTTAAAGAGGAAGTATCATTTGTAACTATGGGTTGTTATATTCGTTACCCTTTTAGAAATTTCATCACAGAAATTTCAACTCATATTTTGTGTTCAGAATAGATGAGGGAAAATTTGTTTCATAGTTTCCAACGGTTCCGCAGTCACCTCTTCATAATTATGGTTCCTCTAGAACACATAGACAAGGTGAGTTGTCTTATTTAATAAATAATTATATCTACGATCAAATATATTCACTATCTACTCTATATATTATAGGTCATTATCCGATTTTACCACATTTGGATTCAGTAAATCCGAGGGATTGAGTATGTACTTCCTCATGAGTGATATGTGGGATATTTTATGAACATGATCCGTATTTGGGGGAGGTGAAATTTGATAGTCCACATCTATTATGTGATAAAGGATCTATAAGTGGATAATGTACCTTGGACTAAGAAACTCTTTGTTCTAAAATTGGATAACTCTTTTTCATAGTGATATTCGAAGGAAATATTTGTCTCCAACATCAAATTACTTGTCCATTTGATAGTTTTATGTATATATCTTTTGATGAATATGATCATATTCTATATGTTGTTGGATTGGTGGAACCATCAGTTCCATATCCTTTATATGATCAATCTTATGTAGCTTTCATTCCCCCCAAAATTATCCTTACTAGATTGAATTCTACATCATATCACTAACTAGGCTTCATATGGATCCATTTAAATAATTTAGTGGGAGATATTTTTATATCAAAAATCAGCCAATGGGAGATACTGATCCCACCAATGTTTGAATTTCATTTTCAATGATTTAAAATTTTGTTTATCATCTCAATAGTCCTTTCATATTGTTAATCACTTTGTGGGACGTAGCGACGCCAAGATCCCTAGTCCTGGCCCAGCCCCCTGAATAAAAGATAAAAAATGCCTTCTTTCCCCCGTATATGGACCAGACATACATGGGGTGTACTTCTTCCAGAGAACTACGTACGACTTGATTCCTACCCCCGCAGGATACGTAGTGACGCCTGGATGCCTAGTCCTGTCCCAGCCCCCTGAACACAAATATATATAATTCCCTTCCCCCCCCCATGTACGAACCAGACTAGCACGGAGTGTACTTCTCATCCTTACTACATGACGTTAAACTGCACGGAAAATGATGTTAAAAATTCCCCCTTCCCCCATGTACGAACCAGACCTGCATGGGGAGTACATCTTCGTCTTTACCGCATGACGAGAAACTGCACGGACTTCGTCATCACCGCATGACGCTAAACTGCACGGACTTCATCATGACCCACCCAAGACACGTGGCAATACGATATGGAGATACTCCTTGCACATTTGGATGCATTCTCTCCATACATCAGACTCCATGACCTCGATAATTATGGATCTTCATAACCACTAATGGACATCGGAAGTGGAAAGTCATCGACCCGTGGACACCTTGTCATGACTATGCATACCATGCCCTCAGCGGATCTACATAATGATAGCCCCTGGCTCATCTACCGAAGGTAATATTTCCACAGGCGACACTCTTCCTAGCTCAGTACGCTCACCGGCCTCAGAGCCCCCATACCATACCTCCTGATACAGAAGTTTATGGAAAAGTGCTTTACAAGTTCATTCCACTTTTCACATCAAGGTGTTTCCAAGTTATCCCTATCTGGCTAGCCTATGTGTCTGTCTGTGGTTCACATAGCGACTTGCATCAACAAACATCAAGCTAGGACTAGGCTACTTTGACTCAATATACAATTACAGTGAAGATATTTCTTCTATACCCAGACACCACTATCCCCACGTGCCGAACTCTGCACTATGAGCAATCACGTATTTTCATAATCATTCATGGCCATCAGAAGTGGAAAGTTATCGACCTGGGGACACCTTTGTACCACTATGCATACCATGCCCTTAGCGGCTCTGCATATTGATAGCTCCTGGCCTGTCCATTAAAGGTAATACTTCCTCGGGCGGTACCCTTCCTAGCTCTGTACGCCTACTGGCCTCAGAGCCCCTACACCATACCTCCTGATCTGGGAAAAATCAAAGTTGAAGTTTACAACCTTCATCCCCCACCTTGTTCCAAGTATATCAGAACATGTTGAATCAGTTATCCTTCGAGTGACTACAGCAAGAGTCACCCAACAGTCCGAGATCTATGACTGATAAAGTAGGAGTACTTCATCCTAACCACATGATGTTAAAATGTGTGGAATTAAGGCACACCCTCGCTCAAAAAAAAAAGATAAAATATCTGCGCAGGGTGATCTTTGAAACTCAACAGGTAACCAGGAACGGATATCCCCGACATGTCCAGACATTCTCCTACAAAATGACAGATTTCATGGCCTAGATAATTGCGGATCCTCATAACCATTCATGGCCATCAGAAGTGGAACGTGATCGACATGTGGACACCTATGTAAGAATATGCATACCATGCCCTCAGCGGCTCTACATAATGATAGCCCTTGGCTCTTCCATCAAAGGCATGATTTCCAAAGGCGATTCTCTTCCTAGATCCTTATGTTTACCAGCCTCAGAGCCCCCATATCACCTTTCCTAATCCAAGAAGCCCCGGAACCATGATTTACACCAATCAACCCCCCCCCCCCCACCACGTCTGGGGCATGTTGAGGTATTCAAGCCTAGTTACATTCTGATGAAGATCATTATTTACAAAAATACCCCTCGTCCTCGATGCATGATGTTAAACTGCACAACAACCTTCAAAAATGCCTCTCTTCTTTGCCGCATGACGCTATACTGCATGGAATATGTCCCAACCACATGGTGATAAACTACACAGTCATACATGTCATGGGTTAAATGAGAAAAAAAGGGTTTTTTCCATTATTCAGTGCACGGGTCAGACTTGCACGAACCACCACCTCACACCCGCGAGAGAAAGAATAACTTCACCCGTTCTCGGGAAGTTTAGTCTAGATATTTCCCCTGTATTCGGGCACCCTCTCATCACAATCCATACACTATACTTATAAAAATCTGAACTCTCATAAGCCACCCCTGGTGGTCCCAAATCTCAACTTCCCTGAAGTATCTCGGCTATCAGAAGTGGATAGCCTTCGACATAAGGACCCCTTTGTATGACTATTCATTCCATGCCATCAGCGGCTCTGTATATTTATTTGCCCAATCCCGTCCACCAAAGGCATGATTTCCTTAGGCAATGATTATCTCTATATGCCTCTTGGCCTATGATCCCACATGTCTATCTCGGGATTTGGAAACCCTCTGAGCTACAGTTTACCAACCTCTTCCACAATCCTATCTGAATACGGTGGAATGCCTTTGGCAAGATTACTGAGAACCAGGAGAAGTCGTTCCATTTTAAATGATATTCCAGCTGCATGACTTCAAACTGCGCCAAGCCTCAACCATCCCCTATGCTAACTAAAATTCGTAGGAAAGTGGTCTTCCGAATGCACTCTTGATTAGTACGAAGGCTCTCAAAACCCTATCAGATGACACATTTATTTTCCAGGCCACCCATGGTGGATCCCATAATCCGAACTTCTATGAAGTCCCCTAGCCATTAGAAATGGACAAGTCTTTGACTTAAGGACACCTTTTCATGACTATGCATACCATGCCCTCAGCGGCTCTGCCTAATGATAGCCCCTGGATCATCTACCAAATGCATGTTTTCCTTAGGCAACACTCTTCTTACCTCTGTACGCCGACATGACTCCCATTCCTTGAGACATGCCCCGAATACCGTTCAAACTTAAACGTGTTTCCCCCAACGTGCATCTGAAGGGTATTAAGACATCTTTCAATCAGTTGAACCCCATTTGGGCCCTCGCCCTACCATATTTGGTCAAAGGTGTTCGACCTAAAACATCAGTAGTGATAGTCATGATGGAGGGACATTAAACTGCTCATAAAACAAAGAGGCACAAAGCTTGTTAGGCTGAAAACCCGAAATGGGCGACCTAAGAAAAATCCGGGTTATAACCGCAGGGTCCACACAAAAAGGGCCCTGAAAAAATCAGGGAATTAAAAGAAAAAAAAAGAAAAGACAAAAATTTTGTGGGGTTTTCCTACAAAACCCTATCGATAGTCAGACTACGCTCGCTGGACCCCATTGTCCAGTAAAAAGTTAGAGCTTGATTTATTATTTTTCCTCGACTCGGATTATTCTATGTTTAGGGAACTAACATATGTATCAATCGTGTCAAATAGTTTCTATCATAGAAAGAGGTGATAAGGGAACTACGGAGAAATGTTTCTTTGTTCCATAACAAAGTGGTTAAGAAGGGAATCCACAATGAGGAGTCTCCCCTAGTGCGAAAGGTGATTACATGAGTTTTTCAGTTTATTCACAAACTTGTATCAGGCACTGGTGAGAATCCTCGATTTTTTGGGAAAGATTCTGTAGGAAGGTCGTCTCATCTTCTGCCCCAGCCCGCAATTCTTCCGCCTCCTGAGCCACCTTTGTGCTTGCCCTTATTTCCTCTTCCATCCACCGCTCCCCTTCTCCAATCAAGGCGGAGACGTTGGTCTCTTTCTGCTGCAGCCGCTGTATCTCATTCCTCAGCACCTCCAGGTGAGAACGCTGCTAAATAACTTTTCTCTGAAGCCCCACGACGACCCCGTCATGGTCATGAGCCTCTGTTAAACAGAGCTGTCAAGTTGCGGAAAGGTAGGCTTCGGATTGGGCAGCAGAAAGGCGAGATTCGAAATCACCTAGCCTTTCCCGATCAGTGACTACATGCTTGACTATGTCCTAAACACCATGATAGTCAAAGCCATGAAATCCCACCAACATAAACAAATTGTGTAGCCTCGGTAATTTGGTCGTCATATCGACCAAGGGCGTTTGAGAGATCAGTCTCCAGATTTTATCCCAAGCCCTTTTGCGAGCGAGTTGAAGGATGGAGAGGACTTTTAGATCGGGATCAGAATCACACCAAGACAAGGACACATATTCCGGGATGACATCACCAAGGAGGGACCCAAGCCGTCCTCTTCCGCAAACTCTAGCACTGCGGTAGGTTCGCCGCCGACTGGAGAAAAAATTGTCCGCACCAGAGGTTGTGGTCCTGAAGCCCAAGAGTCAATAAGACAGATGAGTACCCCTAATTAGAAAAGGGAAGAAAAAGGTGTCAGTGACAGGAGACCGATGAACTTACACCTAATCAACGAGGCATCGACACCCGCAATCTCTGCACTGCCATGACAGCCACTCGAAAGGATGCCGCATCTTCGATACGCAAGGGAATCCAGGGAGCCCTCAGAGGGGTCCAGGGCCTGGGGCAATGCTTAAGGCCAGAAGTTTCCAAATCTGTCCCCAACTGATCACCTATGGAGACCATGCTCGAATAAATCACTCCACCGGTGAACAAGATAATGCCCCGTTCCAGGTTCCCTACAATTGGATTAATGGAAGGCTCTTCCTCCACCATCACGGGATTTTTTGGGCCTAGGATGTCTAGATCCATCAGATATGGATCCCCCTCAGTGATCATAGACATCCCGTCATCCTCTGTAATTGAACAGGTTATCTGATCAGCAGGGGTCTTGGATACCAGCGGTTCCTCCTCTAGAGTATCTATGACTAATAAAGGCGGGATTTGATCATCTATATCTTCATAACCTCCGACAGGGATCCCCATCTCATCATGCCCGGGCGTGGTTACGGGTGATTCCACTGATGGAAAGGAGGCAGAAGGTAGAACCACTTGGGTAGCCACAGCTAGACCCCCGAGTGGCCCTGCACCATACATCAAACAGTTAATGACTGAAGAAGTCTAAGAATTCAAGTTTGAGATTGAGAAAACGGGACTTCATGATTACCCGGCATTCCCTATTTAAGCTGTTACAATAAATGGAATGCTTGTCGTCGTATTTGGATCTTCCCAGGGGAAAGTTCGCCCAGGATTATAGAAGGAGCATGAAGGGGAAAAACCCTAACTCAGTCTGCGATGGCCGCTTCCATGAGCTTAGTTATGCCAGGGGATCCTTCCTCGCTGACCCCTGTGGGTGAATGCGTATTCTCCCCTACCGCATTACCACAAGGGGTATACTCCAAAGAAGGAACTACTCCCTAAGATTCTTCGGCACCCTGCATGAAAGGGTAGAAACCTTAGAACCTCCCTAATAAAAGAAGGGAAAAAGTCGTAATGGGCGAGTAGAACATCCTCTTTTTCAGGGTTGGACAATTCATGACGTCTAATCATCATAGACACCCAGATGCTCCCATAGAGACGATTCCGGAGTGAATGAATGTACACATCCATCTCCTTTAATGTGGCGACTATTTCATCTAAATCCTCTTCTAACAGAAAGTGGGGTGGAGCGAAGATTGTCCCAATACCCAGAAGATTAAGAGGGCCAGTTTGAAGAAACGCCCTAACTTCGTCATCCAAACCACAGACCCGCAGGTCATCCCAAATCCTCCAAGCCTCCGGGAATGTGGCCATGGCATGAATTGTCGACCAGGGAGGATCAACCTGAGAATGTTGGGTGAAGATAGGGGCTGTTAAGGGAGACAATGGTCGTATTTGTGTTACGGATCCCACCTCCACCCTAGAACTCTCTCGGCCTACCTGTGGACGGGACCTCACAGATAGAGAGGGGAATTCACTTACTTCATCTGTGATAGGGAGATCCTCAAAATCATCACCCCCTGAAGAGCGGTCACCTCCTTATTTCTCTTCATCAGTAATTGGGTTCAGCATGTCCTGGACATGATGCGTCAACACCGCATTACCCTGTCATGTGTGAATATATACCTCAAGGTCCCGTAGATATCGAACGGCCCTCTCAGGGTCCGCGTCGTAAAAAATGTCAGTGGGAGAAGATATGTAGCCCAGTCCGTCAAAAGCTACCCTTGATTCTTGAAGATACATCCACAGGGGATGGGGGTACTGGCTGCGAAAGGCTGACTGGGCTTTAAATTCGTCCCATTGGCCCCAATCCGTCGGAAAGGCCACATCAACGGGAATAACTACCCCCTTAGGGGAGCCTTAACGGCATGAGAGGGTACACCTTGGTCTGTCAAAATCTTCCCCAAAAGCATGGGACCAGTGGGGTGATGAATGATTTTTCCTGGCATAGTTGGAGCACCATCCTCCATTCTCTTCATTTTTCCTTTGATGGATTGGGACTTGGGAGGATAGGCACCAATGTCCCTAGCTGGCCATTTGGGTGTGACTGTACCCAGGAGTCAGTATAATTCTTAGATAAGAAGGCATGGAGTCCGCAAGCATGGGGGTCATAACCTCACAGCCGGTATCCTTCTGGGTAAACATTAACCAAAATTGTCTGGCCTCCATCAATTGATGGTTCTCGCAGGCACCATTAAGTGTGGGGGGACACTGTTCTTGGATGCAGCTAAACTGACGAACAAATCGGCAGGACGCATACCCCTCGCAGATCAGTTATCCACCAAGACGAGCCACCAGAATACCCTTTCAGAGGGAGAGGAGGAAGCCCCTCTTGATAAACTCTTCTATTATGGTGTTTTTAATTGCACTGGCCAGGGAAGAAAACAGATGAAAATTTAAATAGTCATAATTCAAAATTCGACTTGATAGCAGACGCCTGTTCGAAACTGTTTGTTGAATATCCTTCTCTTGGGTCGCCCACCCTTCGGGCATAACCCCACTGGTCAGTTGCAAGTACGGACGGAATGTGGTTCCCGTAATCTGAAGAGGGTTGATGAAGGTGCATCAGTTCTTGATGTGTATGCTTAACCATCCCCAGATAATTTGGAAAGGGTTGGCCACTCGGTTTGGCCGACTCCTCTCAGTAATGTTACAAAGAAACCTGTAAAATCCTGGCCAGTACTGGGCCGAATAGGTTGATAACGTTACCGGTAGCCAAGTGTGCCTCCATGACAAAAGTAGTGACCCACATGGCACCAACCTCATGTACGGGTAATAACCAGCCACTTAATAACATGGCCAGAAAAGTTGCTAGGAGGAGCAATAGATCGACATCCGGAATAAGCTCCCAGCCCCAACCGCGAACCACTGTTGTTCACGAAATGGAGGCGGAGAGCCTCCGCGGTCACAAGGCAGGACGGGTGCTAGTCCTGTTCACCATAATCAACCGCCCCAACCGCGGACCTCGTCGACCGGTTCAACCCACACCTGCTGTCATTCACGGAATAGAGGCAGAACCCTCCGCAGTCGCGGAGTACTCCGTGAGTTCGCCTCGCAGAAGGGGGGGGGGGAGCGTAACAATACCCACTGGAAATCGAAGATAGACCAAGTCATCTATGAACCAGGTATTTGGTTATGAGCCTCCACAAAAGTTGCCTCCTGGCGACAAATACATCCCTTTCCCCACTCTATAAAAGGAGACTCATGGGGAAAGAGAAAGGGATCAGAGAAATGGAATCAGATTCAGAGGGATTGGAGATTCGGAAGGAGATCGGTTGAAGGAAGGCTTCATATTTTGCAAAGAGAGAAATTTTCATCCGTGAAGCAAAACAGGTATAACAATTAACAAGTAATTGGAAAACGCATAATAATTTGGTGAACCTCGAACCTAAAATAATGGAAAAGGAGAACCTCGAACCATACCCCCTCCGCGGATGACTTCCCCAAAAACTAGGGAGTTTATGCCTCTTTTCCCATCCGTCGCACCGCGTAGCACTCTCCTACGCGAGAAAAGCCCTGACTGATGAGCCTCTGATCGGCCCCACCCTTGGCCACCGCTGCCTTCCTGGAACCCTCTGCGAACCACCCTGGTTCGCGGATTGAACCCAAAGCCGCGAACCACCCTATTTCGCGGGACGCCAGTCAGCCCACGGACTACCTTGGTTCACGGACGGCTTCTCCATCTGCGTTGCACTTCCTCACGTGATGGGTTCCCCCACCCATACCTCTCGGTGGCTCTCCAAGTACTTCGGTGTTCCCATTTCCCGAGCCAGCTAAAATCCTTCTGATCGAGCCAAGTCCTCCGCGACTCCCTCATTGGCCTGTTCATCGGCCCCGAGCCGAGGCCTCAACCAGAGCCACCGAATCCACGTGGTGTACCATTCTGGCACATCAGTGCGCCATTGTGAGTTCACATACTCACGGTAAATTGGGGAAAAGGGGTTGCCCCGACCCTTGAGCTGATTCCCAAAGCATTCCTGGGTTCACAATCCCACAGTAATGCAGAGCCTGAGCTCGGGAATCCCTTTTCTGCCCCTCCACTTGTTGAGGGTTCCTCAGAGATGGTAAAATAGCCATCCAAAGGAAGCCCTCATGAACTGAAAGAGAGGAGATGGGCACCAGAGTACCCCCTTTCGATCTCCTGTTGAGCTTTGTCGCCCCGAGTGTCCATCTCGGAGTAAGCCCCGACCTTCTCGGGCATCTATCTTAGAGTAAGCCCCGAACTTCCGGGCATCCATCTCAGAGTAAGCCCCGACCTTCTGGGCCTCTTCAGACTGTAAGCCCCAATTCATCACCCCGGGCCACTCCATGTGTAAGCCCCACTCCACTTCTCACGTACGCACCTTTCGTGACTTAATCCTCTGGTCCCTACTGCCTCTTGTTTTTCACACCGAGCATGACTCACGTGCACTTAGAGTAAGCATCAACCACGAAATCCTACCATGGGCCTGCTTAGAGTGTAAGCCCCAATCCATCATTCTGGGCTATCACATAGCATAAGCCCCAAGCCAAAGCGAACTACGGGGACATTGATCCATGCCAAAGCATGGTACATAGGAAGACTCCACGAGGTCCATGCTCACCACTCATTCATTTTTCACGTCGAGTTCCACACTCGTCCAACATGACATTAAACTGTGTATGCGAACTATGTGGACTTTGATCCTTGCCACCTAGGCAGGGTACGTAGGAAGCATCCATGAGGTTCAAGCCCACCACCCATCGGACCACCTACTCTCTCTTCACGTCAGTTCCCTGACACTTATCTGAACTACATGGACTTTGATCCCTGCTTTTTAAGCAGGGTACGTAGGAAGCCTCCTTGAGGTTCAAGCCCAACAACCGGTCGATCCGATCATCTCGATATTGGTTCACCGCGCCACCGCTAGTGCTGCCTCAAGCGAGTTCCAACCCTTCAGGGTCATTAATCCAATGAGGGATGGTAAACCACGTACATAAATGATTCTGAACCCCAACATCTAGTTGACCACTTCCCACTAAGGTTGAATCCGTGGATACTATGTTTGGGTATAAACCAAATATTCACGAACATATGAATACGTCTTAAATCTATAATAGAGTCCCGGAACAAGCAATAATTCCCACCAAAAAGGGCGTGATGAGCCTGAATTTCCATCCTCTCGACCAATGTGAGTTCTTAAGAGTCGATGGTCAGACTATCCGGCGATCACCTGCCATTGGAAAGCAGGCCCATCAATCATTGGATACGGAGCTGTTGGGCGTTTTGTGGCGAAAAACAGAACGAAACAATGTCGAACATGATAAAAAACATCCTTAATGAATATTTTCCACTAAATAACTAATTAATTGTGTATTTAACTTTCACAATAGTCTATATTTTAAAAAATCATTCTAATATAATGAAATACTCTCATTTTCAGTTTTTATTCAATATATTTTTTACTCAATGAATACCTTGTTCAAAATAATGTTGTATCCCTAGAGAATTATCTCTACATTCTCCATATTATAATGTTAGATGACAAGATCTGATATTCATATGTTGATAACGACTACCATGGATTGATATTTTAGCTACCAAATTTTTTACATTTTCTTCATCACACATTTTTCCATGAAATCTATTATATAAATAAACTCTACTATATCTATAGTCTTTCACTTTTAATAGGGTTTCTAGAATATTGGGTTCTCATTTTTAGAATAAATAATATCCAACTGATTTCATAGAATGAAATCATGTGTAAACCACTATAAGATTTCATAATGGATCACCCTTTTATAGGTAGATTTTAAAGGGACACAGAACTCCATAATGTAGAGGTTTTTTTTACCTTCTTGATGCTTCTAAAAAATAAGAGAGGTACATCAGTAGTGACTCTAGGATCCTAATGTTATGGGGATAGAAAATCAAAATCTCAATCATGTAGCCTTGGGGGGTTGTATTTATCTCTCAATTAAAAGTGACAAATTTTTACTTCATATTTGTTCTAAATTAATACATAAAATATTATAAAAATTAATATTCCCTTATTATTGGCTTGAGATTATCCCAATAAATACTTGTATCTTAATTAAATATTACTGCAAATTTTGGGTTTTTAATTATGAATGTAAACAGTGATTACACCATAAATAATTAATAGTCATTTCCATTACAAGAAAATGTATGGTGGTTCATGAGAAAACTATATAATTAAAAACACTTTTGTCACATTATATGTTCATAAAATTACATAAAATATTTATTAGCCAATGTATTTATTACCATGGATGATCTAGGTAGGTATAAGAATGTTTTTTAATAAAACATTGCATCATGGCCTTAATAGTTTTAAATTATAATAAAAATGAGAAAAATGAGGTTTACACAACATCGAATTCTGGAAAAACAATCATTTATCCACTAAATTCCTTAATTTTATCGATGTATCACAAGTTAGTATTCCCCCAAATGAATTGTTTACTCCCATTCAAATATATAATGAGTAAATCATGTGGAAATCAAAAAAAAATTAATCCTTTAGGAAAGACTGAATTCGTAGAAAGTCCAACAAATGTGAGGCATGAATATAGTTATCCTTTGGTCCCCTAAATGAATATATACCATCATTATCCTATAGAAATTTTATTTTAGTGCCTATAATTCGGATTAGTTATGAACAAAACTCTCCAATCAGATAAATTAATACTGATATTTATGGAAATCAATGACAAAATACTCCCTGCAATTCCTGAAGATGTTATAAAATTGATAAATGTATGAAAACTTATTCCAATAACCCCCATATTTTTTCACAAAAAAATAATCATGGATATTTCCTATTTTTGGATCGATTTAATGGGACTATATCACCCAGCTATATCCAGGTTTCTCAAGAACATCATTCAGGACCCACATTTCTTCTCATGGATGGACAAGGCTGTATACAATATAGAAGTGGAAACAAATTCCATCCTCAAAATTTTTAAGTATAATATCAAGTACATATTTAGTTCCCCTCACACAATATTGAAACATAAGAACAACAATTCTCTAATTCTAAATTATAGAATCCTTATCAAGATTATAATATAAAATTCATCCATTCATCCTAATAATGATTAATTAACAACAAAAATACAGATTCATCTAACAAAAACAATATAATATCCCTTTTATGATGTTATCATTAAAAAACTCACAATACCCCAATAGAAACACCATAAATACATGTTTCAAAATATGTGTCCACTATAACAATCAATATCAAATAACCATTGAATAAAATATAAATATACAATTATTGTGAGATATCTCAAATTAGGCTAGATGGGTATGAATGTCTATATGGTAAATTTTAAACAAACTAAAAAACCTAGAGGTTTACCATAATCAAGCCATGTGACTTTTTAGAATTTTATTTCACTGTCACTCTTTCATTTAAGAAAGGTTTTTGAGGGCCCTATGATATCACATTATCCATCGGATGAAACCACAAAAAATTGGATTAAATTATAGGGCCATGATAACATAGAGAAAGAAAATTCCAAAACATCCAATTCATTGAATATAATAACTATAGAAAATAGATCTAATAAACCTAATAAAATATTACATATAATTTAATCTTCACAATTTATGGTTATGTTAACCAAATCCTATTTTTTTGTGGAATTATACTACATGAAATGATTTTCCATAATTTAGCCAAAAATAATAATAAATCAAAGTCAGATTCACATAACTATAAACTGCAAAATAGAGAGTCCTTGATTCCTAGAATTAAATTGAATGAAATATATTTCATCCTACATTTCATTAATCTATTTAGTTTTATCCATCTATGATAACCCTAAATTTATAAGAGTGGTTGTTCCCATGAAACCTAAAATTACAATATTCAGTTTATTTATGTTCTTTATCAATAGAATAGAATTATTTAATATGCTATCAATTGGTTTTGGAAACATTTTACGACCATAATGTCATAGTGTAGATAATTTATGATAAAATTTCCCATAATAAGAACAATTTGTCACATGATTTCTACTCCCACAATAAGCCTTATGATGATTTGAAATATTACCATAGGCCCTGATAAAAATCTAAAAACCATTAATTCGAACTATATTTTATTGTTTCGGCCATTTAATTATTATTTGGTTCTATAAATGATTGAAATTTTGATGCATCAATTTCAACCCATAATATATGTGTCAGGATTCCCATCATAAAATGGGTTGTTGTGACACATGGATCTCCAATATCAGGCCAAAAAAATATTAACTAATACGCCAAATCTATCCTAGTGTTTCGGGACATTAATCGTAATGGTTTTTTCAGTATACCAACATTATAAGGATGTTATCATTATCTTTCCCATACATATGAGCTTGCCTCTGGATGATGGTACCATACAACAACTAAGAATGGAATTATTTGTATTCATATATGATATAATTAACTCTAGGAATATTTTCCCAAAATATATCTCAAATATTATATTAATCCAAAATTCCCCTCTTGGCTTAGTAGATTCATATTCCTATCAAGTTATTCTTCAATTGGGTCCTTGATATGATGATATATTTACAAATATAACACTTTTTTGGATTGAGTATTTTCACACATGGAATCATTCTACTGCATGTATCTCTTATCTATGAACCTTCTAAAATGTTGGATCATTATAATATCCCATTATTATAATGTTTTTTGGATATATCATTAATGTCAGGTCACTTAACAACATTGAAATAAAATGGAGTTATTTTTATCTAGAGCTACACAAGGTATAATTCTTGTTAATATTGTATATGTATAATCATTCTGATTATTAGGCCCAGTTATATGTCTCATTCTAATAAAACCTAGATTTCATCATAAAAACTATTCTTTTACTTATCTACAATTGGTTTCCCAGATTTGGTTTAGTAAAAATATGAAGCCATTTTATTTATAACTTGAGTCATATTGGTGAAAATCACCTTACCTAAATTTTCCCTATGTTCGACCTTAAATATCATGATACATAAGTGAAATTCAGATGACTCTAAAAAATATGGAATTAGTTATCATCATATTAATTTAAAATGTATGATTTCAAGGTTCTTTTCAAAAGATATTACACGTAAAGGCTTATGACCAGTCATAGAAGAGAAGAAACTAATTATAAATTTAGATCACATAATATCATACTAAAATAAATTAAATGTTGATACATGTAAGGTTTTCTTGTGTATGGTTCCAATCAATGAGAATATGATTGGATTAAATACTAGTATTACTAAGGAAACTGATATCTATTATATTGGGTAAAAATATAGGTCCTTTTCTGGTTCTTGATCATACACCATAATGAAAAAATATACTATATGAATATTGTGTGTGTCTTTATTCCTATCTCCATTGGATACAAAGTGATTTTAATATCATTGATCATGGGTTGAAAAAAATTTCCAATAAAATCCCTTAAATAGTGTAAGGTAATCACATTCATGCTGGGATTTTCCATTATAGAGAATATAGGTGGACCAAATTTCTATTTTGAGATCCACTTTTTTTATTGATTCCTATAATAACTAGATATATAGTGACACCCGATCACTTTTCATTGTTCTATCTATAGATCAAATTCAAAACACTTTCCTAATTTATGGTCAACCCATACACGTTGGGTATTTTGATAGTAGATTGTACATTGGAATAACATATCATGGATATGAACTACATGTGCATTAATTACTGTTATATCAATAAAAGTGAATTCATTTGAATAATATATTTTAGACCCAACCATATATCATTATCCACTTCAAATCCTTCTAAATATATGATAATTCCTGAAAGTTGGTAGTTCAGGGATTGGTTCTTCCAATCACCTCTTAAATATATCCTTCATAAAAAAACACAGTATAACTTGAGTGCATGGAATTACTATAATTTATTATACGATAAAAAAATGAAGGAATTTAACTCTAAGGGACACCTATTTATGGTAATTACATATTGATTAAAATATTTAACACTAAAAACCATATGCATAGTTATTATTATTATTAATAATGACCACTATGCCCATTGTTATTTTACAAAAATATTTTAGAACCCATTATTCAAAAATAATTTTGTGTCCATTCTCCCAAAAGTTATTCCATTTCCTCACTACATAACTAAATTACCTCGGGTTTTGATTTAAATAATTTTTATTCAACATTTAAAATGTGTTGGATTATCTTTTATCTTTATCTCAAATGGGTTTATTATTTAAAAATCCCCCTAGCAGTTTAGATGCAATTGACATAAACTATTTGAAAAACTCCATGGTATGTTCAATATAATTATTAGATTACTATTTATATTGGGTTGTCACAATGCGCTTTTTTTATAAATTGTCTCATAAATTTTCTAGAGATCTATTAAATTAATCTCCATCTAACATTGTTAAAAGATGCATGATATACAACTCTTACAATCCATGGTACAAATTTCTAGACCCTTAAACAACAAATGGAAGTGTTAATAACATTTAAAGTTGAATCACCATAATTTGTGACATATAAAAAAGTATAGTAATTTCATGCTATAAAAAATAAATTTTTTATTTTCAAAATTGGTATATATGAATCAAATGATGATTATTTATTTTGGGAAAAAGTATATTTGCAAATAAAATTAAAATCTATAAATTATTGATCTACTAGTATAGGAAAAACATATGTAAGACATTTTATTTAATTTCTCATATGAGTGTTTGTGTGATTTAATTTTATATTCATTCATCTTGAGATTTTGAAAAATAAAAGGTGGTGTATCGTTATTATTTTAACCCTAATTGAATTTAATTATCTCTGTTAACCTAATTCATTCCTCATGTTTTTTAATTCTCACAAACCATTCATTTCTATCTATAATGACAATATTCAACTCCGTGTGTCATCTCTTATTGGTAATGATATTTTCTGGTGAAAAACATGAATCTCCAAAATAGTGGATTTTTTATACTTGTGAGAATGTTCCATAACTATGTACACCCAAAAAATATTGATTTTTCCACTAATTATAATATCATCAAAATTTATCCCACATATACATGTTATATCCCACCATTTCCTTATTCATACGGCTCTACAATATGCATGGATTTTGAAATCTATATTTTTATTTAAAAGATTATAAATAAGGATACCCATATATTTTATTAATAATTAGTCAACATTGAATGTGGATCCAAATAATTTGGTATTAAAATTAAATACAATTATAAAAAATTCCTATTATACACCATTAATGATAATCAGTTATTTTTGAAACTTTTTATTAGAATTTTTGGTGTAATATATTTTTTATTTGAAAATTAATTTATAAATTTTAAAATATGAAAAATTATTACATATAAATTTATAAAATTTATTAAATAGTTATCAATTGGTTTGAAATTAATATAAATCATTTGAAAGAAAAAATAGATGTTTTTAAGAATAAATTATTTATGAGTAAAATATGTTTTTATATTAATAAATTAAACTAAACTATATTGATGAATGGTTTTAATGAAATGTGTAGATAACATATTCAACCAAATATTTTAACATGAGTATAATTTTTATCACTAGTCATAGAATGAGAATAAATTTAGTTACATGCTTAAAATTTTTAAAAAATTAATCAATTTTATTTTGTTTGGATTGATTATTTTAAAATGAATTTTTGAAAAATACAAATTTTAAATATTGTAAAACTATTTTGATATTTGAAACAATGAATTTAATTTATAATATGGTGTTAAATTTTATTTTTTAGTAAATATTAACAAATGTAAAAATTGATTATTATAGTAAAGGTTAAAAGGCTTGACAAGGGGTTAAATTAAAAAGATAACTTTTAAAATATCCAAAACCATTATATAAACCCTATTATTGAAATTTTTTAGCAACTATATCACATCACTTATTATAAATTGATCTAATATGTATCCACTATCCCATTATGGTTACTTTATTATATTATATTTCTTTTAATATATACATGGTTTCGATCCGCCTCACAAATAAAAGTGAAATTTGTATTCTCACATATCCATCGTAATTGAGTTATTTAAACTTACCTAAATATTACAAAATAGTCCACCAGCATTCCATCCCTATTACAAGAGGTCATTAACTCATATAAATATGATACCTAGAAGGATTAATCTGTAATATAATGGAGGATTCACATATTAGTCTAATTTAATAGTGTGCACGAAGAATGTTGTGACATGCTTTTTTGGGTTTATGTTCTAACCACATATTTTAATGAGGATTGTTTAATAATGAATTAAATTTTGGATAATTCTATATTATATATATCTTAAACAAAATATAATTTAATCAATGTGGGTTAGTTTTATATTTTTTCCCCTTTTATTTTCCAATGTATGTTAATTAAAATGATCAAGAGTATATAGTTGAGAAATTATTTCATTATTTCCACATTTAATAGTGAATGTTGTTATCATACCCATGTTCTTTAAAAAATATAGAAACAACTTATTTTCAGTGATCTAAGTTTTATTTGAATCCATTTTCAATCATATTAGTATTACTTTTCTTAGTACTGAAAATAAATTTGTATAATATTTTTATAAGTGTTTAATTGTTTCATTATACATTAAGTGTTATATAAATATTAATTTTTAAATTATCCACATGAATTTATTTTCTCCATGTCATTAATATTGTTTTAATTTATTCTTTCTTTACATTTTTTCTTGTTTAATTTAAATTAAAATCTTTTTATAAATTTTCAGGTTTTTTTTATTTAAAATTATATTTAAAGAATTGTATATTTTTTTAATATTTTAAATGTAAGGAAATAATGTTATTTTAAAGAAATTTTTTTATTATTTTTATATATACTTTAATTATTATTATGATTCACTACATGTTGGATGTTAGGATACAATCCATGTTTCTTCCCAGGAATTATTATTATTACATGATATTGTAATGTTTGTGAAACATCTTTCTTTTCCATGAGTAATTCTATGATTGAATGGTTAATGTTTCTATGAACATTCAGAACACATGAGTGTGGAATTAATTATATGTTATGTGGGACATAAAATATATATCTCACCAATTAATATTTCTAAATAATGATATCTGATGAGAAAATATCAATTATTATGGGGTGTAAACACATCCAATGAATGAAAAGTGGTTTGTTAGAAAAGATTATCCATTATATGACTTTTTACACTTTGTGATGATGGTTTTCGGTATTGAGACATGAATAATGAATTGATTTTATATGATTATTATTTTGAAACAATTCCAATTAATAGTTCTTATGAATATTATATAATCTCTATGACCATGATTAATTAATATTTATTCCTCAATATTATGACTCATGCCTTTTGAAATGATAAATCTTTCATCCATGAATTATAATTTATGATATATGACTAATTGAGATTGAATTTTCCAATATATCATAATGATATTATACAATTAAAAATATATTATCATTGCATATGATAATAAATTAATAACCAATTGATTACCATTACTAAATATTTTAAAATAGCCTTTCTTTTATTCCCAACAATCCCTTGGTAATGAAAAATGATTTTAGAAAGGATGGTTGTAATAATTTTACTATAAGACAAGATATTTTTGGGATATATTATTGTAATTTCATGAGAAAATTTATTACATAACAAGAATTCAATGAAAATAATCCTTTATGGGTTTTGTGGCAAGAATTATGGACTAATGTGCTATGTTTTCTTCTAAAATGGTGAAAAATATATATAAATTTTTATTGGTTCTCCATAGATGGTATCTAAGAAGGGGGTATTTGTTTTTAAATATTTGGATATTAATAGAACTACTTTAGATAAAAATATAACCTTTGATGAAATGAATTTGATATAGGTTCAACCTAAAAGAGTCATAAGTGGATAAAAAGGTGTAATAATTTTGGACACTTAAGGACTGATTTTCATGACTATAGAATTACTCACATTTATTATTATATATTTATTCTTACATAATTTTTTAATGATTGTTACTATAAGGAATAATTTAATCATTAAATTTGGTGGTCAATGCACTAACTATCCTACTGTGAAAAAAGATAACAGAAGGGAAGAAAAAAATATTTCTTCATGACCATGAAACTCTCTCAATAAATGAATCATACATAACATATAAATTGTAAAACAAATGAATAATTCAATATTTAGTTTTTTTTAATGAAAAATATTCCTTATTCAGTCTGTTTTTTATCCATTAGGGGAATATAAATTGATCTGTTCCACTAAAAATATTTTGTCTATTCTCCAATTACTATAGGGTGAGAATTGTTTCTTATATATATATATATATATATATATATATATAATTTATAAGAAAATTTGTGAAGTGGTGGGAACATATTATGATTATGTGTAATGGCTATGATATTTAATCCTTGGAATGGGAAGTGTTTGAAAAGGTATTTTTCAATAAGTACATTACCAGAACTCTTCACATGAAAATATAATGGTAATTCCAGGAGTTTAATATAATGGGAATTCCTGGAGTTTAATTCAATCTTCGGTTCGAGAGTTTATGGAGGCAGAGAGTTTACTGCATCATACACTTTTCGCCCGATTTAGGAACAAAAGTACATATGTGGAAGAATTTGATAGGTTTTTCTTCAATCATTGGGGTCTAAAAGACCGAGTGGTTGTCGATCTACTAGATAAAAGAAATTTGATTGTGTGATGTGCTTTGTCGGATGACTTTTGGCATGCTCTGTCGTGTGCACCTATGAAATGCAGTGGATGTTTCTTATATCTATTTAGGTGGAGCTACGACCTATACCTAAATAATGATTCTCATATAGTTTCGGTTTGGTTTATTCTTCCTCAACATCCTCTACCATTTCAGAATCCCTCGATTATAAGTATGTTAGAAAATCTTGTGGGTCATTTCCTCTATGTGGATTCACGTACTTCATCTTTATTTCATATGATCAACCCGTGTATATGTGTGGAGGTGGATGTGTCGAGGCTAAAATTTGAATCGGTGTGGATTGAAGCTGGAGAAGAAGTTCGGTGTAAACAACCAGTGGTCTTTGATAATTGGGTAGAGCTTTGCTCGAATTGCAAAAGACTTGGTCACTCACCTGCTTTATGAAAATAGTATGGTTATCCGGGGAAAGTGGAATTATAGGGGAGGATGGAGAATGATGCTATACATAACAATAACTCGGTGGGCATGCCAGTGCAGAATATCTTTATGGTAAATCAAGTTGACGAACCTACATTGTTGGGGAATTTTGATCGGCCTAAGGAGGATTTGAGGGACCGAGACCTAGGTATTTTAGTGCATACTTCTGAATCCCCTCCACAAGAATCTCAAGCTAAATGTATGAGTTTACCTAGGAAGGAAATTGAGTTATGGTCAGAAGGGTTGGAAAAAGAACCACAAAGCAAGCAGAGTATTTTGGGGGTCAACATTCAAACAGCAGGTAAGGTACTAGTTCAAAATTTTTTTCAGACTCAAAACTAATTTGAGTGTTTGGATACCAATGATCCGATTCAAGATACACCCAATGACCCGGATGGAGTAAATACAGAAGGTGTGGAGTCATAGGAGGAGAACAAGTCTCTTGAGGATAAGCAAACATCTCAGAAGAAGAAGGGGAAAGGGTGAAAAGACAACTCCAATTTACCCAAACCTATGGAAACAAGTTCAGGTAAAAAATCAAAAACATGTGAGAATGATATGTCTTAGGCCCTCATAGTTATTTTTCAGGACAAGACTCAAGTTACAGTTTAGGAAAACAGCAACAAGGATAAATTCACTAGAATGAAAAAAGACTCTAAAGAACTTATCTTCCACTCTAAAGAGGAGATAAGGGAGGAATTTCTTTATGTCGACATACGACTGGAAGATGCGAAGATGATGGGGATACCTACTCAAGTGGCAGTCAACAGAGATTAGGTGAATTGGATTGAAAAAAAAAGATATGATCCTAATGAGAGGCTTCAATGATGGGAAAATTGGCAAACAAGAGTATGTTCGAACCTGGGATAAAATGGAATGTCATCTTGAAGATGTTATTGGCAATGACCCCGCTGCGAAGGTATGGCTTATGAACTGGAATATTTATATGGAGGAAATCAATAATAGGCTAAGGATTTTCTTTGACGGTTCTTCTGTAACACCTCGATATTTTATTAAAAATATACTTTTTAATTTGATTAATATATTGTGTTTTATGATACACCAAAAGGATCTTGGACAACACACATCCCTGACTTGGGTTGCATTACACGCAATCGTGACCTTCCACGATAACATATGTTGTACGCAATACAGAGTTTCGCTATACAACGATATGTTATATAAACTAGCCTTTATGTATAGTAATATCCATTTTTTGAAATTTTATAAATTTTAACATTCAAAATGGACTTCATTTTTGGATTGGGAATATCAAAATTATCCTAGGGTGAAATTTTGGTATTTTTCTGAAAATGTTCAATTTTTTATGAATAGTGAAAACACTCAGTTACCATTTAAAAACCGACTTTTAATTTAAATAATTATTTATTTTATTTAAATTTATTTTAGGTCAAAATTGATACATAATACCTATATAAGTTCAGTGTAATTCATTGGAGTCATTTTATAATAATTTTAGATATATAAAAATTTTATTGAACTTTTGACCGTCTTTTACCCACCTCCTTGGAGAATTTCAAATTTACATAAAAAATAATTTTACCACTTTTGTGAATGGTTTTTTCAAGACTCCGAGAGACACGGTTGATGTCAGTAAGTAAAATGTGGTTTAATGAGATGAAAATAATTTTGGATGAATAGTAACTTTTTACTTTTTTCACCACGGTTAAAATTAAATAGGGAAATTAAGGGTAAAAATGATATTATTGTTACCCTAACACATGTCCAAATTCAATTGGATAAGTTTAATTCTACCAAAAACAACATTAGGGATAAAATATATCCCTTTAGGTCCACATGGACTTCATTAGGACATTTAATATTATTTTATTTAAAGAATAGTTAAAATAGTTAAAATCAATGTTTAATAAATAAATCATTTTTTATATAGGGTTATACATACAATATATTCGACTATAAATATTCATTAGAAATCTAAGAAGATTTCCTACATAATAGTATTTTATTTTTAATTTTTAGACATTAAATAATTTAATTTATTTATGAACCAATGATGATGTAGTAATTACCATAAGAGTGAAAAATTAAAATAATTGATATTATAAATATCCAAATAAATATAATTTTAGACTTTTTATGAATTACACAAATTTTATAGGTTAATATGACATGTTATTATTGATTTAATTAACTTTTTGTGAACTAATAATTCTGTTATGATTTTCACAAAAATCAATTACCAAATAGTGTCAAAATTGACATAAAATAGTTTTTAAAACAAATATTATATTATTAATTGTTATTTTATTCCTAAAAATTTAAGGGTTCGGAAAAATGACATATATAAAGTTATATATATTAATAATAAACATATTGGGGTTTTTTTGGCTTGTTATTGTATGTTTATTAACCTTATAGTGTAAAAAAACAAGAAGACATGGTAAAAGTTAAATTATCTAACTTAAAGTTTAATCTAAATGATAAGGTTTAAATAGAAACCTAAACTTGTATAAATTATATTGGATGAGATTATTTAGACCCATACTAACCTTATATTTGAAATAAATCAATTTGGATCTATTTAAAACCGAATATGACTTTATAATAAAATAATATTTTAAGTTTTCCTAAGGTGCCCCTCTCCTCCCTTATAAAAGGGCACCTCCTACCTCTCTTCCTCACACCACATCGATACATCAAGCTCGGAAAAACCCTGAAAAATTCTATTCTACACTTCCCTAGAAACATCCTAGCGGTCATGGTCTTCTTCAAAGACCAATTTTAGTGCCCTAAGAGGAGGTCTCAAAGAGGCGCTTCAAAGAAGAGGTAATGTCTGTTACCGATTCTTTCTACATTATTTCTTCTTCCACATCTTCTTCTTTAGTTGTTTCATTATGAAGTAATAAAATCAGTATCAATCATATATTGATATGATATTATATGTATGAAACAACCCTATTTCACCATCTATTCATCCTACAGAAAAGGAAATCAACACGCGTGCGTACGTACGGAATACCGTCTCCACGCCGTGTTGTAATATATTTTCCACCACCACCTTACTTGGATGGGTATAATGGTGTAAATAACGACTATATATGATTATTTTAAAGTGATATTGATTATGAAATTGTATACATACACTCCAATACAATTCACGATCATGGGAATGATATCATTGCTCATGTGTAAGTACGGACTACCGTCTCCACGACATGATGAGATTCATTCTCCATGTTAACCATTCATGAATGATTATAAAGTATATATAATAAGTAATCATGAAATATATGACATAATAATGATACTGGATTTATGTATATATATATATATTTATGTCATCTACATAATTCCATTCAATTCAATACGGAAACGAAAACAACGTTCATGCGTACGTACGGACTACCATCTCCATGAATGGTGTATTTCTTTCCATTTAATCGATTTATCATATATATATATATGTATATACTGAATATATATTATATATAAATCAATTTTTACATTCTGGAATTATGTAAATCAGGATATAATTAATAATATCAAGAACAAAAAGTCCAAACACGTACGATAAATAAAACGATTTAACCCAAAACGATGCTTTAACATGGAACTTACAAAAGAATGGGTAATATAAAGTCATAAGTGAACCATATATGATATCATAACAATGAATATGATTCTGTAATAAGTTAATGACATTATTTAAATCATTATACAGGATGTTTGAAAACATATGAAGCATATCGGACCTACGGTAAGGGATAATTTTTCCAATCTCATTCTTATCCAAGATTGTTTATTCGTAACTATTTACTGGGGGTTATGTTTATTATCCATGTGTGTATGTTCTCAAAATGTTTACATTCCTTCAATGTATGTTTAAAGAAATTTTTACCCTTTTCTACTTTTACCACATCGTATGGAAGTAATATTTCTTTTGTTTACCATACGAGGTACTTTTTGACTTTTCCGACCAAAGTTTGATAAAAATGTTATTTTTAAATTATACGGCCTGAACGGATTTTTACAGTTTTATAATGCCTTATTTTCATGAAGCTTCCTCCAAAATATTTCATAACTATTTTCCACAAAATATCTTTCTTTTAAAATTGCATGACGTTTTGTGAAAAGAAATTGATTTTGAAGAAGAAAGGACATTTTCATCAAGAATTCATTTCAAGTGTTTTATCAAGACCATTTTTCATCTAAGATGACATTATTTCATATGTGTATGTTTCAATTATCATGTCTCTATGATTTACATGGTTTCACTTTTATTATTATGAAATTATATCTATTTTTTGTATGGATTTTGTGATTATGGGATGATGTTTATGAAACCCATTTTATTTATAGGGTTATTATCAATGATGTATATTTATTTTATGGAACAAGTAAGATTGATTTCATTATGAGATGGGTGGGACCTATATCTCATTCCAATGCATTGGGTAAAGATTCATACCTCATGAGATAGGCATGGATGGAATGGTAAGTTAATCTAGTTCAGTGTTACACGACTGAAAAGAGGAGTGAACTCGATTCAGAAAGGGACTTTGTCCACTAAGATGGTCTTGGAAGAAATTCCTTGGCTACTATGGAAATCAGAACATGTCCTGAATGGTTTCCACAATTACAAGTATTATTCCCATTATATTTTATCATGGTTGATGTTCCATTATGATATATTCCTTACGTACTTCCACGATTCATGTCTTTGCTCAAGATTTTAATGTTTAGATTTCATGTTCATGTTTTTGCTTTCAAATGTTTATGGATTGTTTTATGTTCTCTATGTTTGCCCTTACTGAGCATTTGAGCTCACCAATTTTATATTTTATTTTCCCCAAGAAATAAAGAAAGGTTTTAGGTAAGGAAAAAAAGGGTAAGATCGTTATGGGAGATGTTGAAGATCTTTCAACATGATTAGATGTTTATATTCTGAGTTTCCAAAGACTAAACTATTACGGTCCTTGTGTGTATATTTTTTTGTTATGTATTAATTATTCCTCAAAAGTAATGTATTGTCCATGTATGTCAAGATTTGGGTCTCTACATCTTCTTTCTATTATGAGGCTTCACCTTCGGATTAACTGGGACTATTTTCTCACTTTTTTTAAAAAGTGATTTTATAATAATAATTTAATTTTCAGTCAGCCTTATAACAAAGTATCCTAATAATGTTGACCATAAGGTACATTAGTTGTTATGAGTATGGATTTTTATGTTTTATCATGGAAGAAATGATATGTGAAGATTTAAATTATTATCATTGTGTCGATAAGATGAAAAAATGGATGTTGGATGATATTTATATAAAAATTCCCTTAGAGGGCTGAAAATGAACAGTATGTTTTTTACCAAAAGTATGGAATGAAGCATGGAGAAAATTATTTCCAATGGACTAGTTAATTTTTTATGTGTGGAAGGGATGGCCAACAAGAAAGTGAATTTCTAAGAGATTTAAATAGGGAAGCCAATTGAAATAATAATGTTAAATCTCAGTATAATGAGCCACCAGCACAACAATTCTTCAACAACATTGAGAAAGGGAATTATTCAAACCAATTAATTATTTGAATGCTCAATGAAAATAATTTGCGTCAATAACCTCATAATACAATTAATAAAGGAAAATATCGTGATATCATAATTTTTGAAGTGTGACATAAGAATGTTGTGGGGAATGGTCGAATTTTCATCAAATAGAGAATCTAAATGGATTATTTGATTCTAGTTTTACTAAATCATTTATATCAAATGAATTTTCAAAGGGAATCAAATAACCACCTATACTATTACATATTTAATAGTTATTGAAAATTATGAATTGTATGATGATTACATCTAAGGTTTATACATCTTTTCCAATAAACTTTTATAGGGATGTTCCTCCATAAAATTGTGTGATACTCTCTCTTATGGGATTTATTAAGGTTTTGGTCATACTTTATGTTTCTACTGGAGCAAAGGTTTCTTCATATTCTATTCCTTTTTGTTGATTATATCCTTTAGAAACTAATATAACTTTATTTCTTACTATGATTCCATTTTCATCACAGTTATTTCTAAAGACCCATTTGACTCCAATAACAGAAGATTCCTTAGGTCTTTCAACTATGGTCAAGAATTTATTCCATTCAAATTAATAAGGCTCATCTTGCATATCTTTTATCCAATCATAATCACCTAAAGCATCATCGATGGTTTTTTTGTTATAATTTTTAAAGGAATGCTAGATGTTATACTTCATTCCATAAGTAACTTCTATTCATTATAGGTTGATTCACATAACCAATGATACTATCAAAAAGAAGATTCATAAGAAATGGTTGATTTGGGTTTTGAAAAACCTATTCATCAACATAGGGTAGGAAGTCATCTGGGGTAAATGTTTCAGAAATATCTTCTTAGAAATTTTTCTTATTAGAAGGATATTCTAACAATGGTTGACAATAAGTTTTTGAAAACATATCCAAATATATAGGATGAGGTTGTTTAAAAAAAGGATCAGTTTCATAAAAGTTTTCATGCACTATTTCTTCAACAGTACAAGTATTTTTATTGGAAAATATATAATCCTTATAAGTTGTGGAGTAGCCTAGTAAAATTTCATCATTATATTTTTTTGTGAATTTGTGTAGATTATATTTAGTATTCAGAATGAATGCTTTGTAACCAAAAACCTTGAAGTAGGAAAGTTTAGGTTTTCTACCATTCCATATCTCAAAAAATATTTTATTAAGAAAATGTCTAATCAAAACTCAATTTATAGTATAACAAGCAGTACATACAGCTTCAGCCCAAAATAAAATGGCTATCGAATATTCATTGAACATGGTTCTTATTATCACTTGAAGAATTTTATTTCTTATTTCAACAACACCATTCTGTTGAGGTGTTATGGGTTATAATAAGTTATGAGTAATGCCTTTTCTACTACAAAAAGTTCCAAAATCAGAATTTTGAAATTCTCCTCTATGATCACTATGAATAGTATTCAAAATATGGGTTTTCTTATTTTTAACTTGGGCTCTAAAACATTTGAAATAAGAAAAATCTTCAGACTTATTTTCTAGAAAATAGACCAACGCAAATCTAGTGTAGTCATCAACTAAGACAAATACATAATATTTTCCTCCAATGCTTCTTGTTTGTATTTGACAAAAAAGATCCATATGCACAAACTGTAATGAATTAGTGGTAGATATTTCAATGATTGACATAAAAACATGATTTATGTTGCTTTCCATATTGAAAAGGATTACAATCTTTTGAAGAATCAAATCTAAGCTCCAGTAGATCCTTAAATCGTCTTTTCATATAGAGTTTGCATATGTTCCTAAATTTACAGTGTTCTTACCTTCTATGCCACAACCAAGAATGATCTTCCATTCCACTAAGGCATGATAAGTCTTGGCACCTAATGTCTTCTAAGTTTAGTGTGTATACATTCTCTTTCCTATGGGATGAAAGAAAAAACTCTTCATTGGAATTGTGTACTTAGCACACATCATTCAGAAAATTCACAAGGTATCCTACATCACATAATTGACTAATTCTAATGAGTTTTTTCTTAATACCCTTAAAAAATAAAACATTTGAAATAAATGTTTTTCCAATAAGAACGATGTTACATATACCAATAATTTCTCCTTGAGAATTATCTCTGAAAGTTACTTTTCATCCTTTCGTCTTGATAATCTTTTCAAAGAAGTTTTTGTTACCAGTCATATTTCAGGAACATCAACTATCCATTTACCAGGTTTTGTTGTTGGCACTATCTTTATTTTTCTGAAAATAAGGCAGTTAGACTTTAGGAATCCAAACATTCTTGGATCCAGAAACATGAGAAAGAAAAATATTTGGAATCCACATTTTCTTTGAAAAACAATCTTTATGAAATCCTAAAGACTAGGTGTAACACCCTGATATTTTATGATAATTATTCCTTTTAATTTATTAGATTCCTTTTTTTATATTCTACACCATGATTATCTTGCGCTATACGCAACACCGTATTAGCTTGCAGTATATGCAACACTATTCTTGGATTGTGTTACACACAATTTTATGTTCGTTTGATAGAAGTTATTCAACGCAAAATTTAGTGTATATATATATACTCAATGTATAAATTAAATATGGTTGGATTCTATTATACACAACACCAAAAGAATATTTCACTACACACAACACTGATTGGGCTTGCGTTACACGCAATCATGACCTTCCTCGATAGCGTGTATTGTACGCAATACCGGGTTTCACTAAAAAACAATATATTGTTATAATATTATTATAGAATAGCCAATATGAATAGTATTAACTACATTCTGAACATTATTATTCCTCCTACACATTTTCTAAAACTTGATATGTGAACAAAATATATTTTTCGGGTAAAAGAGGTATTTTTTAAAAAAATGTAGTTTTCCCGCCTTTTGATGGAGAACCTACATTAAATCTAGTTTTTGATAGGTTTATAAGCTCAAATTGACCAAATAAAATTCTTCTTTGGAATCAGGATATAAAAATTTACTTTGGATAAATTTTTCATGTTATTCTGATAACATTTATATTTTAACGAATAGTAAAAACATGCTACATTTTAATTAAAAACAACTTTTTTCATCGCAAGAATTTATATGGTTAAATTATAACAATTAATATTTTTATAGTATAAATTTATTATATTTTTACCATTTAATATAATTTATGTCATTACCATTAATTTTACATTGAATTCATAGGTAAATACATTTCAATCTTTGGCAATGTTTTAACTTTTAAAACCCGTTTTCTTAACAATGGGATTAATTTTAAATTAATTATTGCAACCTCTGTGTTTTGAATTTTGAAAAATGGATTCCATATCAGTATTCATTGGGTCCAAATTATGTTAAAAGGCTACTTTTTTGATATTATGAATAGTAACTATGATAAATTTTGTTTACTGTAGTTAAAGTTAAATCAAGTAATTAAGGGTAAAAATAAAATTATAAAATTACCCTAACACCTGCCAAAATTTTATTGGATGACTAAAAGTTGACCCATATCACTTAAGGGTAAGAATAGATTAATTTAATGGAATTTTAATAATGAAAATAATTTAATTATTATTAAACCCAAAGAAAGTGACAACATGTCACTTTCTTAAATCTTATAAGTATAATAATTTTAATTTAGTGATAAACATAATGAAACATCGAAAATAAATAGTTTCAAGAAATATAATAAAAATTATCTACATCAGGTGAATTTATTTATAATTTTTAGGGATTAAATAATTATCTTTAAAGGTGACACAATAGTGATGTTGAAATTATTTTATTGATTGAAATATCAAATAAATGGTTTTTAAAATGTTAAAATAAATATTATATGAACTATTTAATGTGCTCCACTAATTTTGTAGATAAATATGACATTTTATGAATCTATTAATGCTTTTATTTCTATTATATCATCTATTTAGATTTTATTTAAATTCAAATAAATGAATAGTTTCAAAATTGACACTATAGTTATTTTATAAAAATAATATATTATAAAATGGTTTAAAAATCAAAAAAATATTTAAAAATTATAAATTTAAATTTTTATGGTCTATAGTGTAATAAATTATCTAATTATTGATAATTAACATCACATATGTAATTATTTAAATCAATTTAAAATTTATAATATTATTACAACAAAAAATTAAATAGATTAAATAAGGATAAATCAATTTGATAAGGTTTAAACTAAATTTAAAACATGTCTAAATTTTATTTTTTGAAGAGATTACAACCCTATCACAACTCATCTTCTAATTGACTCATTTTTTTGAGGTTTTTAAGTGGGTTTGAATTTATTATAAATTAATATTTCTTATAATTACAAAGGTGCCCCCTCTCCTTCCTTATAAAAGGGCACCTCCTCCCTCTCCTCCTCAAACCACTTTGAGCCTTCAAGCTCATCCAAACCCTGAAAATTTCACTTCTCCACTTACTTAGAAACATACTAGAGGTCCCGGTCTTCTTTAAAGACCAACTTTATTGCCCTAAGAGGAGGTTAAGAAGAGGGGCGTTAAAGAAGATGTAATATACTTTACCAATTCATTCCAATTTATTTCTTCTTATACATCTTATTATTTATTTGTGTCATCATAAATTTATAGCATCAGTATCTATCATATACTGATATTTATTATAAATATGAGACAACCCTATTTCACCTTATATGCATCCTACGAAAAATGAAATCACCGCGCGTGCGTATGTACGGAATACTGTCTCCACACCGTGGTGTAATCTGTTTTTCCACCACCGCCTTACTTGTATGGGTATAATGGAGTAATGAATATCTATATATAGTTATTATAACATCATACATATTCTGAGATATTATATCATCCACTCCAATTCAATTCAATAATTATGGAAAAAATATCATCACCCGTGCGTACGTATGGATTACCGTCTCCACGGCGTGATGAGATTCATTCTCCCTGTTAACCATTAAACAATGATTAAAAAGTATATATCATGGATAATAATGAAATATATGACATGATAAATCAATTGAATATATGTAAATATATATTTCATTTAATTAATTCCATTCACATCATTAAGGAAAGGAAAACAACGTTTAATCGTACGTACGACCTACCGTCTTCATAGACGGCGAATTTCATTTCATTTATCTATATATTATGTATATATATATATATACTGAATATATATGATATATAAATCATGATTTAAATTCTAGATGTAATTAAATAATGATATATGTAATAATAATATCAAGAAAAACAACTCCAAACACGTACGATAAATAAAACGATTTTACCCAAAACGCTTCTTTAACAAAGAAGTTACAAAAGAACGGGTAATATAAAGTCATAATTGTACCATACATGATATAATAACAATACATAAGATTCTATAATAAGTCAATGACATTTTTTAAATCATTATACAGGAGGTTCAGATATGTACGAAGCATAGCAGACCTAAGGTAAGGGATAATTATTCCAATCTCGTTCTTATCAGAGATTGTTTATTCGTAAGTATTTATTGGGGTTATATTATTCATCTATGTCCATAAAAATGTATTAATAAAGTGTTTAATATTATAAAATTTATGTTTAACGTAATGTTTACCCCTATTTGACTTTTACATTGTGCTATGGAAGGAATCTTTCTTTTGTTACCATATGAGAAACATTTTGACATTTCCGGAAAAGTACGAGAAGAATGGTTTTTTTATCTTATACGGGATGAATGGATTCTTACAGTTTCATAAATCCTAATTTTCATGAATCTTACTCTACAATATTTCATGACTATTTTCAATGAAATACTTTTGTTTTAACATTTCATGGAATTTTGTGAAAATAAAATTATTTTGAATAAGAAATGATATTTTCCCCATGAATTTATTTCTAGTGTTTTATCAAAACCATTTTCCTTCTATGATAAAATTATTTAATATGTGTATGTTTCAAATATAATTTCTCTATGATTTATGTGGTTTCACTTTTCTTGTGATGAAATGATATCCATTTGTTTTATATAGATTATGTTATGATGGGATGATGTTTATGAAACCCATTTTATTCTTTGGGTTATGATGAATGATTTATGTTTATGTTGTGGAACAAGTAAAAATAATTTCATTATGAGATGGGTGGGACCTATATCTCCTTCCAGTGCATTGGGTACAGATTTATATCTCATGAGATAGACATGGCTGGAATGACAAGTTAATCTAGTTCAGTAAAACGGGACTGAAACGAGGAGTGAACTCGATTCAGAAAGGGACTTTGTCCACTAAGATGTTCTTGGAAACAATGACTTGGAAACTAAAGAAATAATAACATGTGCTTAATGGTTTCCACAATTACATGTTTTATTCCCATGCTATTTTATCATTATTAATGTTTCTTTATGATCTATGCCTTATGTACTGCCATGTTTTATGTCATTGCTCAAGATTTTGATGTTTAAACGTTATGTCCATGTTTTTAAGTTCAAATTTATATGGTTTGTTTTATTTTCTCCATTCATACCCTTACTGAGCATTTGAGCTCACCCTTTATATGTTTTCTTTTCTCTAGGATATAAAGAAAGGTTTTAGGTAAGAAAAAAAGGAGAATATCTTTATGGGAGATGATGAAGATCTTTCACCATGATTAGAATATTATGTTTTGAGTTTCCAAAGACACAAAATTATTACGGTCCTTGAGTGTTGGTTTTTGTTATGTATTAAGTATTCAACAAAATTAATGTAATTTCAATGTACGTCAAGCTTTGGGTCTTTATAATCTCTTAAATAGTAAATATGGATTTTCAATAGAACTCATTATTAGTACTATGAATGTTATAATGGATCCTAATATAATGGTACTAATTAATCTAAATAAATTGAAGAAACTACATGTAGAGAATCTTGATATGGGATTCATTTATTTATGTGTATTACCATGAGGTGAATATATTTTTTTCAAAATAAGTATTCATGAATGTTAATTTTTTTATATTAATAAGAATTTAAAAATATCTCTATAAAGATAAATCATCCTCTACCCCATATAGATGACTTTTTAAATAAACTATGAGGATATCAATACCATCTAATGATTGTCCCGGAATCTGTATATCATTTGTTTTGGATAAAATACATGGACATATCACATATATATTACCATATGGAGAATGGTTTTTATAAATTTATGGTGATGATATTTGGACATACCAAGCCCATAAATATTTTAATTGATATAATGAATTGTTTATTTATTGATTTCATTGATCAGTTTGTGGTTTCCTTTATAGATTCAATTATTATATATTTTAATAGAATATGTGTTCATCAAGAACATTTGAGGTTGGTGTTGGA
This sequence comes from Viscum album, assembly GCA_963277665.1. Taxonomy (NCBI): domain Eukaryota; kingdom Viridiplantae; phylum Streptophyta; class Magnoliopsida; order Santalales; family Viscaceae; genus Viscum; species Viscum album. Next base: position 1,388,141,800 of record OY728157.1, read on the forward strand.
CACCATAAGGAAGAAGAAGTCATATGATAAATTTGGTAAATAATAATTCTAGATTCATAGGATATTATTCATGGGTAATTTATTTATAAGTGATGGTATATTGAAAGATTCATCAATGAGAGAAGTTATTAAACAAATACCAAACAAGAAACATTTACTGAAATTCATACACATATTTAGATTACTATATACTAAAAATGGAATGATATAAATATATAAAATATTTATAATAATATAACCATATTGATATAGAATGGATATAGGTTATTTTGGATAGATAAATATGAATTATATTTCAAACAACTAAATTCAATATTAATTGAGGAACCTATGATTACACTGCACTATAGTAGAGAATGAATTGTGATATATAAAAATCACATTAAATAAGGAAGTATGATGTGACCTCAGAGATAATGATAGAGTGGTAGCTTCTTATTAATACACATTGAAGGGTTTTCATAAAATTTTTACAACTAATGATTTGTTACTAGTATTGGTGTAGTACATTGGGTTTGAGGTATGTGGCCTTTGTGTATGAATTTTTATGTGTTTAAAGTGGATGGGATGAGGTGGGAAGAAGTTGGGAGAGTTTGGATTGGTTTTGGATGAGATTGGAGGTTTTTAAAGGGGTTCACGGTTTGATCATAGTTAGTGGAAGTCGTGTGGATGTTCCAGGAAACCATGTAGGGGGAGATAGTAGGCTCCGCACGACTTGTGCATGGTTTTCCAAACCTTGTGAGAAAACAGTGTGGATCCCTGCTTCTGAGGTAGTGGCATGCACACAGTTAGCGCACGGTTTTCGAAACTGTACGGGCTAACCATGCGGCCACTTAAAATTTTGATTTTAAAACTCGGGCTCACTAGGGGTTGCCTCATTTCACTCAAATATTCCTCCCACTCGAGCCTCACTCTATATTTTGGGTTCTCAGGGGTTGAGGGTGCTCTACCACTCGTTTTGGAAGTGATTAAAAGGGGTTTCAAGGTGGTTTGAAGGTGGTTTCTACCGGATAAGTCTCTCCTCTTGTTTATCTTGTGTTTTTCTCTAGATATACTTCCCTCTCTTTCGTGGTTTTCTAGATCTACAATTTTTGTGTGTAGATATAGGGTTGGGGTTTCCATGTATGTTAATATTAAGGCTTGTGGATGTTAGGGGTAGTGATCTAGAGAGGTTTCGGTGGTGCGTTCGTCGAATTTGAGGCATGATTGTTCATGGGTCGATTTCTCGATAACCCTAATGTTAGGTGGCTTCTCTCTCAACTCCACTTGGTTAGAACTAGTTGTTATTTGTTATAATTAATTGTTTTGATGAAATTAAATTGTTATTTGTTATGAGAAATTGGTTGGAAATCCATTTGGGGATTTTTGAAAAAAGGGGGTTTTGTGGTGAAATGATCATGTTGTGGATTTTAAAATGGAGATTTGGAAATGGGATGCTGTGATTGATTTGTGAAAATTGTTGATGAAAATGGTTTTCAATAAATATTTTTTTTATTGAAATATTTTTTTTCATGGAAAACGATTAAAGGGTGTTTTCAATAAATGAGTGATTTATTGAAGTAAATTGGCATGTGTTGGAATTGGTTGTGTGTTTATTGTGTGGCCTTGGTGCATTGTGATTGTTGGTTGATTGAGAGTTACTGATTGTGTTGGTTATGTGGAAGTGGGCGGGAAGTATCAAAATAAAATGTGATGGATAGTGGTTGGAAGAACCACCATTATGGGTAGTGGTCGGGAAGTACCACTAGTTGAGAATGAGGTGTACGAGATGGGCAGAAGTCCCACCGTAATGGTTGTTTTGTTGTGTGTTGTTTTTCAAAGATGGAATTTGTTGTGCTAATGTGAAATGGTGAGTTGTCTTATGGAATTATTTTTGGCTTTCCCTTGGTTTTTTGGTTTTGGTGAGATGGTTTAGTAAAGATGTGTTTGGCATATGGTAATGGTTCCACTTGTGATTATCTTATATAAACTGTCTTATATAAATGTACTAACGGTTTTACACTAGTGGCGTGTGTAATGAAGTCATTTGGGAAAATCCTACTAAGTTTTAGTACTCACCCCCTGCTTTGGCATTGTGGTGTCTTTGCATATGTCGTGTTCCGTGACGTGGGAAAAGGTAAGGCATCACCCTCCTTTAGTGTAGAATTGTGATCCCTTGGTAGAGCTTGGAGCTTGGAGCTTGGCGTGGAGCTGTGGTGGTGTCATGGCTTCTGGTGTTTGGTTGTTTAGTTTCCATAGTGTACTTTGATGTCATGTGGACATGTCTCATTGTATTGGTTTTGAGTTGTGTTGTGTTGGGGAACAACTTGGTTGTCTTTTGGGAATTCATGGTTGGGTAATGGAATTGATATTCATCATATAGTGGCATTTAGTGGATGGTTTGGTTGGTTTTTTCTTAAGGGAAAATTGTTCCCCAACGTGATCTTGAAGCCCTCGACATTCATTTCCAGCCTTCGGCACCTTGGTAACATCGCATAAGTCCAAGTAGCCCTCACCGCCTTCTCAATACAATGAGGTAAAGGCGGGGTGTTACAAGTGGTATCAGTTTGTTCGGTCCTTTAGAGTTGATCTTCGGATTTGGTGTTTACATTCGTTGTGTTACATTCCTTGAGTCAGGATGGTAGCAAGGCGTAGGAATGTCGGAACATGGAATGTATAGCAAAAAAGGACATAGCTAACTATTTTATGATGAAATTCATGTTACCTGGGAGGTGGGTACATAAGTGTTTTGGAGACACTTATAGGTCTTGGATATCTCATTGTCGTGGGTGTAGCCAATGAGATGAGCATGGAATGCAGGGAATAAATGACTTCCAAATAGGTTGCATATTTCATTGGGGTATAATGATTTATGATGTGATATGAATGTGTGAAATTTTAATGTGAATAAACTGGTATTTCGAAAATGGTTTGGTTTTCAAAATGATGAAATATGGAAATTGTGAACTGGTGGAAATCCTTGTTGTGATAGTGTTGTGTAATGTGATTTGAAGTGGGATTACGTGATGTATACGGATGTGATACTCATGGTTGCTTGTTTTCAATTGATAGAAATGGCATCTGGTAGGCGTCGTAGAGACCAACCGGAGGAGGCTGCTGAGAATGTGGTTGCACCTCAGCCTCAGGTGAACCAACTGTTAGTGCAAAGCATTGTAAAAGCTTTCCAAGCAGTGGAAAGTGTAAATAATATGGATAAAACAAGGCTTGTATATCATGAGGTTCAATTTCAAAAGCAGAATACACCCATCTTCAGGGGTGATTCATAGCCAGAAAGGGCAGAATCATGGTTGAATAGAATGAACAAGATCATTGAGTTCATGGGAATGCCGGTAGAGCTGAAAGTGAAGTTGGCCATGTATATATTGGAAGATCGTGCCCTTCAGTGGTGGGAGTGGGTAGTCCAAGCGGGGAAGGACCATGGAATGATGTGGTAAGGCTTTGAATAATTGTTTAACAAATAATTATACCCACATATGTTTAGAATTCAGCGTACGACTGATTCCTTCCGTTTGAATGAAGAGCTTATGTCTGTCACGGAATATGCCGCTAAGTTTATGAACGTAGTGAGGTATGCACACGGGGTGGCAGGTAGCAGATCATTGAAGGAATGAATCCTTGAAGGGGGGTTAAGGAAAGAAATCTGTTCAAAGATAGTAGTAGTGTGTATAGATAATTACACATAGATTGTTAATAGAGCCTCGGTGGCTGAGCAGGATTGGTTGGGTGCTCCGGATGGAGAAATCCTGGTGGTACCCATGGGGAATAGTAAGAACTCTAACGCTGGGTTCAAGAAAAGGAGGGAAACATATTCTAGGGTGGGAATATTTCATATAATCTAATGGTAGGATCGGTGAATCTTCCTCCGAAGCCCCTGAGCAATCCGGGATGTTTTCAGTGTGGTTCTATGAACCACATCAAGCAGGATTGTACGACACAACCTCGAGCATGTCATAATTGTAAGAAGATCGGGCATCATCATCATTATTGTTGGAATTCCCCATGGTCGGGTGCGTGTGACACTCCTCAGGGATCACATACATCGTATGCTTCGACAAGATGGGGACAAAAACACACCCTTCATCAGCAAAGTAATGTGGTTCATGGTTATTATCAGAATACCACAATGCCTTAAAAGTGAAATAAAGAGCAGAGTGCGGCAAGAAAACATGTGTTCGGAGCTGAGAAGGTTGTGGTGGATGATTAGTCGAGACTATCCATAGTGCGAGGTAACATTCTTTTAAATTCTAACTTGATGGAAGTGTTGTTTGAAACCAGTGCTTCACACTCTTTTATGGTTTCACGTGTGGTTGACTTGCTGGGATTAAGGGTAGAAATGATGCCCTCGGTTTTGAAACTTCAAAATCCTCTGTGTAGAAGTGAGTATCAAGCCTTCTTGTGTAGAGCATGTTGTTTTGTTATGGGCAAGGTTGAGATAACTTGGAATTTCTCAGTGCTTGAGATGTATGGGTATGATGTAATCCTGGGAATGGATTGGCTGGTGGCTTTTAAGGCCCACATCGATTGTGAAGCGTGAACATTGGATTTTACGACACACTATGGTGTTAGAAATCTCTTTAGAGGGGAGAGGCATGAAAGGCAGGGTGCAACGGGTTTGTTGGAACTAGAACTGGGTACATTATCATATCAGTTGGCGGTGTTTTCATTGGAATAGGTAGAGGGTGTTGAGCAGAGTGTTCCTCCGGCAGTGGTGGATCAGTTCATGGATGTTTTTTCTAAAGGATTATTTGGGTTACCTCCCATCATAGAAGTGGATTTTACGATGGATCTTATTCTGGGGACTAGTCCTATCTCACTTCCGCCTTACCGGATGACACCAACTGAATTGCAGGAATAGAAAGTCCATTTGGAAGTGTTAGAAAACAAAGGGTTTATTTGGCATAGCACGTCTCCATGGGAAGCACCGGGTGGATAGAACATTGAGGTTATGTGTTGATTATCATAGAATTAAGCAAATTACGATAAATAATAGATATCCACTTCCACAAATTGATGATTTGTTCAACCAGTTTAGGGGAGCCCAGTGGTTCTCCAAGATCGACCTGAGGTCAGGATATCATCAATTGCGGGTGAGGAAAGATGATATTCCTAAAACCGTTTTCAGAAGTAGATATGGAAATTATGAATATATGGTTATGCCCTTTGGTATAACAAATGCGCCAGTGGTGTTTATGGCATTGATGAATCAGATATTTCAAGGATATCTGGATTCATTTGTGGTGGTGTTTGTAGAGGATATTCTGGTGTATTCAAAGACAAGGGTGGAGCATGAGCAGCACTTGGCGACAGTGCTGGGGATCTTGAGGGATCATTGGTTGTATGCTAAATTGTCAATGTGTGACTTTTGGATACATGCAGTTCATTTTCTTGGCAATTTGATTTATTAAAGGGGTGTTTCAGTGGATCCGAAAATGGTTGAGGTTGTTATCTCGTGACAACCGCCAAAGAATGTGTTTGAGATACAGATTTTTCTTAGTCTAACTGAGTATTATCGGTGTTTTTTTCGTGATTTTTCATGTTTGACTTCACCAATGACAAATTTTTCAAGAAATAATGTTCCATTGCAGTGGAATAAATAGTGTCAGCAATGTTTTGAAGACATAAAGGGGCATCTGACATCAGCACCAATATTGGTTTTGTGAGAACCAGGAAGAGGGTACGTGGTGTATTGTGATGCATCAAGAACAAGGTTGGGGTGCATTCTCATGCAAGGGAATAATGTGGTTGCATATGGGACATGGAAGTTGAGAGTGCATGAGAAGAACTACCCAACACATGATTTGGAGTTGGCAGTAGTGGTCCATGATTTTAAAGTGTGGAGTCATTATCTCTTCGGTGAGAAGTTCACAGTATATACAGATCACAAGAGCTTGAAACATATTTTCTCACAAATGGATTTGAACTTGAGTCAAAGAAGATGTATAGAATATATCTAGATGTTTGATTTTGACTTGATGTACGCCCCAGGAAAGGGAAATTCGGCGGCGGATGCATTATGTATAAAATTATATGCTTAGGTGGTGAAAAAGGCCTCAGACCAGTGGTAGTTGATTTCATTTATAATTGATATGCGGTTGGAATGTGAGGACCAAGAAGATAGACCAGTACTCTTTCCGGTTTTGTTGATTCTTAACTCGGTTGGCCCTATTAGAAAGGCACATATATTTGATCCTTAGTGTGTGACCATGGGGTCGAGACTCAATGGTGGGGAGACCATTGAGGGTTGGCAACTGAATGTAGATTCAGTTTTGTGTTTTTGGAATCATATGGTTGTACCAGTTTCTTGTCAGGAGGATCTTCTCAGGGCGTGTCATAATTCTAGCGGGGTTGTTCATACTGGAATTCAGAAAATGTATAAAGTGTTGAAATCACAGTTCTGGTGGACTGGCATGAAAAGAATAGTGGATGAGTTTGTTTCGAGATGCTTGACTTGTCGGCAGGTCATGGCAGAGCATCAGAGGCTAGAAGGAATGTTGAAATCTTTACCAATCCCTATTTGTAAGTGGGAGAAGATAGCGATGAATTTTTTCATAGGTCTCCCAAGAACATTCAGAAAGCATGATGCCATCTGGTTGATAGTAGATCAGCTAACAAAGTCGGCTCATTTCATCCCGATTTTTGAATCTCATACGGTGGAGGATTTGTCAAAAAATTATATCCGGGAGTTGGTAAAGAGGCATGGTGTTCCAGTTTCTATTTTATTAGATAGAGATATAAGGTTTACATCTCGTTTCTGGAAATCCTTACAGCAAGCCCTTGGGACACAGTTGACGATGAGTACGACATATCACCCTCAGACGGATGGTCAATCCAAGAGGACGATACAAACTCTGGAGTATATTTTGTGAGCTTGTGTCACGGATTATGGTGGTTCCTGGTAGGAGCACCTGTCGTTGGTTGAGTTCTTTTACAATAACAGTTATCAGGGATCCATACAGATGGCTCCGTCGGAATCATTGTATGGGCGACCATGTCGTTCTCCACTATGTTGGGTAGAAACGGGTGAGTCTTCGATGGTTTGACCAAGCCTCATCCAGGAGATGACAGAGAAGATCAAGTTGAATAAGAAGAGAATGGAGACGGCTCAGAGTCATCATAAATCGTATGTGGATCATCGTTGATGGTAGTTGTCGTTCGAGGTGAGTGATCATGTGTTCTTGAGGATCTCTCCTGGGTTGGGACATCATCTGTTTGGGAAGAAAGGAAATTTATCTCTGAGGTATATTGGGCCTTTTGAGATTCATGAGCGGGTTGGTGAGGTGGCTTATAATTTGGCTTTTCCACCTAGGTTCAGTGGAGTTCACAACGTGTTTTATGTGTCGCGGTTGAAAAAGTATCAGCCAGATCGTGACTATGTGATTCGATGGGATCATGTTGATCTAGAACCAGATGCTTTGTTGGTGCAGATTCTTGTGTGGGTTATGGATAGGAAAGAGATTGTCTTTCATGGCTAAATCATCATTTTAGTTAGTGTTTTGTGGCAACATGTTATGATTTATGAGGAGACATGGGATCGGGAGAAATAGATGGTTGAGCACTGGCCCGAGATCATTCAGCAAAGGGAAGGTTCACTACATTATGAGGACGGAATGTCCAATGGTGGGGAGAATGTAGTACCCCTAGTTTGAGGTATGTGGCCTTTTTATTCATTTTAATATCTTTAATGTCCATGGGATGAGTTTGGACGAGGTTTGGAGAGTTTCGAATGGTTTTTGATGAGTTTGGAGGCTTTTAAAGGGGTGCATGGTTTGAGCACGGTTAGTAAAAACCATCTGGATGCTCCAGTAAACTGTGCAAGGGAGACTGTAGGCTTCGCATGGCCTGCGCATGGTTTGAAAAACCGTGCGAGGAAACTGTGCTGACCCTTTCTCCTGAGGCAGTGGTGTGCGCACGGTTAGCGCATGGTTTGCCAAACCGTGCGGGCTAACCGTACGACCACTTAAAATTAGGGTTTTAAAACCCAGGCTCACTTGGCATTGCCTCATTTCACTCCAATATTCCTCCCACTCATGCCTCACTTGATATTTTGGGTTCTCAGTGGTTGAGGATGCTCTCCAACTCATTTTGGAAGTGATTCAAAGGGGTTTCAAGACGGTTTAAAGGTGGTTTCTCCCGGGTAAGTCTCTCCTCTTGTTTCTCTTGTATTTTCCTCTATATCTACTACCATTTCTTTAATGGATTTCTATATATACACTTTTTGTGTGTAGATATAAGGTTGGGGTTCCCTTGCATGTTAATATTAAGGCTTGTGGATGTTAGGGGAAGTGATCTAGAAAGGTTTCTGTGGTGCGTTCGCCAGATTTGAGGTGCGGTTGTCCGTGGGTCGATTTCTCGGGAACCCTAAAGGTAGGTGGCTTCTCTCTCAACTCCACTTCGTTAGAACTAGTGGTTCTTTGTTACAACTAATTGTTGTTCTGAAATTAAATTGTGACTTTTTATGCGAAATTTTTTGGAAATCCATTTGGAGTTTTTTTTGAAAAAAAGTTGGTTTTGTGGTGAAATTCACTTGTTGTTGATTTTAAAATGGATATTTGGAAATGGGTTTTTGTGATTGATTTGTGAAAAGGGATGATGAAAATGGTTTTCAATTAAGATGTATTTTATTGAAATATTTTGTGGGATGGAAAAAAATTAAAGAGAGTTTTCAATAAATGAGTGATTTATTGAAGTAAATTGGCATGTGTTGGAAATGGTTGTGTGTTTATTGTGCGGCCTTGGTGCATTGTTCTTGTTGGTTGATTGAGTTTTACAGATTGTGTTGGTTGTCTGGAAGTGGACCGGAAGTATCACTATAAAAGGTGATGGATTGTGGTCGGAAGAACCACCATTATGGAAGTGGGCAGGAAGTCTCACTATAAAAGTTGATGGATAGTGGTCGGAAGAACCACCATTATGGGTAGTGGTCGGGAAGTACCAATAGTTTATAATGAGGTGTACGGGATGGGCAGAAGTCCCACCATAATGGTTGTTTTGTTGTGTGTTGTTTGGAAAAGATGGAATTTTTTGTGCTAATGTGAAATGGTGAATTGGCTTATGGAATGTTTGTTGGCGTTCCCTTGGTTGTTTGGTTTGGGTGAGATGGTTTGTTAAGGATGTGTTTGGATTATGGTAACGGTTGCACATGTTATTGTCTTATATAAACAGTTTAATATAAATGTGCTAATGGTTTTATCCTAGTGGCGTGTGTAGGGAAGTCATTTGGAGAAATCCTACTATGTTTTAGTACTCACCCCCTTCTTTGGCACCTAGGTGTCTATACAGATGTCGTGTACCATGATGTGGGAAAAGGTAAGGCATCACCCTCCTTTCGTGGATTATTTTGATCCCTTGGTGGATCATGGAGATTGGATCTTGGTGTGGAGCTGTGGTGGTGTCATGGCTGTGGTGTTTGGTTGTTTAGATTCCACAGTGTACTCTGATGTCGTGTGTACATGTCTCGTTGTATTGGTTTTGAGTTGTGTTGTGGAACAACTTGGTTGTCTTTTGGGAATGCATGGTTGGGTAATGGAATTAATATGCATCATATAATGGATCGTACTGGATGGTTTGTTTGGTTTTGTCTTAAGGGAAAATCATTCCCCAACTTGATCTTGAATCCCTTGGCATTCATTACCAGCCTTTGGTGCCTTGGGAACTTCTCTTAAGTCTAAGTCGCCCTCACCGCCTCCTCAAGCCAATGAGGTAGGGTCCGGATGTTACAAGTGGTATCAGTTTGTTCGGTCCTTTGGAGTTAATCTTCGGATTTGGTGTTGACATTCATTGTGTTACATTTCTTAAGTCGGGATGGTAGCAAGGCGTAGGAATGTCGAAACATGGAATGTATAGCATAAAAGGACGTAGCTATCCCTTTTATGCTGAAATTAATGTTACCAGGGAATTGGGTACATAAGTGTTTTAGAGACAATTATAGGCATTGGATACCTCATTGTCATGGGGGTAGCCAATAAGATAAGCATGGCATGCATGGTAGAAATGACTTCCCACTAGGATGCATATTTCCTTGGGGTATAACGATTTATGATGTGATATGAATGTGTGAAATTGTAATGTGAATAAATTGGTATTTAGAAAATGGTTTGGTTTTCAAAATGGTGAAACATGGAAAGTGTGAACTGGTGGAAAGCGTTATTGTGATAGTATTGTGTAATGTGATTTGAAATGGGATTTTTTGATGTCTACGGTAGTGAGACTCATGGTTGTTTGTTTTATGTTGATAGAAATGGCACTAGTTAGGCATCGTAAGGACCAACCAGATGAGGCTACTGAGAATGTGGTTTCACCTGAGCCTCAAGTGAACCAATAGTTACTAAAAAGCATAGTACAAGCTTTCCAACCCGGGGAAAGTGGAAATAAAATGGATAAACAAAGGCATGTGGATCATGCGGTTCAGTTTCAAAAGACGAATCCACCCATATTCAGGGGTGATTCAAATCCAAAAAGGGTAGAAGCATGGTTGAATATATTGAACAAGATCTTTGTGTTCTTGGGAACTCCAGTAGAACTGAAAGTGAATATGGACACGTATATAATGGAAGATCTTTCCCTTTAGTGGTGGGAATTGGTAGTCCAAGTGGGGAATACTAGGGTATGATGTGGGAAGGCTTTGAAGAATTTATTAACAAACAATTCTACCCACATAAGTTTAGAATTCAGCTTTCCACTGATTTCTTCAGTTTGAAGCAAGAGATAATGTTTTTCACGGAATATGCTGCTAAGTTTATGAACATAGCACGGTTTTCAAACGAGGTGGTAGGTAGCGCATCATTGATGGCAAGAATCATTGAAGCTGGGTTACGATAAGAAATCCGTTCAAATATAGCAGTATTTTGTATAGATGATTACAAAGAGATGGTGAATAGAGCCTCGGTGGATGGGCATGATTTGTTGGGCACTCCAGGTGGAGGAAGCATGGTGGTACCCATGGGGAATAGTGGGAACTATAATGCTGGCTTCACGAAAAGGATGGACACGTATTCCCAGGACGATAATATGGCATATAATCCAATAGCGGTATTTGGTAAATCTTCCTCTGAAGCCCCAGAGCAAGACGGGATTTTTTCAGTGTGGTTCTACGAACCACATCAAGGGGGATTTTACAAAACTACCTAGAGAATGTCATAATTGTAAGCAAATAGGGCATCTGCAGCATTATTGTTGGAATTCTCCAAGGTCGGGTGCACGTGACACTCCCCGGGGATCACATACGTCGTATGCTCTGATGGGAAGAGGACAGTAGCACACCCCTCTTCAGTAGAGTAATGTGGGTCATTGTGATTCTCGGAATACCACGACACCTCAACAGATAAATAAAGAGAATAGTGTGGAAAGAAAATATGTGTTCGGAGCTGAGCAGGTTGTGGTGGATGATCAGTCGGGACCATCCACAGTGCGAGGTACTAGTCTTTTAAATTCTACATTGATCCAAGTGTTATTTGATACAGGTGCATCACACTCTTTTATGGTTTCACGTGTGGTTGATTTTTTGGTTTTGAGGATTGAAATGATGCCCTTGATTTTGAAACTTCAAACTCCTCTGGGTAGAAGAGAGTGTCGATCCTTCTTCTGTAGAGCATGTTATTTTGTTATGGTTGAGATTGAGATAACCTGGAATTTATCAATGCTTGAGATGGATGGGTTTGATGTAATCATGGGAATGGATTGGCTGGGGGATTTTAAGGCCCACATCGATTGTGATGGACGAACAATGGCTTTTACGACACATGATGGTGTTAGACATCTCTTTAGAGGAGAGAGGCATGAAAGGCAGGGTGAAACGGGTTTTTTGGCACCAGCAGTGGGTACATTATCTAATCAGTTGGCAGTTTTGTCATTCAAAGATATCATTACTATGTATGGAATATTACACAGAGATGGTGAATAGAGCCTCGGTGGTTGAGCGGGATTTTTTGGGCACTCAAGGTGGAGGAAGCATGGTGGTACCCATGGGGAATAGCGGGAACTCTGACACTGGGTTCAAGAGAAGGATGGACACTTTTTCCCAGTGTGGGAATATGGCATATAATCCAACAGAAGGATTTGGTGTTTCTTCCTCTGATGCCCCAGAGAAATCTGGGATGTTTTCAGTGTGGTTCTACAAACCACATCAAGGGGTATTTTACGGCACAACCTCAAGCATGTCATAATTGTAAGAAGATAGGGAATCTGCAGCATTATTGTCAGAATTCTCCAAGGTCGGGTGCACGTGACACTTCTCAGGGATCACATACATCATATGCTCTGACGGGACGAGGACAGTAGCACACCCATCATCAGTAGAGTAAAGTGGGTCATGGTGATTCTCAGAATACCACAACGCCTCAACAAAGAAAATAAAGAGAAGAGTGTGGAAAGCAAACACGTGTTTGGAGTTGAGCAGGTTATGGTGATGATCAGTCGGGACCATCCACAGTGTGAGGTACTATTCATTTAATTTATTCCTTGATGCAAGTGTTATTTTATACTGTTGTTTCACACTCTTTTATGGCTGCACGTGTGGTTGATTTGCTAGTTTTGAGGTTAGAAAAGATTCCCTTGATTTTGAAATTTCAAACTCCTCTGGGTAGAAGAGAGTGTCGAGCCTTCTTGTGTAGAGCATGTTGTTTTGTTGTGGGTGAGGTTGAGATAACTTGGAATTTCTCAGTGCTTGAGATGGATGGGTATGATGTAATCATGGGAATGGATTGGATGGTGTCTTTTAAGGACCACATTGATTGTGATGCGTGAACAATGTCTTTTACGACACACGATGGTGTTAGACATCTCTTTAGAGGAGTGAGGTGTGAAAGGAAGGGTGAAACGGGTTTGTTGGCACTAGCAGTGGGAGCATTATCGTATCAGTTGGTGGTGTTGTCATTGGAATCAGTAGAGGGTGTTGAGCAGAGAGTTCCTACTGTAGTGGTGGATCAGTTCTTGCTTGTTTTCCATAATGAATTATCTGGGTTACCTCTCATAAGAGAAGTGGAGTTTACAATTGATCTCCTTCTGGGGACCAGTCTCATATCTCTTCCGCCTTACCGGATGGAACCAGGTGAATTACGGGAAATGAAAGTATGGAAGGAAGAGTTAGAAAAAAAAGGGCTTATCCAGCCTATCACGTCTCCCTACGCAGCGCCAGTTTTGTTTGTGAAAAAGGAGGATGGAACTTTGAGGGTATGTGTTGATTGTCATAGACTTAACCAAGTTACAATAAGGAATAAGTATCCACATACACAAACTGATGATTTGTTCGACCAGTTGAGGGGATCCCAGTGGTTCACCAAGATCGACCTGAGGTCGGGATATCAACAATTGCGGGTGAGGAAGGAGGATATTCCAAAAACAACTTTCAGAAGTAGATATGGCCATTATGAATATGTGGTTATGCCATCTAGTTTAACGAATTCAACAGAAGTGTTTTTGGCATTGATGAATCGGATATTTTATAGATATCGGTATTCATTTGGGGTGGTCCTTATAAACGATATTATGTTGTATTCAACGACAAGGGTGGAGCTTGAGCAGCACTTGGCGACAGTTATGGGGATCTTGAGGGATCATCTGTTGTATGCCAAATTGTCAAAGTGTGACTTTTCGATACATGAAGTTCGTTTTCTTGGCCATGTGATTTCTGAAAGGGGTGTTTCAATGGATCTGGAGAAGGTAGAGGTTGTTATATCATGGCAACCTCCAAAAAATGTGTTTGAGATACATATTTTTCTTGGTCTAGCTTGGTATTATCGGCGTTTTTTTTTTGATTTTTCATATTTGGCTTTACCAATGACAACTTTGACAAGAAAGAATGTTCCATTACATTGGAATGAACAGTTCCAATAGGGTTTCGAAGATTTGAAGGGTCGTCTTACATCATCACCAATATTGGTTTTTCCAGAACCAATAAGAGGGTATGTGGTGTATTGTGATTCATTAGTATCAGTGTTGTGGTGCATTCTCATGAAATGGAATCATGTGGTTGCATATGGGTCATGATGGTTGAAAGTGTTTGAGAAAAACTACCCAACTCATGATTTGGAGTTGGTAGCAGTGGTCCATGCTTTGAATGTGTGGCGTCATTATCTCTTCGGTGAGAAGTTCATGGTATATACAGATCACACGAGCTTTAAAAATATTTTCTCACAAAGGGATTTGAACATAAGGCAAATGAGATGGATGGAATATCTGTAGATGTTTGATTTTGACTTGATGTACACACCAGGAAAGGAAAATTTGGTGGCGGATTCATTAAGTATAAAATCCTATTCTCAGGTGGTGAAACATGCATCAGACGAGTGGCAGTTAGTATAGGTTATAGAAGATATGCAGTTGGAATGTGAGGACCTGGGTGATAGAGCTGTCTTCTTTCTAGTTTTGCTGATTCTTGACTTCGTTGGTCTAGTTAGAAAGGCACAGATATCTGATCCTGAGTGTGTGACCATGGGGTCGAGACTCAATGGTGGGGAGACCATTGAGGGTTAGAAACTGAATAGAGATTAAGTTTTGTGTTTTCGAAATAAGATGGTTATACTAGTTGCTTGTCAGGAAAATCTTCTCAGGGCGTGTCATCATTCCAGGGTGGCTGTTCATCCTTGAATTTAGAAAATGTATAAAGCATTGAAAGCGCAGTTCTGGTGTACTAGCATGAAAAGAAGAGTGGCTGACTTTTTTTCGAGATGCTTGACTTGTCTGCAAGTCATGGAAGAGCATTAGAGGACAACAGGAATGTTGTTGTCTTTACTAATCCCTATTTGGAAGTGGGATAAAATAGAGATGGAGTTTTTCATAGGTCTCCCATGAATGGTCAGAAAGAATGATTTCATCTGGGTGATAGTGGATCGGCTAATGAAGTCGTCTCATTTCATCCCGATTCTTGAATCTCATACGGTGGAGGATTTGTCCAAAATCTATATCTGGGAGGTGTTAAAGAGGCATGGTGTTCCATTTTCGATTGTATCTGATAGAGATCTGAGGTTTACATCTCGTTTCTGGAAATCCTTGCAGAAAGCCCTTATGACACAGTTGACAATTAGTACGGTGTATCACCCTCAGACGGATGTTCAATCCAAGAGGATGATACAAACTCTGGAGGATATGTTGCCGGATTATGTCATGGATATTGGTGGCTCATGGGAGGAGCAGTTGTCGTTGGTTGAGTTCTCGTACAATAACAGTTATCAGGCATCCATACAGATGTCTATGTTTGAAGTATTGTATGGGCAGCCAGGTTGGTATCCACTATGTCAGGTGGAAATGGGTGAGTCCTTGATGGTTGGAACGAGCCTTGTCTAGGAGACAACGGAGAATATCAAGTTGATCAGGAAGATAATGGAGACGGCTCAGAGTCATCAGAAATCGTATGCATATCATCGTCGACGGCCGTTGTCGTTCTAAGTGAGTGATCATGTGTTCTTGAGGATCTCGCCTAGGTTGGGAGATCGTCGGTTGGGGAAGCAGGGAAAGTTATCTATGTGGTATATTATGCCTATTTTCCACCTAGGTTTAGTACAGTCCACAATGTGTTTCATGTGTCACAGTTAAAAAAGTTTCATCTGGATCTTGACCATGTGATTTGATGGGATCATGTGGAGCTAGAACCAGATGCTTCGTTGGTGCATGTGCTAGTGCGGGTTATGGATAGGCAATAGAAAGTCATCCATGGTAAAATCATAGGATTAGTTCATGTTTTGTGGCAACATGGTCAGATTAAAGAGGAGACATGTGAGCTGGGGAAAGAGATGGTCAACCACTGACCCGAGCTCATTCGGCAAAGGGTGGGTTCACTTCGTTACAAGGAAGGAAAGTCCAATGGTGGGGAGAATGTAGTACCCCCGGTTTGAGGTATGTGGAATTTTTTATGAATTTTAATGTATTTAAAGTGCATGGGAATAGTTTGGAAGAGTTTGGGAGAGTATAGATTGGTTTTGGATGAGTTTGGAGGCTTCTAAAGGGGTGCACGGTTTGAGCACGGCTAGTAGAAACCAGGCGGATGCTCCAAGAAGCCGTGAAGGGGGAGACAGTAGGCTTTTCATGGAATGTGCAAGGTTTTCCAAACCGTGAAAGGAAATCATGTGGACCCTTGCTCCCGAGGCAGTGGCGTGCGCACTATTAGCGCACGGTTTTCCAAACTGTGTGGGCTATCCGGGCGGCCACTTAAAATTAGGGTTTTAAAACTCGGCCTCACCCAGGATTGCCTCATTTCACTCCAATATTCCTCCCACTCGATCCTCACTTGGGATTTTTGGTTTTCAAGGGTTCAGGGTGCTCTCCCACTCATTTTGGAAGCGATTCAAATGGGTTTCAAGGAGGTTTGAAGGTGGTTTCTCATGGGCAAGTCTATCCTCTTGTATCTCTTGTGTTTTCTTCTAGATATACATCCCTCTCGTTAATTGTTTTCTAGATATAAACATGTTGTGTGTAGATATAGGGTTTGGGTTGCCTTGTATGTTAATATTAAGGCCTCTGGATGTTAGGGGAAGTGATCTAGAGTGTTTTTGGTGGTGCACTCGCTGGATTTGAGGCACGGTTGATCGTGCGTTGATTTCTCGGGAACCCTAAAGGTAGGTGGCTTCTCTATCCACTCCACTTGGGTAGAACTTGTGGTTATTTGTTACAATTAATTATTGTTCTGAAATTAAATTGTGATTTGTTATGTGAAATTGGTTTGAAATCCATTTGAGGATTTTTAAAAAAATGGGTTTTTGTGGTGAAATGATCTTGTTGTGGATTTTAAATTGGAGATTAGAAAATGGGTTTCTGTGATTGATTTTTAAAAATGGTTGATTAAAATGGTTTTCAATAAAGATGTTTTTTTATTGAAATATTATATCTCATGGAAAATGATTAAAGGGTGTTTTCAATAAATAAGTGATTTGTTGAAGTAAATTGGCATGTGTTGGAAATGGTGGTGTGTTTATTGTACGGCCTTGGTGCATTGTGCTTGTTGGTTGATTGAGTGTTACGGATTGTGTTGGTTGTGTGGAAGTGGGTAGGAAGTCTCACTATTAATGATTGTAAATAGTGGTCGTAAGAACCACCATTATGGAAGTGGGTGGGAAGTCTCAATACAAAAGGTCATGGATAATGGTTGGAAGAACCACCATTATTGGTAGGTTATCATTATTTATTCATTCTGGATGCACGAATATTTATAGACATCTTAATGAAAATTTATGGTGGGTTAAAATGATGATAGATAATTTTGAGTATGTTTCTAGGTAATTGGTATTCCATCAAGTTAAGGCCCAGGGATAGAAA
Organism: Viscum album; assembly: GCA_963277665.1. NCBI lineage: Eukaryota > Viridiplantae > Streptophyta > Magnoliopsida > Santalales > Viscaceae > Viscum > Viscum album. The sequence goes on from OY728157.1 coordinate 1,388,159,044, forward strand.
TTTTTTCGAATGTTACACCCATAACCCATAACTTAGTGGATATGTGATATCGAAACTATTAATTTCCTGATGGGACCCCTATTAAATATAAAGGGAATAATTATAATTGGGTTTAGTAATTATTTATACAAAATACTCACATTTCATTTCTATATGAAAATATTTTCTTATTGATAAACACATGGGGATATCAATCAAATAATTATAATGGTTTCATTGTTCACTAATTTCAATAATATCATAATAAGATCCAAGTTTTACCTCAATGTGTTGGAGAAGACCTTATTTTTAATTAAATAGTGAATTATGATTTATCACTATATATCTTCTGTATACATATGGTTGTTTTGAGAGAAAAAATCCAAACATAGATGCTATAATGAGAGATTCATCTATGGATTTGAAATTATATTTTGATAAATAAATATCTATAAATATTTTTTAAGTATAGATTTCAAATAATAATTAATATGTATCCTTAGGATTCCCCATATGGAGAAATGTAAATTACTCTTACACTATGTGGTAGTGCTGGGGAAGAAAATCAATTGGAACTTGAGCTAGTTGAAAAATAAATTGGAAATTTATATCCATTTTTTAATAAATTAGGATTTTAATGAGTTAAAGTTAAATTTATAATTATAAAAAGGGATTGGATTTATAGTTAAATATTGAAAATAATGTATTACATTCTATATACCTATAAATGAATTTTATGACATTGTGAATGAATGGAATGTTATTCCTATGATACACCAGTCACTTCGAGATTTTTAATCTATTTAGGATAATATATTTTCATTTTACGCTTCTTCTAAACCTCTCCAAAATCCGTCATGTGATCCATGAATATATTTATAATATGTTTTTATCATATCAATCAGATGCATTGGACTCATATGACACACCTTTTGGAGCATGATCATTCTTTTGTGATAAAACTGTTTTAGTTCTTAGATTTTATAGATAAAATTACAAAAATTATAACTAACCACCTTGTTAATGTTGTATAGTGGAGTAATAATTTTGAGTAAGAAAAATTGGAACCTGATGAGGTGATGTGATAGATGTATCGTAGGATTATTATTTCATTGTGACCGAATTTCAAGATAGAAATTATTATATGTCTTGATGAATTTAACAACCTGGTATTTTAGAATATAATTATTCTCTTTAATAGATTGTGAAGAGTGAAATACTAATTTTATGTGAATATTTTTTAAACATTATTAAATATCTTCTATTATATATTATTTAAGTAAATACTAGTTTGGATTGTAATTTGTAATTCAGTCTGGATGTACTATTGAGCTTAAAGAAATGTTTTGAAATATTTTGTTTATATGTATTTTTTAAATAAATTTTGAAATATTAAATTAATTTAAATTATTAAACATGTTAAAATAATTTAGGATAAAATATATACAATGAATTTATTTTTTATTAATTTATTATAAAGAAAAATAAATTCATTTGAATGAAAAAATATTGTTTTTATACAAAACTAATTTTATGTACAAACATTGTTTTTGTCCAAATAAAATAAATTAATAACTATTGATTAATAATTTTAATTATATGTGAAGATAAACTATTGTTTAGATCATTATATCATTCCATTAATGGTTTTTACTAATAAATTGATTTGAAGAAATTATATATTTTTCCTAAATATGATTTTATTTCTAAAAAGTTGTTTCATTATTTTAAAACCTTATTTTAAATAGAATTTGTTCATGATATAGAAATAAAATTTGTTAAATTTATTTTCATATTTTGAAAATTATTTTTTGAATTTGGTAAAGAGTTCAATTTAATTTTTAGGGATAATGAAAAGTTACTATGTAAAAATTTCATTCTTATTGAAATGGTTAAAAGGGTTATCTTGGGGTTAAACTAAATATATATGGGTTCATATTACTTAAAACATTACACAATAATATTGGTTATACTAACATTCACTTATCACATCACATATTATAATATGAGAATATTTAGAGCCACATTACTAATAGAGTTACAATATTATATTTAAATGTTCTTAATATTTAGATGTTTTCCACCCACTTCACAAATAAAAGGGAACACCCTATTCTCAATTAACAACACCACATGAATAATTTAGCCCAAATTATTCATACTAAATACTATCCAAACATTCCTTCAATGGTCTTAGTAGAATTAGTATCACAAAAATTCATTTCACTTAAGTTTTATGTTGTAATCAAATGGATTCTCCCCAATTGAGAAAAATATAATTGAGGTTATAGAGAATGTCAGATCTTGAGGTATGGTTTTTGGTTTCAACCTCATTTCTTAACTGTGGTTTTTTTTGTTATTCTCCCAACATTTGTCGAATTATATGATATTTGTATCTTAGAATAACTGTTTTTTATTTTTCTATTTTTAATTCTGGAGATTTCATTTTTTAATATTTACCTCTCTATGGAACATAAAATTTTTGAGAAAATGATTTTGGAAAAGGCCCACCTTTTTTCAGATGTGGATGGTGAACTATTTGTTCCATATAAATTTTCTTTAAAATGGTCCCAATAATTATATTTTTCTTGATACAAATATTATTTAACATAATTCCAATGATATTTTACATTCTTTTCTAATGATATAAAACTAATTTTTTAAAAGGATATCTAAACATGTTATTTATGATTTGTTACAAAATTTTTGATGGAATGTTTTTTTATAATTTACTACAAAATAATACTTTCCTAAAATAATTTGGATTATTTTAATTGAAAATTCATTTAAAATTATTAATGATTATTTTAAAATAGTAATATTTTATCTATATTTTTGAAATTTTGAAATAATGTATTTTAAAATGTTACATTTTTAATGTTTCCAAAAAAAGATTAAATGTCCTTTTAAATTTATTTTTCATATATTTCAACATTAATTAGTTTTTATTATGGATTACTAGGGATATGATCTATGTATCACCTCCATGTTATTCATATAAATATATTATTATTATATGATTTATATATTTTATTGAAACAACATTCAATACCATTGGTTGTTAAATGATTGAATGATTTTGTTGAATATATATATATATATATATATATATAATTTTAATTTTATAGAATGTTGGATAAAAATGGTATTTTCTCTTAATAAATTGATAAATTGTTAATATCTCATGATATAATATGAAATATGATAATCACTGAACCCATTTCATGATTGTAAATGGATAGTGGAGTTAACCAACTCCAATATATATGTATATATATATATATATATTTCTACTATGTGATGATTGTACTAGTAGTAAGACATAACTAATGAAATAATTTTATATGCATATTATTGTCCTAAAATTCTAATGAAATGTTTTTCTTCTTATGATATTCTCTCAAGGCTTATGATTGATTAATATTGACTTCCCACCCTTATAGAGCATTCACTTTGAAATCCTAAATATGTATTCCCTGAATCACTAGTTATGATAAATGATTGACTGGGTATAAATTATAGATGTAATGATATTGATCCAATAACATTATTCCTATCATATTATTTAATATTATAATCCATATATATCGCCTATATTTAGACATATAGGGAATAAGATCTCTTTATTCCTTATGTTTCCATTTTCCCATGTTTATAAATAAAGGATAAATGTTTAATATTTTTAGATGTTTTTAATAGGTTCATATATTTTTTGGGATATATTGAATTTAATTCATAAAATAATATGATTATGTATATATTATTCAAAGACACTATTCCATTATGGTTATCAGGTATTAATCAATATCAAATACACAAATTGTTAATATAAATTGATGAAATATGTTTGTATGTTATTTATTGTATGAACTAGTCCCATATTATGATTTAAACATTCGATAATGTGACCGTCCAAGTGTACTAGAAGAATATCGATGTTAAAAGTATATAAATCATTATCTTTATTAGTGAATGTTTATGAAATTATATTATCATATCCTCTATGGTTAAAATTTTAAGAACATTATTGGAATGACATAATAGTTCTATCAATATGACATGAAAATATATTCACCCTGTCTCTGAGGTGGTATTTTGTGTAATTGATCTATCACCCTGGTTGAGAATAATTATCTATTATTATTATGGATTCCACCATATAATATTTTCAATCATTTTCTACAAATAATAATGAACCATGATGGTCCTGGTATTAAAACCATAATATACCCAAGGAAAAAACAAATAGCACTCACTTCGGTGAAAATCCATAAAGGGAATCCATTAAAAAGATCATATTATATTCTATAAAAATGAATGTCATGTAATATAAGAAATATTTCCTAGTTTAAAAAATTAAATGGAACAAAACATTGGATGTTGAAAACATATAATAGAAGGACAAAGAAATTGTTGAGGAATTGCGCACTAATCCCCCCCGTTGTTTATATAGGAAAAATTATGTTTGAAATGAAGAAATATTTATTTTGAATTTCACAATATTACCATAGAAAAATTTTATACTTGTTCATAGGGTAAAAAAATCTAAAAATATTAAAACCACGATATTCCATACATATTGGATCAGATAAAATGTGGGATGTGGATGATGAAATAATTTCATAGTACGTTTTCCCTTTTTTAATTGGGATCCTCATTCCAAAAAATAACCATCATCATAATTTTCAATATGTCGAGTAATTCACAAAACCAATTAATGAATTTACTATACATATCTTATAGTGATAATATATGTGCCTCAATATTTTATTGACCTATATCATTAAAATAGAAACTGATTTTGATGAATATATATCATATATCCTATTGATCTAATATTGTATTACAATAATGAATTTGTGTCTCCATATTTTTCCCAACTATAAACCTATAAGGGGAAACAGTTAGGAAAAAGTTAAATCACATAGTCTTATTTGTTATTAACATTAATTGAAATATGGGGATGGTATTTGATCCACCAAGTTAAACTTTTATATATCCCTAATTTTTTTTGTTTTTAAAAGAAATTTGATAGATTCATATTTAATAACTAACCCATTAATTTAGAAATTATGAATTACTTAATCCAATATCAGAAAATGTTCACCTCGAATCCATTATCACATTTTGAAACATTATGAGCTTCATGTATAATTATGGATTGATTGTTTATATTATATAAGATCCATAATATTGATAGTATATCAGGTTTTTTCCCTCCATTAACCATATAATATTATTAAAAAACATTTAGTCAATTATTCCAACTAGTGAATTATAATCATATTGAGTCAAAAGAATACACATTTTTATAAAGAATCATTGATTTGAGAATCTATTCATGGTGAAAAGAATCTCATTTATTTATCTCAATAAAATCACCTAATGACCTAATGGTCTTTATATTTACTATGAATCATATTACATTGGTGTTGAAAAAATCCAACAATGTGGGTTTTGGGGATTTTTCCATTGAAAAATGTGTTTCCTTTATGTTTTTATATAATGTAATATTTGGTCCACACTCAACAAAAACTTGTAATTTTAACATCTAAATGTATCTTTGTGCATGAAGAAGTCCAAAATAGAATGTCTACATACCATTTAATTTCACATTGACTAGGGGATTTATATTCTCGAAGACGACGATTACTCTGATTATAAGGAGAAAATACCCTCCTAGTAAGATTAATCTATTTAATTTAATTTTTTTCAAATATAATGGTTTTTGAAAACAATAACTAAAATTTTAAATATTTTATGAATATTTTTATCCTTGGAAAAAAAATTTATGTTGTAATCTTATAGATAATTGATAGATTACATTTCTGGCATTTATTGGGCTACATATAGATCTGAATAAAAGTATAGATCTAAATTTATTTCCATTTTATGATGAAAAATGTTTTTAATTTTTTTTTGGAGTACATTAGAACTCCCACCACATTCCCTATCCTCAAAAAATGATCCTCACTATATCATCATTACACACAATTCTATTCATCAATCTCTCTTTTCAATCATTCCATTACAAATTACCAGGTCCCTTCCATTAATAAGAATATTCATGTTTCCTTTAAGGTTATCATATACCATCTATGTCTTCCCCCATGCTCAAGAAACTAACTGTAAAAAACCAACACTTAAACCAATTATACTAAGCATCCATGATTAGTCACCCTCACATGTTTCTCTCATCCACTAGGGTGAGAAATGGAATCACCCATATATCCACAAACCATAGTCTACCCTTTCTTTTAAATGACCCTCATGAATCCATTTTTCTAACCCAAATATCAAATGATTCAATTTAAATGGGGACATATGAAAGATCACCCATTGTACTTTCTCCTGACTTCCCTTCTCTTTTGTGTGACTATTTATGTTAAAAAACCATGTAAAATAATTGATATTAATGATAATCTTGCCCTCATTAGAGAACCATGATCCCAAATTACCTTGATGGTACCATACACATTCTCTAAACACCTAAATGACCATAAGAGAACCATATTAGAAAAAAACATCAGCCTACCCACCATACTAGGGACAGAATTCTTTGAAACCTCCATTATATAGTGAAATATCACCCTACCATTAATGAATGGGAACAAATATCCTTATATACTATTCTAAAGAGGTACATTTCCCTAATCACAATCATAGGTTGAAACTTCACCCAACCCCATATTTAGGGTGAGAATTCTTCCTATCATTCATATTATGTAGAAACTTATTCTTGGTACCCCATTAGGGTGACACATCACCTTGGTACCCCACAAGGGAAATGATTTACATTTTTATCTTGGCTACGTGTTCCCACACCCAGGCCTAAAAATGGGAAAAGATCAACTTAGTATCTTCACCAGAGTATCAATTTACCCCATGTCTCACAAACAGTTAGAAATTCACTGAAGACTCACTCTTTTATGAAACATATCATATGTCTCATATAGTGTCACTCGCCATAATATGATTTTCCACATCCAATTAAGGTACATGATCAACATATGGGAATATTAATCCATTCCATTGATTTTGTATTCTTTTATTAATTGTAGACACATAGTATTTCCAAGAAAAATTGTCAGACCCTCTGGGTAATTATAAATAGGTATTTTTGAAATTACTAGGGTTCATTTTGTAAGGATTATTGTGAAACATCTCTTGGTTATTGGTACTAAAATTGGTTTTCCCATATCATGAATTTTATTGGGTCAAACATCAAATGGGATTATTTTATCAACATAGTGATGTAGATATCCATATTTGGGAACCTAATTATGAATAATACCCAAACCATTCACTAACATGATTCATCAATATGGTAAAAACCCATTAGTTATTCTATACATAAGCCCTATATAAATATTTAGCAAAACAGAGTAGGATACTGGCCACTATACTATTATAATCCATAAATCCCCACCCAATGGGACGTATTCTCTTGGAGACGCACCACACTTTCCAATTTTATTAAAAATTAATTGGATTCAGACATCCATATATAAACTACCTTCTATGTGTAAGACCTTAAACATTTCCCAATAAATTATCTCATCGCGTTGAATAATTAATGGGTTAGGGATCCCCTTATGGACCCCTAGGAATAATCCAGTCTTATATAGTGGGATATATTAATTCTGATCCATCAATATTTAATTGGTTATATTCCCTATGATATGTAATAACTTAATGTTCCATATTCTATTTGATCCCTCAAACCACAATTGTTCATATTCCCTTTGACCAATCATAGAAGAATGGTTCATATTTCTTTAATGTGAAAGGGTCGTATTCATAATAAGATATCAAAAATTATTGTGTTATATTCCCTATGATCCATCATATAATAGTGGGTCATATTCTTTATGATGCTTCTAACCCCACTGGGTTATATTCCCTATGATCCATTATACCTCAATGGTGTGTACTCACTATTTTCCATTATTCCTAAATGAGATAAAATCATTATGGGACATCATTCCTCACTGGATCATATTTCATTAAATCTGTCATACTATAATTATCCAAATTTTCTATCATCCATCACACATGAATGGTCCATATTCATAGTGATCCATTCTACCTGACATGGAAATATTCATGATCATAGTAAATTATTATTACTATATATTTATCATTAAAAAATACAATCACTAGGTTATAATCTAAATGGAATCATATCATCACTATGATATATTCCCTGTTAAAAAATATCCTCACATGATGATATTCACAATTAATCAAAAATATACATCCCTTCTTAATTTCAAATAAACATGATGAACTAGAATGATCCACCAATGTGAAATCCACATAAAATCTCAAACTATATACCATTTTAAGAATAAAGATTCCTTATCACGAAATTTTAGATGAGATGGAACATTCATAAGAAATGAACATAATGTTTTAATATAAATCTACATATACATTATTTTATTTAAACCATAATTTTTTTGACACCACTGTGCTTTTCAAAATCGACACCTCCTAGTACCATGACATGAAACCATAGATGGAATTTCACTTGGTCATGGCCAACAAAAATAAATGTATCCACAATGGGCCACATCCAACAACCATAAAATTTAATATTTGACTTATAAGGAAACATAGAAATATGAATCATTTGATTTCCATCACAATGATAGGTAGAAATACCCTAAAATGAACCCAATACAATCTCCATGAAACCTACCACTTATTTGGATGTTCTAAATTCTCATCATGAAAAAACATGGGGATTTAAATTCATAGTATAATCAATAAATCACCAGTTAAATAAATGGTTTCATTGAACAAATGAATAAATCATTAATGGTAAATAGAAAAATTGGTTATATGAAATTGAACTCACATCCTGTGAACAAATTTAAAACTCATATAATTGGTAGTAAATCCAAAATGGTTGAATTTAATCATATTGTAGGATTGATGAACTATATCATCATCCTGAGTCTAGTGGTGCTTTAGAAATAATTGTGGGACTACATATCACACATCACATGAAATGATAATAAACCACTTTATATAGTTATTGAACTATTAACTAAAACCAATAGAATCCATTTCATCAAATGACTATACATGAATTAGTAATTCTTTGAAAAAGTAGACTGAAGACACTTTTTATTACGATGGTAATGTACTCTTTCAATTGGGGTTGAGATAGATGCATTACAGAACTCACATTCCATTGGAAATGTGGCCCATGATATTGGATTTATGGACTAGTGCAGAATCATTCTTGCATCATTTCTCATTCCACGATCTGCATGTGTCATTCCTATGTCCCCATCTTCCTGTGACATTGCTACATAATCACATGTTATAAATAATCCACTCAAGGGGCTTGTTAGGATTTGAACCCTGGTCATTTGGATGTTGGATTATGGGGTTTATGACTCAAGAACCATCCCAACAACATAGATGAATTATCATTGAGTGGGAGATAATTCAACATACTTAACTGTCACCATAGATTAATTAATGTTAAATATAAACACTATCATAGGAGATCCCCACATAAATGGGGAATAATTGATGCAGAATGGGGGAGGAGAATAGATTTTGAGACAAACAAGGATAAAAAATTTCATTTGACTATAATATTAAAACTATTGTATATAATCTAACATATTTATATATTTATAACTTTCATTTTGGAATTGAAAAATTGATCATGAAATAAAACTTGTACCATGGTTCCTTCTACAATAAAGCCCCTATAGACACTATATAACACCATTAACCTATAAGAACATTAAAACACGATTTATCCTACTTGTGTCACCCTTAAATGTCATTATCACTATTACTTCTCAACACCCTCTAATAAAATAGGACTTTATAATACATCCATCCTCTCCCATGGTTCAATAATCACCTATTATCCTAGATTAATGGCCAATACTTCATTTACTATGGTATAATATAGAGACCCTAATAAATCCTTTATGGTGTTGCACATGGTATAGTGAAATGAAGAACACTCAAAAAATAATTAATCTTATGTTGGACTCAATATGGAGTAGTTCTATAAGGATATAGAGAAACCGACCACCTATGGAAGATATTTAACATTTATAGGACACTCTTTATAACATAGTTCATGAGTATGTGTCATGTTCCTTTTAAAATAATATAAAATTGAATCTTATAGAACATTTTTTGTGTCTGAACTCCCATATGTCATGTTTGGTTATCCGTATGTAGTATAATATCATCCCTAAATCAAGGACCACTCCCAAAACACTCCTCATCCCTTCTCTAAAAAATCTAATGGATGCCAAACATTCCCATACTAATATCAAACATGTATTTAATATCAAATTCCCAATCTACATCTGAATATTAAAATGAAACCTATATAAAAAATCATTAGAAATTGGATTTATCATATTTTATTAGTATAAATTTGTGGGGTTGTTATAATATAATCATAAACAGATTAAGACCAATGATAAAATACAATAATATTATATTTAAATAATTTTTTTCAGCTGACTATAAAACCACCACAATGTAGTTTTGGAAAACATTATATAAGATATTGTTCACAAACTAAAAAAGAAAACCATTTATTATCACATGTAATCAATCACCATAATCACATAAATAACACATGATTCCATTCTACCAAACTATGATTCATCTAAAACATATACATTCAACTTTGTTCAAATTTAAATAAAATAAATAAATGATCAATTTGGTACATCAAACATTATGGAAAATCTCAACCACAATACCAAAAATAGAAAAAAAATTCTCTAACCCTAGTAACACACTCATTCAACTGAATAATTATTAATGAATCATAATAATATTTCCCATTGAAAGAATTGAAAAATTCTTATGTCCAATTACCATGTCCCAAATATTAAATTAACCATAATAAGGGTCTCATTTTATTTTATAACACTTTAAACAACCACTGACTATCCATCCATTATGAGCATGACCAGACCTCAAGTAGAATATTGTATATGGAAGAGGATGCATACCAGTGGTGAGAGTGTATAATCAATGTTTAGGACACTATACTCTCCATTAATAACAATGAATAATCAAACATAAACCTAGAACACTATAAAAGTACCCATATGTTGTATTATATCCAATTAAAATAATAAAAATAAAATATACCCCCACACTAAAAAAAATTTCAATTTATTTCATACATTAATATATAAAAACTAATTTTCCACTAATATAATGACATATATTGGAAAAATATGAAATAAAATACCTAATAGGATCAACCACCTACCCCTATAACTTCTTTAATCCAATATGAAATCCCAAACGAGATTATATATCTTTATCTATAGTGAAACCCACTATATTGAATACATATAAAACATAAGGTTTTCAAATGAACCATGATTCGCATGATGGGTGTGAGAAATAATTATTATTACTATCTGACCAAATTCCGTTATGATACACCATCATATATATGTGCATTCCGGATAAAAAACAGAAACATATAAAATAAAATAACAAATAATACGACACCATGTGTTTACCGGTACATCACAATAGCTGACAATACCTAGAACCACATTTTATAGAATAACTAGTAATCTCATAGAACAAACTTCAAAAAATCTCCTAATACCCTAGGTAGGGTGTCATACCATGTCTCAACCTCTAACCTATCACTTATGGTAGTTTATTTTTCTATAAATTTTTAATTTACTACCATGTCTCGACCTCGACCCTCTCATTCAGAGAATGATACCATAAAAAACCACATTATCTATCCTCTAATACATGGTATTCCCTAATAATGAACCAAGACCTCTACCCTCTCTCTTTTGGTATGTCATATTTCCAAACCATAGCCTCATCTTTCCCACTATGGGAATGAAACATAGAAAATCATATCTTCCACCCCCACTCACAGGGTTTTCCATAATTCCTGACCTTGGATTATTCAATATCACTAAATATAGGATCCAAAAACAAACCTCAAACTCTTCCTTAACACTAATGGTAGACCTTGTAGCAAATTCATTCCATCTTGTTCATTTGATAAAAAAATATCTAGGGTTCTATACACAGATTGAAAAAACACACACTACTACCACCTAACCCAACCATGATAAGGGGATTCCCTCAATATTGAAACTCTCCAAAATTATAGTATGAAACAAAACACTCCCTATACATCACCTAGACACAAGACCATTCCTAGATCTCCACTAGAGGATAACGTTTTGAATTAATAACTATATTATCATAACAATCCAATCTACAATATCATTTCAATGGAAAAAATAATTTAGACCTTGTAATACATAGGACTTAACCAAACCACATATATTTATACACTAGTAATATCCAAATAAACCAACACTTCTTATTATTAGAAGATAGTACCAAAACCAATGTTCATGTCCCTATCACACCCCATCAAAAAGTACTCATAAGTTAACCACTGAGATGAAAAAAATACGCACCATGATAACCTAATACTGATGGAATTACCACATTCACCCCAATAATCAAGACTCATTTCCATCATAAATAGTGTTATCCAAACCATGTCCAAGATGACTGATCATCTTACCCATATTCCCAAAGAATAATCCCTCTATGCTTTCCTAAATAGAAATAGGATAAGTAATATGGGATAAAATGCCCCACCCAAAACACAAGACCTAATATGGTCCCATTGTACACCGTAATACTATCCTAACCCCATGGAAGTAAATATTATGTTCATTCCAATACACGCAAAACATAGAATATCAGTCACTCTACATATAAAAGGATAAAATATTATTCTCTTTTCATTGGTTCTTTATAGTCCCTATAAAATTTATCAAAAACCATTTACCAATTTATACATGGTTAATAACATATTAAAAAGAATATGGTTAAGTATTATTGGTACCGTATAACATAGAATGACATTAAAATAATCAATTCATGCAATACTCATACTTGAATAAGATATAAACCAACTACTCATGGCTCCCACCATGATACATTTCCCTACACACAATCCAAAACCTTTAAACAATTAATTATAAAAAATTACAATTAATTAAGGAATTAAATCCATTATTAATAATTATTGTAAACTCACTATGTTATATGTGACTGAAAAATAATGACCAACCACTAATAGATTGTTCATTTTTCACTACCTATACCACCATAGGGAAAACCCCTCTTTTCTAACACATGGTATTCATCCCATTTAATTTAATTTAATTAATATCTAAAAATAAATATTTTTTTCATTAATCCTTAAACAAAATTGGAATATAATACAGATTTTAATAATCTCTCAGTAACATCTATCAACCGCATGCAAAAATGAAATAAACTAGGATGATGGAATAATGGTTTGGTGGATTCTTCCTCAAAACCACAACCAATAAGTTTGAAAAATTAGATGAAAAATAGTAGAAAAAATTAAAATTTATTGAGATGAGTTACATTTAAAAATTATTAATAGACCACTAGGAACACCCATCATGAATGGGGTGTTCATGTCATGAGGGATGGTAAAAGGGTGGGTAATGGATGGAAACAAATTTTCGTTCTTCATGACATCCTTTCAATATAGCTCTATTGGTCTGATGATAAAATCATCATATTTATACTTCTTTAAAAATAGTAAACCATAACTAACAAGGATCTTCTCCATCCTTTACCATGTACCAGATAATTCAATGTTCACAAAGTTTAGTTTCCCTTTCATCCTAATGGAATTTTAGGGGCTACTTTAGAAATAATAACACCATTGAGTAACCGATGTCTCCCAACCATGTACCCAACGGTAACTTCTGTAATGTTTCAGTTCACCAAATTTATTTTTTTATTCACTCGGACTCCTCCATGACTCTTTGAAAGCAACCAAATATGCATAACAACATTTCTTTTTCTTATTTCAACAATCATAATTCTACCTTGTGTCCCACATCTCCAATTACTTCTAATCCATAAAAAATTATAATTTCGTCTAAAATCACTATCTTATAACAATGTCATTCATTAAATAAACCACATTTAATATCTATTACGCTAAGGATTAAAATCCTAAAAATGATGAGAAACCACGTCGATCTTATCATATTACATCAAAAAATAATTACATGTCCACTATTATTTTCATATAGTGGTTTAGTAATCACTATGTTGGTATTCTAAAATTAAACCATTATAGTCCCATGATAGAGTAATATAATCATGAAATCATAATAAAATATTTCTATGATGGGTATATATAAATTGTATCATCAAAACATTTATGATTACATATGAGTTTCATATATGAGATATCATTCTCTTTAAATATATGGTTGTTATAGTTTTTATTATATGTCACACACATGACATAATAAAACAAACATTATTGTATTACATCAATATAATTCAATGCATATGATTTATGTATATTCTAAATTAATTTGAAAATAGAATACTGGGTTAATAAAAAATACTAATTACATAATATGATTTCAAAAATATTGTGTATCGTAGTCTCTTATAACTATCATTAACAGAAAAACATAATAAATTTAAAAATTACTATTAAAATAATTATTTTAAATTATTAAATGAAATGTAAATTAGTATGATAAATATTTATGGATTAATAATGAAGTACATAATAGATTTTTTGGTGCTTATTTTTTTATTTACCCATTTCAATGGAAGTTTACTATTAGAATTAACAAGTAGCCATTGAAATAGTAACTAGACATATCAAAATTATTGGATTCCAAAAAAAATGAATGATTTAATGGAGTAAAACAACTATTATAATTATAAAAGTTTTTTACTAATTTTTTATAATTATTTATAATACATAAGAATAATTTTTTTAAAATTTGTATAATATTACAATAATATTCATGCTAAAATTTATATATTAGAATCACCTAAATTGGATACATATTTTCACCAATTTATATATTATATTTTTTATCATCCATTTAATAATTGTCAATAAATATCATGTAAAAATTTAATTACTCAGTTTAAGGTAAAAATAAATATCCTTAGATAATTTTTTTCTCATACATTAAAATAAATTTATTCAAAAAATAAAATTTCAAATTTGTTGAATATGTGTTTTATAAAATGGACCTCATTATTTTAATGGGTTAATGTTATATTAATTACTTACAAATTCAATTAATGTTCTGAGTGTGTTATAATTTCAAAGAAACCACATTTAAAAAAATTACCATATTAAATCTCAATATAATTGAAATTATTAATAGTATTGGTAATAGAATATAAAAAATTTATTAAAAAAATACCACTTCTTATTTCCTATAGAAACACCCATCTTAGATACCATTCTCATCACATTCAATTTTTTTTACAAATCAACATAAAAATCCCTCTAAATAATCCCCTATAAACATCCTTAGTCTAAAAGTGGGAAAAAATTTAAATTATATGAGGGAATTTTTTTGATCCAAATAAAGAACCTCACAGTGTGAGGTAAGTGTTTTAAAAACCATGTTTTCATTTCAATTCTTCTCTTATAAATTATATATATATATATATACAGTGTCTAGGGGTACTATTACAATGAAACACAAACACACCATCAACCCATAGATAGAATGGCAATGTCATAGTCTTAAAAGGAATAACCCTACAATTAGGTTCATTTTTATTTCTATATATATCCCTGTGAGCCCAATATATATTATTTGAGAAGACCTAATACATAGTGGCCCATGAAATGCCCATATCATTAGGGATCAAGGATCATCTGACATTCCGCATCACCGATTTGAGGAACCCAAAATCACTAAAACATTTTTGTAGATGCTAGCATCATCATGAGTTATGTTGATAAGGTCACTAATCTAGGATCCTTAACCACAACCAAGTCTTCTCTGTACAATCCCAGTCATTAGTGAAATTAGAGACCAAACCGCAGCCTTCTCCATAGGTCTTCATAGATCTGTGACCGCTATCCCAAGTTCCATATTCTTTGTGCCCTGAGTCACCCCCACTGATATCCTTAAAAAGAGGACTACATCAACAGACCCTACACCACATCAACAAAGATGACCCCACAATTCAAGATTTTTTATTGGGATAAATTGAATGAAGATTTGGATTTTATCTATCATTAGTTAAATATGATGTCTAGGGTATAATAAAGAGAAATAATAAAAATTAATAAATAAACTAAACATTAAAATGCATTTATTTTCCAATAACTTATTAAATTTACTAGTAAACTAGTTTTTTTTAAATTATATTAAAAATAATTTCACCGATAGTTGTTTTACCAAATCTA
Source organism: Viscum album (assembly GCA_963277665.1). Taxonomy (NCBI): domain Eukaryota; kingdom Viridiplantae; phylum Streptophyta; class Magnoliopsida; order Santalales; family Viscaceae; genus Viscum; species Viscum album. The sequence goes on from OY728157.1 coordinate 1,388,175,317, forward strand.
TGTTTACATAAATGATTTAATTTACACAAATACCATTCATGAATGTTATTAAAAATAAATGTAATTTTCTAATATAAGAGAATAATAATTTAATATAATTTCAAAAGTATATTAATGTGAAAATGTTAAGGGTAATAGTGATATTAATGTGCCCCTTTGTAGGTAGTCCTATTCTAGTCAGGCCACCCTTGTGGGATGCCCCCTTGAGGTTCATGCCATACCTTGTCCCATTGGGCCGCGTCTGCCGCGGCTTAGACTAGACCGGGTCCGGCCGGGTCAATCCAATCGGGTTGGACTAGACTCGGGCCCAGAAACACATAATGGGATATATCATGAGAACCGAACGTCCGAGTGACAAACTGTATCCAACTTTGGGATCATTGGATCGAGGCAGTCCATTTAGGTTGACTCCTCTTGAGTTTTGAAGAGAGTTGGAGTATGGTCGGGTGGGATCAGTCTAGAATCCAAGGCCCCCGAAGCTAAAACGCTTATAACTCACAGACCACACATCTGATTGACACACCATCTATCTCATTGGAACCCGTACAACATGGAAGTCCTTTGTGTACTCCTTTGTGGAGCTTAGTGACGATCTATGTATCAATTATATCATGAGGGAAGATTCTACCGAACTCAAGCACACTTGGTGCGATGAATCAAGTTGCTGGCAGTGAGGCAGAGGTTGGAGACAGATCATGTAGAGTTTAGTGCTCAGTGATCTTTTGTGGGTCTGTGCATACCGATCTTGTGTGGGTTAGATCCTGTGTGGCACATAGCTCAGCGATATTGTGTGTGTCAGCACATACCGATCTTGTGTGGGTCATATCTTGTGTGGGTCAGCGCTCAGTGATCCTGTGTGGGTCAATGCATACCGATTATGCATGGTTCAGATCCTGTGTGGGTCAGCGGGGGTTAGTTACCAATCGACTCTTGGTGGGTCGGATCCTATGTGGATCAATGCGGGGGTTAATACCTATCGATCTTGTGTGGGTCAACTACGTATGGTCAGAAGCAATGCATATGGAAAGAATAAGATGATCTATCTTCATGACTAATCATTTGTACTTATATACTTCATTTAAAACTTGGTTTGAGCTGAGACACTTTGTGATCTATCATTACATTATGATTTTTTTGAGGTTATTCTATGTGGTACTATACCTATGTGGTAAACTATATTAATGGTGTTACCTATGTGGTACTTTTACCTTCGTGGTGTAACATGTGTGGTACTTCTACCTTCATGTTGCTACCATCGTGGTGTTACCTGTGTGGTACTTTTATCTTCGTGTTATTACATGTGTTTTCTACTATTATTGTGGTGTTACTATTGTGGTACTACTATCCTCGTGGTGTAACCTGTGGGGTATTTATACAATTGTGGTGTTACCTGTGTGGTACTTATACCTTTGTGGTGTTATCTTAGTGGTGTTACCTGTGTGGTACTTTTATTTTCATGGTGTTACCTGTGTGGTACTTCTATCTTTTTGATGTTACCTGTGTGGTACTTCTTCCTTCGAGATGTTACCATCATGGTTTTTTCTTCGTGGTGTTAACTATGTGGTACTTCTACTTTCGTGGTGGTGCCTGTCTGGTATTTCTACCTTCATAGTGCTACCTAGGTGCTACTTATACCTTCATGGTGTAACCTTTGTGATATTCTTCCCTCTTGTATGAGATGATTATATCTTGATAACTTATGTATATGTATGATCATATACCTAAGTAGCGTTGATGTCTATTGCTTCGTGGTTTGTGGTTTCTTCCTTTTTGGAACTCTAGGAGACCTATGGGGGTCTCAGGGTCCCTGCTGGGTATCGTTATACTCACCCCTTCACAGGCTTCACCTGCACCTTGTTGTGTCCTGTGCAGATGAATTATATCATAGATAAAGGCTGAGGGAGCTAAGACTAGATGGTTCTTGCAGCTAGGAATGGACCGCGCTTGGAGATAGACCTTTTGGTGTGACGTGACGTGGGGACTACTGATCGTGAGTTGTACATACCGTAATGTAGGATACTTTGTGGACGATCCAAGAGTTTTTTAGGATCTTTCAGTTGTATTTGTTCTTTTCAGTTGTAATTGTTCTCTTTCGGTTCAGCTTATATTCTGTTCCCTATACATTCAACACTCTTTTTACTAAAGCATTTTACATTCTTGTTATATATAGTTGGGTTCTAGTCTGTGTAATTGCTTCTTATTGTGTTCTTGGACTGTGTGTCTGTACGGTAAAAATGAAATGCCTTCCTATATTTTCTATATGCCTTTTCGGTGCTAGTCTCCTTCCCCTGACCTATGGATGGCGGGCATGGGGTAGTCACAGAACAGGCCCTATGGGACGAGTTGTGACAAAGTGGTATCAAAGTAGTTTAGTTATAACTAAGAACTAGGACTTTGATATTTCATGTGAAGAAATAGTGTAAAGTGTTATGAGTGTGGTTTTCTGTTCGGGGAGTACAGCGTTGGTGTGGCGGTCGATGTATCCATAGACCAGGATCCCGAATTTTTTTATCCAACTTCTCGCATGAATACACTGATTGTGTGTGTTTTTGAAAATTATTTTTTATTTCATTGGAGTTAGCTCACCAGGTATAACATAATGATCATGGATCACCTATTCTTTATCAGGATGTTGCTGCGTAGATAGCCAGCTAGGATTGCGAAGTGATTAAACGATGATGGCCCTCCAAGTAACGAGGCCTCGGGGTAGAGCCCTCTTATGGAGTTAGTATCATCAGATGGTGTACCAGCAACACCACTACCCATTGGACATGTGTTTCCACCAGCCCCACCAGTATAGGATACACGTCGACTAACCATGTTTCATGCGTTCCAGCCACTGGGGCCTCTGAATATTCTAGTCGTGTCAGATTCTCAGGTAGCTAAGGGTTTGTTGAAGGCTGTGGCTAGAGTTTATCACCTAGTTGAGACACCAGTAAAGAATATGGTGATCCTAGCTGCCGGTCTTTTCTATTACATGACCATGAGGATGGTCTGCAGGATAATGAGACTTTGGTACATGGATGGTTTCCTGAGATTTTACCTTTAGGTAGTGTTCCAGCTATATCACTGCCCGTTGGTCATCTATTACAACCGGCGATATTGGTAGAGGACACATTTATTCTTAGTGCCTTACATGAGTTTCAGAATTAGATACCCCTAAGGTTCCAAGGCCTACCCAATCATAGGCAGCTGAGGACTGGCTTGTAGAGGTGGCTGAGAGTTCTCTATAGCTTCTAACGCTTCAGCAGGAAGACATGTCAGTAGCTAAGTATTCATCGATGCGTACCGACTATTCCTGTTACTCGATGATTACGATATGATCAGTGCTTCAGGGCTCGGAATTCCGAGCAAGGTGTCTTTAGGGACATCTAATCCCTCACTATTCCTCTATGCATTCTTACCTATGTTAGGGTGTTAGAGAGAACCTTTGTGGTTGAATGTCCTTTGGCTAAGCGGATACAACCAGTGAATGTTGTTAGTAAGAAATTAGGAAATTGGTACCAATATCAGAGACTTGTCCATGTAAAACGTTTTGGGAAGAGGATGTGATAGGGACAGACAGATCTGCAGGGTTGTAGATGTGGGAGTGGGGCTAGGAGACCACCATTAGGTGGTGTACTTTTCGACATGTCACAACCACCACCTCAATGGGGTCCCCACCAGGACTAGGGGGATGGAGGACAGGTGAAGGTAGTAGCTAGATGTGGTCAAGGAGTGTGACCCAAGGGCTCTAGGAATGGTTAGGTGTATGGTCTATGTCTACTACTAGATTCTATATTAATAGACATAGAAACTAACCATTTCTTCTTACCACAGATCTTGTTCAATACCTAGAGTTTCTGGTTAAGCCGTTGACTTGACCCTCATGTCTAGAAATATCTTATAGAGGAGAATAAATAATCAAAATTAAACATACATTGTGATATGACCCTTGAGGTGAGAGTTTTAGTTGGAACATCTTGTTGACATCGTCGAGGACTTACGACGTTAGTTTGGGTATGACTGGACATCCACTGTTCATTCTTAGATTGACTGTATTAGGAAAAAATGTTTTCGTTTTTCTACAATGTTGGGATGGGGTTTTCCTTTGTTGGTGAAAAAGTAAACCCATGTACCACAGTATAAACACTTGCATAAAAGGGTGTGGTCGATCAAATGTGAGTTGAGCAGCATTACCCTCATGGAAGTATGAGTTTTGATTTTTCAGTTCCCAATAGAAGTGGCTAGAGTTCGTCTAGGACTATGACTTTGAGATAGTCTATACTCATGGGAAGGTGAATGAGGTAGCAGATAAACTCTGTAGGAGGTCTGGTCTACAGTTTTTGAGTGAGGCGTCATAGTAGCTAGTTGCGCGGTAGATATATTTCATGGATAGATATGAAGCTCCATACCTCCTGTCTATGATAGTCACTCCCTCAACTCTTTAGAATGTTTGTGAGGTACAACTAGGGATGTTGACTATGAGACGCAACATGCTCAGATTTCCTTCTGATGGTCTCATGAATGATTTTTTAAAGGTGGAGGGCACGTTGTTCTCTCCAGAGCACACACCATAGTACCAGCAATGCTTCAAGAAATGGTCTTGAGGTAATTCCATACATTCCATTTAACAGTACGTCCTGGAATAGATAAGATGTACCAGGACCTCCGACATCAGTACGGGTGGCCAGTGATGAAGAAAGCAGTGGCAGAGTTTGTATCAAAATGTCTCACTTGTCAGTAAGTGAAGACTACACAGAGTTGAAATAAACCTTATGCCGAAAGGTTACAGAGACACATGGAGTTCCAAGATTTTGACCACATATTCATGTGAGTCTCTCCTTGATGGGGACTACGGATATTTTTCTAAGGCAACAAGTTATCACAGAGTTTTATTGGTCATTTTCTGATACTTCGGAGGATAGAAGAGGTAGCAGACAGCTTGTCCCTTCCACCATAGTTGGAGAGGGTGCATGACATCATCCACATATCTTAGCTGAGGTGATACGTTCATGACCCATCTCACATTATCTACCACGGAAAGTTGGACTTTGATGATGGGGTTCCATTTATAGAGATTCCATTTGAGATTGAGAATCGACCGGAGCAGGTCCTTCATTGGTGGTCTATAACTTTGGGCATGAACGCCGGTAGCACGAGAAACTCCAGGAGAGCACAGGGGATCAGGAGGCTCAGATTCATGCTCAGTACCCTATTTTGGTTGTTTTTCCTTTGTTTTGGCTTTTAAAGACGTAAATCCCTAAGGTGAGGAGAATGTAATATCCCAAAAATCCCGTATAATTTATTTATTATATGGAATTATTACGAGGCCATGAAATCTAACGAAAATAAATTCCAAGGCCCATAGTGCCTGGAATGATCCGTCGAAGTTCATTTAAGATTTAGTTAGCGTGCGTAAGAATTTTTCCTGAAAAGGTGGTATAACTCTTAAATGGTTGCTCATATCAGAAATATAAGGGCACCATTGCATTCATGATGGCATGTTTACCCTTGGAGAGACTTATCTTTGGTCGGCGTAGGCCTCCGGTGAGAAAATCCCAAAATGGAATATTCGTAAATAAAATAATTAAATCAAGTTATTTATTTAAAATGATTATAACTCACGAATGGTAACTCATATTAAAAATATTAGTCCACCACTGAACCCAGGTGGGTATGATTTCTTTAGGCAAATAATAACCTTGGCCGGTGTGGGCCACTAGAGAATGTTAGTTTTTGGCTGTAAATAAAATAATTAAGTGAAAATTATTTAATTTTAAAAAGTCATAAATTCCAAACGGTAACTCAGATCAAATATCCGACAGAACTATTGGGTTCGTTGGGGTGTGGTTCACTTAAGTAGAGCCTATCCTTGACCGGCGCGAGTCGAGGGTGACTATTACTAATTTTAAAAACTTTTTTTGGGCATGTTCAGTAAACGCGTGAATGACATTTTCTAACATTTAAACCATTGCTCGGATTAAAAAACCAGAAGCACCATTGAATCCACAGCACCAAGATTCCATTAAGAGAGACTTCACATTGACCACAGTAGGTTCGGAGAAAAAGATAGTTTTTGTAACTTTTTAATAGGGTAAATAAAATAACTTTATTATTTTATTCATAATCTATTCTTCCAACAGACTAGTGGTAAGGTGGAACCAGCGACGTGTCAAGCCAATAAATGTATTGACCCTCCAAACCGAGTAAAAAAATGTTGGGGGGAATTAAGATGCATCCTAATTAATGAGCCACATTAACTCTCGGGGCCGTTATTTACCCCCCCCCCCTCTCCTATAAATATGGTGCTAGAGAAGGGGTACTAGAGAGCATCACCAAGCAGTGAATTTCTAAAGCAACTCCGTAATGCCTGACCCTTAAAAGATGATGCCGACCTAGGTGGAGGTGACGGATGACATCAAACCACAAATGGGCAACGTGTGTGTGCAGTCTTTGGGAGCCGGTCGTAGGATCTAAGAACAAGGTCCACTGACAAGCGTAGATGATTCTTTGTCGTTTCATGGTAGGGGTTATTTTCTTTTGAGAATTTTTTATTCCACCTTATTCGTTTCAAGATATTACTCAAAGAATGCGGGTGAACCGACTAATGGGTTGACCCGTGATTCATTCGTCTTTTAGGGAGGTTGATGTGGGATAGCTTTGCGGGGTTAATCTTGTGTTCAATTCAACTGTTTATTGAACTTCCTTAAATCCTCAATATTACAAGATAACGTGGAGGGTGTGTGCCTAACAAACCTAGCCCGAACACTTCGCTATATTTATTTCGTTGACAATCTATGGAAGACCCCTAGCACGTTGACAGGTTCCAGAAGACGAGAGCTATGGATCGTCATTCGTGGTGAACGGAGGAGGCGGCCGACATGTTGGATGGCTGCAGGAAGGGAGGCGGTGCGATCGCCATGCCGCCGGTGAACGGAAATCGGGCCAGAGGCCGAAACCATCCTCAACGGGTTCTGTAGTGACCGAGCATCACCCTCATGGTTCCACTAATTCACCAATGGAAATACCTCCAGGCCATTCTTGAATTCGAGAGATTAGGGGGTTGTACCCCCTGCGTTGGACCGAACCGGGCTACCACCCTCAGCCTGGCCACCGCCCTTGTCTAGACCGCCACCATTTACTGGGACACCGTTATCGACCGGTCTGCCGCCATCGACCAGGAACCACCCACGACCAGTCCACCACCCTCGACTGGGCCTCTTCCATTGATCAGGTCGCTGCCCTCTGATCTGGTTGTCGTCCTAAGATCGGGCCTCCAACCCTGGACCCGACTGCTACCCCTCGACCGAGCTGCCCTTGTCCGGTCCGCCTCCCTTGTCGGGCCACTGCCATTGACTGGGCCACCACCATCGACCAGGCACTGCCCTAGTCTAGCCCACCACCCTTGACCAGGAGGCCGCCCTCGACTGGGCCACCACCCACGACCGGGCTTCCGCACTCGATCGGGCTGCCGCCATATGTGCGGGCCACCGTCTTAAGACCGGGTCGCCGCCCTAGGACCCGGCCACCGCCCCATGTGGGATGGGCCACCCATTTTATAGACCCCCTATTATGTTCGGGACCCCTTGTGGGACACCACCCATACAGGCCTTTCCAGACTTCAACCTTGTGAGCCGAGTCTTCTGTGGCCCAGGCCAGACCGGGTCAGGCTGGGCCAGTCCGACTAAGTCGGACCGGAACCGAGCCCCAAATCACAAAAAGGGAAATATCATGAGAAATGAATGTCTGATTGACGAATCATCTATGGAGTTGGGTTACTTGGATCGAGCCGGTCTTTTTTGGTTTACTCCTCTTAGGTTTTGGAAAAATTTGGTGTACAACAGGGTTGGGTTGAACCCAAATCCAACATGGCCTCGGAGCTAAAATGCTTATAACTCACATACCAGGAATCTAATTGATGCACCATCTATCACATCTAAACCCTTACTACATTGAGTTCAATTAGTTTACTCCTTTTTAGAGCTTAGTTATAGTCGAGTTATGAGTGATATCTTGAGGGAAGATTCTACGGAACATAGCACACCGGGTGTGAGAAATATAGTGGCTGCCAGTGAGGCAGAAGTTAGAGACTGATCATGCATAGTTCTGCGCTCAATGATCCTGTGCAGGTCAGTGCATACTGATCATGTGTGTGTCAGCACTCAGCGATATTATGTGGGTGAACACATACCGATACTGTGTGGGTCAGATCATGTGTGGGTCAGTGTTGGTTATTTACTTATCAACTCTGGGCAGGTCAGATCCTGTGTGGATCATTGCAGGGGTTAATACCTATCGATCATATGTTGGTAAAACACCATATGGTCAAAAGAAGTTCCTCTTTATAGAATAATATGATCTAGCTTCACGACTAATAATCTATACTTATATACTACAATGAAAACCTGGTTTGAGCTGAGACTCTTTGTGATCTATCATTACTTTGTGCTTTTTTTGAGGTTATGCAATGTTGTAATATAACTGTGTGGTAAACTATATTTGTTTTGTTACATGTGTGGTAATTTTACCTTCGTGCTGTCACATGTGTGGTACTTCTACCTTCATGGAGCTATCTATGTGGTGTTACATGTGTGGTACTTCTATCTTCGTGGTATTACCTGTGTGGTACTATTATCGTCATGGTGTTACTTGTGTGGTACTTCTATCCATCTGGTGATACCTATGGGGTATTTCTATATATGTTGTGTTACCTGTGTGGTAATTCTACATTCGTGGTGTTACCTTCGGGGTATTATCTTCATAGAGTTACATGTGTGGTGCTTCTAATTTCGTGGTGTTACCTCTGTGGTACATATATCTTTGTGGTGTTACCTATGTGGTACTTCTACCTTTGTGTTGTTACCTTCGAGGTGTTATCTTCATGGTGTTACCTGTGTGGTACTTATACCTTCTTTATGATACCTATTTGGTACTTCTACCTTGATGGTGTTACCTGTATTGTACTTCTACCTTCATGGTGTTACCTTTTCGGTATTAATCCTTCTATGTGAGATGAGTATATATTGATAACTTAGGTATATGTATGGGCATATACCTAAGTAGATTTGATGTCAATTTCTTCGTTCTTTGGGGTTTTTCTATTGTGGAACTCTAGGAGACCTATGAGGGTCTCACGATTATACTGAGTATCATTATACTCTCCCCTACATGGGTTTCACCCGCAACTTGTTGGGTCTTGTCCAGACGATGTACAACGTTGATCAAGGCTTAGGGAGCTAGGACTGGATGGTGCTTGAAGCTAGGATTGGACATTGCTTGGAGCTGTAAATTTTGGTGTGATGTGAAATAGGGACTACTGATCTTGAGTTTTACGTACCCTAAAGTTGGATCCTTGGTGGATGATCCAAGAGTTGTTTTGTACCTTTCAGTTGTATTTGTACTTTTCAGTTTTACTTGTACTTTTTTTGTTGGGCTTGTATTTCGGCCCCTTTAGTTTCAGAAGTCTTTTTAGTAGAGTAGTTTACTTTGTGGTTATATCTAGTTGTCTTCTAATCTGTGCAGTTGCTTCTTGTTGTGTTCTTGAACTGTGTATCTGTACGGTAAAAAGGAAATTCCTTCCCATATCAGGGATACATTTTTCTAGTGCTAGTCGCTAGTCACTAGCCTGTGGAAGGAGAGCTTGGGGTATTCACGGCACAATCCCTGAGGGACGAGTCGTGACACTTTCCTAATAGTTATCCTAAATTATCAAAAAAACTGACTTTTGTTATGTGTTTTGAGTTTTTCACTTTTTTAAAAAAATTAATTTCAATTTTTAATAAAAAGACAAATTAGGAGTTATAGTAGGAAAAAATTGCATCAAATAATTGTGAGGATGATTCTAGAAAATGAGAAATTAATTACAGATCATTTTAATAATTTATTAGAACAACAAAAATGAGTTTATTTTTTAAAGTATGCCACATTTCAGTTTTACTAAAATTAATGTCAATATTAATTAAAAAAGTCACACTTGGAGTCATACCAATCACATTGTGCATCATATTGAGTTGTGGATGATTCCTTTATATCTCAGAGGACATATGGACCAATTTCTAAGATTATTAGAAGAATACAAATGTTTTTATCTATTTTTTGAATGATAATTTTTTTATTAAAATTTATGAAAAATTGAACGAAAAATCCACACTTCGAGTTATAGCGGTGACATTGTTTGTCTTATTGTGCTTAAATTGACTCTTGCACATCACAAATTACATATATATAATTTTAAAAATGCTTAAATATAGCCTGAATGATCTTTATATGTTTTTAGTATGTCACGCTTCTTTTTAAAAAAATGTCATTTTATACTAGAAACACATACCATAAGTGATTAGAGTAACTATTACATCAAATATTTATACCAAGTCATTAGAGTAACTACTATATCAATAGTTATCCACATAATTATTATTCGAACATATCAGAGATAACTATTAATTCAAATATTTAGCCATTGTGATTCCTGTTTATTATTTCAACTTTTAATCCTAATAATGAATTGTTTGATTTATGGGGTCTTCATGTGTATAAATTACCTATGTTTTATCCTTTATTATGATTCTTTTTGGGGATTTAATTTATTTAATACATAGTGTGAACTATATTGGAAAGAATACATTAATTTAGATGGGTTCCAAACTGAAATCTTGTTTGATGGAGCCGAAAATGAAATGATATTTAGTCTCAAACAACAAAACCATTCATAAGTCTATTACTTCACTATCATTTTCACATATAAGTGGTATCATTTTTAAATAAGGTGATAAATGGGACAAAAATTAAAAAATTATCAACCCATATTTCCAAATAATAGGATAGACATGTGAAGAATTATTTATAAAAGAAAAAATAAGGATTGGGTGAATTAAATGTGTATTAAGGTGTATAAATGCATTGAAATATAAATTTTTTTCACAAATGATGCACAAGGAAAGAGTTGAAACTGATAAAAGGAAATCCAATTGATAAATATTAATAGAGTGTCATGAATTGATATATTATTTAATTAATATTCATAAATAAGTTGGATTAGTCTCACAATAGATGAAAATCCATTCAAAATGATGTTCTATAATATTAATATAAATATTCTGAGGGAATTGATATCAATTGGTATTATATGAAGCAAAATAGGTAGCCTTTGATATAGATTGAATTAAATTTGTGTGAATAAAATGAACAACCACATTCTTCTACATAATGATGAGCAAGAATTAACCATATCCCATAATCAAGATTATTATATTTGATAATTTTTTATAGGGTTTATTATTTGGGAGATATGATTCATTATGTTTATGCACTAAATAAAGATAATGGAATTATTTTGGGATAATTTCTTTATGTAGTTATAAATATATCTAGTGGTTTAAAAGTTATATTGTTTTTTTCATGTTATATGAATATAAATCTGGTGACTAAATAGGGATATCATGCCATAATACATGTAATATCAATGTACTATTGTTGAGAAGAAAAATTGAGTGAGAAAAATAGAAATATATATAAGAGATCAAAAAATTATGTAACAACGTTGGGTAAACTGGTGGTTTAAAGGATACTTATGGATTTGAAAACGAAAACCCTCATGATGAATATTATATAAAATAAATTAGAGGAAAATGGACATAATGGGGTTTCTGATAAATATTTAAAAGCTATCTAGATGCATCTTGAAAATAATAATTAACCTGTAGTAGAATAATATTCATGGATATCTAGAAGATTCATGAATTTGTAAAAAAATGTTGTGCCTATTAGTTGGATATATGGTAATAATTTTGGAATTTTTATTATTATTCACTGACATTAATGTTTAAGTTTGATTGAGAATATATAAGTATTTTTGTTGAATAAAGGCTAGTTGGTGTGTTTTATGAGCTTATGGTAGTAGTTAATTTAAATGGATAACACGAAATCAATTCTCTTAAACACATAGTAATATATCAAGTTCTAAATAAATAGACTTTGAGTTTTAGATAATGTATAACTACCATGTTTTATTTTAACTCACTAAATTTATTCGATAAATATAGATATAGGGGAATTTAGAATGGGTCTTGGTCAATGTATTTTATCATTTTTGGGTATTTAATGTGTTTTTTGAACTAAAATGTAATTTATAAACTAAAAAAATATTTCAAGTCATACAAAAAAAATTTATATCGGATTGAGGTTTGGCTGATTGAGTGTCTAATGGATTTTTTCTTTCAACTATATACACAATGACATAGCAGAATGAAATGATCCATTTGGATAGAAAAGGAGACCCCATGATGAATGAAATGCCTCAGCCAAAAGTGATATGAACTCTATTTTCAAGATTTTTGTGGATAGGTGAAGGAAAAATAGGACTTTCCAAATGATCCGTGAAAAAATAAAATAAAAATTATATAAAAATAAGAGTGAAATTGACTAAAAGTATTAGATGAAACGATAAAAAATTTAACAAATTAAGTATTATGAATTAACTATTTCATGATGCATGTATAATTTCAAGACTGATTTTTTTATTTTCATTATATCAGTTTCATTCATGAACCTCAATATCACAAGAGTACGAGAAGCTTTGAACAAACCATACCAATTCAATAAAAATAATACACCTATATAAGAAAATAAAATCTTATGTTGGTAATAATATATAGGGATAATTTATCCATATAAATGAAATGATTAATTAATAAATATTAACATTAAATTTAAACCACAAAATTTTAGTCATACTGGATCCACCATGTATCCTTTTGAGGTGTAGATAATTTCATCATTTACAGTTATCCTACAGTTCATTCAACATGTTGGTTCATCAAACAATAATTCATTTTGATAACCCATAATAGTAAATGAATTGGAGAATAAAGATAAAAATTCATCATCATGAGTTGATTATTCTTATTGAGTGGATGATCATAGTATAAGAGTTAATCAACCATATTGACGAATTCAATTCTTCATGATCTCATTGAAAATTAATGAAATATGTACTCGATAAAAATTATGAAGAAATTAACTAAAAAATAAGATAAAAAGATTTGGAAATATACTAAAATGAATTTTTTTCTTACTATATATCATAAAACTATAATATAATTATTCATGATTATATGAAAATAAAATACATGGAATTTTTTCAATCATAGATGATAGTAAATTAAAATACATTAGACCATATAATATAAAATTAACCATATATTAGTGTCCCTTACCACATGACCTTAAACTGTATAAAATACCATCTAACATAGATGATGAATAAATATATTAAATTTACTAATTAAAGTCCCTAAACTATAAATATCATCATAGAGAATTGTTTTTTTACAGTACATTTTCTAGATAAAAATACTTTTCCCCTTCATCACAACATCTTATTATAATATTTATTCATGAATTATATTTGGAATTCTCCGTACCATTGTATTAAACTATTATTCCAAACTATAAATTTTTTTATTTACCTATCATGGTTACATATATGATATTTTATAAAATGAATCACAAGAATATAATATATTTAACCCCATTAAAATAATAAAAAATTCATGTATTACACAAAATTCTCATGAAAATTATTATCCTTTTAGGTTGGTCTGTAACTCATAAATATACATTTTCCGTCTTATATACTATAAAAAACAATCATATCATAGTATAAACTCAAAGAATATTGTATCTCCTTTTTTGTACCAATATATTGTTAATTATTACTGTAAACCTATTTGAATTCATTGATTTAACAAAAAAATATTAACATTTTAGTTTTTATGGTACATATTAAAATGTATATTTCCTTTTAATCATAATAGATAATAGAAACTCCATGATATACCATTTATCTTCTATGTTGGAAAAGTTTCATTTTGACACAATATGTATTTCTGATGACACTACACTCCATTATTAAATTATTACACCATTTGATAGTATGAAATATCAGTATACCCTAATATATAATCCAAGTGACACTAAAATATAGTGCATCCAATAAGGATGTGATAAACTCATCCACTCATGTAATAATTGTGATATTATATATGATAGAATGGTGGGATTATTTAATTTCACATCATGTGGAAGAAAAAGAATGTGTTTTACTTAATCCATTTAAGTAATGTAAACATGATGTGGTACTTGTGTAGATTTCACTAGAATTATTTGAATCAATAGAAGAGTGCCAACCTAGACAATAATAATATTTTGGGAATGATAAAAAATTCCAATGGCTCATTTTAGAAACATACATATTAATTTAACTACAATATCCCCTGAAAAATGGATAATAATAGAAGAGGATAAATCAATCATAATAAAATCTTAATAAAATAATACACAATATTTTGGTGATTTTAAAATCTTCATTTATTATATTTTCACACTACACTCAAAATATATTAATAACTTATTAAATAAATATTATAATATTTATAATTAATTTTTTTCATTTTAATTTAGTCAATATCACAACAGTACTATGATTCCATAAGATATATATCTACAAAAAAACATAGACATCTTCAAAATCATGACCGTGGTTTTTTTTAATGTTTAGTAAAATAATTATTCATCATGATCTTGATATTCATCAATAATGAATAATTATAAAAAATTACTTCCATATGTCAATTAAATGTTCAAAACATGCTTCCCCTTATACTAGAGGATAAAAGGAATCCAACTATGTTTTCAAAATTCATAAATTCCTCTGTATTTAACCTATAGTTTTTGAGTAAACAAGGACATAAAATTTCAATCCATAATGAATCTATCCATTAATTAACATATATGATATCTTTCATTACCTCTATTTTAATACATGAATATCTAATAATATGATATAATGGATAATGTCTCCATTGTTTTCTACCAAATATATCACTCCTCCTCATTACCAAGGATGTTTTATTCCCATAATTTAATAGTTTATATCCTCATTTACCATGTATCATGTTACCCCACACTAAGTAAAATTTGAATGGCCAAAAAATACATTATATCATTATATAATTGATGATGAAATAACCCAAATAATTCCAATACCCACTAACATGAAACCATTGCATTGTTCTTTTTCTTATACTATTTACCACCAATCATTATGGAAGCCTATAGAGGTAATTTGTTTAGTATTATTATTAATATGATAAGTAAATTAACTAAAAAAATTAAAAAAATTTGGAAAAAATAATTTCTAGGAATTTACATTTTCTTGATTCCTTAATACATTCCGACACCATGCATTATACACATTCATTTATAAAAAATTGATTTATACAATTACAATTCTCCTTGATAAAAATATCAAACCTAATATATAAGAATTTTATACAAAGGATTCACACTGCAATTAATATTTTAAATTCATATCCCATACGTGATAAAAAACATTGTATATAATAACAGATTATTTTTTCACGAAACATTCCAACACCATTTTTTGCTACCCACTCATCTCTAAAACAATTTACTTATTTTTTTTATCTGTAAATCTGTAACACCACATGGTTTTAAAAATAAATTCAAATGATAAAAACGTTTTTTAATTAGATATTTATAACTGGACATTAAAAATAATTTTTCCACTTTTATGTTTTGATTTTTAAAAAACATTCATCTACAATTGTGCTCATTATGTTATTTATAATATGATGTAACTAACATTATTTTATGATAATAGTAAGCTACTCATATGAATAGTAATATGAATAGTAATATGACCCTAAATAATAGTAAATTTAATTGTTAATTTATTTTCTTAAGGTTTTAATATAACAACATCTTAATTAATTTTTCAAAGGTTGTATTAAATGAGTTATAGATTAAAAAATGTTAATTTTTTTAATAATGTATGATTTAATTTAAAAATTAAATTAATCATATTGAAAATTTTATTTTATTAAAAATGGAGTTCATTTTTCAATTATACACATTGAAAGATGATTAGGGTTAATATTTGATATTTTCCTCAAATTCATGAATTTTTAATGAATATTGAAATACTGTAAAATACCGTTTATACAAATTATCTGTTACATACACTATTTTTTACATCATTGAAGATGAAATCCCACATGTTTCAAAATCACATGCTATCGTTTCTATTTTTATCGCATGAATGAAGACTTTTCCATGTCTTGGTAAAAGAATATTAAAATAATGATTAAAATAATGCTAAATCCCTCCTCTCCTCCACAATAGATTCCACCTCCATTCCCCTCAAACTCTCACACATCTCAAGCCTTGAGAATAGTCTATGATCTGAAAAATTCCCATTCCCAAGGCCAATCATCACATCCAAGACTTGTTGGTCTCACCAAAAGTCCAAAACCAAAGGCCTTAATGACGATCTCAAGGAGAAGAAGTCTAGTGGTAAGAATCTATTATAATTTCTCTGTGTTTTCTTTTCAATTATTTTGATTTCATATAATCACATCAACTCAACTTATCAAATAGGAATTAAAGCTCCAGTATGATATAAATTATATATATCTTTCATGTAAATGGAAATTTTTATCATCATTATTCTACTCCTCTTCCTCATATTCTAAAAATAGAAACATAGTTTGTGATGTACTGATTTACCATCTCATGGATGACTTGTTTTCAATTTAATTTAAATACATCAAATATATTTGTAAAACCATTTAAATGGTTGAATTAGTTTCTAAATTTTTATTATATAAAATCTATATTGTCCAGTAATTACCTTATATTTATAAAAATATGTTATATATTGAAACTAGTTCATGAATATCAAAGAACCAAAAACATTATATAAACAGGTATCACAAAATATTTATCTAATGATTCATTTTCATAAATTAAAAAAAATGAGTTATGGAATATTTTAATATTCTAGAAACATATGAATACCTATTAATTCTATTTCTATAATTTCATTTCCATATGAAAATAAAATCAAATACAAACCGGCCGTGGAAATTTGGAAAATAACGCCCCAAAACAATGAAAGTAAGAAAATAATAATAATTAAAGGGAAAATGATTTTATGAAAAGATATTATAATGGGTTATAAAATTTTATATGTTTCATTAATATATTAATAACACAATTTTAATGATAATACATGAGTTTTAAACATGTTCGATTTAAGATGAACCCGAGGTACGAGAATGTTTAACCCAATTTCCAATCATTCGGTTGACCTTATAATTTATTAATTATGTGATATTTATATAATTTTTGTGATGTATTTTTGTTTATATAATTTGGTTTTATTTTTTTTATTGTTAACTCACATATCTGTTCCATTAAATTAATTTTCACTCTAATTATATTGGTCAGGGTCATTAATTTTAAAATCCACTTAAAAGTCTCTTTAATAAAATTCAGATTTATAATATATATATATATATGGACTGAGTGGTTTATACTGATTTCATGATTCATTATGACAATTATATGTTACATGGACATATTTATGTTGTGTGTAGTTCATTATTTCTCATGAAATGTTGGGGTAATCCCATTATAGGTCAAGATATGTTTGGTTGAGCCCATTTTAGCTCAATATATGAATGGTGAGCCCCATTATAGCTCTTCAATGAATTGGGAACTCTAGAGATGGAATTTGATCAAATGGGTATACCATGTGTTTTGGTTATTGTAAGTTTGATATGGTAAATATATCCTGAGACAACTACATGATGCTTTCATGCATGTTAAAAAGTTATTTTGAAATTGGTTTTATTGGTTTTTATATTATCACATGACTAACAATTTACATATATATATCACTTATTGAGATTTTGGTGGTCATTGCATGTTTTTAAGTATATTCACACATTACAATGATGTGTAAGATAAATAAGAAATAAAATTTATATGTTATGAATATATTTCAATGAAATTTTATATTTATATATGTTTTTTAAATTGCAAATGTGAATATTGTTTTAGTAGTATCATCATGTATGATTGTCAGATGCTATGTATGTTTTATGTCCGGATTATCTAAAACTGTAATCCTAAAAACAACCTCACTGTGTAATAATGTATTTTCTTATATAAAAATCAGGATTATGTAACATTTTAAGGATGGGTCATTACATTTGGTATTGGAGAACTATTTAGATAATTTTGGCAGTTATAATGATGTCAAAACAATATAATAAATGATTTATACTCTATAATTAATTTCAAATGTTATATAATTTAATGAATACCTAGTATTTTCACATATGATAGGTATTTTATGAATGGTTTTTCTCAAAAGAAACAGGGAAGCTGAAGCAGGATGGCACCAAGAGGCTAATGTTTGTACGAATCAACTGCCTAGAATGGTGGGAATCAGAACTGAGTAGTTTGGTGACAATAAAGGATCTGTTTAATCAAGACATAAATGGTGGTCTTATCCATTTTACATAGAAACATGATCTACCACATTTAAAAATGCATTTTATGGAGCATTTTATGTGGAAACATCCTACAACATTCAGTGGAACCACATATCCAATGATAGACAAAGGATGGATCATTTTTTTAAGAAAGATATTTTATGTCATTGGATGTTCAGAACATCAAAAGTTAAAACTATTTAATTATCATTTGGTTGGTGATTCTGATCAATGGTGTTCTATGGTTAGAAATACAAGATAAAGAGCTGATCTTGACTGTTTAGAATTGGATGATTTTACGAGTCTTTTTGGGTATTTTTTTCCTAATACTATTAGAATCAAAATAGAGATGCAATTATTTGGAAAATTACATAACGAAGATGTTTCTATGGTAGTATACGGTGCCGATTTTATAAGACTATCAGAGTACATACTAGTTTTTACTCGTGATTTTTATTATAAAATTAATAGATTTTACTTTGGTTTGAAACCCTTTTTATGAAGATCTTAGGCTTCATTAGAATTTAAAATCTATGAAATACTAGTTAATTATGTTGAAAAGTGGAGATGCTTCTTTCAGACATGTATTTTCATTTTGAAGATAGGAATAAGAAGTGTTCAGGTTGGGAGGCATTGAGGAAGAATTCATCAAAGAAATATAGAGGTAATAAAATCATTTCCCCTTCTTGTGAAATGTGTGGTAAAAATAATATTGGTGAATGTATTGTAAATTATAGGAAATGATATCGATGTATGATATATGGACTCAAGATTCTTGAGTTCAAGGAAAATGATCCATAAATTAAGGATAATTCGATGGTGAGATTCTTTAACAATAATGAATAGGGTAAGTTTGCTAATGTTATTCTAAATCTAGTCACTCGGTAATGGAATCATAAAGATTTGATGAATAAGGGTGTGGTAATATCCTTTGAATCCAGATCAATAGATGTTCAGCTCTCAAATGAGGTGGTATCAGGTACATGTATTGTTTTTACAGATTTTTCAAATGTGTTATTTGATTCAGGGTCTACACATTCCTTCATTTCTGAGAATGTTTTGAAAAATTGTGAATTCCACCTCAGTAAATGTAATTTAAAATCATTGTAAAAACACCTAGAGTAAATAATTTGGAAAGAAGAAATTATAATAATCTACATATCTTTGTATGTGGAATGATTTTACCTACAAATCTAGTTGTATTTCTTCTATTAGAGTTTAATTTTATAAAGGGTTTGGAATGGATTTCTATTTATCAATCTAAGATATATTTTAGAGAAAATGAAGTTTTTATAGAATGAATTTCATTTTGGGTACAAGAATAAACCCATAAAATTAATAACATGTTAGGAAGAAAAGAAACTAATAAAATATAGAAATGAAAGTTATCTTGGTCATATTTTTGTAGATAAGGGAACTATCTAGATTACTGATTTATTAGTGGTATATGAATACCTAGATGTTTTTCCTAATTATTTTTCTGGTGTTATTTCTGATGAAGATGTTTAGTTTACTATTGACTTAGTTCTTCATTATAAGAAAATTTATAAAACCCTTTATCGAATGGATCAAATAGAACTTCTAGAATTAAAATAGCAGTCTTATGAATTGTTAGATAAAGGCTTCATCTGGCCAAGCACATAACCACAGGGTTCTCTTGTATTCATTGTTATAAAGAATTGTGGTTCATTGAATCTTTTCATTGTTTATAGAGAAATGAAAATCAACACTTTTAAAAAGAAGTATACTTGTACTAATATAGATGATTTGTTTGATTAGCTCTAGGAAGCACAATATTTTTCAAAGGTTGACCTGAGGTTGGGGTGACATCAATTGAAAGTAAAGGATGCAGACATCCTAAAGACTGTGTTTCATACTAGATACCATAATTAGAAATTTGTAGTCATGCATTCTGGGATAACTAATGGACGTGTTTTATTAATGGATCTTATGAAAAAAAAATATTTCATTATTTTTTGGATAATATTTTGTTTATGTTTATTTATGACATTCAGGTATATTCCATAAGTAAAGAAGAACATGATAAACATCTATGGGTTTTTTCAAACCAAAATAGAAATTAAATTATATGGAATAATCAGCATGTGTGATTTTTTGGTTGCAACAAATATCTTTATTGGGAACATTGTAAATAAGGATAGAATAACAAATGATCTTTCCAAAACAAAGGTGGTTGATGAATGGCCAAGAAATAAATATGTTATAGAAATTCACAGTTTTCATGGATTAGTCGGTTATAAAAGATGGTTTTTTAAAAACATTTCATGGTTGTCTAGCCCACTAACTATGTTAACAAAAAATGGATTAAATTTATCTGGACATACGAATTTGATGTTTGTTTTTTGAAACTGAATAAAATATTTTTGAATGCTCCAGTTTTCGACTTGCCTTCATGAAATGGTGAGTTTTTCATCTACATTTATGCTTCATTGAAGGGACTAGATTGTGTTATGATGTAGAATGATCGAGTAATTGCATATGTTTCAAGAAAAATAATACCTCATGAGTCAAATTATCCCACAAATGATTTGGAATTGGAAGTTTTGGTTTTTGCCTTGAAAATTTGGAGGCATCAATTATATGGATCCAAACGTACAATATATACTGACCATAAAAATCTAGAGTGTATATTCACACACAATGAATTATACATGAAGTAGAGATGATGGCTTGAATTGATAAACGATTGTGATTTCACGATCCTATCTTCCAAGAAAATAATACAACATGGAAGATTCCATGAGTCGAAAACATCATGAATCATTAACCATTTTATGTTTGGAACATGATCCATTGATTTTTGATTTTAAGAATTTTGACATAGAAGATATTGGTGCCGGAAATTCATTTGTTTTTTTCAGGTTTCAATGCAATAATCGTTATTAGATAGAATTAAGCAAGTGCATAAAGAAGACTATTAGCTACATAAAATGGTAGAATTGGTTAAAATGGGAAAGTTACCAGAAATTAACTTCATAAAGATTGTGTTTTTAGACTTGGAACAAGATTGTGTGTGCCTTGTGATTAATATTTGAAGAAATAATTATTTTTTAAATCTCATAGTTATCTATTTATAGTTCAACTTGGAATTACTATGATATACAGAGACCATCATGAGTATTACTGGTGGGATGTAATGAAAAGTTATATTACATATATTACTATGAAATGTTTGACATATCAATAGGTATAAGAGGGTTGATTACCAAAGGGGGTACATCATCCTTTAAAAATGTCGGAGTGGGAATAAGAAAATATATACATGGACATTGTTATGGGACTACCAATGACTTCACGAGGTGACAATGAAATATGACTTATTATTGAAAGACTGGCTATATCTTCACATTTCATTCTTATTTGAGAGACAATGTCTTTGGATCATCTTTCTTGACTGTACCTGAACGAGATTTTCATGTTACATGGATTACCTCTTTCCATTGTATCTGACGGAGATCCCTGGTTCACTTCTAATTTTTTAAAGGTTGTTCAGAAGTTATTGGGCATAGAATTTAATTTCAGTGTAGATTTCCATCTTCAATTATAAGGTAAGTCAGAACGAACGATTCATACATCATAGGTTATGATTTGAGATTGTTCAATGGACTACTAGGGAGGTTTGGATCAACATATTTCATTAGTTTTGTTTTCTTATAATAATAGTTTTCATTCTAGTATATAGATGGTACCTTTTGAGGTATTTTATGGGAAGTAGTGTTGAACTCCAGCTATTTGAAAAATGATCAGGAAAGGATGTTTATGGGATCAGAATTAGTTTAGGAAGTAGATGAAAAAGTGAAGATGATCCAGAAACATGTAAGGATAGTTTAGAGAAGGTATAAATGATTTTTAGACAACAGGAGGGTATACTTTTCTTCCGAGGTAGGTGATCATGTTTTTTAAAAAATCTCACAATGGAATTGTTTTAGGTATTTTGGTAATAAAGGGAAGATGATTCTACAATTTATTGGACCGTATAAAATCTGGTAAAATATTAGACCTGTTGCCTACCGAGTAGAATTGCCTCTGATTTTATCATAGGTACACAATGGTTTTCATGTTTCGTTGTTGAGAAATTGTGTTCCTGATTCATGTCAGGTTTTATGCCCAGAAGCAGTCCAGCTAGAAGATAACCATTATTATGAAGAGAAACCAGGTAAGAGTCTTAATCAAAGGGAACATGTATTATAGAATAAGGTAATGCACTAGGTGAATGTCTTATGGGGAAACCACATGGAAGAAGAAAAAACATGGAAATATGAAAATTCTATGGAGACAAATGTACACTCACTTGTTTAATAAATAAATAATATTGCAAGGATAAAATTTCAATAAACTGCGGAGAATGTACACCACCATGTTTTAAAATTAATTGAAATGAATGAAACATGGTTTAAAGTAGTTATTTATATCCAGCCTTTAAAAATAATTTTTCGTATTCTATTTTTTGAATTTTAAAATATGGCCATCTACAATTGTGTTCTGTATGTTATTTTGAATTTAATGGAACCAAAATTATTTTTGGTGAATATTAACATACCCTTATGAATAGTTATACTACCATAACGAATATTAAATTGTATTAATATTTTATTTTCTTTTGACTTTTTTATAATGATGTATTAATTCATTTTTCTAGGTGATATAAAATGATTTATACATTAAAAATGTTAATATTTAAATAATGAATGATTTTATTTAAATAATAAATTAGTAATATTTAAGAAATTATTTTTTAAAAGTGGAGTTCATTTTTTAATTTTACAATTAAAAAATGGCTATGGTAAATTTTTGGGATTTTTCTGAAATTCCTGAATTTGTGATGATTAATGAGATCTTGTAAAATACTGTATATAAAAAATATCAGTGACATATAATATTTTTGACATCATGGATATTGTTAGAGCACATGTTTCTAACTGAAATTCTCAATTAACTATTTTGATCCCATAAATAATGATTGTTCATTATCTTGGACAAAAATATTTAAATAACATAAAATCCCTCCTCTCCTCCATATATAAATACCACCATCATTCCCCTCTTCCTCTCACACCTCTCAAGCCCTGAGCATTCTCTATGTTCAACAAAATTCCCTCCCCAATGATCTTACCAATTTCCAAGACCTTATTTTCTCACCAATAGGAAAAAACCAAAGTCCTTAAGGATGATTCCACGGAGAAGAGGCCATGAGGTCACAATCGACTTTAATTTTATTGGGTTTTATTTTCAATTATTTTATTTTTTTCATACTCTATTAAACTACCCTAATCCATGAGGCCTGAAAGACAATGTTTGATATGTATTATAGATTGTTATCATGTTTATGTAATGATTCATCATCATTATTCTTCTCTTCATCCACTAATTCTAAGAATAAAAACACAATCTGTGATGTGCCAATTAACCAATTTGTGGATGATGTGTTTTCAATTTTTATTACTTAAATAAAATCTATGTGTCAACCCATTTTAATGGATCAATAAAATTTTAAAGTGAACAATATTTCCTATATTACATTTTTTAATTAACTTATATTCATAATATTATGTTATATAATTAAACCAGTTCTTGATTATCAAAAACAGAAAAATTGATCTAAACTGATATCACTAATGATTTATCTAATTATTAATACTAATATCATATAATCGAAATGAGTTATGGAATAATTTAGTATTCCAGAAACTTATTAATACAACTTCATTCCACTTATATAATTTCATTTCCATATGAAAGGAAAATCAAATACAAACTGTCCCTGGAAATCCTGTCATAAATGCACCCAAAACAATGGAAAGAATAAAATATTGATAATTAAAGGATAAATTGATGTTATGAAATGAACATATAAGGTGTTACAAACTAGAATATGTTTCTTTAAGGTATTAATAACACTATTTTAACCATTTTACATGAGGTGTAAACATGTTTTATTAAAGATGAACCCGTGGTAAGCGATTTATAAACCCAATTTGAAATCATTGTGTTAACCTTTGAATTTTTTTCATTATGTGGTATTAAGACTATTTGGGTGATGAATTTTTGTTTATATTATATTTTTTAATTATTTTATACAATTCATACACATATCCATTTAATTCCATTAATACTTAATCCAATTATATTAGTAAGGGACTTTCCTTTTAAAATCCTTTTAAAATAACCTTTATTAAAATTCAGAAAGATTGTTATATATATATATATATATATATGGAATGAGAGGTTTCTCCTAATTTAATGATACTTAGTTAACCTGATATATTCATTGGACATATTTATGTTGTTTTGAGCCCATTATAGATGACAATATGTTGGTTTGATCCCATTATTTCTCAAGATATGTTGGGATGAGCCAATTATACCTTCAGATATGATAGGTGAGCCCCATTATAGCTCTCCAATGCATTCGGTACTATAGATATAGAATTTGATCAAACAGTTATTCCTTGTGTAAGTCTTATTTTAGGGGTTAAATGTTAAATATGTTACAAGGATATTACATGATGTTTCCATGCATATTAACAAGTTTTTGTTTTGAAATGGCTTTTATTGGTTTTTATGTTATCACATGACTAACGATCTATTTCCATATATCCCTTACAATGTTTTTTCTAGCCATCCCAATTTTTAAAATATTTTTCATATGTTATAAGGATGTGTACGAGAAATAAGGAAGAGAATTTAAATGTTATGTGTAAAGACCTGAAGCCTGACGTACATGGACATGACATTACTTTTGCGGAATACTTGGTACATAACAAAAACACAAACATAAGGATCGTAATAGTTTAGTGTCTTTGGAAACTCGGAACGTAATCTTCTAATCGTGGTGAAAGATCTTCAATATCTCCCATAATGATCTTCCCTTTTTTTACCTAAAACCTTTCTTTATATCCTGGGGAAAAGAAAACATAAAGGGGTGACCTCAAATTCTCAGTAAGGGTAAACAAAAAAAAATCAATCACATCATATTCATAAGAACATAACTTTTGAAAATCTTAACCTGCAAAAGAGAGCATAATTTCATAACATGGGATAAATCATAGTAGTGAAATGAAATCCCGGTAAGAATAACATAAAACATGAAACTTTGTGTCATACACACATAATCATAGAGAATCATTTCTTGTTAGTCATGACTCATTGCCAAGACTATCTTAGTGGACAAAGTCCCTTTCTGAATCGAGTCACCCTCGTTTCAGTCCTGTTTCACTGAACCGGTATAACCTACCATTCCAGCCATGTCTATCTCATGAGATATGAAATCTTTACCCAATTCATTGGAGGGATATATATGTCCCACCCATCTCATAATGATACAATTCTTATGTGTGCCACAAAATCATAAATCATACATCATTGCATAACCCATGTAATAAAAACGGGATTCTTAAACAACATGACATCATAAAACAATTCATATAAGATAAAGGAATTCATAAAAATATTTCCATCACAACATAATCAAATCCATGTAATAATAGGGATAGAAACAGAACCCTTTATTATCATAGATAGAAAATAATTTTGATAAAACACTTGAAATCCATTCTTGAGGAAAATATCCTTTCTACTTCAAAAACATTTTCCTTTCTTAACATGTCTTACAATTTAAAACTAAAAGAAGTTGATTAAAAATAATCATGAAAACTTGTAAAGGAAGCTTCTTGGAAATAATGTTTTAAAAATCCATTCATTTCGTATAAGTTAAAAAAACATTCTTCTCGTACTTTTGTCGGAAAAGTCAAAAAGTTTCTCCTATGAAAAAAATGACAAAAGATTCCTTTCATATCTTTTACTAAAAACTCACCGAAGGGTAAAATTTGATTTAAAAAATTGTAGGTGGATTTAAATAACATTACATATTGAGGAAACATGGATGTGGATGATAAAATATAACCCAGTAAATTTCAAAGTACAAACAATCTCGGATAAAAACGAGATTGTGATATTTCCCTTACCTTAGGTCCGACTTGCTTTGTAAGTGTCCAAACCTCCTGTATAATGATTTAAATCATGTTATTGACTTATTCCAGAATCATATTCATTGTTATTATATCATATATGGTCCACTTATGACTTTATATTACCCATTCTTTTGTAAATTCATGTTAAAGTAGCGTTTTGGGTAAAATCGTCTCATTTGTCGTTCGTGTTTTTAACTTGTAATTATTCATATGATTACTTAGATCATGATTACATAATTCCAGAATATAAAGAATGATATATATATATATATATATATATATATTCATAATACACATATATAATAAATCAGTAAATGGAAAGAAATACACCGTTCATGGAGACGGTAGTCCGTACGTATGCATGAACGATGTTTTCGTTTCCTTATTGAATTGAATGGAATTAAGTAGATGACATACATATAAATATAAATAATTCCAGTATCATTATTAGGTCATATATTTCATTATTACTTATTTTATATACTTTATAATCATTCATGAATGGTTAATCATTGAGAATGAATCTCATCGCGTCGTGGAGACGGTAGTCCGTACGTACGCACGAGCGATGATATCGTTCCCATGGTCGTGGAATTGTGTTGAATTGTATGTATAATATTTCAGTATCAATATCAATTTATAATAATAATATATAGTTACTCATTACACCTTTATACCCATCCAATTAAGGTGGTGGAAGAAAATAGATTACACCACGGCGTGGAGACGGTATTCCGTACGTACGCACGTGCGGTGATTTCCTTTTTCCGTAGGATGGATAGAAGGTTAATTAGAGTTGTTTCATATTTATAATAACATATCAGTATATAAGAAATACTGATGTTATTAATTTATCATGAAACAACTAAATAAGAAGAATTTGAAGAAGAAAGAAATTGAAAAGATCGGTAATGGATATTACCTCTTCTTTGGAACGCCTCTTTGAATCCTCCACTTAGGGAACTAATAATGGTCTTTGAAGAAGGCCAGGACCTCTAGGATTATTCTAGGTAAGTTGAGAGGAGAAAATGGCAGGGGTTGTCCGAGCTTGAGTGCTCAAATTGGTGTGAGGAGGAGGGGGAGGAGGTGCCCTTTTATAAGGGAGGAGAGGGCCACCTTAGGAATATCTCAAAATATTATTTTATATTAAAGTCAAAATCGGTTTATAATGGTTCCAAAGGGTCTTATTTCGAAGATAAAGTGTGGATGGGTCGAAATCCTATCATCCAATAGTATTTATCCAAGTTTAGGGTATTATTTTAACCTTATCAATTAGATTTAACTTTAAGTTAAATAATTTAACTTTTACCGTGTCTTTTTGTTTTCTTACACTATATGGTTAATACACTTACTATAACATGACAAACGAACCCCAAATTGTATATTATTAATACATATATCCTTATCTATGTAATTTGGCCGAACCTTAGATTTTTAGGAATAAAATAACAATTAATAATATAATATTTGAATTAAAAACTATTTTGTGTCAATTTTGACACTATTTGATATATTATTTTTGTGAAAGTCATAACAGAATTATATGTTCTAATAAAGTTGATTAAATCAACACTAATATATCATAGTAACCTAGAAAATTAGTGGAATTCATAATAAGTCTTAAATTACATTTAGTTTGGTATTTATAATATCAATTATGTCAATATTTCATTAATAAGATAATTACTGCATCATCTTTGTGTCATAAATAAATTAAATTATTTGATGTCTAAAAATTAAAAATAAAATACCATCATGTAGGAAATCTTTTTAGCGTTCTAATGAATATTTACAATCGAATTTATCTTATGTAAAACCCTATATTAAAAATGTTTTAGTAAATATACTTTGATTTTAACTCTTTTAACTCTTCTTTGAATTAAATAATTATAAATGTCCTAATCTAATCCAAGTGGGCCTAAATGATAATATTTTACACTTAAGGTTGTTTTTGGTCGAGATACACTTGTCCAGTAGAATTAGGACATGTGTTAGGGTAATATCAATATCATTCTTACCCTTAATTACCCTATTTACTTTTAACCGTGGTAAATAAAAGTAAAAAGTTACTATTCACCAAAAATTATTTTCATCTCATTAAACCACATTTTACTTACTGAAATCAACCGTGTCTCTCTGATTTTTGAAATTCCATTCACAGAAGTGGTAAAATTAAGTTTTATGAAAAATTCAGTTTTTTAACTACCACTTAGTAGTTTCACTATTCATTAAAAATTGATGTTTTTCAGAAAAATGCCAAAATTTTATCCTAAGCTATATTTCATATTCCGAATTCAAAAAATGAAGTCTATTTTACCAAATTCATAACATAGAAGTTGCATTAATTAATTTTATAATTAAATCCCGCTGTTAAAACAAATAGCATGTTTTTAAGAAACAATATCTATCAAAAGATTGACACTTGATTATGTCTGGTTTAAATGTGAAATTACATTCAATGACCAACATTTTATTAAATTGTAAAAATATATTTTGAATATACTTTAAAACCACTCAAATTAATAATTTATCACTATTAATTATTTCGATTAAAAAAGTTGTTTTTAATTATAATTTAGTAATTTTCACTATTCATCAGAATATGAAAGTTATCCGAAAAGTACCAAAATTTCACCTTAGGCTAAATTCGATACTCCGAATCCAAAAATGAAGTCCATTTTGAGAGCTAAAATTTTTAAAATTTAAAAAGTGGTTATTACTATTCATAACGGCTAGTTTTAATAATATTTTAATAGAATATCATTGTTTCGTGAAACTCAATATTGCGTACTACACACGCTATCGAGGAAGGTTGTGATTTCGTGGAATGCAAGGTAAGTCAAAGATGTGTGTTGTGCAAGCTCCTTTTTGTGTAGCGTACAAAACAAGACATTAATAAAATTATAAAGAATATTTTTCATTAAATCTCGGGTTGTTACATTCTACCCCCCTTAAAATGAATTTTGCCCTCGAAATTCGTCGGGGTTATAAATGGTTTACTAATCGAAAGTTTCTTTAATAGAAACCCACATCGTAAAAAGGAATATCAAAACCAATCTTTAAAAACAAAAGTATGAAACGTAACAGTTACCCAAATAAACTAATCACTGGGTTTCCACATAGGTGGAAATATGGATATGGAAGATAAATCTAACCATCATGTTCTGATGGAGAGTGGTAGAGAACATGGCTATGGAAAAGCCAGAAATCACAAAGCCATAAATTTGTGACGATCTAAGGTACCATCTGATTCATCAGATATAAGAGCACTAGGACAACATTTTTGATTTTCAAGATCGTTTCCCTAAAGTTGAAGAGTTTGAATTAGAATAAATACTTACTTTATTTTGGTATAATCTCACTGTTGTTCGTGCCTTTAACAATTTCCACTTCATATCTTAAATAAATGAAGTTGAATTTGTTATTCGTGAAGTGTCAGCAGATCATGTGATAGAATGACAGGTCATTCCATCTGTCTCAAACAAAAGGTTAGCAAAATTTATATACATAAGTCGATCTATAGTGAGATTAATCATATATGGTTCCTAAAATGGACTTATACTTCATATATCATACTGCTTAATATAATAAAACTAGCTTCTACTAAACATGGACTTCCTATAGGCCAGTGGTAGGCGATAAAGGCCAGTCGCACTTCGGTTGTGGGTTCGATTCCCACATCCTTGTCCGACGCGATGGGCTGTCACCCGTCCTGAAGGTTGTCCTTTTTCTAAAACTATATTACTATAACATCCCATCAATAATATCAAAAAAACTTCTTAAAAAATACTAACTTATGTCCAACATAATCCATTCCAATCTTTAGGCTTATCCATAATACTGCAGTCCACTCTCATAACATAGTGAAAATGATTACCAGAGATTTAATACCATCGTTGATCCCCATATATCATAAGATATGTTTTGTTGGTCACATTCCAAACATTCAAAGTCCTTAATCATGTATTCTCTTGAATACCTTAGTGAAAACATGAATGCAGTTAAAATTTAACACTTTCCACATACCAAAATCCTCAAAATTCTATATACTCAAACCATGATATCACTTAGTCCTTATATCAATCATGAGCTCATGAATACTGTTAAACATTTCGTTTTCTCGTTTTCCCTTCATTATGCGCATATCAACTTATTTCCAAAAATATGTCAATCACTTTGAATACCACATTAGACCAATACATAAATATTCAAATACTTTATGATACAACATTATTTGGGAATCCCATTACATAAACACTTAATCATTCCACCACATCGTTGTCATATTCAACATCGCCAATAGTGATCGCATGTGAATTCCCTTTGTCCTTTTCCTTAAGCGGTTGCTCATGTCGATCATCGCTAACCCTTGGATTAGGGCATTTATTAGCATAATGCCCCATTTCCTTGCACTGGAAGCATTGAAGTGTTGGTGGTGCGTTCTCTGCAGTGTTTACTTTATTCACATCATTAGAAACCCTTTTTCCATTACTTCGACACTCAGCTGCTCGATGGCCTTCTTTTCCACACTTAAAACATTTTCTAGTCCCTTTAAGACAATCTCCACCATGCTTCTTTCCACACTTTGTACATAAGGAAACACTCATCTTCTTTTCACCATTATTTTGAGATTTCTCCTTGAACTCCATCTTTCGTTTCTTTTCAAAACCATGAGATGGATATGTAACACCAACTTCCATTTCTACCTTGATAGCACAACGCACAATTTCTTCATAGCTACTGAAGTCTCTTATAGCTAATGCCCTTTGAAGACTTTGTTTTAAGCCACTGAAAAATCGATCAACTTTACTTTCAGGTTGGATGATAATACCAGAAGCGTACCTTGCAAGTCTTGTAAAATTGGCTTCGTATATACCAACAGATTCATCATCCTTCTGCTTCAGCTCAAGAAACTCCTTCTCCATCTTTGTTCGAAGAATACGAGGGAAGTACTTACTGAAAAACAAGTTCTTGAACTCGTCCCATTCCATGGACTCAATTTCATCTATTTGCCTCGTATTCTTGATAAGATTCCACCATTGATCAGCTTCACCTTCCAAACGATATACTGCTAAGATGACTTTATCATGCTTAGAACATTGAAGAACTGAAAATATCTTTTCAGTGGTACTGATCCATTGTTCAGAAACAAGTGGATCAGAAGACCCAATAAAAGAAGGTGGACGTTGCCTCATGAAGGACTCAATAGAATATTGTTCCCTTCTCTGCTCATTTGGAAGTCCAGAATGATTCATAGCTTGTGTATGTATAGCAATAAGATTTTGCACTCCATCTCCCATAACATTTGTTTGTTCAGGAGGACAATCATTGCACTGTCCATTGCATTGATCAACACGGTTCCTTCGGGTTCCAGCCATCGTCTAAAACCCAAAAATAATAGTGTGAGAGGCAAAAATCATGCTAGGGAAAACAACATAATAAAGGGGGAGTACCTTCAATATCTAACATCTTAGATTTAATTCTATGATCATTAGCGTAATTCTAGTACTATAACCTATATGTATACTTAACCTTAGGGACATCACTAGACATACCTTAGAAATATCTCTAGGGATCTCACAAACGTTTTCGCATCCTAGTCTCCAAAGGTTGACTAAACCTTTCCTCTGATACCAACTGTAAAGGCCCGAAGCCTGACGTACATGGACATTACATTACTTTTGCGGAATACTTGGTACATAACAAAAACACACACACAAGGATCGTAATAGTTTAGTGTCTTTGGAAACTCAGAACGTAATCTTCTAATCTTGGTGAAAGATCTTCAATATCTCCCATAAAGATCTTCCCTTTTTTTACCTAAAACCTTTCTTTATATCCTGGGGAAAAGAAAACATAAAGGGGTGAGCTCAAATGCTCAGTAAGGGTAAACAAAAGAAAAATCAATCACATCATATTCATAAGAACATAACTTTTGAAAATCTTAACCTGCAAAAGAGAGCATAATTTCATAACATGGGATAAATCATCGTAGTGAAATGAAATCCCAGTAAGCATAACATAAAACATGAAACTTTGTGGCATACACACATAATCATAGAGAATAATTTCTTGTTAGTCATGACTCATTTCCAAGACTATCTTAGTGGACAAAGTCCCTTTCTGAATCGAGTCACCCTCGTTTCAGTCCTGTTTCACTGAACCGGTATAACCTACCATTCCAGCCATGTCTATCTCATGAGATATGAAATCATTACCCAATGCATTGGAGGGAGATATAGGTCCCACCCATCTCATAATGATACCATTCTTATGTGTTCCACAAAATCATAAATCATACATCATTGCATAACCCATGTAATAAAAATGGGATTCTTAAACAACATGACATCATAAAACAATTCATATAAGATAAAGGAATTCATAAAAATATTTCCATCACAACATAATCAAATACATGTAATAATAGGGATAGAAACAGAACCCTTTATTATCTTAGATGGAAAATAATTTTGATAAAACACATGAAATCCATTCTTGAGGAAAATATCCTTTCTACTTCAAAAACATTTTCCTTTCTTAACATGTCTTACAATTTAAAACTAAAAGAAGTTATTTAAAAATAAACTTGAAAACTTGTAAAGGAAGCTTCTTGGAAATAATGTTTTAAAAATCCATTCATGCCGTATAAGTTAAAAAAACATTCTTCTCGTACTTTTGTCGGAAAAGTCAAAAAGTTCCTCGTATGAAAAAAACGACAAAAGATTCCTTTCATATCTTTTAATAAAAACACACTGAAGGGTAAAATTGGATTTAAACAATTATTTGTGGATGTAAATAACATTAAATATTGAGTAAACATGGATGTGGATGATAAAATATAACCCAGTAAATTTCAAAGTACAAACAATCTCGGATAAAAATGAGATTGTGATATTTCCCTTACCATAGGTCCGACTTGCTTTGTAAGTGTCCGAATCTACTGTATAATGATTTAAATCATGTTATTGACTTATTCCAGAATCATATTCATTGTTATTATATCATATATGGTCCACTTATGACTTTATATTACCCATTCTTTTGTAAATTCATGTTAAAGTAGCATTTTGGGTAAAATCGTCTCATTTGTCATTCGTGTTTTTAACTTGTAATTATTCATATGATTACTTAGATCATGATTAATTAATTCCAGAATATAAAAAATGATATATATATATATATATAAATATATATATATATATATATATTCATAATACACATATATAATAAATCAGTAAATGGAAAGAAATACACCGTTCATGGAGACGGTAGTCCGTACGTACGCATGAACGTTGTTTTCGTTTCCTTATTGAATTGAATGGAATTAAGTAGATGACATACATATAAATATAAATAATTCCAGTATCATTATTAGGTCATATATTTCATTATTACTTATTGTATATACATTATAATCATTCATGAATGGTTAATCATTGAGAATGAATCTCATCGCGTCGTGGAGACGGTAGTACGTACGTACGCACGAGCGATGATATCGTTCCCATGGTCGTGGAATTGTGTTGAAGTGTATGTATAATATTTCAGTATCAATATCACTTTATAATAATAATATATAGTTACTCATTACACCTTTATACCCATCCAATTAAGGTGGTGGCGGAAAATAGATTACACCACGGCGTGGAGACGGTATTCCGTATGTACGCACGCGCGGTGATTTCCTTTTTCCGTAGGATGGATAGAAGGTTAATTAGAGTTGTTTCATATTTATAATAACATATCAGTATATAAGAAATACTGATGTTATTACTTTATCATGAAACAACTAAAGAAGAAGAAGTTGAAGAAGAAAGAAATTGAAAAGATCGGTAATGGATATTACCTCTTCTTTGGAACGCCTCTTTGAATCCTCCACTTAGGGAACTAATATTGGTCTTTGAAGAAGACCAGGACCTCTAGGATTATTATAGGGAAGTGGAGAGGAGAAAATGGAAGGGGTTTGCCGAGCTTGAGTGCTCAAATTGGTGTGAGGAGGAGGGGGAGGAGGTGCCCTTTTATAAGGGAGGAGAGGGCCACCTTAGGAATATCTCAAAATATTATTTTATATTAAAGTCAAAATCGGTTTATAATGGTTCCAAAGTGTCTTATTTCGTACCTAAAGTGGGGATGGATCTAAATCCTATCATCCAATAGTATTTAGACAAGTTTAGGGTATTATTTTGACCTTATCAATTAGATTTAACTTTAAGTTAAATAATTTTACTTTTACTGTGCCTTTTTGTTTTCTTACACTATATGGTTAATACACTTACTATAACATGACAACCGAACCCCAAATTGTATAGTATTAATACATATATCCTTATCTAAGTCATTTGGCCGATCCTTAGATTTTTAGGAATAAAATAACAATTAATAATATAATATTTTATTTAAAAACTATTTTGTGTCAATTTTGACACTATTTGATATATGATTTTTGTGAAATTCATAACAGAATTATATGTTCGAACCAAGTTGATTAAATCAACACTAATATATCATAGTAACCTAGAAAATTAGTGGAATTCATAAAAAGTATTAAATTACATTTATTTTGGTATTTATAATATCAATTATGTCAATATTTCATTAATAAGATAATTACTGCATCATCTTTGTGTCATTAATAAATTAAATTATTTGATGTCTAAAAATTACAAATAAAATACCATCATGTAATAAATCTTTTTAGAGTTCTAATGAATATTTACAATCGAATTTATCTTATGTACAACCCTATATTAAAAATGTTTTAGTAAATATACTTTGATTTTAACTCTTTTAACTCTTCTTTGAATTAAATAATAATAAATGTCCTAATCTAATCCAAGTGGGCCTAAATGATAATATTTTACACTTAAGGTTGTTTTTGGTCGAGATACACTTGTCCAATAGAATTAGGACATGTGTTAGGGTAATATCAATATCATTCTTACCCTTAATTACCCTATTTACTTTTAACCGTGGTAAATAAAAGTAAAAAGTTACTATTCACCAAAAATTATTTTCATCTCATTGAACCACATTTTACTTACTGACATCAACCATGTCTCTCGGATTTTTGAAATTCCATTCACAGAAGCGGTAAAATTATGTTTTATGAAAAATTCAGTTTTTTAACTACCACTTAGTAGTTTCACTATTCATCAAAAATTGATGTTTTTCAGAAAAATGCCAAAATTTCATCCTAAGCTATATTTCATATTCCGAATTCAAAAATGAAGTCTATTTTACCAAATTCATAACATAGAAGTTGCATTTATTAATTTTATAATTAAATCCCGCTGTTAAAACAAATAGCGTGTTTTTAAGAAGCAATATCTATCAAAAGATTGACACTTGATTATGTCTGGTTTAAATGTGAAATTACATTCAATGACCAACATTGTATTAAATTGTAAAAATATATTCTAAATATACTTTAAAAGCACTCAAATTAATAATTTATCACTATTAATTATTTCGATTAAAAAAGTTGTTTTTAATTATAATTTAGTAATTTTCACTATTCATCAGAATATGAAAGTTATCCGAAAAGTACCAAAATTTCACCTTAGGCTAAATTCGATACTCCGAATCCAAAAATGAAGTCCATTTTGAGAGATAAAATTTCTAAAATTTAAAAAGTGGTTATTACTATTCATAACGCTAGTTTTAAAAAAATTTAATATCATATCATTGTTTCGTGAAACTCAATATTGCGTACTACACACGCTATCGAGGAAGGTTGTGATTGAGTGTAATGCAAGGTAAGTCAAAGATGCGTGTTGTGAAATCTCCTTTTTGTGTAGCGTACAACACAAGACATTAATAAAATTAAAAAGAATATTTTTCATTAAATCTCAGGCTGTTACATTCTACCCCCCTTAAAATGAATTTCGCCCTCGAAATTCGTCGGGGTTATAAATGGTTTACTAATCGAAAGTTTCTTTAATAGAAACCCACATCGTAAAAAGGAATATCAAAACCAATCTTTAAAAACAAAAGTATGAAACGTAACGGTTACCCAAATAAACTAATCACTGAGTTTCCACATAGATGGAAATATGGATATGGAAGAGAAATCTAACCATCATGTTCTGATGGAGAGTGGTAGAGAACATGGCTATGGAAAAGCCAGCAATCACAAAGCCATAAATTTGTGACGATCTAAGGTATCATCTGATTCATCAGATATAAGAGCAATAGGACAACATTTTTGGTTTTCAAGATCGTTTCCCTAAAGTTGAAGAGTTTGAATTACAATAAATACTTACTTTATTTTGGTATAATCTCACTATTGTTAATGCCTTTAACAATTTCCACTTCATCTCTTAAATAAATGAAGTTGAATTTGTTATTCGTGAAGTGTTAGCAGATCATGTGATAGAATGACAGGTCATTCCATATGTCTCAAACAAAAGGTTAGCAAAAATTATATACATAAGTCGATCTATAGTGAGATTAATCATATATGGTTCCTAAAATGGACTTATACTTCATATATCATACTTCTTAATATAATAAAACTAGCTTCTACTAAACAGGGACTTCCTGTAGGCCAGTGGTAGGCGATAAAGGCCAGTCACACTTCGGTTGTGGGTTCGATTCCCACATCCTTGTCTGACGCGATGGGCTGTCGCCCGTCATGCAGGTTATCCTTTTTCTAAAACTATATTACTATAACATCCCATCAATAATATCGAAAAATCTTCTTAAACAATACTAACTTATGTCCAACATAATCCATTCCAATCTTTAGGCTTATCCATAATACTGCAGTCCACTCTCATAACATAGTGAAAACGATTACCATAGATTTAATACCATCGTTGATCCCCATATATCATAAGATATGTTTTGTTGGTCACATTCCAAACATTCAAAGTCCTTAATCATGTATTCTCTTGAATACCTTAGTGAAAACATGAGTGCAGTTAAAATTTAACACTTTCCACATACCAAAATCCTCAAAATTCTATATACTCAAACCATGATATCACTTAGTCCTTATATAAATCATGAGCTCATGAATACTGTTAAACATTTCGTTTTCTCGTTTTCCCTTCATTATGCGCATATCAACTTATTTCCAAAAATATGTCAATCACTTTGAATACCACATTAGACCAATACATAAATATTCCAATACTTTATGATACAACATTATTTTGGAATCTCATTACATAAATACTTAATCATTCCACCACATCGTTGTCATATTCAACATCGCCAATAGTGATCGCATGTGACTTCCCTTTGTCCTTTTCCTTAAGCGGTTTCTCATATCGATCATCACTAACCCTTGGATTAGGGAATTTATTAGCATAATGCCCCATTTCCTTGCACTTGAATCATTGAAGTGTTGGTGGTGCGTTCTCTGTAGTGTTTACTTTATTCACATCATTAGAAACCCTTTTTCCATTACTTCGACACTCAGCTGCTCGATGACCTTCTTTTCCACACTTAAAACATTTTCTAGAAGCTTTAAGACAATCTCCACCATGCTTCTTTCCACACTTTGTGCATAAGGAAACACTCATCTTCTTTTCACCATTATTTTGAGATTTCTCCTTGAACTCCATCTTTCGTTTCTTGTAAAAACCATGAGATGGATATGTAACACCAACTTCCATTTCTACCTTGATAGCACAACTCACAATTTCTTCATAGCTACTGAAGTCTCTTATAGCTAATGCCCTTCGAAGACTTTGTTTTAAGCCACTGAAAAATCGATCAACTTTACTTTCAGGTTGGATGATAATACAAGAAGCGTACCTTGCATGACTTGTAAAATTTGCTTCTTATATACCAACAGATTCATCATCCTTCTGCTTTAGCTCAAGAAACTCCTTCTCCATCGTTGTTCGAAGAATACGAGGGAAGTAATTACTGAAAAACAAGTTCTTGAACTCGTCCTATTCCATGGACTCAATTTCATCTATTTTCCACGTATTCTTGATAAGATTCCACCATTGATCAGCTTCACCTTCCAAACGATATACTGCTAAGATGACTTTATCATGCTCAGAACATTGAAGAACTGAAAATATCTTTTCAGTGGTACTGATCAATTGTTCAGCAACAAGTGGATCAGAAGACCCACTGAAAGAAGGTGGATGTTGCCTCATGAAGGACTCAATAGAATATTGTTCCCTTCTCTGCTCATTTGGAAGTC
Source organism: Viscum album (assembly GCA_963277665.1). Lineage (NCBI taxonomy): Eukaryota > Viridiplantae > Streptophyta > Magnoliopsida > Santalales > Viscaceae > Viscum > Viscum album. The sequence goes on from OY728157.1 coordinate 1,388,213,818, forward strand.
CAGAATGATTCATAGTTTCTGTAAGTATAGCAATAAGATTTTGCACTCCATCTCCCATAACATTTGTTTGTTCAGGAGGACAATCATTGCACTGTCCATTGCATTGATCAACACGGTTCCTTCCGGTTCCATCCATCGTCTAAAACCCAAAAAGAATAGTGTGAGAGCCAAAAATCATGCTAGAGAAAACAACATAATAAAGGGGGAGTACCTTCAATATCTAACATCTTAGATTTAATTCTATGATCATTAGCGTAATTATAGTACTATAACCTATACGTATACTTAACCTTAGGGACATCACTAGACATACCTTAGAAATATCTCTAGGGATCTCACAAACATTTTCGCATCCTAGTCTCCAAAGGTTGACTAAACCTTTCCTCTGATACCAACTGTAAAGGCCCGAAGCCTGACGTACATGGACATTACATTACTTTTGCGGAATACTTGGTACATAACAAAAACACACACACAAGGATCGTAATAGTTTAGTGTCTTTGGAAACTCAGAACGTAATCTTCTAATCGTGGTGAAAGATCTTCAATATCTCCCATAAAGATCTTCCCTTTTTTTTACCTAAAACCTTTCTTTATATCCTGGGGAAAGGAAAACATAAAGGGGTGAGCTCAAATGCTCAGTAAGGGTAAACAAAAGAAAAATCAATCACATCATATTCATAAGAACATAACTTTTGAAAATCGTAACCTGCAAAAGAGAGCATAATTTCATAACATGGGATAAATCATCGTAGTGAAATGAAATCCCAGTAAGCATAACATAAAACATGAAACTTTTTGGCATACACACATAATCATAGAGAATCATTTCTTGTTAATCATGACTCATTTCCAAGACTATCTTAGTGGACAAAGTCCTTTTCTGAATCGAGTCACCCTCGTTTCAGTCCTGTTTCACTGAACCGGTATAACCTACCATTCCATCCATGTCTATCTCATGAGATATGAAATCTTTACCCAATGAATAGGAGGGAGATATAGGTCCCACCCATCTCATAATGATACCATTCTTATGTGTGCCACAAAATCATAAATCATACATCATTGCATAACCCATGTAATAAAAATGGGATTCTTAAACAACATGACATCATAAAACAATTCATATAAGATAAAGGAATTCATAAAAATATTTCCATCACAACATAATCAAATACATGTAATAATAGAGATAGAAACATAACCCTTTATTATCTTAGATGTAAAATAATTTTGATAAAACACTTGAAATCCATTCTTGAGGAAAATATCCTTTCTACATCAAAAACATTTTCCTTTCATAACATGTCTTACAATTTAAAACTAAAAGAAATTGATTAAAAATAAACTTGAAAACTTGTAAAGGAAGCTTCTTGGAAATAATGTTTTAAAAATCCATTCATGCCGTATAAGTTAAAAAAAACATTCTTCTCGTACTTTTGTCGGAAAAGTCAAAAAGTTCCTCTTATGAAAAAAATGACAAAAGATTCCTTTCATATCTTTTACTAAAAACTCACCGAAGGGTAAAATTGGATTTAAACAATTGTAGGTGGATGTAAATAACATTACATATTGAGGAAACATGGATGTGGATGATAAAATATAACCCAGTAAATTTCAAAGTACAAACAATCTCGGATAAAAATGAGATTGTGATATTTCCCTTACCTTAGGTCCGACTTGCTTTGTAAGTGTCCGAACCTCCTGTATAATGATTTAAATCATGTTATTGACTTATTCCAGAATCATATTCATTGTTATTATATCATATATGGTCCACTTATGACTTTATATTACCCGTTCTTTTGTAAATTCATGTTAAAGTAGCGTTTTGGGTAAAATCGTATCATTTGTCGTTCGTGTTTTTAACTTGTAATTATTCATATGATTACTTAGATCATGATTACTTAATTCCAGAATATAAAACATGATATATATATATATATATATATATATATATTCATAATACACATATATAATAAATCAGTAAATGGAAAGAAATACACCGTTCATGGAGACGGTAGTCCGTACATACGCATGAATGCTGTTTTCGTTTCCTTATTGAATTGAATGGAATTAAGTAGATGACATACATATAAATATAAATAATTCCAGTATCATTATTAGGTCATATATGTCATTATTACTTATTGTATATACTTTATAATCATTCATGAATGGATAATCATTGAGAATGAATCTCATCGCGTCGTGGAGATGGTAGTCCGTACGTACGCATGAGCGATGATATCGTTCCCATGGTCGTGGAATTGTGTTTAAGTGTATGTATACTATTTCAGTATCAATATCACTTTATTATAATAATATATAGTTACTCATTACACCTTTATACCCATCCAATTAAGGTGGTGGCGGAAAATAGATTACACCACGGCGTGGAGACGGTATTCCGTATGTACGCACGCGCGGTGATTTCCTTTTTCCGTAGGATGGATAGAAGGTTAATTAGAGTTGTTTCATATTTATAATAAAATATCAGTATATAAGAAATACTGATGTTATTACTTTATCATGAAACAACTAAAGAAGAAGAAGTTGAAGAAGAAAGAAATTGAAAAGATCGGTAATGGATATTACCTCTTCTTTGGAACTCCTCTTTGAATCCTCCACTTAGGGAACTAATATTGGTCTTTGAAGAAGACCAGGACCTCTAGGATTATTCTAGGGAAGTGGAGAGGATAAAATGGCAGGGGTTGGCCGAGCTTGAGTGCTCAAATTGGTGTGAGGAGGAGGGGGAGGAGGTGCCCTTTTATAAGGGAGGAGAGGGCCACCTTAGGAATATCTCAAAATATTATTTTATATTAAAGCCAAAATCGGATTATAATGGTTCCAAAGGGTCTTATTTCGAAGCTAAAGTGGGGATGGGTCGAAATAATATCATCCAATAGTATTTAGACAAGTTTAGGGTATTATTTTAACCTTATCAATTAGATTTAACTTTAAGTTAAATAATTTAACTTTTACCGTGTCTTTTTGTTTTCTTACACTATATGGTTAATACACTTACTATAACATGAAAACCGAACCCCAAATTGTATATTATTAATACATATATCCTTATCTAAGTCATTTGGCCGAACCTTAGATTTTTAGGATTAAAATAATAATTAATAATATAATATTTGATTTAAAAACTATTTTGTGTCAATTTTGACACTATTTGATATATGATTTTTGTGAAAGTCATAACAGAATTATATGTTCGAACCAAGTCGATTAAATCAACACTAATATTTCATAGTGACCTAGAAAATTAGTGGAATTCATAAAAAGTCTTAAATTACATTTATTTTGGTATTTATAATATCAATTATGTCAATATTTCATTAATAAGATAATTACTGCATCATCATTGTATCATAAATAAATTAAATTATTTGATGTCTAAAAATTACAAATAAAATACCATAATGTAGGAAATCTTTTTAGCGTTCTAATGAATATTTACAATCGAATTTATCTTATGTAAAACCCTATATTAAAAATGTTTTAGTAAATATACTTTGATTTTAACTCTTTTAACTCTTCTTTGAATTAAATAATAATAAATGTCCTAATCTAATCCAAGTGGGCCTAAATGATAATATTTTACACTTAAGGTTGTTTTTGGTCGAGATACACTTGTCTAATAGAATTAGGACATGTGTTAGGGTAATATCAATATCATTCTTACCCTTAATTACCCTATTTACTTTTAACCGTGGTAAATAAAAGTAAAAAGTTACTATTCACCAAAAATTATTTTCATCTCATTGAACCACATTTTACATACTGACATCAACCGTGTCTCTTGGATTTTTGAAATTCCATTCACAGAAGCGGTAAAATTAAGTTTTAGGAAAAATTCAGTTTTTTAACTACCACTTAGTAGTTTCACTATTCATCAAAAATTGATGTTTTTCAGAAAAATGCCAAAATTTCATCCTAAGCTATATTTCATATTCTGAATTCAAAAATGAAGTCTATTTTACCAAATTCATAACATATAAGTTGCATTAATTAATTTTATAATTAAATCCCGCTGTTAAAACAAATAGCATGATTTTAAGAAACAATATCTATCAAAAGATTGACACTTGATTATGTCTGGTTTAAATGTGAAATTACATTCAATGACCAACATTGTATTAAATTGTTAAAATATATTCTAAATATAATTTAAAACCACTAAAATTAATAATTTATCACTATTAATTAATTCTATTAAAAAAGTTTTTTTTAATTATAATTAATAATTTCACTATTCATCAGAATATGAAAGTTATCCGAAAATTACCAAAATTTCCCCTTAGGCAAAATTCGATACTCCGAATCCAAAAATGAAGTCCATTTTGAGAGCTAAAATTTCTAAAATTTAAAAAGTGGTTATTACTATTCATAACGGCTAGTTTTAATAATATTTTAAAATCATATCATTGTTTCGTGAAACTCAATATTGCATACTACACACGCTATCGAGGAAGGTTGCGATTGCGTGTAATGCAAGGTAAGTCAAAGATGCGTGTTGTGCAAGCTCCTTTTTGTGTAGCGTACAACAGAAGACATTAATAAAATTATAAAGAATATTTTTCATTAAATCTCGGGCTGTTACATTATGAATATTTTCCATTGAAATTTTGTTTTTATTTAAGGTTAATATTTTAGATAAAAGTTGATATTATTTTAGTATTATCCCCATGCTTCATTATAGGACGTTTTATATGTTTTATGTCTTGGTTTATATAAAAATATAAACCTAAAAATATCAGCAATGTGTAAGAATGTATTTTATTGTCTAAAACTCAATATTATGGAATGTTTTGTGACTGGATCCTTATAAAAGGTTGTCCAAATTATTGGTTGAACTGATAAAATATTGGGAAAAAAATTAAAAAATATTTTTTTGAATTTTAAATTTACGTTTAAAATTACCTATTTGGGAATACTATATTTTTCATCGATTCTAATAACTCTCATAAAATTTCAAACATAATATCTACATCGTTGACATTATCTTGCTTCAGTCACAATAAAAAACATTGACCAAAATAAGTAAATTGTTTTCAAGCATTTTTTGATAGTTAAATATTAATATAAATACCTTAATCAATTTTCTTTTGATGTAATACACAAGAATTTTATGTTAAGTAACGGAATTAATGAAATGAGTTTTCATATATTTATCAATCTCGCTATCATAAAAAAATTCTTGTTAAAACATAGATTAAAAATAAAATTTGAGTATTGTCTAGAAAATGATGCTTTTTGTGTATAAAAAATTCATAATAAACATCATCTGTAGTCAGTTTGTTGTATATCAATTCATTATATCCAAAATATAAATATTTTTTGTATCCAGATTGATTGGAATCAGCATTCAAGGCTTCCAAAAAAACAATAACAAATATGTAATAAAATTAATAAAAATAAAGTTTATTTGATTAGATTATAGAGTTTTATACCTACACTATAAACATCAAAATGAGTATTCCATATGTTACTTTTTTCCCAAATTCATTGGTTAACTCATTTTTTCTTATCAATTAATTACTTCCCCAATGTATTTTCAAGGTTATAATTATATAGGGATTAATAGATCCAAATTACTCTCTAGATGAGTTTCTATTTATATAGTATTAATATAATAGTATGCCATAAATACGACTACTTAGTAACATAAATCAACATATTTTATCACTTTTTGGACAACCATATCCAGATAATGTACCATATGTATGTATTCAGAACTAATATACTGATCCATTGAATCTTGATAATCTCATTTATAATATCAAGACCAACTATGTCTGAAATGAATGTACAATATATTTCTGATTCATATGGAATGTAAGATTTATTTCTATCATTAAATTCATTGTCTTCATGATGTTTTGATTATTAATTTTTTTTTGGAATGGCTGGGAAAAATGTAATCCCAAAAGGTAAATTTTATTTATTGGTCAATTCACATGATTTTACTAATCTTGAATTTCATTTCCCCATATCATAATCCATATGTAATATTGTGCTTTACTTCATACATTTTTTATCATATATAATAGGTTTTTTCATAAAATTTTTTAATGATATACCTAATGTATCATTTTTAGATTAAACAACCATGATATTATAGTTCCAATACTATCATGGTCACATATAATATCTAGATAGTATTGGGGAACATGAAAAATGGTGGTTGAATCTTGATCAACCTTAGTACCCACTCCCATGTGATACTCTAGGAGTTCATTATTATGTATCCTGTCTCCTGAAATATTACACATTATAGCCTTTACAGTAATGTGGTTCGTGGGTGTTGACAGATAGAAATCAAGTACAACATTACCCTATAGAATTTTAAAAATATAAATTTATCAATAGTTATCTAATTTAGTGTTAATAAAACTATAATGAAATTTTTTATTTCCTTGGGTAAGGAATATGATTCAAGGGAATTGATAGTCTCAATGATTTTGGGGTTATTTAGTTCTCAAATCAGGATCTTTATTCTAGAATTGTTTCTCTTTGATCCCTTCTCAAACAATGGTCTTCCAAAACATATCATAAAATAATATATTACAAGGAATATATATTTTATTGAAATCCTATTATCATATTATATTCATATTCTTGTGGTTTTTTCATCATGAAATATTTTTTATGATTCACTTCAAAACCTACTCCCCTAACCCGACCATATTTTTCTAGCCAGTTCAATGATACTAAAAGTATTTTTTCTTCCTCTATAGTCAAGTCCGATTGTCGTTTCTGTAGTATATAAAAACCCTATATATATAAATATACATTTTTATGAAAAAATGTTATAACACATAATGAATTACTATTATCTCTTACTTACACATGTTTTTCAAAATTCATTTTTTTCCACAACTAGTTTACCCTATTTATTTACATGAGCCTAAAACCATTGAACATGATGTGTGATTGATGTTTCATTTCATTTTGATTCATAAATATGAATATAAACAATAAAAAATTATTTTATTAATATAAAATAAAAACACTATAGATTATTTAAAATATGTACCACTTTATTCTATAGTGATGCGTACCCATTAATTTCTTTATAATACGGGTTAAATGGTTTTGATTCATGTTCATTATTTTAAACAGTAATTTCTTATTTAATTTATTATCAATTTCGAATCAAATCGACTAATTTTTTTTCAAATACATTATTATTGACTACAATTCACAAAAAATTATTCTTATCACAATGAATAATGAATTAATTAAATGTTTAATTCATTAAAATGGTTTCATGACTAACTAGTGGGTGGGTTATTAATTTTCCCTAAGAATTCCAAAGATGTAACTTGGTAAGTATTGTCTAGAAGCCTCTATGGGATTCTCTTAGGTCCATTAAGAAATATTTCATTTTGAAATCATCTAATATAAACAAACACTATAAAAAATAATTGAAACTAAATCAATGCTTCATTATTTAATTTTTTGGTAAAATAGAGAATGTATATCAAAACATCACTGTTATATTATCCCAAGAGGATTCCATCATTATAGGCTAGATGTGGAACCATAAATCAATATCATTCAAAACATTATTCATCATTTTGACTATAACATAACTAATTAACTTTTACATGATGGTGTTAATATGTTTTGAACATTGATTCCACCCAACCTAAAATTTTATACCGTAACTCATTCCCTGATAATTTTACTCAACACTATGAAGTTTCATCATTCTTGTTTTTTCCATCAATGTGATATTGATCTTCTTATAATTATATGGTTTCTGTATCAATAGTATGTTCTTACCAACGATTGGTTGCATCAACATGTGTAGAAGACATTTTCATCAAGAGAAGTCAAAAATTTAATTTATATTGTGGTCATGTAGTATAGAATATATTATATTATGAGTAAAATTGTATAATATAAAAAAATTAACCTTCTCATTGGACTATCATTTTTTATTGTTTTATGGGATTTAGATCCCCTATCGATAATCCAAAATCCCATATTTTTCCCCTTTAATTTACTACACATTGTTTCTATTGAGACCACTATGAAAATAATGTGATCTCCCAATGAAATGGTCACCCTCAATTTAATTTTTATTTGAACCTATCATTTTTTAGTCAACAACATGAAAAATGGAAATTATTTTTTGTTAGAACTAAGATGTAAAGGACATGCACATATTAGCATGGAATTATGGGAAGATGTTCATTTTCCCCTTCCAAACGAAAATTTACCTTCACAAATACAATTTCATCATCTTTCAATACACTCCCTTTATAAACCCATTTTCAATGAAAAATAGGACATGAAATGTTGAATAATCCAACTCATATATCATTTCAATAATTCCAAAATATATTATATTCTCATAAATTGTATTTCTATACATGAAACCATATTTTTTCATCGCTTCCTTTATTAGAGTAAATCCGCCATTTTTCGACATAATACAACAATAATGTTGCTTTGTACAGAACATATAACCATTGATTTCAAAACGAGTGTAAGGCATAACAATTGAATTTGGCCTCTTTCCTAGTTATCTGTGTCATTCAAAAATTGAATTTGAAAATTCATATTTGTCCTTTTAAATACTATACTGGAACCATCCTAAAAAATATTGATTATTAGTTTTTTACATCCATCCTTTAACACTTGATGGATTCAAATATCTAAGAATTTTTTTTGGGATTCAATATATTGATCAAAATCTTCACTACATTATTAAATGTAAATGTATTATTTCTTTTTCTCCGTGATGGAAATTGAAACAACACATTAGTAAATCAATTAACCCATAAGGTGTCCACTATGGTGAGAATTTGGGATACCGATGATATCAACATCTAATAGGTAATAAATACGGAATTCAACAGCTTATTCAAAGATATATTTGTCTACAATGAAACCTTCTGGATAACATCAATTCTTAGAATGCCCATTAAAATTATTCATATACCATTCAATAGGGTTTATTCATATGTAATAGAAAACAACACATAATTTATCCTCCCTAACTAAGTTAAAAAATATTTTATAACATTATATCAATGAATTCTAGTAGGACGATAATATCTAATTCAAATAATTTTAATAAAATTTCTGAATTAATTATTAAAAAAATCCTAAGGACTATAATTCTATAACAAATGTGTAATAACTAGGATTTTTACTCAGGCCCTTCCATTACGATATTATAGTGTTTAGGTGTTCCAAGTCCTCTCGGTGGCTCATTTAATGAGTTTTCCAAAATTCCTATTTTTTCAATTTTCATGTTAGTGTGTCGGCTTGTTAGTGTGTCGGCATTTTAGTGCATTAGAAAGATAGTACGCCACTGAGTCAAGGGTCGTCGGCATTGCTTAGTCAAGGGCGTCGACATTGGTGAGTCCAGGGCGTCAGCATCGTTGAGTCCGGAGTGTCGGTATTGATGAGTCACGGGAGTCAGTGTTAGAAGGTCAAGGCTTCATAAGTTCATTTTTAGTAGGTCGAGGCACTGGTAGGTCATGTCAGTATCTCACCCGTTGGTGGATCATCTTTGGTGGCTCAACATCAGTGACTCACCCATCATTTACTCGTTTCCATATTTTTCCAAGTTTTCCATTTTCATCATTATTAATTGATTTCTATATTTAATGTTAATATTTTTCCTCACAGTCATCTGATTGTCTAGGTCCTTATGAGAGGAATTATTAAATATCAATTAATTCCATTGTGTGAAACTGCCAATCCGCATAGTCGAGCCACTATATAACTTTTAAGAACATCGAAATTGTCTCCCTGGTTTTAGGATATGGCCTCTTCTTAAGATGATAGCCTTTATTCCTTTTTCTTTTTTGTTTTTTATGGTGGGCCTTGAGTCTTACACCTGATATGAGTTGTGTTACCATGTGGGAGCCCTTCATGTGAAAGCATATATTTTTTTCCTGCAAGTCACGCGATCCCATGTTATTGGCACAAGAAGAACTTTAAACCTTGACATTCAAAGAATAGATTCTCTTTTTCTTCTCTTTAATTGTGCATTAAGTGGGGAAGATACATTAATTATTCCTTGTATGAAATTTCTAGATACTCTTATTGTAATGAGAATTAAAACAATAATTTAATTGGATCAAAAGATAACTCTCATGAATAAAATAATGGGCAGGGTGTGGTTTGATATTGGTCACTTGTTTTGTTTTGTAATCATTGATTATTTTATGAATATTTTTTCTTTATTACTTCTATAAATCATGACTGTTGTTGGTCTATTTGTGTGCACTAGAGTTTAGATTCATTGTGATGTTTTGATGCACAGGTGTTACAAGAAATCTGATTAATCGCGTACACTTTTTTAATAAAAGGATTCCCTAGTATCAAACTTATTATTTTATCACCCTAGTTATATTAAATTTGAAATTAAAGAACCCTTGTTTGTTAAATTTGATGATGCATGGTTTCATGGTGTTGGTTATGTAATGTGTTTTCTAGTCCAGGTTTTGGGGGCTTGGTATGTGGGGTGCTACATGGGGGTGTTCTGGTTTCTCATTCTAATATATTTATTGATTAAGGAATTGATAAACATTTAGGAAGTGGGACTATACTTTTTGTGTTATTGTCTCAATCCGATAGTTTTTTTGATTGTCGAATGGATGAATTTGTAGGCAGCTTAACTAAATTTATGTTGTATTGTGGTCTCAAAGTGCCTTCGTGCAGTAGGAATTCCATGTGGTCATGGACATGTTATGTTGTGGATTTGGATCTTGGGTTTTTTTGTGAAGTGGGGATACAAGTATTGGTAGTCAGATAAGGAATTCTAATTTTTTATATGAATAATGATAGTTTATATTATTTTATTGGGGATGTGTAGTGGGACTGCAAGTCTAGTTTTGTGATGATTTTTTTTTGTTTTGCACTGGGATTGTAGTTTGGTTTTGTTCATTATCTATTATGGTAATGGTTTTTAGTTTCTTGGTAGTGTTGTAATAATTAATGTGATTCCCCTTAAATAAAAAAAATGGAAACTAAAAAAAGGGGTTTGGGTTTATGCTTTGGTAGTGGTTGTTCTGTGGTTGTGTATGTAAGGGTACTAGCAAAAGCATTGTCGGTGTGGGCTTGTTGTCTATTGTGTCAAACCCATATGAACGGTACGACTTTTTTTTAACTATATGTATATATTTTAGTTCCTTGTAATTTCTATACACACCCCACCCTTGTTGAGAACTATGTGCTGAACACCTCCATCTCATGAGGGAGGGCGTCATTTCTAACATATTGGTTGGAGGATAGATGGTTGGTTTCTTATTTTTTTACTCACAACCTCATCCATATCTTGTTACTCACGTGTATCAGGGAGGGTGGTAATTTCTTGTGGCCTACCATAGTCCAACATTTATTGGGAGAGGGTTTATTTTGGATTAGGTGCTAAAGTGTTTGTGGGCCTGGTATGTTTTTACTATGGATCGTAGAGATGATTCCCACCTGTCTTTTTGCAGGGTTTGTGGTTGTTGAAGTCTTGATGTCTTCGATCATAGTGTGTTGTTGATCAGGCCCAGGTTTCTTCAGGTGTGGCGGTGGTTTTTGTGGCCCAGGTGTTTTCAAATGTGGTTGTGTTTAGCTTGAGGCCCAGGTGTGTGTGGGAAGGTTGCGGCAGTGGGACTACATGTGGGATGAGTGGTAGCATCTAGATATCATATTAATAGGAATGAACAGTTTACAAGTGGTAATGTGGTGTGTAGGGTACCTAAATATTGATGTTATTATTTTATTACATGACATGAATTAGGTTATTTGGGTGAGTTTACCATGGTGTGGTTTGGATGGATATTATTTCTTGGTAGGTGCCTGAGGATTTACTATTTTCTCACAGGGGAATTATTATGTTCCATCAGCTTTCCATGAGTGGCTTTAGATTTTCTATTGAGTTTAATTTTTCTCTCACCCTAGGTATATAAAACTATTTTTAGGTTTCCAAGAGGACATCGAGGACTGTGCTGGACATTACTAGCTTGGGTGTTGGGATAGTTACGTTGCTGCATAGATTTCTTTCATTTGGAACATTTTTTGAAGTTTTTTTATACATTGTATCATTTTTACTATTGATAATTCATTTGGGAATATATCTTGGTTTTACTTTTATCCTCTGTATTTGGTGTTTTTTGGATTCTCCATTATATCTCTTAATCGTGTTCTATAAAAAATGTTAATGACATCCATTTTTTGTGAGATTATATATCCTTGGTTCTAGTCACCACTCTAGGGCCTAAAAAGGTGGGAATCACGGGGTCATTATCTCTCCTTACCCATGAGAAGGAAGTTAAGTATTTCAGTGTAGGAGTTGGGGATCATGTTCATTGATCTCCTTCATTTTTATTTAGACCTCTTTCCGGATGAGGAGTCACAGGAAAGATTCATGGAGGAGGCACTCTCACCTCCTCCTTAGATTGATGTTACTACCTTCACTATTTCAATGTACATAGATGGTTATAAGATGGTTTAAGTAGTGGAGAGGATGCACATGCTAGGAGGTGTGTCGTGAGAGGGGTTTGAGCCATGTTCGTTAAAGGGGAAGGCCGTCAGCAAAAGGTCTCTTGTGTCAAGGCGTTCCATGTTTTATCTAGTGGAGAGTAAGCCTCTGATGTTTGATTTTCGATCCCACAGTCCTTTCCCTTTCGCCACTGGCCTATTACCAAGGTTCCTTATTAGTGAAATCCATGGGAATCTTCGAATCTAGTTCCCTATCTAAGTGCAGTGCAGTTGGAATGGGTAGGTTCAGCGCCCACCTCCGCACTAGCAGCTGTTAATCAGGCCCTTCCAGTAGCAGGGGCAGTGAGCTCCCACTCCACATAGGGAGGACGATGCCATATGTGGATGACCTCAAAGAGGTCATTAAGGACCTAGACCCAGGCCTGGTCTTGGACGTGGATAACAATCGAGGGGCATAGTAGTTGGGTATGGGAAGTTTCTCCCCTCAAAGGCATCAGTTCTAGTAGGTACCAAAGCTGTTCGAGGTATGACCAGCCTATTTAGTACTCTAGCATTCACTTTTCTTGCGTTAGGAGCTCCACACACCTTTTATGAACCATGTCTAGACCATGCCCTGGGTTTGTACGAAGAGAGACTTTCCATGCCCCTGGTGTTGAGTATGCAAGTTAGAGGCTAGACCATCATGTTTAATGTTTGTCGAGGATGTAGACTAATGTTGAGGCAACATCAATCTAGTGGTGATATTATTACGCTGCAAATGAAACCATAAGATGTAATCCTAGGAATCTATTGGATATTTTGCATGCACGTTATTATTGAATACTTTCGAAGAATGGTAGTGTTCTCAGATATAGGTGGCCAGTGTGTAGATTTTGTTGGTGAGATGATTTTTTAGGAGGGTATTGGGAATGTGAAGACCCTTATTTTTTCATTGAGGTGTTAGTGGAATCAGTAGACTATTAGTTATTGTAAGTTCATTGGATTTTTAGTTAGTTACAAGCTTTATTCCCAAAAAAGGTTTGGATTCTTCCACCTCTACATGATGTTGAGTTTGGGATAGACTTGAAACCCCTTTCCGTCCGATTTAGATGTCTCTCTATCAGATGGCACCTTATGAGTCGTGGGAGTTGTGGATTAAGGATGATGACCTAATTAATAATGGTTTTATCTGACCATTTTTGTCTCTATGGGGTGTCCTAGTCTTGTTTTCAAAGACGGAAGATGGTGGTTATAGGATATGCATAAACTACTGGAGACTGAATCAGGTAACAGTCATGAAACGTTACCCCCTACCAAGGATCGATGACCTTTATGACAAGTTGAAGGGACCATGTTGGTTTTCTAAGATTGGCATACCATCTAGGTATCACCAGTTGAGGTTGGAGGAGGGTGACATCCAGAAGACTACATTTAGGTTTAGGTATGAGAACATTGAGTACGTGGGCATGTCATTTGGAATTACGAATGCACCGTACGTGTTCATTAGACTCATGAACTATATTTTTTTTGAGTATTTGAACTAGTTCATTTTTGTTTTAATCAATTAAATCCTGATCTACTTATGATCATAGGAGGATCATGCCATGAATCTATGTGTAGTTACGGAGGTCGTTTGAAACCACTTACTATACGGGATGTTTTCTATGTGATTTTTTTGGACATGAGAGTCGCACATCCATGAACATGTGGTGTCCATGTAGGAAATATTAGTGGACCCATTTAAGGTCAAAGTGGTTGTTTCATAGGTAGCACCTATGAACATGGTAGAGGTTCACTATTTTATGGGTCTGGTAGGTTACAACCAGAGATTTGTACCCGACTTCTCTCAAGCTGAGGCTCCATTTATGGCTTCGACAAGAACACACTAGGCATTCGTATGGAGTGAGTAGTGTATGAAATCATTCCCTTATATGAATGGGATTTTGGTCAGTGCCTGAGTGCTAAGGTTTCTAGAGGATGGGGTATTGTTCGAGGTGTTCTCTGATACTTCTGGTCTAGGCTTGGGGTGAGTGATGATACAAAAATAGAGAGTTATATCTTATGGGTACAGGAATTTATGTCCTCATAATCCTAACTATGCCATCCACAACCTGAAACTAGAAACGGTTGTCTTTGGGATGAATTTGTGGAATTATTACCTCATCAGGGAGCACTTTGTGGTCTTCACATATCACAAGGGCTTGAGGTATGTCTTCTCCTAGTGAGACATGAACATTTTGTAGAAGAAGTGTATGGATTTTCATTCGGAATATGACTTCCAAATATCCTACACATCATGAAAGGGGAAAGTGGTGGGCTATCCCTTGAGCAACATGTTGCTAAAAGGTGTAATATGTGAGACCACAGATACTTGGAATGAAATGGAGGAATTGGATTCATTATATATTGGCTTGAGAGTGGAGGAAAGTAGTGGCTATTTATTTTAGATGACTATGCAATCTTTCTTGGTATGGAATGTGGAGGAGTCCAAGTGGGGATACTAAGATGTTGAAGTGATGCTTGATCATATTATCCAAGGTGGTGGTCTGGGAGGATGGTCGGAGGATAGTTTGAATTAGAAGATGTTCCATGGGAATCTGTTTATCCTAGTGGGAATGCACGATGGTTTTATCGGTGAGTTACATAACTCACCCATGATGGTACATCCAATAGTCTCCAGAATGTTCCAGGGATTAAGATTTCAGTTTTGGTGGTCCGGAGTGATGCAGGTAGTGGCAGAGTTTGTGGCATGGTTCCTAGTGTGCCAGTAGGTGAAGGCTGAACACAGTGTTCTTAGGGGAGTGTTGATGCTCTTAGTTGTTCTCGACTGGAAGTGGGATGAAGTCTTGATGGATTTTGTCATAGGACTACCTAGGGACGAGGGAGGATATGATGCCATCTGGGTAGTGGTGGACAATTGGATGAAATCAGCTCACTTCTTAGCGATTATGGAGTCGAGCTTGGAGGATTCCTTAGCATATAGGTACATTAGTGAAGTGTTATGTATGCGTGGAGTTCCAAGATACAACATTTCTGATCGGGATACATGCATTACTTCAGGAGTCTGGAAGGGATTACAGTGTCCTTTTAGCACCCATATATGCCTTAATACTGCTTTCCACCCTCAGACGGATATGCCAAAAGAGAAGATCATCTATACATTAGAGGATATATTGTGAGCCAATGTTCTGGACTTTGGAAGATCTTTGTTTTGACACTTTCCCCTAGTGTAGTTTGCCTATAATAATATCTATCAATCTACCATTGGCATGGAACCATTCTATGTCTTGTTTGGAAGACTGTGTTGTTCACCAGTGTACTAGAAAAATGTTGGGGAAGCAGGTGTTCTTGGCCTAGAGGTGGTGCAGAGCATGATGGAGAAGGTTTAACATGTTTTTTAGAGGATGAAGGTAGCTCATGCCAGCATAAGTATTATGACGATCATAGGATGAGACCCTTGGATTTTGAGGTTTGGGACCACATGTTCTTAACGATCTCCCCTCACTATGGACATCATATGTTTGGTAGGGAGAGTAGTCATTCACCCAGTTCCTCAGAACTTTCAAGGAGTTGGGATAAGTTGGTGATGTGGTGTACCAGCTAGTGTTTCCACCAAATTTCGATAAGATCCACAGTGTCTTTAATTTCTCTTAGCTCCAGCAATATCTAAACAATTTATCCCATGTCCTAGACTGGGGAGAGTTGGATATCGAGGATGATGTGCCGTTCGTGGAGTTGCTGGTGAGAATTGATGATCGTAAGGAGACAGTGCATCATGGATGAACCATTCCATTGGTTTATTTTTTATGGAGGCATGTTGGCCTCGGGGAGTGTACCTGTGAATGGGAGGCACATATGCGTGCCCAGTACCAAGGGCTATTTTGAGTTTTGATCTTGTGTTTGCTTTATTTTTTGCTTATGATGTAATTTTTAAAATCGCTTATTGTATGATAACTTGTTTCCCCATTCTTTGTTTTTTGTTAAAGGTATTTACTATTGGGGGGAATACTTGATCCCTAATCAGGGAACATTATTGTGTATGCGATTAAACACGTGCAGGTGAGTCAGTGTCGCTGAAAGTGGATAGTATCTTCACAAGGGGAAGGACTTCCATAATCCATGTATCAAGATAGTGTGACCCTTGGTGTTTGTGTTATTTCTTGGGAAAATGGATCCTTATTGTCTCCCTAGTTGTTAAGAAGATAGATGTCAAAGAGGTGTTCCAAGATGTTGAGGTTTTCCCTCTTGTTTAAAATAGAGGGAGGTTTACTCCTAAGAGGTATTTTAAGGGATTGTAGTTCCATCCTCTTATCTTTTGGGTAAGTTTTAAATTATTGAGGAATAGAATAGTTTGATTGGTATCAAATGTAATAACCATGATTTTTACCCAGGGGCTTTGATTGTAAAAATATAGTTTTGAGGTGTTCCTAGGGCTCTCGATGTCTAACATCAATATTTTTCCAAAATTACAATTTTTTTCCATCAGCATGTCAGTGTGTTGGCATGTCAGGGTGTCGACATGATAGTGTGTCGGCATGACAGTGCGCCAGAGAGTCAAGGGGAATTGACATCATTGAGTCAAGGGTGTCAGCATTGGTGAGTCGAGGTCATGGGCATCAGTGAGTTAGGGGTTTTATCATCACTAAGTCGAGGGTGTTAGTGTTGGTAGGTCGAGGCGTCAGTAGCACAACATCACTAGTTCGATGAGTCAGTAGTTCACGTCAGTAGCTCACCCGTCAGTGGCTAAGTGTTGGTGTATCAACTTCGGTGGCTCAGCGTCGGTGACTCACCCATTAGTGACTCATTTCCAGATTTTCCTAGTTTTCCAGTTTCACCCATGTTACATATTTTTCTCAGTTAGAGGTTAATATATAATCCTACAACCGTCCAGTGGTCTATATCCACTATTTATGAGAGGAAAATCTTAATCAAAAATTAATTCCAACATATGAAACAGTCATTCCTTGGGGTCGATCTATGATCCTACTTTTATTTTCTAAATGGTCATCCAAATTTTAGGATCTGGACTATTCATAAGTCAATACCCTCTCTTCCTTATTTATTTTTGTTTCTATTGGTGTGCTTGGAGTCTTACTCCCGAGAAAAGTTGTGCGTCCATGATAGAGAACTTTTTTATTATCCTTAGAGTTTTTCCTACAAGTCGTTCCATTCCCTTTTCTTGGTGCAAGAAGGAACATGGATATTTGATCATCCAATTAGGGATTTTATTTTTCCTCTAATTAATTGTGCTTCATGTGGGAAGGATCTATTAATTATTACTTTTAAGTAATGGATGGATACTCTTATTGAAAGGATAATTAAAAAATAATTTAATATGATCAAAAGAAAACTCACATAAATAAAATAATGTGTACGTTTTGGTTCCATATTGGTCACCTATTTTTTTAATCTTTTATTGTTTTAATAATACTATGGATGTATTCCTTTAGAAAATCACAATATTTTGTGGTATATGATTGTGCACAGGTGTTTGGATTCATTGTGATTTTTTGATTCATAGGTGTAAGATGAAATATGATTAATCACATACACTCGGTTAAATTAAAGGATGTCATAGGATCAAACATGTTCTGTGATCACCTCGGTTATATTAAAGTGGAAATTAAAGAACCCCAGTCAGTTAAATTTGATCAAACTTGGTTTCATGGTTGTGGTAATGTATTGTGTGTTATGGTATGGGTTTTATGAGCTTGGTATATCGGGTGGTATAAGGGGGTGTGTTGTTGTCTCACTCTAAGAGATTGACTGATTGCGGAATGGAAAAACAAGAAGGTAGTTGGACATTCCTTTTTGTGTTAGTTCCTCAGTCTGAGAGATTGATTGATTGTGGAATAGATGATCATTTTCATCATTGAACTGTATTTATGTTGTGTTGTGGTCACGAAGCAACGTCGAGCTGTGGGACTTCCATGTGGTTATGGACTTGTAATGTAGTGGGACTAAATCTGGGGATTGTTTTGGAAGGGAGGATGCAGGGCTAGATTGTGAGAGAAGGAATGAGAAGTTTTACTTTTGGCAGTATAGTTGATAGTAGTTGAACAGTGATGTATAGTGGGACTGCAAGTCTAGTTTTGTGCTGTTGTTTTTTACTGTTGTGCAGTGGGACTACAGTTTGGTTTTTTTTGTTTGGTATGGTTATGATTTTTAGTTTCTCGGTAGTGTTGGAATAATTAATGTGAATACCCTTAAATAAAAAAATTAAATTGAACAAGAAGGGGGTTGGGCTTATGATTTAGTAGTGTCTATTGTGTGGTTGTGCATGTAGGGGTAGCCAAAAAAGCATTGCTTGTGTGGGCATGTTGTCTGTTGTGTGAATCTTGTAGGTTGGGGATGAGTGTCTGTTTACTTATATGTATATATTTTATTTTCTTATGATTTATATATGCACCCGACCATTTTTGAGCACTATGTATCGAATACCTCTATTTCATGGGGGAGGATGTATTTCCCACCATCTTGGTGGGGGGATGGATGGTTGATCACATATTTCCTTCCTAGAACCCTCTTCCAGATCTTGCTGCTTAGGCATATCTGGGCGGGCTATAATTGCTCGAGGCATAACATAGTTCATGATTATTCAAGAAAGGGTTTTTTTGGACTTGGGGCTCAGGTGTTTGCGGACTAGGTTTTTTTCCCATGTATTATCAGGATTAGGCCCACGTGTCTTCGGGTGTGGTGTGAGGTTCTTAAGGACCAGGTGTCCTCGGGCGTACTGTGTTGTTGTTGAGGCCCATGTGTCTTCGAGAGTGGTGGTGATTGTTGTGGCCCTGGTGTCTGCAGGCATGGTTGTGTTCGATTTGAGTCCCAGGTGTGTGAGGGTAGTTTGCTAGAGTGGGGCTGAGTGTGGGAAGAGTGGCAACATCAATACATCATATCATTAGGAATGAGTCGTTAACCAGTGGGAAAGTGGTGTGAAGGGTACCCATTTGTTGGTGTTATTATATTATTTCTTTAGTTGACTTGAGTTACATGGGTGAGTGTTCCTTGGTGAGGTTGTAATGGTTATTATTCATGTGTAGATTTGTGAGGTTTCGTTGTTTTTTCATATGAGAATTAGTATGTTACCTCACTTGTGCATTAATGGAAATTGATTACCTACTATGTATACTTGTATCCTCACCCTACGTATATAAAACAGTTTTCAGTTTTCTAGGAGGACTTGGAGGATCGTGATCGACATTACTAGCTCGGGTTTTTTGATAGTTGTTGTTCCTTGTTAGTTTCCTTTCATTTGGTTCATTATTTGATAGTTTTGTCTTACTTCGTATCAGTTTTACTTTGGATCATGTATGTGGGAATTGATTCATAGATTTAAATTTATCATTAGTCATTGGTGTTGGTGGGATTTACCATCCTATCTCATGTAATTATTCTATAAAAAGCGTAATTCCTTTGATTTATGTGAGATTATACACCCTTGGTTCTAGCCACCACTCCAGGGCCTACTAATGGGGTAAATCGGGGGTCATTATCTCTTCTTCATCTTGAGGAAGGATGGGCAGGTAAACTTTTCGTCCCTTCTCTTAGCATGGAGAAAGAAAGTTGTGATAAAATGGCTTTGGAAAATAAGTAGACTTTATAAAATGAATTTCATTCTTTTTTAGGTTCAATGCAATGCAACAAAATAATCTTAAAATATTTCATTGAAACATGAAATACCCCTTTTGATCATACACATCATTAAATAAAAATGAAAATTTTCAATTTTCCTCTGTATATATCGTGTAAACCACTGGAGAAGAAAATTCAACCAATTACCATTCAATAGTTCTAAATAAAACCTTAACCACATGTAAATATTCTCCTACCAAGCCTCGAATATATAATTTATTTTTTAAGCAACATTTAGTAACATTAAAAGAACACCATCAAATATTTTCATCCCACACACATGACATGAATAAAAAATGTGACATAGAAACAATTCAAATAGGGTATTTCAAAGAAGATTGATCGTTTTTTCCAACATGATTTTATATTGTTTTTCAAAAATGTATAACCAAAAATAATTTAAATAGTGTCTACATTATGAAACATTTAATCACCTGTTAGTGAATATAGTGTTGAACCTTGTTCATTATTCCCATCTAATGAGGTTGTCTAATATCATTATTAATGTAATCTAGGTAAAAATTTTCATGATTATAAAAAAATTATTCACGGAATGTTTCAACTGAACAATGTTTGTTAATTCTTCAAATATGTGACACCACAATGTTATTTTAATTCTATAACCTTAGAAATATCAATAAACAATAATTTAATTTATCATCTGGTGCAACCTAGAACTCATTTTGAATCCTTCACTTCTATAATAACTGTAAATATTAATAGATGTATCCCACATCAATTTTTAAACATTGATCAATGGATCAAAATAGATATAAATATCAATACCATGTTTCTTTGGACAAGATATAAGAAAATATAACTTAATTAATTTTTTCTTCATACATAACCATGTAGGCACAATATAATTTACCAATATGATGACTCACGTACTATAAGTACTTCTTTTGAACCAAAATGATATATAAAATATTTATATATGGTAAGATAGAGGTTTCTCAACTGATTAAAAAATTCAGGATACTCATAATAAATTCTATTCCACTATGGAAAATCATCTAGAAAAAATAATTTCCTACCTTTAATTTTTATACATTAATTTAAGGTAAATTTTCATTTAGTTTTGTAACATTTATATATCTTATAAACTAAGGAATTATATGAATTTACCACATGTATTTTCAATGACTTGAATCATTATTCTTATATAATTATTCATGAAACATAGTTAATTTTATGAGTGTATCATTTTCCTTGAAAATAATAAGAAATAATTGGAAAATTAATTTGTTTTTTTAATGATCATGTCCATTAAAAATAGAATTCGTTTATCATAATTTTCTTGACAAGGGTTCCCATTTTCTCCTATAGATTATCATTAAAGGGACCAGGTATTTCAGTAAAGCTAGTGTCCCCCTATCTGATACAAGCATCCAAATTATATAACATCAATACAGTTAAAAATGTTTTGTATTTAGTACAAACAATATAAAATGGTTATTTATATCACATATTTAATTTGTACAATAACATTGTACAATCATAAAGGTGATAATAAATTTCCATTTTCATTTTCTCTATGAAATATCCATCATGATTTACATGGGTATTCATATCAAATGATCCATAAACAGTAATATCATCTTAATCAGTGTGTATGTTCTGTTTTTCCTATATTTAGTCCAATATATATATATATATATTTGATCTATTTGGTGAAAAGTAATATGTTCATTAATTTCATATGGACTAACTTTTCTTTAATAACACGAACATAGATAAGTATGAAGGATTCAAGAATTCTCATATGCATGATATATTTCCAACATGATGAACTCCATTGTCATACACATAGATCATACAATTATAATTTATCAATTTTTAATTCATATCCATCCTATTAGGTTCATTTAATCTTAAATTTTCCTGAAAAATAAATAAATACCCTTAATATATTCATTAACAAATGATATTTTTATATATAATTCTAATTATGGGAACCCAACATTTGATTCTTTCTAATAATTTCAGAATGATTTTAAAAAACTAGGTAATTGAATTAAAGAAAATAATTACACCACTATGGTATGTTTTATTCTCTAACATTATCCAAAATTTTTATTGATACACATTATGTGGTGACTAATACTTTGAGAAGTTCATGTAACATAGGGGACATGTCTATAAGAGACGGGGGATGGGTTCCATGTAATAAATTTAAATAATAACTATTTGGGAGATTAATGTTATGGGGGTGAAATATTTCTCCATAAATCTAAATTTTCTCAAGCTGGGAGTTGCTGTAGCAGTAGAATACCTTTCTTAGTTTTTATTTTAATGCTAAAACATCTTTTGAGCACATAATTGATTGGTAGATGAGCTGATCATACAATACATATTCATAGTCCTTTACTCTTGTATACCCCTTTCTCCATTCCTAATTAGTTGAGAAACATGATACCCATGTCTCGTGTATACATTAAACAATATCCATTGAATTGAAAATTAAATTTACCATGATTATAATATACTCACCTAGTGGAAAAAATTCATGATTTCATAGTACTACTTATTTTAGACACTATAGAGAATCTCTTAGATGTAATAAAAGGAATAAATCATAGCAATCACATTTCCTAGAATGAATAAATGAATAACCGGATTACATCCAAAAAAATGGTATAGGGAAAGATATTATTGAATAAAAAATTAATGCTTTTATAACTATGAATAGTTTCCAAATTCCAAATTAAATCCAAATTTTTCACAAAACTCTCTACATGAGATAAAAACATATTAAATTACAAAATATTAATTTAAATTTCCAAATCTCATCATAGAACCACATTCAAAAACCGCAAAAAAAAAATTAAAAATTTAATATCATTTCCATGTAATGATGTATACATTTAAATGTATAAAACATTATATTTTCAGTTTGAAATAACTTCCTTGGATTCAAAACAATGAATCCATTTTAGTCCATTTTTTCGGAAACATAATTTTTCATTTAGAAACCAACATTATCAATTAAAAAAAAAATTTCTTTTTCAAAATTGATATTTAGAAAAGGAATGATAATAAAAATGAGTTTTAGGCCACCAACAAGTCTAATGTAAAGAATTATTATTAAAAAATTCATAATAATTTTTATATAGATGATAAGAATAATATATTTTTCATAAGACAAGAGTAAATGAATAATTTAAATCCTAACATGATTTACATGGACAAACCTACTATAAAACAATGTTCCCATGGGATTAATTCAGAATTAAATCAAGGGTCTATTTATTTATAAAAAACTAGTTACATAAAACATCACACAAGAAGACAAAAATCCCATATCTCACATTCCATGAAATTTATTAATTAAGGGACAAATGGATAGTGTTAAAAATATTTATGGCTTTGAAAAATATTTTCAAAAAAACATGATTTGTTATATAGAGTCTATCTATTATAAAAATATTAGGAATGATTTAAATTTATTTTAGCATGAGTCGAATTAGAGGATCTCTAGTTCCCCTGGTGTGACAATGATAGTGGATTCTAGTTTTGTGGAAAGGAACCTACCATGAATTTGAACTATTTTTAAGGTATGTAATTTTATTTTTGGTGTATGGAAGATCATGGGATGATTTTGGTTTTCTGGGAATCATGATAGGGTGAAGATATAACACAGATGGGTGAAATTGAACATTTAATGTGAAAATATAATCAACGGATAATTGGAAAATGTTTTTCTTTCAGGATATTGGGTGCGGTGAAATTTAATCCACATCACATGTGTTGTTCACTTATATATTTAAACATATTTTATTGTATATATGTCAAACCAGTTTAATTGTTTCAAAAAAGTATTCTATAAAATTATTGTTTGGACTATTTTTCATTACTTAATAACATTTTTAATTTCATATAAATTCATGGATAGATATTCTATTAGATCCAAATTATTTTAAGATCTATAATGGAGTATAGCTATAATTTTTTTCAGGTAATGTTAGTGAACATTATTTTTTTAAATTCGCAGGAATATTCATATGTCTTAGAAAATTATTCAATAAAAGAAAATTACTATTTGGTATATATTTATGTTCTGAATACATGAGTACTTCTAGTAAACATGTATTTAGGTTGAAATCATGATTTAAAATCGTATGAATACACTTTTATACCATGTCTTGTTTTAAAATGAATTTAAATTTATTTCACTGTACCCTAAATGAATTATAAGTCAATGAGAAAATAGTAAACAATATTTATTGATTGAATTAGTGAAGAGGTAATTGTTGGTGTGATGAAGTGGTAAAGAATGACTTATTATTTAAAATTATTAACTATCACTAACTTTCTGGAATATAGAAACTAAACTAAAATCATTTGTTAGAGATAAATATATTTGTTTTCTTATAAAATTAATTATGTATTTGGTTTTATATAAATACCTTACATTAATATTTTCTTTTCATGAAACCAAAACATCATGTATGTTCATTCATTTAAATTTTTTTACTAAAGAAAAAATATACATCACAAAAAGAAAATTATATATCTATATATTAAGAAACATAAATATAGAACATCATTTTCATCAAATAAGAATTATATGTGTTCATATTAACTTTAAATGAATTCTTTTCCTCAAAATGGTTGTTACTAGATAGAACCTGAACCATATTAGTAGTGTGATGAAACCAGGGGAGAAATTTGAAAATACTCTATAAGCCATTACAATGATTGCACGACACAAGATAAACTAGAGATTTCACTCATCCAAGATACCATTTAGTAACCTATCATTCCAATAACCATGAAACAATGTGAGGAGGTTAGAAAAAAATGGAAATACAAACATAAGGTAAAAAAAGAAAAATAACACACCACACCTCCTATAACATTTAATTGAACAAAACCTTCCAGATCATACATACATTATAACTTTATAAACAAACCATAATAGGAATATAATATACAAGGACTTATAAATGGTGATATCACAAGCAATAAACACATTTTAATGTGAAATTGAGATATTAAACAATATCTTGCTCGGGTGCCTTGTTTTATTCCTTTTATGTGAAATTGACCAATTTAAATACTTTGTAAATATTTAGAAACACAATATTTTTATAATTTAAAAATATCTTCAAAACATTGTTTCATCCTTCAAAAAAATTTTTGGCCCAAGCCATTCTTTTTCCAAAAAAATTAAAATAAATACTTCATAATCATATGATCAAACACAATACATGATAAAAAATTTAAATTCAAGCCAATTCAATCAAAATCCAATGAAACAACATTATGATAATTGTGGAATTCGACCAAATATTTATTCCAAATAAATTATAAATATTACACATAAGAATAAATTAAATAAAAATTGAATAAAAAATGTAGAGATAACTATACCCACAGAATTCAGAATGGAGGGAGGAGACACCAAAATTAGATGGAAGAAAGAGGGGATTTACATTGGAAAACACCATAAATTGAGGAAGAAGACACCTAAATCAATGTAGAATGATGTGGAACCCCTATTGGGGATCCATGGAGGATTGAATGATCATGAGGGAGAAGATATGAGATAATAAAAGAAAAAACCAAGGTAATAAAAACAACAGAACCAAAATTAGCAATAAATGAGTGAGGATGAAAATAAAATAAGATGCATTGGATTTGATGTTTGTTTTATCTGAGAGAAAGTAGAGGAGGAAATCCAACAAGATGGGACTTTTGTTAAATCTTTAGAATCATGATTGAAATCGGTGTGGTAAATGTTATTTTAAATATAACGGTGAGAGTAATATCATCAATTCTAAAAACATAGCTGATTGTGATACCTTTTATTAGTCATAAATTAATATGTGTTGATAAAAGGTGTCTTTATCAGAACTTTTTAGCACTGATAAAATCCATATATACCTACTCTAAACTGTTTATGCTGCTAAAGATATATTTGACACGAATGTTCCTACCATAGAGTAAATTCCCTGGCCCCAAAATGTATTTAGAAAATCCTAAACAATTAAACATAAAGAGTTCATGGTAAAAGTGTCAACACCACCACCAATAATACATAAAAAACATCATTCATTCTTTATCTCTAATAAAGGATTTATAAATATAATTATAATTAAAAATATTTTTAAAAATATTTATAAATATTTGAATATGATTATAAATGTAATTATATAATTATATATGTTAATATAATAATATTCTTATATATTAAATATACTCATTATGTAATTTTTCTTATATTTTTATAATTATTTAAATTTATTATTATTTATTTGTATAAATATAAATAATTTTCTAAAAATTTATATTTATTTTCTTATATTTATTAATATATAATATTATAAATATATAAAATATATATTTATATAAATTTATATATAAATATATCTGAAAATATATTTATAACTATTTATTTGAATATATATTTATATTAATTCATTTATAATTATAAATATATTTCTATCAGTATATATATTTTTATAATTAGATATATATTTAATAAAAATATATAAATATAAATAATAACATCATATATATATTATTTATTTATTTATTTTACATATTAATATATTTACATCAATATATTTTTAAATAATTATATTTAAATATTTTATATAAATATTACATATATATATCGTAAATGTATTCATTATTTAAATATATTTATTATAAATTTAGAATAATTTGAATACATAATTATATATTTTTTATTATATAAAAAATCTTTCTGAAAAGTTATATTTTTATATCATTATATAAAATTATATAATTATATATATATAATAAATATAAATAAATATAAATATATTAAATATAATAATTATTTAAATAAATTTGTTATATATTTATAATTATTAAATTATATATATATATAATTATCTAAATGCATTTATTAAAATTTTATATTATTTATAAATATAAATATATAAATATGTATAAATAGTAAATTTCTATTTTTATAGATTTTTATTTATATATATTTATTGAAAAATATAAATCTATTATTATTAACGAATTTATAATCTTAAACTCATGCATTTTAAAATTGAGTGACATTGAATAATTAAAAATGTGCACACATTAAACATATTGAATTAAATGGATTAGTATTTTTAATTACATATAAATTATTAAAGTTATGGATATATATTGAAATAAAGATGAATATATATATTGTAAATATTTATATATAGTAACATAATATATGTAAATAAATATTATAAAATGATTAAATTTCCCAAAAAATAAGAAAAAAATATTAAAAATGAATAAATAATATCTTATTGTAATAATATTAAAATAAGTAAATAAAATTTTCAGAATAAAAAAAAATATGTAAAATTTATTATTTTACTAAAATAAATTTTTAAATTAATACTTATATTTGAATAAATTACCGATATATTCGGTGTCTATGTTTCTATATAATATTTCATTAATTATGTAAATATTTAGTTATTTATTTTATATATAAAAATGAATTAATTTTGTGTATTTATATATAAAATCAATTTAATTCACATTTGATATATGTTAATTGAAAAATAAAACGTCATTCAATTAATGTCCATTACTAGATATAATTATCAGTAGTTTTAATTAATTTAAATTTTTAATTATCACATATTTTTTTACGAAATATATGATTTATTAAATGTAATCATTTATAATTTTTTTAAAAAAAATAGTATCTTAGGAAATATTATATATATATATATAGATAAATTTCTTTATTAAATGTATTAAGGAATAATAATGTATAAAAAACATTAAAAATGAATTGGACCATGATATGTTTTTAATTATAACATTTTATTCATTTTCTATATTTATATTTATTATATAATGTTTATTAAAATTTTTAGATAATATATATATATATATATTAAACATATTCATTTTTATTAATAATTGATTGAGAAATAAATTTTTTAATAAATTTTAAATTTAGACATTTTGTTTTTTTAATTATTATAATATATTACTTATATATATATATATTTAATATATACTATTTATTATTATTTAATATATATATATATATCTAAACTATATTAAATTTTATAAAAAAATATTTAATTTGTAATTTTTTTAATATTTATCATAATTTACTTGTTATTAAAATTTATTTGTCATATTATTTAATTTTATTATTCGATATATCTATATATAATATATAATACTTTTTAATAGTTAAAATTTATATATATGTATATTATGTTAATTAATATTTATCAATATTTTTTCAATTAATTAAAATTTTAATTTTTTTACATAGCCATTTTTAATTTTTATTTCATTAATTATTTAATTTTATTCATTTTATATATCTATATTTAGTATATACTATTTATTAATATTTATTTAACATATATATATATATATTAATTTTAATGATATTTATTTAAATTAACATTTGATTATTTTTATTAATTCATTTTTAGATTTTCTTTGTAAATTTAACAATAAATATTTAAACAAAAATATTTTAATTTTTTTTTAATTTATTCAATTTAAAATTTTATTTCTTTAATTATTTTTAATAATTTTTGTTTTAATTATTTTTTTGTATAAACAAACTTCGATTTGGAACAGGTCAGGTCTTTTAGGACCTGATTCATGTATGCGTAGAACCGGGTCATGTATTGGGTGGGTTGTGGCCAGCATGGGCCTCTAGAAGGCCCATATAGGTGTGTGTAGTGTGTGCTAGAGCATACCCCAATGACAGGCTACTGAGACATTGATTCCACATAATCACATATAATGGAACTCCCTCTTATGTGTTGTTTTGAGGTGGTATTCTCCCATCATTCATGATGATTATTAGTTATAAAGAATAACTAAAAAAGGATAATCCTTATAAATTCAATCAATAAGGTGATTATAATGGGTATCCTTTAGCACCGCCAAAAAATAAAGCCATGATAAATGGTAACTTTTATCAGTTCCAAAAAAAAGAACTGATAGAGGGTATTGTTTTTCCATACTGACAAAATGCATTGATAAAAGGTCACTTTTATCAGTGATTTGTAGATAAAATTAAATGTCTCCTTTATGAATGCTATAATAATAACTAGTAGAAACTTGACCTATACTGATAGACTTATTCCATCAGTTTGAAAATATGTTGGTATATGGTACTTATATAAATCATTTGGGTCAAACCATTGGTTGAGGTACACAATATAACTCTATAAAAAAGGTTTTTGGAAAAATCGTTTCAATAGGTCATAGTTATACAAATGGTTTTAGATAAACCATTTATATAGCTCCAATAAAATCACTTTATACCAATGGTTATTCCAAAAAAGTTGTAATAGGTGATGGTTATATGAATGGTTTGGCTAAAACCATTGGGAAAAATTCTATTTAAAGACCTTATGCCAATGGTTTCACGAATATCATTGGCATAGGTCCCAAAATCTAAATACCAATACCCACAGTTTACCAAACAATTGCTAGAGGTAATTTGATTTGTAATGATTTATTTTCATCAAGTAAAATTGAAGACATCAATAATTTATTTATATATAAATAAACAAAAACATATTTATCATATCATGTTCCAAAAAAAGTATGGCTTAGTGGTTCTGTCATTGAAAAATAAATCTATTGTTCGGGGATCAAAACCCATCAATGGGTTTTTTAATTACATTAACCAATTGTTTTTGAAACCATAGTTATATCCCACTTATACCAACATTTACCCTAATCTTTTGGTATTGGTCTATACCAATGTTAGAAAATCCAATGGCCAAAAAAACATTAGTATATAACATACCAATGGTTGTGGGACCAATACCAATAGTATTGGATCATTTGTGTAGGATTTTTTTTCAATAGTTAAGTCCTTATAATGTGCACATTTGTATATTATTTTTTCTATTGCTGATAAAGGAAATAACTCTTAAAGTAATGTTTTGTAGTGGTGTTTGTTATTGAGGTAAATATGGATTACTTAGATAAATGGGTTATATAATTTTGGGAACATGGGTATTAATGTATAGTTAATCATGGTATTGTAATAAATTTGGTAAATTAAGTGATTAATTACATTTTTAATGATGATCTCTAAATTATGAACATTAACTAATTAATGTAAAAACAATAATTTTGGCTAAGATGGGATTTTTAATGATGAATAATGACATAGTTTGTTTATTAAATCATATATGTTTTATTTGGTAGTTACTGGTGATTTATAATTTTTTCCAAAATGATTTTCATATTTTAGAGATTATATGATTATGGAATAATTCTTTTTGTTATGTGAAATTATTTATTAATTATGTTGTTTGGAGATAAATATAAAATTAATATCAAAAGAACATGCGGGAAATTATTTCAAATTTTGGGTTTTCAACTTGGTCTCAAATATTTTGTATTTTTTTAATATAAGTAATTTTTTGAATATATTATATTGAACTTATGTGTTATTATTGAGACTTCAAAGATTAATGTAGATTTTCTCTATATGAAGGTCGACTCGTATTGGATATTATCTCATCTAACGATTACCATTTTTTATTTGGATAATGTATTAAAACATGAAGAATAATTTTTAATTCTTTTTTGGTTCTTTTGATATGTTAATAGTTAATTATAATGCTTTAGGAAATAAAACATCATCTTATTTACTCATTTCATGAGGTAAGAGCTGATATAAACTTTGAAATTCGTTAAAGTAGAACCAATGAAAGAAATTATGCAAATGAAATAGAATGAAATAAACTATGTATATTTTATCATGATCTATATTTTTATAGTAAAATAATTCCTCTACTCTAGGAATGTTGTACCATTATATAATTTTGAAAAATATTTTCATTTAAATCGTTTGATTTCATTTATAGGATGCATTATTGGAAAAACCATGTTTAAACAAACCTTTATATAATATTATAATATAATTATGGAAGGTTTGTCACCTATACATTAGATTGGGTTCTAGGAATATTAATAAATCTATAAAAAAAATATGTTCTCTACACCTTCATAAAATAAATTCAGTGGTTATCAAATGACTACATTTGATAATAAAATTAATTTTTTTATATACTATTTTTAATGTGAAGAATGAACTTGTATACTAAGAAATTGAATTATTCACTATTGGTGATTTATATTAATGAAATTTATATATTATAAATCCAATAAACTGTTTTAAATTTCATTTAATATTTTTATAGTCTATGGATAAATATAAAATAACATTTATTCCTAAAATATCTCTTCTTCTAAATTTTTTTTATCACATTTCACAGTCTTATATTATAACTAAATTGCTCCACATATAGGTATTGTATTTGATAATATTTATTTAATATTTATAATCACAATGACAAAATTTTAAAATTTGACCCTTTTTTAGCTGATATGAATAGTAATTGTGGTTAACGATTTCACCTTAGTAAAGGGAAAATCGGGTTCATGAATGTTAAAACATAGTAATAAGGCTATAATTATTCA
The DNA here is from genome assembly GCA_963277665.1 of Viscum album. NCBI lineage: Eukaryota > Viridiplantae > Streptophyta > Magnoliopsida > Santalales > Viscaceae > Viscum > Viscum album. Next base: position 1,388,245,353 of record OY728157.1, read on the forward strand.
TATTATTTATTGTTGGATTAATGGTAATTCAACCCATACCACCTTTTTCTTGATACTTGTTTGTTTAATGAACACTTTTTCATGAAAATGATTGATACATTATTTTAATGAAATAATTTTAAAATATGTTACTCTCTTTGATTAACATATTTATTATGAATCCAGATAGGTAAAAAACAACTTATAAATGAATAAAAAAAATCTATTTTGATAATAATTAAATTATTAGGAAAATTTTATTTTATTTATAACGTATGGGTATTAAATAATTTATTTAATGAAATGAAAATTTCCAAAGTGTATTTATTTAATTTATGAAAAAATAAAATAAATGATATTATAAATAATAAAAGTTATATGTATTTTTTGACATTATATTTTGAATAATTTTATAGATGGATATTAAATATTATTTTCCTGTTGAAGGATTAATTTTCAATTACATAATTTTATCTAATAATTTCAAGTTATATTAAATGTATAATATCAAAGTAGACAATAATAATATTTTCCGAAATATTACTTTATTAAATTATTTACCAATCCTACACATCTTTATATATGTCACAAATGATATGATTTATATGAAAATTTCATCACATGAATTATTAAAATCCAATATTGATCTTATATCTAATATTATTACAATTTATGTTTGAAAAAGATGTTATTGTTGTTATGGTTAAAATTGGTTAACAATATAGTAAATGAAAAATATATGATTTCAAATAACACCAATAACTATCAAAATATTACATTATCATACGATCAGAACCCTATCATATCTTATATTAGAATCTATGAAATTGTGAGGAATTTTTGCTAGATAATGACTTTAATATAATTTAATCCTCTATGAAATTCCCTAACATTACTATGAAAAGATTAATACACTATGCTATCCTTTATTAGTTCTATATAATGTGACTGATAAATGATCTTTATCAATGATAAAAAAGGCACTAATAAATTTTACCCTTTTCTAAACCTTTTTAATTCCCATAATGGTCTTGATCACTTGATATTTCCCTCACCAAAATAACAAATGAGAGGATGATTCATTATATATCATTTCGTTGCATACAATACTCATAATCCATTTATGGAGATGATCTCCCATATACACTATACCCACAAATATTGTTTAGCATACCACCCTTTATGATACATAATGATGCTCAGAGATGGTGGCCACATTACCTGAAGTGAGCCTCCCCAAATACTAGAGGCAACAAACATGTAGTGAGGGCATAGAGTGTGTTTCTGGGGAGACTATTCCCTCATATATCAAATTATGCATAGTAAAAAGTGATTAATAATATATAGTGTAATAAATAAAAAGATAAAAAATATTATATATCGTTTTGATAATAATAATATAGACCATGAATATAATATCAACAACTAGAAGAAGATGAATTGTAACAATAATGGGTACACTGACAATAATTATCATGGTGATATACAAAAAAGTGTAGGGGGACATGGAAGACATGTATATAATTCTTTCTCTACAAAAAGAAAAATCACCAAAAAGTCCACTACAACAAGAATGTTGAGAAAATTCTTGATATTCTATCCCCAATATCCACCCTAAATCCATAGATCCTTCATGCATTCGATGTTACCCAATTCCCTTTATTCATACCTATGACCATAAAGTCTTATTGGGTGCTCAAGGTTGTACAAGTAGTGTGTGAAATAGAATATCAGTAAGCTATCACCCACAATGTATAGTCCAATTCATTTATTGAAATAAATAATTTAAAGTTTCCCATAATAATAAATGAACAGAAATAAAAAATTAAATAAATAAACATCTCGGTATGGGTTCCAAAATTGAAACCTGACCAATACAACCTATTTCGTCCTAATAAGGATATCTGAAAATATGTATATGTGAAATTCATAATATTTATACAATTCCCATGGGAAGAAATAAATAGATGTAGGATTACCCTCAATCTCTTTCTTTGGATTGGGTTCTGATTTACATGTCATTATGAAATTATGATCTAGTAAAAATAAGAAGAAACATCTGTAGCACATGCATTCTACACTTCAAATCCACGGGATGGGTATCGAGCCTATCGAACATGATCTGATTATAATCTCAAAGGTTGAAATATGTGTCTCCATTTTATCCAATTCCACTGATTCCACACACTAAAATCCATATATTCACCCTTTTATCAATCAATTAATGGTAACTCTGAATCTATAACATGTATATTACATAGGAGACAAGTTATTACCAAAGGCATAGTGTATCCAACTTTCCAACCAGTCTGTCCTTATTTGTTACTATAAGGAGCCAGATTCAGACAAGAATATATAAAAAATCCCAGAGATCCCATACATGGAAATAAAAAGTTTCACTCATGGTGTCACAAGTAGAATCAAACTGAATAAATAATTTCTATCTGTTGCATTCTAAAATAAGACCAATTTTCTTTCTCAGGCTGTAGCAGGCGATCCATTGTAAGAAAAGAATATATCACAACATGGAATAGCATATACATTTACATAATCATCAATAAGGCTTGGAAATAAATCATGCTATGAAGATATAAAAATGAAGAAATTAAATCCATTATACAAGGAATATGATATTAAAAAAATTATTCTCAAGGATCTAAGGAAAGATCAATATGCAAAATCCAATAAGAATAAGCAATAGAATACAAGCATCAACACAATGAATTTGGAACATAGCATGGCTTGTGGAATGAAACATAAGAATTTTGTCTACTAGGAACACATATGTGGATGAAAGATTAATGAATGAGAAGTAATCATGTGAATTTAAGGCCAATCACTAACAATAATCATTTTAATATTGGTATGAGACCTAAATATCAATGTCTGATCTCAAAGAAAATCATCTATTTGTATTCAATTAAATTTTTTGTTTCATTTAACCAAGAAACATAGGAATTTAAAATTAATAATTTATAGCATGTGAAATTGGTAATTAAGAAAGGAACACCCAATGGGGTGGAATTGTAACACCCCAAGCTTCCGCGGTATGCTTCTCTTTCAATAATGCAATAGCTTTCATTGTACCCAAGTTTGAGATTCTAACACACCGCAACCATTTAAAGTAGCTGTTATGAATAGTAATACCCACTTTTTGAATTATATAAAATTTATATTTCAAAATAGGCTTCATTTTTTGATTCATAATATCGAAATTTTCCTAATTTGAATTTTTATAATTTTACTGAGAACATCCAATTTTTGATGAATAGTGAAAAATACCCAAAAACAACATTTTTAATAAAAATAATTTATAGTGATAAATTATAAAATTTAGTGGTTTTAAAGTATAATTAGAATATAATTTTACCATTTTATCCAATTATGGTCATTAGAATTAATTTCACTTTGAAAGTGGAAATAAACATTTGTCAATACTTTGATTGAAATTGGACATAAACAATTGTAAATCTTTTGACTAATAATGTTTCATAAAAACACTCTATTTGTTTTGCCAATGGGAAGTAATTATAAAATTAATTAATGAAACTTATATTTTTGGTTTTTTTTAAATATACATCATCTTTAATTTTGAATATCAAATATATCTTAGGGTTAATTTTGGGTATTTTTCTGAAAAACATCAATTTCTGATGAATAGAGAAACCCCCAAGTGGTAGTTAAAAAAACTGATTTTTTGTTTAAATGAAAATTTACCGCTATGAAGAATTTAATTTAAAAAATCTGAAATACATTATTGTAATTATTAAGTAAAATGTGGTTCAATGGGATTAAAATAATTTTTGGTGAATAATAACTTTTGAGTTTTATTAACCGCGATTAGAGGTAATTAGAGTAATATAAGGTAAAAATATTGTTATAATAATATGAAATTACCTTGAAAAATGTCCTACTCTTATTACATGACTCATGGCCGACCAATAAAATAAATGGGTCAATTTTTGGGACCCCATGGAGCCAATTGGGTAAGATAATGACATTAATACCTTTTATTTAATGTAAAAAATAAAAATGTCACAAACATGTATTGTTTTACTAAAACAATTTTTACAAGGGGTTATACAAGTTATCATTTCAACTATAAATATCTAGTGTAAAGATAAAAATATTTCCTACATCATGGTAATTTTTTTATAAATTTTAGGTATTAAATAAATAAATTTATTTATCACACTATGATGATGCAGCGATTACCTCATTAATGAACGATTTAAATAAAATGACAAGATAAGGTAAAATAAAAGACTTACACTTGTCTAAAGCCTATTTAATGGGTGTATTTAAAACCCTTATCACCTTAACCTCGAAATATATCATTTTGGGACCTTTAAAATCCTAAAATAATTTCATAATAATGTAACATTTCATGACTTTCCAAGAGTGCCCCTCCTCTCCTCTTATAAAAGGACCCCAACTCTACCACCTTATTAACACCTTTAAAGCCATTTGGCTCTGCCAAACACTGCCCAAATACTCTCCCAACATAAATCTCTTACTCCTAGAAGCCTCACTTTGGGAATAATTTTTCCCATGGAATCCTTTCTCTCAAATCAAAAATAGTTACCCGATTTTAAGGTAATGTCTTCTCTTACGTTCTTTTGTTTTATTTTGCTTCTCCAACACCTTAAAATCTATTTATTACTTTCTTTTGTAACAAAAAAAGTATATTCAATATACTAGGATGTTTTTATGATAAGTATTTGATTTACACTTACACACACCTTCGTCTAATGGTTAAAGAACATACTATTTCTGTGGGTGGCGAATTACTGCCTCACGAAACGATGATTTTTCAATATATTTTTAACACCTCTCATGGTGGCCATTATGATGAAACAATTTCTATATATGATATATATTATGTTTTTATTTTCCTTATTCTCCTGTATTTTTCATTTGAGGCATAACTTTATGATTTCCATTATCAGTAAACGTGATAATTTCATTTTAGGAAGTGCAAACTACCGCCCCCTCAAAGTTATTTGAATCGTTAATGAAATATGTGGGATTTATAAAGGATGGAGTTAATGATATTATATATGATATAATACTGTAATTATAATATACCTTTATATAATTATGATTTCATTCCATTAAATACAAAATAGAAATGCAAGTAGCGTTAATGCGTACGTACGGCTTGCCGTCTCCATGAACAGTGCATTAAATTTCTTACATCTAAATGTTATGTAATATTATAAATGATTGCATATACTAGATATATATGATATATATGATATCTAGATCATGAATATAATTCTGGAGATAATTTATATTTTACCATATGAACAACTTGTAATTATAAGAAGTTTATTGTTGAATCAAGTACCATAGATCGACAAAACGTCCGTTATTAACTTAAATGACTACATAATGTTCATACCATTTTAATAAGTGATATAAAAGGAATATTTAACTTAAAAAAGGTTCTTATTCAAGTAGATATTATCTCTAGTTTATTATTCAGGAGATTAAAGAACTATCGAGTCAAGTCGGACACGAGGTAAGGGTATTTGTCTCAATCTTCTTTAATTGAGGAATATTTTGTTTTATACACAACTTTATATTATACGGTGTATAAACCCATTTTACTTTTACGATTATTCAAAAGGAATATTTTTTATATTAAGAGTTTTACTAATTGACAAAAGGGAATGCTTATTTTGTCTTACGTATGCGGCGACAATGACTTCTTCGTCGTCGTGACCATTATTTGAGTTTCGGCTTCCTCTACAAGCCATAACATTTTCATAAATAAAAAATAAATTCCAAGTTTTACTTTTCTATTTTATTTTGGTATTGAAAATGGTTTTATTATATCAATGCTTTGTATTGATATCTTGTTATTGAAATGTGGAAATGTTATGATTCCTTTATTCATGTTTTATGTGATACGATTTTGTTATGGTTTATGATATGTTTAAACCTTTTCGTATATGGAATGCATTGGACTTAGTATGTGACATGTAAAGACCCGTAAAATTCAAGGAAAAGTTTTTATTAATTTTATTTGGGATTTTATAAGAACGCAGTTTCTGACGGCACTTGATTCCGAGGCCTGGTGTGCCTGTAATTTCTATCCGAAGTTTAGCTCAGGTACGTTCAGTGAACGAATGAGCGAGAATTTATAACTTTTGAACCAGTGCTTGGAATCAAATTTTGACGGCACCAATGGATTTGAAGCACCGGTAATTGCTTAGGATGACCTTTTCCAGAGTTGCGTTTTCACGAGAGAAGCTGATAAAAATTTTGGAAGTTAAAATAAAAATTTAACTACAATTTTTATTTTACTCTAAGTGGTTTAAAGATTGGGGTGGAAGTTGGGGAAAACCACCCAACTTCCATTTAAGGGTTATTAGGGTAGTGGGGCCCACATTAACCCTACCCCTTCAGCTTCTCTAACCTTCCATAACCTTTCATTAAATTTGACAACTTGTGATAATTATTTATGTGGATTAATTCAAACTTTTGAATTTCAAACCATAAGTTGTGTTAATAAAATAAGTGAGGGACTTATATTATTTTGGGTTGGAGGCTTGTTGCTTGAGAGATTTTGGGAGAAAATCTAAGGGAGACTTGAGTTTCTTCATCCTCTTTGTCGAAGAACACGAAGAACATGACGAACGTGAAGAACACTGAATTCCTTGGAGGTCGACGTCTCCTTCCGCGACGTCTCCTTCCGAGATGCCTCTTCCCGCGACGGTTATCTCCGCGAAAAATCCTCACCCAACTAGTTCTAAGAGTTAGGGGTTATTTTATTTTTGTTCGTGATGTCTACCTTGACGTTCTTCGTGAATTATGACCATAGTCTATCGATTAATGAGAGGGGGCCGGACCGCACAAACACGGTTGACCCTCATCTCTTATCTATGTTGTTGTTTCTATTGTGGATTGAAAAGGGAATGGCGCGGTGCCATTGCACCGCGCAGGATCGTGCGGCAAGGAATGCGCAGCACCGTTGCGTCGTGTCGTGAAATCAAACAAGGATGCGACGCCGTCGCGCCGTGTCGAAGAAAACAAAAGACACCGCGGCCGGAGCGGTGCGACGGCGGAGGGGCACGACGTCGTCGCGGCCTGCCCTACGAACCAAGGTCATGGCCGGTTACGGGCCATGGCGGAGCAGGGGGACCGGCAGCCGATTCCGGGCCGCGGCAGAGTAGGGAGACCGGCGGCGGTTCCGAGCTGCCGGCGTCGGAACAAGGGCGGGACCGGCCGTCGCCAGTCCGTGGCAGCAGAAGTCGGCCGGCCAGAGCGGGCCGACTGGAAAAAGGAAGGCCGAGGGTTACAAACCCCCGGTGGAAAGCTCAAGCATCCCCCCATAATGGGTGTCATGGTTACAAATCCAGGGGCAGGCGCCCCCCCCCCCCCTTCAAAAGGCTCGGCCGTTTGGCCGAGCGCCTGGCCAGTGCGCCCAGCGCGCAGCGCCCAGGCCGGGCCGGGCCACTCCCAGGCCGGGACGGCCCGCGCCGGGCTACGCCAGCCGGGCCGGACTCGTACCCGGTTTGGGTCGTCCCGGTTCGGGCCGACCCTGGGAGTATCGGGCCGGGTCGGACCGGGCCCGAACCCCTTAGTACCGAACCTCTTCCGATCGGACGTCCATAACTTGAGCTACATGCCTTCGATCGACGAACCGTTAGTTGCGATGCGATCCTTGGATCGAGGCAGACATCTCGGTATATCACACTCAAGGTTTAGTAATACTTTGGGTTCGGACGAGTTGGTTCGTACACGAAACCAACCGGGCCCTCGGAGTGGAAACACCCATAACTTGAGCTCCGGAAGTCCGATTGACGTGTCGTCGACTTTGTTGGATTCCTCTTAGTGAGACGGATCTTTTGGATTACTCCGTCCGAGGGTTGGACACAGGTGGAGTATGGTCAGGATGGTTTTGACTTAAAAACTGACCGGGCCCCTGGGATGAAAAAGCCAATAACTTCCTGACCGGGTGTCCAATTGACGCGCCGTCTGTGACGCTGAGTTCCTGTTGACGATACAGAACTTTTAGATACATCAACTCTGGACTTGTGTCAGTTGATGTATCCGCATCTCGGATCGTGGAGCGGACCCTCCCGAACGAGCTTAATGTGTGCGAGAACCCTAGAGCTGGATGCGACTGTGACGACGACGACGACTCTACGGAGATCCTTAGTGGATTAGACGGTGACAACTACAAAACTCAGTGATCCTACGTGGATCGGTGCTACCGATCCTATGTGGGTTTGATCCTGTGTGGGTCAGCGCTCAGCGGTTCTGTGTGAACCAGCGCCTACAGATCCTATGTGGGTCTGATCCTGTGTGGGTCTTTGCGGGGGTTAGTTACCTATCGATCCTGTGTGGGTCAGATTATTTGTGGGTCATTGCGGGGGTTAGTACCTATCGGTCCTTTGTGGTTCCGACGACTTATATGAATCAGTGGAAATATCTGATCATCTCTATCATCATTCGAAGATGTATACCTGTGTGAGATGAATCCTGTTTTTCATTCTTTTGTGGATTGTGTTGTGCTATCCTGTGTGGATTTCGTTTTTCTTTCCTGTGTGGACTGGGTTATACATGGGCTCGGATGTTGGAGCCGAACTTGGAATTGATGACTTAGGTATATGTATGGGCATATACCTAAGCAGGGTCGAATGTTACTTCATGATTGTATCTTTCCTTTGTGGATTATCCTTTGTGGATTCTGGGAGACCTTCGGGGGTCTCGGGGTCTCTACTGAGTAGCTTCTACTCACCCCTGCACGGGCTATGCCCGCACTACGTTGTGTTTGTTGCAGATGACGGACAACACTGATCGTGGTTGAGGCTTGCGAAGCAGGACAGTACCTGGAGGTGGACCACTAGGCGGGACGTACTTAGAGCGGACGGTTGGACCCGAAGAGCTGTGGAGGCTATCTGTACCCACCCTTCAGGTGGGAATTCCAGTGGATGGCTCAACCTTGTACTTTACTTTTAGTTTGGGTTTGTATTCTGGCCCACATAATTTTCCACACATACTATTGTACTCAGTTTTTACTTTGTGTTTACTAATATTGCTTGCTATCTATGTGGTGTTTGATTAATTTACAAAGGAAATGCCTTCCCTTTTTACAGGGATTTACACCTTGGTACTAGTCGCCTGCCCCTGGCCTATGGAAGGCGGGCTTGGGGTAGTCACAACACGGTCCCCGAGGACAGGTCATGACAAATTGGTATCAGAGCGGTTCGGTTCTACCGCAGACTCTGATCTTTTTTCTATGTGAAGCAATAGTGTTAAGTGTATTAGGTTTGGTTATCAGTCCAGGGAGTCTAGTGTTGGTGCGGCGGCCGACATATCCGTACACCAGGGCCATGACTTCTGATTTCCCACTTAATGCACGAAAACATTGATTGCATGTGTGTTTCAAGATTTCTTTGTGATTACATTATGTCAGCTCACCAGGTATACTGTTTGACCGTGGCACACCTGTTTCTTTTCAGGATGGCCCCACGACGGCAGCCAGCTAGGGTTCCGAGAGTTGTGTGTGATGACAGCCCACCGAGCGACGAGGCCTCGGTGCAGGGCTCTTTGATAGCTGAGTCACCGAAGTTACCTCTACCCGCCGAGCCACCGACACTACCAGCCCCAGCTGCTGACGATGCACATCACCTTAGCGCACTGCATGAGTTTCAGCACCAGCAACCGTCGAGGTTCTGTGGGGAGACCGACCCCCAGGCAGCTGAGGATTGGTTGGTGGCAGTCGTACGAGTTTTTAGGTTATTGAGGACACCAGCAGACCTCATGGTGATCCTCGCAGCGAGCCTACTGCACGCGGCAGCAAGCAGATGGTGGATCTTGACACTCCAAGTGCACGAAGAGGCTTCTATCCTCTAGACAGACTTTGAGAGCCTCTTCTACTCGGAGTTCATCCCAGCCAACCTTCGTGCATTGTGCATCCAGGAGCTTCTACAGCTCCGGCAGGGCAGCTTGACAGTCGCCCAGTACTCGGAGAGATTTACTAATCTCTCGCGCTACTCGATAGTCATGGTACATGACCCTTTCTTCTAACCTAGGACATTGAGCAGATACTGAGGCAGGAGATCAGAACATCGCTGATCTCCCTCAGCATTCCGACTCAGGCAGGAGTACTGGAGCGAGCCCTTCTGATCGAGAGTTTTCATGCTGAGTCTACAGCAGAGGTGAGACCCACCGTAGGGTGGAATGTAGTAGAGTCTTCTACAGCAGGAAGTCGACGGATGAATCATGGGTCCAGGCAGACCAGACCCTCAGGAAGATGACCTCAGGACAGGGGCTCAGCAGTACGGTGCACTCAGCGCGGAGCCAGTCTTTCGAAAGGCAGACAGTGCTACGCATGCGGCGGACAGGGCCACGTGGCTCGTGACTGCCCGACCCGCCATGCCGAGGAGCAGCAGGTGGTTGAGGGGCCACCGAGGTAGAGGCAGAGGGTCGACTGTTGTGGTCTGAAAGGAGCAGGCAGACGAGGCAGGGGAGCTGGCCGAGTAGCAGGTGGTGGGCGACACTTTGAGTCCCTACAACCACCACCACCAGGAGGTCCACCCCGACCAAAGGGAGCTAGCGTGTAGAGACAAGCACAGCTCTAGGCAGCGGAGGCCTATGACCACGGTGCACCCGAGATGATTCGAGGTACAATCTGTGTCTATTCCTCCCTTACTGTAGTTCTTATAGACACAGGAGTGAGTCACTCTTTCATAGCCGCTGCCCTTGTACGGAGCACGGAGATTCCGACGGAGCCGTTGGCTCGATCTTTACGGCTATAGACTCATACGGGAGAAGAATCGACGATTACACACTGGTGCCGGTAGTGTGAGATTACTCTAGGAGGAGAGATCTTCGGCTGGGATCTTCTTGTAGCGGCGATGAGGACTTACGATGTCGTCTTGGGCATGGATTGGTTATCTACAGTCCATGCTCGGATTGACTGTATTAGGCACAAGATGCGATGTGTACGCAACGATGGTAGTAGGTTCACCTTCACCGGTGAAAAGGGAGCCTTTGCAGCACATGATAGACTCTCGCAGAGGAGAGGACAACCCATCACTCATCAGTTGAGTAGCCTTATCCTAGGAGGAGTTGATGTGCAAAGTCCTGGTTTCCCTGTAGTGGTGGATCAGTATGCAGAAGTTTTCCCTGACGACGTCCCAGGGCTACCTCCTCGCAGAGAGGTAGACTTTTATATTTACTTGTACCCCGGGACATCCCTGATATTGACTCCAGCGTATCGGATGGCCCCTGCTGAGCTTCGAGAGCTACGGGTACAGTTGGAGGACTTGCAGGGCAAGGGATTCATCCGACCCAGTGTTTCACCCTGGGCTTCGCCGATTTTGTTCGCCAAGGAGTACGGGAGTTTGCGACTTTGTGTCGACTATCGTCGCCTGAACCAGGTGACAGTGAGGAACAACTATCCTCTACCGAGGACTGATGACCTCTTAGATCAGGTCAAGGGAGCACGGTGTTTCTCGAAGATAGACCTCAGGTCTGGCTATCATCAGCTCAGATTTCATGATGAGGACGTGCAGAAGACGGCCTTCAGGTGTCGATATGGCCACTATGAGTTCTTGCTTATGCCATTTGGCATAGCCAATGCTCCAGAAGTGTTCATGGCCATCATGAATAGGATCTTTTAGGCAAACCTCAATCGATTTGTCATTGTCTTCATTGATGACATTTTTATTTACTCGACCACTGAGGAGGAGCACGCCTACCACTTTCGGGTTGTACTAGACACACTACGAGAGCACCAGCTTTATAGAAAGCTCTCGAAGTGTCAGTTCTGGATACGCGTGGTCCACTTATTGGGGAACGTCATCTCTAAGGTGGGAGTTGCGGTGGATCCCGCGAAGATCGAGGCAATGATATCTTGGGAGACACCCAGGAGCGTGATGGAGGTGCGGAGTTTCTTGGGGCTAGCTGGATACTATCGAAGGTTTGTGTTAGACTTCTATAGAGTTGCGACACCACTCTCAGCTTTGAAAAATAAGGGAAACCCCTTTGTGTGGTCAGACAGATGTCAGCAGAGCTTCCAAGAGCTGAGACAGATATTGACCAGCACATCTATCTTGAGGTTGCCGGAGGAGGGAGTAGGGTACATAGTCTACTGCGATTCATCAGGGAATGGACTCGGATGTGTCCTGATGCAGGAGCAGGCAGTGATCACCTATGGATCACGTCAGTTGAGGAGGCATGAGCAGAACTATGCTACCAATGACGTGGAGTTAGCAGCAGTGGTCTTTGCTATGAAAATGTGGTGACACTATATGATGAGTGAGCGCTTTACAGTCTATTCTGACCATCAGAGTCTCAGGTACATATTCTCTTAGAAGGAACGGAACCTGAGATAGTGGTGATGGCTCAAGTTCTTCCTGGACTATGACTTTGAGATAGTCTATACTCATGGGAAGGGGAATGTGGTAGCCGATGCTCTCAGCAGGAGGATGTGCATTCAGCTACTTGAGGAGGCGACAAAGTAGCTAGCCACTTTACAGATATCCTTCATGGATAGAGATATATTAGCCTTCCTTCAGTCACTCATAGTCACTCCTCCACTACTGCAGCGGGTCAGAGAGGCACAGCATGGGGATGTAGACTGTGAGATGCAGCGTGCGCAGATATCCTCAGGACAGGCACCTGATGGTGTCTCTTTATGAGGAGTGCATGATGTTCTATTCAGAGGACGTACCTTGGTACCAGTTTCTTTGCGAGAGGAGGTGCTAAGAAAGTATCACACTTCCCCTTTAGCGGTACATCCTGGAGTGGCGATGATATACCAGGATATCAGACGACAGCACTGGTGGCTAGGCATGAAGAAGGTTGTGGTAGAGTTCGTTTCTCGATGCCTCACCAGCCAGCTGGTGAAGGTAGGGCACCAGGTACCAGCAGGCTTCGTACAACCCTTGGAGGTCCCGGAGTGGAAGTGGGACGGGATATTTATGGACTTCGTGACTATACTTCCACACACTTTCAGAGGTCAGGACTCCATTTGGGTGTTTCTCGACCAACTCACCAAGTCAGCTCACTTCTTACCCATCAGAGAGCAGAGATCAGTGGAGAGATTGGGACGGATTTACATTTAGGAGATTGTATAGCTTCACGGTGTTCCATCATCTATCGTTTCCGATTGAGATGCTCGCTTTACTTCCCGGCTTTGGAAGGGGTTGCAGGAGGCGTTCGGGACGCAGCTACGTCTGAGCACTGCCTTTCACCCTCAGATGGATGGTCATACGGAGTGGACCATTCAGACTCTCGAGGACATGCTCCGCGCATGTGTCCTCGACTTTGGTCGTAGCTGGGAGGAGCACCTACCCTTGGTGGAGTTCGCATACAACAACAGCTACCACTCCACCATCGGGATGGAACCATACGAGGTGTTGTACGGCTGACCTTGCAGATCTCCTCTGTGCTGGACAGACCCTGGGGAGTCAGCACTTGTGGGACCAGAGATGGTCCAGGCCACGACAGAGAATGTCCGGATCATCCAAGAGCAGATGAGGACAGCTCAGAGCCAACATAAGTCCTATGCTGACAGGAGGCGGAGGCCAGTAGAGTTTGAGGATGGAGACCACGTCTTCTTGCGTGTCTCACCTCGACGTGGATTACAGATATTTGACCGAGGCGGCAAGTTGTCTCCACGCTTCATTGGACCATTCCAAGTCCTCAGCAGGATTGGCGAGGTGGCTTCTCGCCTGGCTCTACCACCTCAGTTGCATCTGGTGCACGACGTCTTCCACGTATCTCAGCTGAGGAGATACGTGCAAGACCCGACACATATCATTGACCATGGGGAGTTGGACGTTGATGATGGGGAAACTTTTGTGGAGGTCCCAGTGGAGATCGAGGATCGATAAGAGCGGGTCCTATGTGGATGGTCGATTCCTCTAGTGCACATCATATGGCAGCACATGAATCTCCAAGAGAGCACTTGGGAGCGGGAGGCTCCAATGCATGCTCAGTTCCCACATTTGTTTCCCTAGTTATGAAGTATCTTTACGGGGATGTAAAGCCCTGAGGTGGGAGTAATGTAAAGACCCGTAAAATTCAAGGAAAATTTTTTCTTAATTTTCTTTGGGATTTTACAAGAACATAGTTTCTGACGGCACTTGATTCTGAGGCCCGGTGTGCCTGATATTTCTATCCTAAGTTTATCTTGGGTACGTTCAGTGAATGAACGAGTGGGAATTTCTATCCTTTCAACCGGTGCTCGGAATCGAATTCCAAGGGAACTGATGGATTCACAGTGCCGGTAATTTCTTTAGGAACACCTTTTCCAGAGTTGCGTTTTCACGAGATAAATTGATAAAAATTGTGGAAGTTAAAATAAAAATTTAACTACAATTTTCATTTTACTCTAAGTGGTTTAAAGCTTGGGGCGGAAGTTGGGGAAAACCACCCAACTTCCATTTGGAGGTTATGAAGGTAGTGGGGCCCACACGAACCCTACCCCTTCACATTCTCTAACCTTCCATAACCTTTCATTAAATTTGAAAACTTGTCATAATTAATTATGTGGATTAATTCAAACTTTTGAATTTCAAACCTTAAGTTTTGTTAATAAAATATGTAAGGGGCTTATTTTATTCTGGGTTGGAGGCTTGTTGCTTGAGAGCTTTTGGGAGGAATGCTAAGGGAGACTTGAGTTTCTTCATCCTCTTCGTCGAAGAACACGAAAAACGCGAAGAATGCCGGATTCCTTGGAGGTCGACGTCTCCTTTCACGACATCTCCTCATGTGACGCCTCTTCCTGCGATGGTTATCTCCGCAACGAATCCTCACCCAACTAGTTCAACGAGGTAGGTGTTATTTTATTTTTGGTCGTGATTTCTACCTTGACGTTATTCGTGAATTATGACCATTTGCTATCGATTAACGAGAGGGGGCCATACCGCACAAACACGGCCGACCCTCCTCCCTTATTTATGTTGTTGTTTCTATTGAGGATTGAAATGGGAATGGTGTGGTGTCATCGCACCGCACGGGATCGTGCGACAAGGAATGCGCAGCACCGTCACGCCGTGCTGTGAAATCGAACAAGGACGCACCGCCATCGCGCCGCATCAGAGAAAACCAAAGACACCGCGGCTAGAGCGGGGCCGCGGTGGAGGGGCGCGGCACCGTCACATCACGCCAGACGTACCAAGTCCACGGTTGGTTCCGGGCTGCGGCGGAGCAGGGAGACCGGTGGCCGGTTCCGGGCCGCCGGCGTCGGAACAAGGGGGGACCAACCGTCGCCGGTCCGTGGTGGCAGAATCCGGCCGACCAGAGCGGGCCGACCAGACAAGGGAAGGCCGGTGGTTACAAACCCCCAGTGGCCAGCTCAAGCAGACCCCATAATGGGGGTCGCGGTTACAAAGCCAGGGGGAAGGCGCCCCCACTTCAAACGGCTCTACCGTTTCGCCGAGCGCCTGGCCAGCGCGCCCAGCGCGCCGCGCCCAGGCCGGGCCTGGCTGCGCCCAAGCGGGCCAGACCTGGACCCGGTTCGGGCCGACCCGAGGAGTATCGGGCCGGGTCGGACCAGGCCCGAACCCCTTAGTACCGAACCTCTTCCGGCCGGACGTCCATAACATGAGCTACGTGCCCACGATCAATGCACCGTCTGTTGTGATGTGATCCTTGGATCGAGATGGACATTTTTGTATAACAAAATCAAGGTTTCGGAATAATTTGGGTTTGGCCGAGTTGGTTCGTACACGAAACCAACCGGGCCCTCGGAGCGGAAATGCTCAAACCTGAGCTCCGGACGTCTGATTGACATGCCGTCGACTTTGTTGGATTTCTCTTAGTGAGACGGATCTTTTGGCTTACTCCACCCAAGGTTTGGACGCAGGTGGAGTACGGTTGGGATGGTTTTGACTTAAAAACCAACCGGGCCCCTGGGACGAAAAAGCCAATAACTTCTGGACCGGGCGTCTGATTGACGCGCCGTCTGTGATGCTGAGTTCCTGTTGACGATATGGAACTTTTGGATACATCAACTCCAGACTTGTGTCAGTTGATGTATCAGCCTCTAGGATCGTGGAGCGGACCCTCCCAAACGAGCTTCTGTGTGCGGGAACCCTAGAACTGGCTACAACTGTGACGACGATGACGACTGTACGGATATCCTTAGTGTATTCGACAGCGATGACTACAACACTCAGCGATCCTACGTGGATCCGTACTACCGATCCTTTGTGGGTCTGATCCTGTGTGGGTCTGCGCTCAGCGGTTCTGTGTGAGCTAGTGCCTACAGATACTGTGTGGGTCCGTTCCTGTGTGGGTCTTTGCGGGGGTTAGTTACCTATCGATCCTGTATGGGTCAGATCCATTGTGGGTCATTGCCGGGGTTAGTACCTATCGATCCTTTGTGGGTCCGACGACATAGATGAATCAGTGGAAATATCTGATCATCTCTATCGTCATTCGAAGAAGTATACCTGTGTGAGCTAAATCCTGTTTTGCTTTCCTTTGTGGATTGTGTTGTGCTATCCTGTGTGGATTTATTTTTTCTTTCCTATGTGGGCGGAGTTGTACTTGGGCTCAGATGTTGGAGCCAAACTTGGAATTGATGACTTAGGTATATGTATGGGCATATACCTAAGAAGTGTTGAATGTTACTTCATGATTGTATCTTTACTTTGTGGATTCTGGAAGACCTTTGGGGGTCTCGAGGTCCCTACTGAGTAGCTTATACTCACCCCATCACGGGCTATGCCCGCACTACGTTGTGTTGGTTGCAGACAAAGGACAGTGCTGATCATGGTTGAGGCTTGGGGAGCAGGACGGTACCTGGAGGTGGACCACTAGGTGGGACGTACTCATAGCGGACAGTTTGACCCGAGGAGCTGTGGAGGCTATCTATACCCACCCTTCAGGTGGGACTTCCAGTGGACGGATCCATGTTTTACTTTACTTTCAGTTTGGTTTTGTATTCTGGCCCACTTACTTTTCCGTACTTACTATTGTACTCAGTTTTTACTTAGTGTTTACTACTACTATTTGATTGCTCTGTGGTGTTTGTTTACTTTACAAAGGCAATGCCTTCCCTTTTTACCGGGATCTACGCCTTGGTGTTGGTCGCTAGCCCCTGGCCCATGGAAGGCGGGCATGGGGTAGTCACGGCACGGGCCCCGAGTAAGGGTCGTGACATGACGGGTGGAGCCCGCTATAGCTCCTCGATGCATCGTTAGGGCTCATGAGACAAATTAGTGTCTTAGCATGAGGCCTTGACAAAATTTTATTTTTAGTCTTGGCATAAGGCCTTGACTACGTGGTTATGATAGTCTGGAATTATGCATTTCATCATTATGAAAGTGGTTATTGATATTTCATGTGATTATTCGACTAGTAGAATATCCATGTGAATAAGTAAATGGAATTATTTCATTTTACTTTTTCCAAATTATGTTGAAGTTCAACTTTAAATGGCTTTTGTTTTAGTTATACTGTAACACCCGAGATTATTATGAGTAATATTTTGTTTTTTATATATCATCAAAAGAATCTTTCACTACATACTAGCTTGGCTTACTTTACACGCAATCGCGACCTTCCTCGATAGCTTGCGTCGTACGCAATACCGAGTTTCACTAAACAACGATATGCTATTAAAATATTATTAAAACTAGACGTTATGAATAGTAATAACCACTTTTTGAAATTTTATAACTTTTATTTTTTAAAATGGACTTCATTTTTGGATTCGGAATACCGAAATTAGCCTAGGGTGAAATTTTGGTATTTTTCTAAAAACTTTCAATTTTTGATGGATAGTGAAACCACTAAGTGGTAGGTTAAAAACTGAATTTTGCATAAAACTTAATTTTACCGCTTCTGTGAATGGAATTTCGAAAATCCGACAGACACGGTTGATATCAGTAAGTAAAATGTAATTCAATGTGATAAAAATAATTTTTGGTGAATAGTAACTTTTTACTTTTTTTACCGCGGTTAATAGTAAATACGGTAACTAAGGGTAAATATGATATTACTATTACCATAACACATATCCTAATTCTATTGGATAAGTGTAATTCGACCAAAAACAACCTTATGAATAAAATATTACCATTTAGGCCCACTTGGGTTAGATTAGGACATTTATTATTAATTTATTTAAAGAAGGGTTAAAATAGTTAAAATCAATGTTTAATAAGTAAATCATTTTTAATATGGGGTTATACATAAGATAAATTCGACTATAAATATTCATTATAAATCTAAAAAGATTTCCTACATAATGGTATTTTATTTATAATTTTTAGACATTAAATAATTTAATTTATTTATGACACAATTACGATGCAGTAATTATCTTATTTATGAAATATTGACATAATTGATGTTATAAACACCAAAATAAATGTAATTTGAGACTTTTTATGAATTGCACAAATTTTCTA
This sequence comes from Viscum album, assembly GCA_963277665.1. Lineage (NCBI taxonomy): Eukaryota > Viridiplantae > Streptophyta > Magnoliopsida > Santalales > Viscaceae > Viscum > Viscum album. The sequence goes on from OY728157.1 coordinate 1,388,263,721, forward strand.
GGTTACTATGATATATTAGTGTTGATTTAATCAACTTTGTTCTAACATATAATTCTGTTATGACTTTCACAAAAATCATATATCAAATAGTGTCAAAATTGACAAAAAATAGTTTTTAAATCAAATATTATATTATTAATTGTTATTTTATTCCTAAAAATCTAAGGTTAGGCCAAATGACTTAGATAAGGATATATATATTAATAATAAACAATTTGGGGTTCGTTTGGCAAGTTATAGTAAGTGTATTAACCATATAGTGAAAGAAAACAAAAAGACATGGTAAAAGTTAAATTATTTAACTTAGAGTTAAATCTAATTGATAAGGTTAAAATAATACCCTAAACTCGTCTAAATCCTATTGGTTGATAGGATTTCGACCCTTCCCCACATTAGCTTCTAAATAAGACCCTTTGGAACCATTATAAACTGATTTTGACTTTAATATAAAATAATATTTTGAGATATTCCTAAGGTGCCCCTCTCCTCCCTTATAAAAGGGCACCTCCTCCCCCTCCTCCTCACACCAAATTGAGCACTCAAGCTCGGCCAACCCCTGCCATTTTCTCCTCTCCACTTCCCTAGAATAATCCTAGAGGTCCTGGTCTTCTTCAAATACCAATATTAGTTCCCTATGTGGAGGATTCAAAGAATCGTTCCAAAGAAGAGGTAATATCCATTACCGATCTTTTCAATTTCATTGTTCTTCAACTTCTTCTTCTTTAGTTGTTTCATGATAAAGTAATAACAGCAGTATTAATTACATACTGATATGTTATTATAAATATGAAACAACCCTAATTCACCTTCTATCCATCCTATGGAAAAATGAAATCACCGCGCGTGCGTACGTACGGAATACCGTCTCCACGCCGTGGTGTAATCTATTTTCCACCATCACTTTACAAGGATGGGTATAATGGTGTAATGAGTAACTATTTATGATTATTATAAAGTTATAATGATACTGAAATAATATATATATATACTCCAATACAATTCCACGATCATAGGAACGATATCATCACTCGTGCGTACATACGGAATACCGTCTCCACGATGTGAAGCAAGTCGTTCTACATGATCATCATTACATAATAATTATATAAATGAATTGAATGAATAAATATGATATATGTTACACTAATACCATTCTGGATATAAGGTATCTATAACCTTAAAATAAGAATAAGAATTTATTCGGCAAAACACGCATAAGAACAAAAGGCAATAAAGACCCGAGTAACAAGTAACAATGAAATATTACTAACAAGAAGATAAGAATATGACCATATATGATATCATATCAATATGTATGATTCTGGAATAAGTCAATAACATTATTTAAACCATTATACATGAGCTTCGGACACGTACAAAGCAAATCGGACCTAAGGTAAGGGAAATATCACAATCTCATTTTTATCCGAGATTGTTTATTCGTAAGTATTTACTGGGGTGTATTTTATCATCCACATCCATGTTTCATCAATATGTAATATTATTTACATCCACCTACAATTTTTTAAATCCATTTTTACCCTTCGGTGAGTTTTTAGTAATATGTATGAAAGGAATCTTTTGTCGTTTTTCTTACGAGGTACTTTTTGACTTTTCCGACAAAAGTACGAAGAATGTTTTTTTAACTTATACGGCATGAATGGATTTTTAAAACATTATTTCCAAGAAGCTTCCTTTACAAGTTTTCAAGTTTATTTTTAATCAACTTCTTTAAGTTTAAAATTTTATGACATTTTAAGAAAGGAAAAGTATTTTTTAAAGTAGAAAGGATATTTTCCTCAAGAATGGAGTTCAAATGTTTTATCAAAATTATTTTCCATATACGATAATATAGGGTTCTGTTTTTATCCCTATTATTACATTGATTTGATTATGTTTTGAGGAAATTATTTTCATGAAGTCATTTACCTTATATGATTTGTTTTATGATGTCATGATGTTTCAATAATTCTATTTTTGTTACATGTGTTATGCGATGATGTACGATTATGTGGCACACATAAGAAAGGATTCATTATAAGATGGGTGGGACCTATATCTCCCTCCAATGAATTGGGTAAAGATTTTATATCTCATGATATAGACATGGCTGGAACGGAAGGTTATTTCGGTTCAGTGATACAGGACTGAAACGAGGAGTGAACTCGGTTCAGAAAGGGACTTTGTCCACTAAGATAGTCTTGGCAATGAGTCATGACTAACAAGAAATGATTTTCCATGATTATGTGTGCATGCCACAATGTTTAAAGTTTCATGTTATGATTATGGGGATCTCATTTTCACTTCTATGATTTATTCCATGTTAAGATATTATGATCTCTTTTGCAGGTTATGATTTTCAAAAAGATATGATATGATTTTTATTTCCTTTATTTGCCCTTGCCGAGAATTTGAGCTCACCCTTTTATGTTTTCTTTTCCCCAGGTCAGGAAGATGGATATTAAGTAAAATATGCTAAAAGGTACCCTAGATATGATGAAATAAATGGGAGACACTGTAGAAGATTTATGAACCAGTTGTTTATGTTTCCCAGTTTCTAAAGACACTATACCTATACTGTCCTTTGTGGTTTTGTTATATGTTGTAATAAGTGTGCTTCAATTTTGAAGTATTAACAATGTATGTAAAGTATGGGTCGTTATAGTTGGTATCAGAGGAAAGGTATAGTCAACCTTTGGAAACTAGGATGTGAAATCCTTAGTAAGAACCCTAAGGATAAGTCTAAGCCTAGAACACAATCTTAGTGTTTTAGAAATGGCCATGAATACCCTAGGATAAAACATTAAGTGTGAAATTTTATCCTTGATTATGTGGTTTTCCTATTATAATTAGTGTTGCTCACACTATTCTTCTTGGTTTTAGTCAATGGCTGGAACCCGAAGGAACCGTGTTAATGCGGAATGCGATGGGCAATGCAATGGTTGTCCCCCTGAGAAACCAAACGATATGGGAGCTGGAATGCAAAATCTTGTAGCCATGATCACACAACTTTCTCAAGCTATGAATCATGTAGGACTTCCAAACGAGCAAAGGAAGGAGAAACATTCTGTTGAATCCTTCATGAGGCAGCGTCCACCTTCTTTCAGTGGGTCTACTAATCCATTAGTTGCTGAACAATGGATTAGTACTACTGAAAAGATATTTTCAGTTCTTCAATGTTCTGAACATGATAAAGTCATCCTAGAAGTGTATCGTTTGGAAGGAGATGCTGATCAATGGTGGAATCTTATTAAGAATACGAGGCAAAGGGATGAAATTGAGTCTATGGAATGGGACGAGTTCAAGAACTTATTTTTCAATAAGTACTTCCCTCGTATTCTCCGAACAAAGATGGAGAAAGAGTTTCTTGAACTGAAGCAAAGGGATGATAAATATGTTGGTACCTATGAAGAAAATTTTACAAGACTTGCAAGGTACGCTTCTGGTATTATTATCCAACCAGAGAGTAAGATCGATCGATTCTTTAGTGGCTTAAAACCAAGTCTTCGAAGGGCGTTAGCCATAAGGGACTTCAATAGCTACGAGGAAATCGTTCGATGTGCTCTCAAAGTCAAGATAGAGATTGGAGTAACCCATCAGTCACATGGGTTTGATAAGAAGAGGAAGATGGAATTCAAAGGAAAATCTAAAGAGCACACTGAAAAAGAAGATGAACTTTCCCTTATGCTCAAAGTGTGGAAAGAAACATGGAGGGAGTTGTCTTAAAGGGACAAGTAAATGTTTTAAATGTGGAAAGGAAGGTCATCGGGCATTTGAATACCGCAATAATGGGAAGAAGATGTCTAATGATGCAAACAAAGGAAGGGATACACAGAATGAACCTACTACACTTCAATGTTTCAAGTGCAAGGAGATGGGGCATTATGCCAATCAATGCCCAAATCCAAGGGTTGATGATGATGGTCGACGTCAACAAAATCTTAAGGCTAAAGACAAAGGAAAGTCACATGCAATTTCTATCAGCGATGTGGAGTACGATAACGAAGTGGTGAAAGGTACACTTACCATCCACTCTAATGTAGAAAATTTTTTATTTGATTCTGGATCCACCCACTCTTTTATTTCTGAAAAATTTTCTAAGGGTATCACCGTACTACCTCAACAATTAGATGTTGAGTTAGCTGTGACAACACCTAATGGCACAACAGTCGCATCAAAAGTTTATAATTCTTCTCCGATCAAAGTTTGTGGGAAAGTGCTTCCTGCAAATCTTGTGACCCTTCCTTTAGTGGAATTTTATGTGATTCTTGGCATGGATTGGCTTTCTCTACATGGAGCTCATATCAATTCCCAAAGAAGGGAAGTGACATTTCATATTCCAGATCAATCTACGATCGTCTATCAATGCAAGGATGAACATAACCTTCCAGTGAAAATTTCTTCCATCTTATGGGTATTGATTCCACTAAATGAAGGTTATTTATCTCAAATGGTTGGTGAGAAACTCATGATTAAGAATATGCCCATTGTACGGGAGTTTGATGATGTATTTCCGGAGGAATTACCGGGTCTTCCACCAAATCGTGAAGTTGAGTTTTCAATAGAACTCGTACCGGGCGCTTTTCCAATTTCAAAGACACCTTATAGAATGGCACCAATTGAGTTGCAGGAATTGAATAAGCAACTCCAAGAGAATCTTGATAAGGGATTCATACGTCCTAGTGCGTCACCTTGGGGATCACCTGTTCTATTTGATAAGAAGAAAGATGGATCAATGAGACTCTGCATTGATTATCGAGAACTTAACAAGATCACTATCAAGAACAAATATCCTCTCCCACGCATTGATGACTTATTTGACCAACTACGCGGAGCTCAATACTTTTCCAAGATTGATCTTCGTTCAGGGTATCATCAATTAAGGGTCAAAAGGGAGGATATACCAAAGACGGATTTCTGTACAAGGTATGGACACTATGAATTTATAGTGATGCCATTTGGTCTTACTAATGCCCCTGCTATCTTCATGGATCTAATGAATAGAGTCTTTAGAGACTATCTTGATCAATTTGTGGTAGTTTTTATAGACGATATTCTTGTCTATTCAAAGAGAAAGGAAGAGCATGAAGATCACTTGAGAATTATATTGAAGACCCTGAGAAAGGAGAAGCTTTATGCCAAATTTACCAAGTGTGAATTTTGGCTTCAAAAAGTTGCATTTTTGGGTCACATAATCTCAAAAGAGGGGATATCTGTGGATCCAGCAAAAACAGAGGTTAACGAAAGATGGTCAAGACCAACAATAGTAACTGAGATCCTATGTTTTCTTGGTTTGGATGGATATTATTGACGTTTTGTAAAGGATTTTTCACGATTATCTAATCCACTCACCAAGTTGCTCGGAAAGGAGTTAAGTTTGTTTGGACAGAGGAATGTGAAGAGAATTTCAAGGAGTTGAAAAGAAGGTTATCCAGTGCACATGGGCTCACACTGCCTTGTAGTGGAGAAAGGTTTGTGATCTACAGCGATGCATCCAAGAAGGGATTGGGGTGTGTTCTTATGAAAAATTATATGGTGATAGCTTATTCCTCACGACAGTTGAAAATCCATGAGAAGAATTACCCAACTCATGATTTGGAGTTGGCTGCGGTAACCTTTGCATTAAAGATTTGGAGGCGTTACCTTTATGGTGAAAGGTGTGATATTTATACTGATCATAAAAGTTTAAAGTATATTTTCACACAAAAGGAGTAGAATATGCGTCAAAGAAGATGGTTGGAGCTGATTAAGGATTACGACTTCTAAATCCATTACCACCCTGGGAAAGCAAACAAGGTGGCAGATGCATTAAGTCGACAAGACCATGCTAGTTTATCCATGATGAGGATCACAAAGGATCCAATATTTATGTATTTACAAAGGATGGATCTTGGAATTACAATGGAAGGGAAAAAATCTTATCTTTCTCAAATGAATGTTCAACCATCTATACATGCGAAGATTAAGGAGGCACAGAAAGAAGATGTCGAGTTACAAAAAAGGTGAGAAATGTTCCTGAATTCAACCTTGATTGTGATGGGATAATAATGTTCAGGAATCGGGTTTGTGTTCCTCCCATCCCCGAATTAAAGAAGGAGCTGCTGGATTAGGCTCATAGTTCTTCATTCTCTATTCATCCTGGAAGCACGAAGATGTATAGGGATCTGAAAGAGTACTTCTGGTGGGATGGAATGAAAGGAGATGTTGCTGAATATGTCTCTCGATGCTTGGTTTGTCAACAAGTTAAAGCTGAGAGACAGAAGTCTAAGGGGATGTTACAACCATTACCCATACCCGAATGGAAATGCGAAACCATCACTATGGACTTTGTCACAGGACTTCCTAAAACATCCAAAGGCAATAATGCTATTTGGGTCATAGTTGATCGTCTTACAAAGTCTGCACACTTCATTGCTATTAGAGAGGATTTCTCACTAGATCCGCTTTCCAGGATATATGTAAAGGAAGTGGTAAGATTGCATGGAGTACCACTTTCTATTATATCTGATCAGGATCCGAGATTTACCTCGATGTTCTGGCGAAGTCTTCAGCATACTCTGGATATAGAGTTGAGTTTCAGCGCTGCTTATCATCCCCAGACAGACGGTCAGTCTGAGAGAACAATTCAAACCCTAGAAGATATGTTGAGAGCTTTCTCTATGGATTTCAAAGGAGGTTGGGATCAACACCTACCTTTGGTGGAATTTTCTTATAATAATTTCTTTCACTCCAGTATTCAGATGGCTCCTTATGAAGATCTCTATGGAAAGAAATGCAGGACTCTAACTTGCTGGGATGAAGTTGGGGAAAGAAAGCTGTTAGGACCTGATCTCGTTGATGAAATGGCAGAAAAGGTTAGATCTATTCAACAACACATAAGAGCAGCTCAGAGTCGACAGAAAAGTTATGCTGGCAACCGAAGAAAAGACCTAGAGTTTGAAGTGGGTGATAAAGTGTTCTTACGAATATCTCCCTGGAAGAGGGTTATGAGATTTGGAAAGAAGGGGAAGTTGAGCCCTAGATATATCGGTCCTTTCGAAATACTAGATCGTGTTGGGAAGGTAGCTTACGGATTGGCGCTTCCACCGAATCTCTCTCAAGTTCATGATGTGTTCCATGTATCTCTCCTGAGAAAGTACATACCTGATCCTTCACATGTACTCAGCTCAGAAGTTGTACCACTAGAGCAAGATCTTCCTTACGAAGAACAACCGACAGAGATTCTGGATCGTAGCGAAAAAGTCCTACGAAATAAGACCACTCGATTGGTGAAAGTTTTATGGAGGAACCACCAACTTGAAGAAGCTACATGGGAGCTTGAGGATATGATGAGGGAGAAGTATCGTCATCTGTTTGTTACAAAGTGACGAATTTCGAGGGAGAAATTCTTTTTAAGGGGGGTAGAATGTAACACCCGAGATTTTTATGAGTAATATTTTGTTTTTTATATATCATCAAAGGAATCTTTCACTACATACTAGCTTGTCTTACTTTACACGCAATCGCGACCTTCCTCGATAGCTTGCGTCGTACGCAATACCAAGTTTCACTAAACAAAGATATGCTATTAAAATATTATTAAAACTAGCCTTTATGAATAGTAATAACCAGTTTTTGAAAATTTATAAATTTTATTTTTTAAAATGGACTTCATTTTTGGATTCGGAATACCGAAATTAGCCTAGGGTGAAATTTTGGTATTTTTCTGAAAACTTTCAATTTTTGATGAATAGTGAAACCACTAAGTGGTAGGTTAAAAACTGAATTTTGCATAAAACTTAATTTTACCGCTTCTGTGAATGGAATTTCAAAAATCTGACAGACACGGTTGATATCATTAAGTAAAATGTGGTTCAATGAGATAAAAATAATTTTTTGGTGAATAGTAACTTTTTACTTTTTTTACCACGGTTAATAGTAAATAGGGTAACTAAGGGTAAATATGATATTACTATTACCCTAACACATGTCCTAATTCTATTGGATAAATGTAATTCTACCAAAAACATCCTTATGAATAAAATATGACCATTTAGGCCCACTTGGGTTAGATTAGGACATTTATTATTAATTTATTTAAAGAAGTGTTAAAATAGTTAAAATCAAAGTTTAATAAGTAAGTCATTTTTAATATGGGGTAATACATAAGATAAATTCGACTATAAATATTAATTAGAAATCTAAAAAGATTTCCTACATAATGGTATTTTATTTATAATTTTTAGACATTAAATAATTTAATTTATTTATGACACAATTATGATGCAGTAATTATCTTATTTATGAAATATTGACATAATTGATGTTATAAACACCAAACTAAATGTAATTTGTTACTTTTTATGAATTACACAAATTTTATAGGTTAATATGATATATTAGTGTTGATTTAATCAACTTTTTTCTAACATATAATTCTGTTATGACTTTCACAAAAATCATATATCAAATAGTGTCAAAATTGACACAAAATAGTTTTTAAATCAAATATTATATTATTAATTGTTATTTTATTCCTAAAAATCTATGGTTCGGCCAAATGACTTAGATAAGGATATATATATTAATAATAAACAATTTGGAGTTCGTTTGGCATGTTATAGTAAGTGTATTAACCATATAGTGAAAGAAAACAAAAAGACATGGTAAAAGTTAAATTATTTAACTTAGAGTTAAATCTAATTGATAAGGTTAAAATAATACCCTAAACTTGTCTAAATCCAATTGGTTGATAGGATTTTGACCCTTCCCCACTTTATCTTAGAAAAAAGACCCTTTGGAACCACTATAAACCGATTTTGACTTTAATATAAAATAATATTTTGAGATATTCCTAAGGTGCCCCTCTCCTCCCTTATAAAAGGGCACCTCCTCCCCCTCCTCCTCACACCAAATTGAGCACTCAAGCTCGGCCAACCCCTACCATTTTCTCCTCTCCACTTCCCTAGAATAATCCTAGAGGTCCTGGTCTTCTTCAAAGGCAAATATTAGTTCCCTAAGTGGAGGATTCAAAGAAGCGTTCCAAAGAAGAGGTAATATCCATTACCGATCATTTCAATTTCATTCCTCTTCAAATTCTTCTTCTTTAGTTGTTTCATGATAAAGTAATAACATCAGTATTACTTACATACTGATATGTTATTATAAATATGAAACAACCCTAATTCACCTTCTATCCATCCTACGGAAAAATGAAATCACCGCGCGTGCGTACGTACGGAATACCGTCTCCACGCCGTGGTGTAAACTATTTTCCACCATCACTTTACAAGGATGGGTATAATGGTGTAATGAGTAACTATTTATGATTATTATAAAGTAATATTGATACTGAAATAATATATATATATACTCCAATACAATTCCACGATCATAGGAACGATATCATCACTCGTGCGTACGTACCGAATACCGTCTCCACGATGTGAAGCGACTCGTTCTACATGATCATCATTACATAATAATTATATAAATGAATTGAATGAATAAATATGATATATGTTACACTAATACCATTCTGGATATAAGGTATCTATAACCTTAAAAGAAGATTAAGAATTTATTCGGCAAAACACGCATAAGAACAAAAGGCAATAAAGACCCGAGTAACAAGTAACAATGAAATATTACTAACAAGAAGATAAGAATATGACCATATATGATATCATATCAATATGTATGATTCTGTAATAAGTCAATAACATTATTTAAACCATTATACAGGAGCTTCGGACACGTACAAAGAAAATCGGACCTAAGGTAAGGGAAATATCAGAATCTCATTTTTATCTGAGATTGTTTATTCGTAAGTATTTACTAGGGTGTATTTTATCATCCACATCCATGTTTCATCAATATGTAATATTATTTCCATCCACCTACAATTGTTTAAATCCATTTTTACCCTTCGGTGAGTTTTTAGTAATATGTATGAAAGGAATCTTTTGTCGTTTTTCGTACGAGGTACTTTTTGACTTTTCCGACAAAAGTACGAAGAATGTTTTTTTAACTTATACGGCATGAATGGATTTTTAAAAAATTATTTCCAAGAAGCTTCCTTTACATGTTTTAAAGTATATATTTAATCAACTTCTTTTAGTTTAAAATTTTATGACATGTTAAGAAAGGAAAAGTATTTTTTGAAGTAGAAAGGATATTTTCCTCAAGAATGGAGTTCAAATGTTTTATCAAAATTAATTTCCATCTACGATAATATAGGGTTCTGTTTTTATCCCTATTATTACATTGATTTGATTATGTTTTGAGGAAATTATTTTCATGAAGTCATTTACCTTATATGATTTTTTTATGATGTCATTATGTTTCAAGAATTCTATTTTTGTTACATGTGTTATGCGATGATGTATGATTATGTGGCACACATAAGAAAGGATTCATTATAAGATGGGTGGGACCTATATCTCCCTCCAATGCATTGGGTAAAGATTTTATATCTCATGAGATAGACATGGCTGGAACGGAAGGTTATTTTGGTTCAGTGATACAGGACTGAAACGAGGAGTGAACTCGGTTCAGAAAGGGACTTTTTCCACTAAGATAGTCTTGGAAATGAGTCATGACTAACAAGAAATGATTTTCCATGATTATGTGTGCATGCCAAAATGTTTAAAGTTTCATGTTATGATTATGTGGATCTCATTTTCACTTCGATGATTTATTCCATGTTAAGATATTATGATCTCTTTTGCACGTTATGATTTTCAAAAAGATATGATATGATTTTTATTTCCTTTATTTTCCCTTGCTGAGCATTTGAGCTCACCCTTTTATGTTTTCTTTTCCCCAGGTCAGGAAGATGGATATTAAGTAAAATATGGTAAAAGGGACCCTAGATATGATGAAATAAATGGGAGACACTGTAGAAGATTTATGAACCAGTTGTTTATGTTTCCCAGTTTCTAAAGACACTATACCTATACGGTCCTTTGTGGTTTTGTTATATGTTGTAATAAGTGTGCTTCAATTTTGAAGTATTAACAATGTATGTAAAGTATGGGTCGTTATAGATGGTATCAGAGGAAAGGTATAGTCAACCTTTGGAAACTAGGTTGTGAAAGCCTTAGTAAGAACCCTAAGGATAAGTCTAAGCATAGAACACAATCTTAGTGTTTTAGAAATGGCCATGAATACCCTAGGATAAAACCTTAAGTGTGAAATTTTATAATTGATTATGTGGTTTTCCTATTATAATTAGTGTTGCTCACACTATTCTTCTTGGTTTTAGTCAATGGCTGGAACCCGAAGGAACCGTGTTAATGCGGAATGCGATGGGAAATGCAATGATTGTCCCCCTGAGCAACCAAACGATATGGGAGCTGGAATGAAAAATCTTGTAGCCATGCTCACACAACTTTTTTCAAGATATGAATCATGCAGGACTTCCAAACGAGCAAAGGAAGGAGAAACGTTATGTTGAATCCTTCATGAGGCAGCGTCCACCTTCTTTCAGTGGGTCTACTGATCCATTAGTTGCTGAACAATGGATTAGTACTACTAAAAAGATATTTTCAGTTCTTCAATGTTCTGAACATGATAAAGTCATCCTAGCAGTGTATCGTTTAGAAGGAGATGCTGATCAATGGTGGAATATTATTAAGAATACGAGGCAAAGGGATGAAATTGAGTCTATGGAATGGGACGAGTTCAAGAACTTATTTTTCAATAAGTACTTCCCTCGTATTCTCCGAACAAAGATGGAGAAAGATTTTCTTGAACTGAAGCAAAGGGATGATGAATCTATTGGTACCTATGAAGCAAATTTTACAAGACTTGCAAGGTACGCTTCTGGGATTATTATCCAACCTAAGAGTAAGATCGATCGATTCTTTAGTGGCTTAAAACCGAGTCTTCGAAGGGCGTTATCCATAAGGGACTTCAATAGCTACGAGGAAATCGTTCTATGTGCTCTCAAAGTCGAGATGGAGATTGGAGTAACCCATCAGTCACATGGGTTTGATAAGAAGAGGAAGATGGAATTCAAAGGAAAATCTAAAGAGGACACTGAAAAGAAGATGAACTTTCCCTTATGCTCAAAGTGTGGAAAGAAACGTGGAGGGAGTTGTCTTAAAGGGACAAGTAAATGTTTTAAATGTGGAAAGAAAGGTCATCGAGAATTTGAATTCCGCGATAATGGGAAGAAGATGTCTAATGATGCAAACAAATGAAGGGATACACATAATAAACCTACTACACTTCAATGTTTCAAGTGCAAGGAGATGGGTCATTATGCCAATCAATCCCAAATCCAAGGGTTGATGATGATGGCCGACATCAAAAAAATCTTAAGGCTAAAGAAAAAGGAATGTCACATGCAATTTCTATCAGCGATGTGGAGTACGATAACGAAGTGGTGAAAGGTACACTTACCATCCAGTCTAAAGTAGCAAATGTTTTATTTGATTCTGGATCCACCCACTCTTTTATTTCTGAAAAATTTTCTAAGGGTATCACCGTACTACCTCAACAATTAGATGTCGAGTTAGCTGTGACAACACCTAATGGCACAACCGTCGCATCAAAAGTTTATAATTCTTCTCCGATCGAAGTTTGTGGGAAAGTGCTTCCTGCAAATCTTGTGATCCTTCCTTTAGTGGAATTTGATGTGATTCTTGGCATGGATTGGATTTCTCTACATGGAGCTCATATCAATTGCCAAAGAAGGGAAATCACATTTCATATTCCAGATCAATCTACGATCATCTATCAATGCAAGGATGAACATAACCTTCCAGTGGAAATTTCTTCCATATTATGGGTATTGATTCCACTAAATGAAGGTTATTTATCTCAAATGGTTGGTGAGAAACTCACGATTAAGAATATGCCCATTGTACGGGAGTTTGATGATGTATTTCTTGAGGAATTACCGGGTCTTCCACCAAATCGTGAAGTAGAGTTTTCAATAGAACTCGTACTGGGCGCTTTGCCAATTTCAAAGACACCTTATATAATGGCCCCAATTGAGTTGCAGGAATTGAAGAAGCAACTCCAAGAGAATCTTGATAAGGGATTCATACGCCCTAGTGCGTCACCTTGGGGAGCACCTGTTCTATTTGTTAAGAAGAAAGATGGATCAATGAGACTCTGCATTGATTATCGAGAACTTAACAAGATCACTATCAAGAAAAAATATCCTCTCCCACGCATTGATGACTTATTTGACCAACTACGCGGAGCTCAATACTTTTCCAAGATTGATCTTCGTTCAGGGTATCATCAATTAAGGGTCAAAAGGGAGGATATACCAAAGACGACTTTCCGTACAAGGTATGGACACTATGAATTTATAGTGATTCCATTTGGTCTTACTAATGCCCCTTCTATCTTCATAGGTCTAATAAATAGAGTCTTTAGAGACTACCTTGATCAATTTGTGGTTGTTTTTATAGACGATATTCTTGTCTATTCAAAGAGCAAGGAAGAGCATGAAGATCACTTGAGTATTATATTGAAGACCCTGAGAAAGGAGAAGCCTTATGCCAAATTTACCAAGTGTGAATTTTGGCTTCAAAAAGTTGCATTTTTGGGTCACATAATCTCAAAAGAGGGGATATCTGTGGATCCAGCAAAAACAGAGGTTATTGAAAGATGGTCAAGACCAACAACAGTAACTGAGATCCGAAGATTTCTTGGTTTGGCTGGATATTATCGACGTTTTGTAAAGGATTTTTCATGATTATCTAATCCACTCACCAAGTTGACTCAGAAATAAGTTAAGTGTGTTTGGACAGAGGAATGTGAAGAGAATTTCAAGGAGTTGAAAAGAAGGTTATCTAGTGCACCTGTGCTCACACTGCCTTGTAGTGGAGAAAGCTTTGTGATCTACAGTGATGCATCCAAGAAGGTATTGGGGTGTGTTCTTATGCAAAATGATATGGTGATAGCTTATGCCTCACGACAGTTGAAAATCCATGAGCAAAGTTACACAACTCATGATTTGGAGTTGGTTGCGGTAATCTTTGCACTAAAGATTTGGAGGCATTACCTTTATGGTGAAAGGTGTGATATTTATACTGATCATAAAAGTTTAAAGTATATTTTCACACAAAAGGAGTTGAATATGCGTCAAAGAAGATGTATGGAGCTGATTAAGGATTACGACTGCTCAATCCATTACCAACCTGGGAAAGCAAACAAGGTGGCAGATGCATTAAGTCGACAAGACCATGCTAGTTTATCCATGATGAGGATCACAAAGGATCCAATATTTATGGATTTACAAAGGATGGATCTTGGAATTATAATTGAATGGGAAAAATCTTATCTTTCTCAAATGAATGTTCAACCATCTATACATGCGAAGATTAAGGAGGCACAGAAAGAAGATGTCGAGATACAAAAGAAGGTGAGAAATGTTCCTGAATTCAACCTTGATTGTGATGGGATAATAAAGTTCAGGAATCGGGTTTGTGTTCCTCCCATCCCCGAATTAAAGAAGGAGCTGCTGGATGAGGCTCATAGTTCTTCATTCTCTATTCATCCTGGATGCACGAAGATGTATAGGGACCTGAAAGAGTACTTCTGGTGGGATGGCATGAAAAGAGATGTTGCTGAATATGTCTCTCGATGCTTGGTTTGTCAACAAGTTAAAGCTGAGAGACAGAAGTCTAAGGAGATGTTACAACCATTACCCATACCCGAATGGAAATGGGAAAACATCGCTATGGACTTTGTCACAGGACTTCCTAAAATATCCAAAGGCAATAATGCTATTTGGGTCATAGTTGATCATCTTAGAAAGTTTGCACACTTCATTGCTATTAGAGAGGATTTCTCTCTAGATCAGCTTACCAGGATATATGTAAAGGAAGTGGTAAGATTGCATGGAGTACCACTTTCTATTATATCTGATCGGGATCCGAGATTTACCTCGAAGTTCTGGTGAAGTCTTCAGCATACTCTGGATACAGAGTTGAGTTTCAGCACTGCTTATCATCCCCAGACAGACGGTCAGTCTGAGAGAACAATTCAAACCCTAGAAGATAAGTTGAGAGCTTGCTCTATGGATTTCAAAGGAGGTTGGGATCAACACCTACCATTGGTGGAATTTTCTTATAATAATAGCTTTCACTCCAGTATTCAGATGGCTCCTTATGAAGCTCTCTATGGAAAGAAATGCAGGACTCCAACTTGCTGGGATGAAGTTGGGGAAAGAAAGCTGTTAGGACCTGATCTCGTTGATGAAATGGCAGAAAAGGATAGATCTATTCAACAACACATAAGAGCAGCTCAGAGTCGACAGAAAAGTTATGCCGACAACCGAAGAAAAGACCTAGAGTTTGAAGTGGGTGATAAAGTGTTCTTAAGAATATCTCCCTGGAAGAGGGTTATGAGATTTGGAAAGAAGGGGAAGTTGAGCCCTAGATATATCGGTCCTTTTGAAATACTGGATCGTGTTGGGAAGGTAGCTTACCGATTGGCGCTTCCACCGAATCCCTCTCAAGTTCATGATGTGTTCCATGTATCTCTCCTGAGAAAGTACATACCTGATCCTTCACATGTACTCAGCTCAGAAGTTGTACCGCTGGAGCAAGATCTTTCTTATGAAGAACAACCGATAGAGATTCTGGATCGTAGCGAAAAAGTCCTACGAAACAAGACCACTCGATTGGTGAAAATTTTATGGAGGAACCACCAACTTGAAGAAGCTACATGGGAGCTTGAGGTTATTATGAGGGAGAAGTATCCTCATCTGTTTGTTACAAAGTGACGAATTTCGAGGGCGGAATTCTTTTTAAGGGGGGTAGAATGTAACACCCGAGATTTTTATGAGTAATATTTTGTTTTTTATATATCATCAAAGGAATCTTTCACTACATACTAGCTTGGATTACTTTACACGCAATCGTGACCTTCCTCGATAGCTTGCGTCGTAAGCAATACCGAGTTTCACTAAACAACGATATGCTATTAAAATATTATTAAAACTAGCCGTTATGAATAGTAATATCCACTTTTTGAAATTTTATAAATTTTATTTTTTAAAATGGACTTCATTTTTTGATTCGGAATACCGGAATTAGCCTAGGGTGAAATTTTGGTATTTTTCTGAAAACTTTCAATTTTTGATGAATAGTGAAACCACTAAGTAGTAGGTTAAAAACCGAATTTTGCATAAAACTTAATTTTACCGCTTCTGTGAATGGAATTTCGAAAATCCGACAGACACGGTTGATATCATTAAGTAAAATGTGGTTCAATGAGATAAAAATAATTTTTTGGTGAATAGTAACTTTTTACTTTTTTTACCGCGGTTAATAGTAAATAGGGTAACTAAGGGTAAATATGATATTACTATTACCCTAACACATTTCCTAATTCTATTGGATAAGTTTAATTCGACCAAAAACAACCTTATGAATAAAATATGACCATTTAGGCCCACATGGGTTAGATTAGGACATTTATTATTAATTTATTTAAAGAAGGGTTAAAATAGTTAAAATCAATGTTTAATAAGTAAATCATTTTTAATATGGGGTTATACATAAGATAAATTCGACTATAAATATTCATTAGAAAGCTAAAAAGATTTCATACATAATGGTATTTTATTTATAATTTTTAGACATTAAATAATTTAATTTATTTATGACACAATTATGATGCAGTAATTATCTTATTTATGAAATATTGACATAATTGATGTTATAAACACCAAAATAAATGTAATTTGAGACTTTTTATGAATTACACAAATTTTCTAGGTTACTATGATATATTATTGTTGATTTAAGCAACTTGGTTCGAACATATAATTCTGTTATGACTTTCACAAAAATCATATATCAAATAGTGTCAAAATTGACACAAAATAGTTTTTTAATCAAATATTATATTATTAATTGTTATTTTATTCCTAAAAATCTAAGGTTCGGCCAAATGACTTAGATAAGGATATATATATTAATAATAAACAACTTGGGGTTCGTTTGGCATGTTATAGTAAGTGTATTAACCATATAGTGAAAGAAAACAAAAAGACATGGTAAAAGTTAAATTATTTAACTTAGAGTTAAATATAATTGATAAGGTTAAAATAATACCTTAAACTTGTCTAAATCCTATTGGTTGATAGGATTTAGACCCTTCCCCACTTTATCTTCGAAATAAGACCCTTTGGAACCATTATAAACCGATTTTGACTTTAATATAAAATAATATTTTGAGATATTCCTAAGGTGCCCCTCTCCTCCCTTATAAAAGGGCACCTCCTCCCCCTCCTCCTCACAACAAATTGAGCACTCAAGCTCGGACAGCCCCTGCCATTTTCTCCTCTCCACTTCCCTAGAATAATCCTAGAGGTCCTGGTCTTCTTCAAAGACCAATATTAGTTCCCTAAGTGGAGGATTCAAAGAAGCGTTCCAAAGAAGAGGTAATATCCATTACCGATCTTTTCAATTTCTTTCTTCTTCAGCTTTTTCTTCTTTAGTTGTTTCATGATAAAGTAATAACATCAGTATTAATTACATACTGATATGTTATTATAAATATGAAACAACCCTAATTCACTTTCTATCCATCCTACGGAAAAATGAAATCACCGCTCGTGCGTACGTACGGAATACCGTCTCCACGCCGTGGTGTAATCTATTTTCCACCATCACTTTACAAGGATGGGTATAATGGTGTAATGAGTAACTATTTATGATTATTATAAAGTAATATTGATACTGAAATAATATATATATATATACTCCAATACAATTCCACGATCATAGGAACGATATCATCACTCGTGCGTACGTACGGAATACCGTCTCCACGATGTGAAGTGACTCGTTCTACATGATCATCATTACATAATAATTATATAAATGAATTCAATGAATAAATATGATATATGTTACACTAATAACATTCGGGATATAAGGTATCTATAACCTTAAATGAAGAATAAAAATTTATTCGGCAAAACACGCATAAGAACAAAAGGCAATAAAGACCCGAGTAACAAGTAACAATGAAATATTACTAACAAAAAGATAATAATATGACCATATATGATATCATATCAATATGTATGATTCTGGAATAAGTCAATAACATTATTTAAACCATTATACCGGAGCTTTGGACACGTACAAAGCAAATCGGACCTAAGGTAAGGGAAATATCACAATCTCATTTTTATCCGAGATTGTTTATTCGTAAGTATTTACTGGGGTGTATTTTATCATCCACATCCATGTTTCATCAATATGTAATATTATTTCCATCCACCTACAATTTTTTAAATCCATTTTTACCCTTCGGTGAGTTTTTAGTAATATGTATGAAAGGAATCTTTTGTCGTTTTTCGTACGAGGTACTTTTTGACTTTTCCAACAAAAGTACGAAGAATGTTTTTTTAACTTATACGGCATGAATGGATTTTTAAAACATTATTTCCAAGAAGCTTCCTTTACAAGTTTTCAAGTTTATTTTTAATCAACTTCTTTTAGTTTAAAATTGTATGCCATGTTAAGAAAGGAAAAGTATTTTTTGAAGTAGAATGGATATTTTCCTCAAGAATGGAGTTCAAATGTTTTATCAAAATTATTTTCCATCTACGATAATATAGGGTTCTGTTTTTATCCCTATTATTACATTGATTTGACTATGTTTTGAGGAAATTATTTTCATGAAGTCATTTACCTTATATGATTTGTTTTATGATGTCATGATGTTTCAAGAATTCTTTTTTTGTTACATGTGTTATGCGATGATGTATGATTATGTGGCACACATAAGAAAGGATTCATTATAAGATGGGTGGGACCTATATCTCCCTCCAATGCATTGGGTAAAGATTTTATATCTCATGAGATAGACATGGCTAGAACGGAAGGTTATTTCGGTTCAGTGATACAGGACTGAAACGAGGAGTGAACTCGGTTCAGAAAGGGACTTTGTCCACTAAGATAGTCTTGGCAATGAGTCATGACTAACAAGAAATGATTTTCCATGATTATGTGTGCATGCCACAATGTTTAATGTTTCATGTTATGATTATGGGGATCTCATTTTCACTTCTATGATTTATTCCATGTTAAGATATTATGATCTCTTTTGCAGGTTATGATTTTCAAAAAGATATGATATGATTTTTATTTCCTTTATTTTCCCTTGCCGAGCATTTGAGCTCACCCTTCTATGTTTTCTTTTCCCCAGGTCAGGAAGATGGATATTAAGTAAAATATGCTAAAAGGGACCCTAGATATGATGAAATAAATGGGAGACACTGTAGAAGATTTATGAACCAGTTGTTTATGTTTCCCAGTTTCTAAAGACACTATACCTTTACGGTCCTTTGTGGTTTTGTTATATGTTGTAATAAGTGTGCTTCAATTTTGAAGTATTAACAATGTATGTAAAGTATGGGTCGTTATAGTTGGTATCAGAGGAAAGGTATAGTCAACCTTTGGAAACTAGGATGTGAAAGCCTTAGTAAGAACCCTAAGGATAAGTCTAAGCCTAGAACACAATCTTAGTGTTTTAGAAATGGCCATGAATACCCTAGGATAAAACATTAAGTGTGAAATTTTATCCTTGATTATGTGGTTTTCCTATTATAATTAGTGTTGATCACACTATTCTTCTTGGTTTTAGTCAATGGCTGGAACCCGAACGAACCGTGTTAATGCGGAATGCGATGGGCAATGCAATGATTGTCCCCCTGAGAAACCAAACGATATGGGAGCTGGAATGGAAAATCTTATAGCCATGATCACACAACTTTCTCAAGCTATGAATCATGCAGGACTTCCAAACGAGCAAAGGAAGGAGCAACATTCTGTTGAATCCTTCATGAGGCAGCGTCCACCTTCTTTCAGTGGGTCTACTGATCCATTAGTTGCTGAAAAATGGATTAGTACTACTGAAAAGATATTTTCAGTTCTTAAATGTTCTGAACATGATAAAGTCATCCTAGCAGTGTATCGTTTGGAAGGAGATGCTGATCAATGGTGGAATCTTATTAAGAATACGAGGCAAAGGGATGAAATTGAGTCTATGGAATGGGACGAGTTCAAGAACTTATTTTTCAATAAGTACTTCCCTCGTATTCTCCGAACAAAGATGGAGAAAGAGTTTGTTGAACTGAAGCAAAGGGATGATGAATCTGTTGGTACCTATGAAGAAAATTTTACAAGACTTGCAAGGTACGCTTCTGGTATTATTATCCAACCTGAGAGTAAGATCGATCGATTCTTTAGTGGCTTAAAACCAAGTCTTCGAAGGGCGTTAGCCATAAGGGACTTCAATAGCTACGAGGAAATCGTTCGATGTGCTCTCAAAGTCAAGATGGAGATTGGAGTAACCCATCAGTCACATGGGTTTGATAAGAAGAGGAAGATGGAATTCAAAGGAAAATCTAAAGAGCACACTGAAAAGAAGATGAACTTTCCCTTATTCTCAGAGTGTGGAAAGAAACATGGAGGGAGTTGTCTTAAAGGGACAAGTAAATGTTTTAAATGTGGAAAGGAAGGTCATCGGGCATTTGAATACCGCGATAATGGGAAGAAGATGTCTAATGATGCAAACAAAGGAAGGGATACACAGAATGAACCTACTACACTTCAATGTATCAAGTGCAAGGAGATGGGGAATTATTCCAATCAATGCCCAAATCCAAGGGTTGATGATGATGGTCGACGTCAACAAAATCTTAAGGCTAAAGACAAAGGAAAGTCACATGCAATTTCTATCAGCGATGTGGAGTACGATAACGAAGTGGTGAAAGGTACACTTACCATCCACTCTAAAGTAGCAAATGTTTTATTTCATTCTGGATCCACCCACTCTTTTATTTCTGAAAAATTTTCTAAGGGTATCACCGTACTACCTCAACAATTAGATGTTGAGTTAGCTGTGACAACACCTAATGGCACAACAGTCGCATCAAAAGTTTATAATTCTTCTCCGATCAAAGTTTGTGGGAAAGTGCTTCCTGCAGATCTTGTGATCCTTCCTTTAGTGGAATTTGATGTGATTCTTGTCATGGATTGGCTTTCTCTACATGGAGCTCATATCAATTGCCAAAGAAGGGAAGTCACATTTCATATTCCAGATCAATCTACGATCGTCTATCAATGCAAGGATGAACATAACCTTCCAGTGGAAATTTCTTCCATCTTATGGGTATTGATTCCACTAAATGAAGGTTATTTATCTCAAATAGTTGGTGAGAAACTCACGATTAAGAATATGCCCATTGTACGGGAGTTTGATGATGTATTTCCGGAGGAATTACCGGGTCTTCCACCAAATCGTGAAGTTGAGTTTTCAATAGAACTCGTACCGAGCGCTTTGCCAATTTCAAAGACACCTTATAGAATGGCCCCAATTGAGTTACAGGAATTGAATAAGAAACTCCAAGAGAATCTTGATAAGGTATTCATACGCCCTAGTGCGTCACCTTGGGGATCACCTGTTCTATTTGATAAGAAGAAAGATGGATCAATGAGACTCTGCATTGATTATCGAGAACTTAACAAGATCACTATCAAGAACATATATCCTCTCCCACGCATTGATGACTTATTTGACCAACTACGCGGAGCTCAATACTTTTCCAAGATTGATCTTCGTTCAGGGTATCATCAATTAAGGGTCAAAAGGGAGGATATACCAAAGACGGCTTTCTGTACAAGGTATGGACACTATGAATTTATAGTGATGCCATTTGGTCTTACTAATGCCCCTGCTATCTTCATGGATCTAATGAATAGAGTCTTTAGAGACTATCTTGATCAATTTGTGGTAGTTTTTATAGACGATATTCTTGTCTATTCAAAGAGCAAGGAAGAGCATGAAGATCACTTGAGAATTATATTGAAGACCCTGAGAAAGGAGAAGCTTTATGCCAAATTTACCAAGTGTGAATTTTGGCTTCAAAAAGTTGCATTTTTGGGTCACATAATCTCAAAAGAGGGGATATCTGTGGATCCAGCAAAAACAGTGGTTATCGAAAGATGGTCAAGACTAACAAAAGTAACTGAGATCCGATGTTTTCTTGGTTTGGCTGGATATTATCGATGTTTTGTAAAGGATTTTTCACGATTATCTAATCCACTCACCAAGTTGCTCGGAAAGGAGTTAAGTTTGTTTGGACAGAGGAATGTGAAGAGAATTTCAAGGAGTTGAAAAGAAGGTTATCCAGTGCACCTGTGCTCACACTGCCTTGTAGTGGAGAAAGGTTTGTGATCTACAGTGATTCATCCAATAAGGGATTGGGGTGTGTTCTTATGCAAAATTATATGGTGATTGCTTATGCCTCACGACAGTTGAAAATCCATGAGAAAAATTACCCAACTCATGATTTGGAGTTGGCTGCGGTAATCTTTGCATTAAAGATTTGGAGGCATTACCTTTATGGTGAAAGGTGTGATATTTATACTGATCATAAAAGTTTAAAGTATATTTTCACACAAAAGGAGTTGAATATGCGTCAAAGAAGATGGTTGGAGCTGATTAAGGATTACGACTGCTCAATCCATTACCACCCTGGAAAAGCAGACAAGGTGGAAGATGCATTAAGTCGACAAGACCATGCTAGTTTATCCATGATGAGGATCACAAAGGATCCAATATTTATGGATTTACAAAGGATGGATCTTGGAATTACAATGGAAGGGGAAAAATTTTATCTTTCTCAAATGATTGTTCAACCATCTATACATGCGAAGATTAAGGATGCACAGAAAGAAGATGTCGAGTTACAAAAGAAGGTGAGAAATGTTCCTGAATTCAACCTTGATTGTGATGGGATAATAAAGTTCAGGAATCGGGTTTGTGTTCCTCCCATCCCCGAATTAAAGAAGGAGCTGCTGGAATAGGCTCATAGTTCTTCATTCCCTATTCATCCTGGAAGCACGAAGATGTATAGGGATATGAAAGAGTACTTCTGGTGGGATGGCATGAAAGGAGATGTTGCTGAATATGTCTCTCGATGCTTGGTTTGTCAACAAGTTAAAGCTGAGAGACAGAAGTCTAAGGGGATGTTACAACCATTACCCATACCCGAATGGAAATGGGAAACCATCACTATGGACTTTGTCACAGGACTTCCTAAAACATCCAAAGGCAATAATGCTATTTGGGTCATAGTTGATCGTCTTACAAAGTCTACACACTTCATTGCTATTAGAGAGGATTTCTCTCTAGATCCGCTTTCCAAGATATATGTAAAGGAAGTGGTAAGATTTCATGGAGTACCACTTTCTATTATATCTGATCGGGATCCGAGATTTACCTCGATGTTCTGGCGAAGTCTTCATCATACTCGGGATACAGAGTTGAGTTTCAGCGCTGCTTATCATCCCCAGACAGACGGTCAGTCTGAGAGAACAATTCAAACCCTAGAAGATTTGTTGAGAGCTTGCTCTATGGATTTCAAAGGAGGTTGGGATCAACACCTACCTTTGGTGGAATTTTCTTATAATAATAGCTTTCACTCCAGTATTCAGATGGCTCCTTATGAATCTCTCTATGGAAAGAAATGCAGGACTCTAACTTGCTGGGATGAAGTTGGGGAAAGAAAGCTGTTAGGACCTGATCTCGTTGATGAAATGGCAGAAAAGGTTAGATCTATTCAACAACACATAAGAGCAGCTCAGAGTCGACAGAAAAGTTATGCTGGCAACCGAAGAAAAGACCTAGAGTTTGAAGTGGGTGATAAAGTGTTCTTACGAATATCTCCCTGGAAGAGGGTTATGAGATTTGGAAAGAAGGGGAAGTTGAGCCCAAGATATATCGGTCCATTCGAAATACTGGATCGTGTTGGGAAGGTAGCTTACCGATTGGCGCTTCTACCGAATCTCTCTCAAGTTCATGATGTGTTCCATGTATCTCTCCTTAGAAAGTACATACCTGATCCTTTACATGTACTCAGCTCAGAAGTTGTACCACTGGAGCAAAATCTTCCTTATGAAGAACAACCGACAGAGATTCTGGATCATAGAGAAAAAGTCCTACGAAACAAGACCACTCGATTGGTGAATGTTTTATGGAGGAACCACCAACTTGAAGAAGCTACATGGGAGCTTGAGGATATGATGAGGGAGAAGTATCCTCATCTGTTTGTTACAAAGTGACGAATTTCGAGGGAGAAATTCTTTTTAAGGGGGGTAGAATGTAACACCCGAGATTTTTATGAGTAATATTTTGTTTTTTATATATCATCAAAGTAATCTTTCACTACATACTAGCTTGGCTTACTTTACACGCAATCGCGACCTTCCTCGATAGCTTGCGTCGTACGCAATACCGAGTTTCACTAAACAACGATATGCTATTAAAATATTATTAAAACTAGCCGTTATGAATAGTAATAACCACTTTTTGAAACTTTATAAATTTTATTTTTTAAAATGGACTTCATTTTTGGATTCGGAATACTGAAATTAGCATAGGGTGAAATTTTGGTATTTTTCTGAAAACTTTCAATTTTTGATGAATAGTGAAACCACTAAGTGGTAGGTTAAAAACTGAATTTTGCATAAAACATAATTTTACCGCTTCTGTGAATGGAATTTCGAAAATCCGACAGACACGGTTGATATCATTAAGTAAAATTTGGTTCAATGAGATAAAAATAATTTTTTGGTGAATAGTAACTTTTTACTTTTTTTACCGCGGTTAATAGTAAATAGGGTAACTAAGGGTAAATATGATATTACTATTACCCTAACACATGTCCTAATTCTATTGGATAAATGTAATTCGACCAAAAACAGCCTTATGAATAAAATATGACCATTTAGGCCCACTTGGGTTAGATTAGGACATTTATTATTAATTTATTTAAAGAAGGGTTAAAATAGTTAAAATCAAAGTTTAATAAGTAAATCATTTTTAATATGGGGTTATACATAAGATAAATTCGACTATAAATATTAATTAGAAATCTAAAAAGATTTCCTACATAATGGTATTTTATTTATAATTTTTAGACATTAAATAATTTAATTTATTTATGACACAATTATGATGCAGTAATTATCTTATTTATGAAATATTGACATAATTGATGTTATAAACAACAAAATAAATGTAATTTGTTACTTTTTATGAATTAAACAAATTTTCTAGGTTAATATGATATATTATTGTTGATTTAATCAACTTTTTTAGAACATATAATTCTGTTATGACTTTCACAAAAATCATATATCAAATAGTGTCAAAATTGACACAAAATAGTTTTTAAATCAAATATTATATTATTAATTGTTATTTTATTCCTAAAAATCTATGGTTCGGCCAAATGACTTAGATAAGGATATATATATTAATAATAAACAATTTGGTGTTCGTTTGGCATGTTATAGTAAGTGTATTAACCATATATTGAAAGAAAACAAAAAGACATGGTAAAAGTTAAATTATTTAACTTAAAGTTAAATCTAATTGATAAGGTTAAAATAATACCCTAAACTTGTCTAAATCCTATTGGTTGATAGGATTTTGACCCTTCCCCACTTTATCTTCGAAATAAGACCCTTTGGAACCATTATAAACCGATTTTGACTTTAATATAAAATAATATTTTGAGATATTCCTAAGGTGCCCCTCTCCTCCCTTATAAAAGGGCACCTCCTCCCCCTCCTCCTCACACCAAATTGAGCACTCAAGCTCGGCCAACCCCTGCCATTTTCTCCTCTCCACTTCCCTAGAATAATCCTAGAGGTCGTGGTCTTCTTCAAAGACCAATATTAGTTCCCTAAGTGGAGGATTCAAAGAAGCGTTCCAAAGAAGAGGTAATATCCATTACCGATCTTTTCAATTTCATTCTTCTTCAACTTCTTCTTCTTTAGTTGTTTCATGATAAAGTAATAACATCAGTATTACTTACATACTGATATGTTATTATAAATATGAAACAACCCTAATTCACCTTCTATCCATCCTATGGAAAAATGAAATCACTGCGCGTGCGTACGTACGGAATACCGTCCCCATGCCGTGGTGTAATCTATTTTCCACCATCACTTTACAAGGATGGGTATAATGGTGTAATGGGTAACTATTTATGATTATTATAATGTAATATTGATACTGAAATAATATATATATATACTCCAATACAATTCCACGATCATAGGAACGATATCATCACTCGTGCGTACATACCGAATACCGTCTCCACGATGTGAAGCGACTCGTTCTACATGATCATAATTACATAATAATTATATAAATGAATTGAATGAATAAATATTATATATGTTACACTAATACCATTCTGGATATAAGGTATCTATAACCTAAAAAGAAGAATAAGAATTTATTCGGCAAAACACGCATAAGAACAAAAGGCAATAAAGACCCGAGTAACTAGTAACAATGAAATATTACTAACAAGATGCTAATAATATGACCATATATGATATAATATCAATATGTATGATTCTGTAATAAGTCAATAACATTATTTAAACCATTATACAGGAGCTTCAGACACGTACAAAGCAAATCAGACCTAAGGTAAGGGAAATATCAGAATCTCATTTTTATCCGAGATTGTTTATTCGTAAGTATTTACTGGGGTGTATTTTATCATCCACATCCACGTTTCATCAATATGTAATATTATTTCCATCCACCTATAATTGTTTAAATCCATTTTTACCCTTCGGTGAGTTTTTAGTAATATGTACGAAAGGAATCTTTTGTCGTTTTTCGTACGAGGTACTTTTTGACTTTTCCGACAAAAGTACGAAGAATGTTTTTTTAACTTATACGGCATGAATGGATTTTTAAAACATTATTTCCAAGAAGCTTCCTTTACCAGTTTTCAAGTATATTTTTAATCAACTTCTTTTAGTTTAAAATTGTATGACATGTTAAGAAAGGAAAAGTATTTTTTGAAGTAGAAAGGATATTTTCCACAAGAGTGTAGTTCAAATGTTTTATCAAAATTATTTTCCATCTACGATAATATAGGGTTCTGTTTTTATCCCTATTATTACATTGATTTGATTATGCTTTGAGGAAATTATTTTCATGAATTCATTTACCTTATATGATTTTTTTTTGATGTCATTATGTTTCAAGAATTCTATTTTTGTTACATGTGTTATGCGATGATGTATGATTATGTGGCACACATAAGAAAGGATTCATTATAAGATGGGTGGGACCTATATCTCCCTCCAATGCATTGGGTAAAGATTTTATATCTCATGAGATAGACATGGCTGGAACGGAAGGTTATTTTGGTTCAGTGATACAGGACTGAAACGAGGAGTGAACTCGGTTCAGAAAGGGACTTTTTACACAAAGATAGTCTTGGAAATGAGTCATGACTAACAAGAAATGATTTTCCATGATTATGTGTGCATACCACAAAGTTTAAAGTTTCATGTTATGATTATGGGGATCTCATTTTCACTTCTATGATTTATTCCATGTTAAGATATTATGATCTCTTTTGCACGTTATGATTTTCAAAAAGATATGATATGATTTTTATTTCCTTTATTTTCCCTTGCTGAGCATTTGAGCTCACCCTTTTATGTTTTCTTTTCCCCAGGTCAGGAAGATGGATATTAAGTAAAATATGCTAAAAGGGACCCTAGATATGATGAAATAAATGGGGGACACTGTAGAAGATTTATGAACCAGTTGTTTATGTTTCCCAGTTTCTAAAGAGACTATACCTATACGGTCCTTTGTGGTTTTGTTATATGTTGTAATAAGTGTGCTTCAATTTTGATGTATTAACAATGTATGTAAAGTATGGGTCGTTATAGTTGGTATCAGAGGAAAGGTATAGTCAACCTTTGGAAACTAGGTTGTGAAATCCTTAGTAAGAACCCTAAGGATAAGTCTAAGCATAGAACACAATCTTAGTGTTTTAGAAATGTCCATGAATACCCTAGGATAAAACCTTAAGTGTGAAATTTTATCCTTGATTATTTGGTTTTCCTATTATAATTAGTGTTGCTCACACTATTCTTCTTGGTTTTAGTCAATGGCCGGAACCCGAAGGAACCGTGTTAATGCGGAATGCGATGGGCAATGCAATGATTGTCCCCCTGAGCAACCAAACGATATGGGAGCTGGAATGCAAAATCTTGTAGCCATGCTCACACAACTTTCTCATGATATGAATCATGCAGGACTTCCAAACGAGCAAAGGAAGGAGAAACATTCTGTTGAATCCTTCATGAGGCAGCGTCCACCTTCTTTCAGTGGGTCTACTGATCCATTAGTTGCTGAACAATGGATTAGTACTACTAAAAAGATATTTTCAGTTTTTCAATGTTCTGAACATGATAAAGTCATCCTAGCAGTGTATCGTTTGGAAGGAGATGCTGATCAATGGTGGAATCTTATTAAGAATACGAGGCAAAGGGATGAAATTGAGTCTATGGAATGGGACGATTTTAAGAACTTATTTTTCAATAAGTACTTCCCTCGTATTCTCCGAAAAAAGATGGAGAAAGAGTTTCTTGAACTGAAGCAAAGGGATGATGAATCTATTGGTACCTATGAAGCAAATTTTACAAGACTTGCAAGGTACGCTTCTGGTATTATTATCCAACCTAAGAGTAAGATCGATCGATTCTTTAGTGGCTTAAAACCAAGTCTTCGAAGGACGTTATCCATAAGGGACTTCAATAGCTACGAGGAAATCGTTCAATGTGCTCTCAAAGTCGAGATGGAGATTGGTGTAACCCAGCAGTCACATGGGTTTGATAAGAAGAGGAAGATGGAATTCAAAGGAAAATCTAAAGAGCACACAGAAAAGAAGATGAACTTTCCCTTATGCTCAAAGTGTGGAAAGAAACATGGAGGGAGTTGTCTTAAAGGGACAAGTAAATGTTTTAAATGTTGAAAGGAAGGTCATCGGGAATTTGAATGCCGCGATAATGGGAAGAAGATGTCTAATGATGAAAACAAATGAAGGGATACACATAATAAACCTACTACACTTCAATGTTTCAAGTGCAAGGAGATGGGTCATTATGCCAATCAATGCCCAAATCCAAGGGTTGATGATGATGGCCGACGTCAAAAAAATCTTAAGGCTAAAGACAAAGGAATGTCACATGCAATTTCTATCAGCGATGTGGAGTACGATAATGAAGTGGTGAAAGGTACACATACCATCCACTCTAAAGTAGCAAATGTTTTATTTGATTCTGGATCCACCAACTCTTTTATTTCTGAAAACTTTTCTAAGGATATCACCGTACTACCTCAACAATTAGATGTCGAGTTAGCTGTGACAACACCTAATGGCACAACAGTCGCATCAAAAGTTTATAATTCTTCTCCGATCGAAGTTTGTGGGAAAGTGCTTCCTGCAAATCTTGTGATCCTTCCTTTAGTGGAATTTGATGTGATTCTTGGCATGGATTGGCTTTCTCTACATGGAGCTCATATCAATTGTCAAAGAAGGGAAGTCACATTTCATATTCCAGACCAATCTACGATCATCTATCAATGCAAGGATGAACATAACCTTCCAGTGGAAATTTCTTCCATCTTATGGGTATTGATTCCACTAAATGAAGGTTATTTATCACAAATGGTTGGTGAGAAACTCACGATTAAGAATATGCCCATTGTACGGGAGTTTGATGATGTATTTCTTGAGGAATTACCGGGTCTTCCACCAAATCGTGAAGTTGAGTTTTCAATAGAACTCGTACCGGGCGCTTTGCCAATTTCAAAGACACCTTATAGAATGGCCCCAATTGAGTTGCAGGAATTGAAGAAGCAACTCCAAGAGAATCTTGATAAGGGATTCATACACCCTAGTGCGTCACCTTGGGGAGCACATGTTCTATTTGTTAAGAAGAAATATGGATCAATGAGACTCTGCATTGATTATCGAGAACTTAACAAGATCACTATCAAGAACAAATATCCTCTCCCACGCATTGATGACTTATTTGACCAACTACGCGGAGCTCAATACTTTTCCAAGATTGATCTTCATTCAGGGTATCATCAATTAAGGGTCAAAAGGGAGGATATACCAAAGACGACTTTCCGTACAAGGTATGGACACTATGAATTTATAGTGATTCCATTTGGTCTTACTAATGCCCCTGCTATCTTCATGGATCTAATGAATAGAGTCTTTAGAGACTATCTTGATCAATTTTTGGTAGTTTTTATAGACGATATTCTTGTCTATTCAAAGAGAAAGGAAGATCATGAAGATCACTTGAGAATTATATTGAAGACCCTGAGAAAGGAGAAGCTTTATGCCAAATTTACCAAGTGTGAATTTTGGCTTCAAAAAGTTTTATTTTTGGGTCACATAATCTCAAAAGAGGGGATATCTGTGGATCCAGCAAAAACAGAGGTTATCGAAAGATGGTCAAGACCAACAACAGTAACTGAGATCCGAAGTTTTCTTGGTTTGGCTGGATATTATCGACGTTTTGTAAAGGATTTTTCATGATTATCTGATCCACTCACCAAGTTGACTCGGAAAGGAGTTAAGTATGTTTGGCAGAGGAATGTGAAGAGAATTTCAAGGAGTTGAAAAGAAGGTTATCCAGTGCACCTGTGCTCACACTGCCTTGTAGTGGAGAATGGTTTGTGATCTACAGTGATGCATCCAAGAAGGTATTGGGGTGTGTTCTTATGCAAAATGATATGGTGATAGCTTATGCCTCACGACAGTTGAAAATCCATGGGCAAAGTTACCCAACTCATGATTTGGAGTTGGCTGCGGTAATGTTTGCATTAAATATTTGGAGGCATTACCTTTATGGTGAAAGGTGTGATATTTATACTGATCATAAAAGTTTAAAGTATATTTTCACACAAAAGGAGTTGAATATGCGTCAAAGAAGATGTATGGAGCTGATTAAGGATTACGACTGCTCAATCCATTACCAACCTGGGAAAGCAAACAAGGTGGCAGATGCATTAAGTCGACAAGACCATGCTAGTTTATCTATGATGAGGATCACAAAGGATCCAATATTTATGGATTTACAAAGGATGGATCTTGGAATTATAATGGAATTAGAAAAATCTTATCTTTCTCAAATGAATGTTCAACCATCTATACATGCGAAGATTAAGGAGGCACAGAAAGAAGATGTCGAGTTACAAAAGAAGGTGAGAAATGTTCCTGAATTCAACCTTGATTGTGATGGGATAATAAAGTTCAGGAATTGGGTTTGTGTTCCTCCCATCCCCGAATTAAAGAAGGAGC
Organism: Viscum album; assembly: GCA_963277665.1. Classification (NCBI taxonomy): domain Eukaryota; kingdom Viridiplantae; phylum Streptophyta; class Magnoliopsida; order Santalales; family Viscaceae; genus Viscum; species Viscum album. The sequence continues at coordinate 1,388,294,910 of OY728157.1, forward strand.
TGCTGGATGAGGCTCATAGTTCTTCATTCTCTATTCATCCTGGAAGCACGAAGATGTATAGGGACCTGAAAGAGTACTTCTGGTGGGATGGCATGAAAAGAGATGTTGCTGAATATGTCTCTCGATGCTTGGTTTGTCAACAAGTTAAAGCAAAGAGACAGAAGTCTAAGGAGATGTTACAACCATTACCCATACCCGAATGGAAATGGGAAAACATCACTATGGACTTTGTCACAGGACTTTCTAAAATATCCAAAGGCAATAATGCTATTTGGGTCATAGTTGATCGTCTTACAAAGTCTGCACACTTCATTGCTATTAGAGAGGATTTCTCTCTAGATCAGCTTGCCAGGATATATGTAAAGGAAGTGGTAAGATTGCATGGAGTACCACTTTCTATTATATCTGATCGGGATCCTAGATTTACCTCGAAGTTCGGGCGAAGTCTTCAGCATACTCTGGATACAGAGTTGAGTTTCAGCACTGCTTATCATCTCCAGACAGACGGTCAGTCTGAGAGAACAATTCAAACCCTAGAAGATATGTTGAGAGCTTGATCTATGGATTTCAAAGGAGGTTGGGATCAACACCTACCTTTGGTGGAATTTTCTTATAATAATAGCTTTCACTCCAGTATTCAGATGGCTCCTTATGAAGCTCTCTATGGAAAGAAATGCAGGACTCCAACTTTCTGGGATGAAGTTGGGGAAAGAAAGCTGTTAGGACCTGATCTCGTTGATGAAATGGAAGAAAAGGATAGATCTATTCAACAACACATTAGAGCAGCTCAGAGTTGCCCGAAAAGTTATGCCGACAACCGAAGAAAAGACCTAGAGTTTGAAGTGGGTGATAAAGTGTTCTTACGAATATCTCCATGGAAGAGGGTTATGAGATTTGGAAAGAAGGGGAAGTTGAGCCCTAGATATATCGGTCCTTTCGAAATACTGGATCGTGTTGGGAAGGTAGCTTACCGATTGGCGCTTCCACCGAATCTCTCTCAAGTTCACGATGTGTTCCATGTATCTCTCCTGAGAAAGTACATACCTGATCCTTCACATATACTCAGCTCAGAAGTTGTACCGCTGGAGCAAGATCTTTCTTATGAAGAACAACCGATAGAGATTCTGGATCGTAGCGAAAAAGTCCTATGAAACAAGACCACTCGATTGGTGAAATTTTTATGGAGGAACCACCAACTTGAAGAAGCTACATGGGAGCTTGAGGATATGATGAGGGAGAAGTATCCTCATCTGTTTGTTACAAAGTGACGAATTTCGAGGGCGAAATTCTTTTTAAGGGGGGTAGAATGTAACACCCGAGATTTTTATGAGTAATATTTTGTTTTTTATATATCATCAAAGGAATCTTTCACTACATACTATCTTGGCTTACTTTACACGCAATCGTGACCTTCCTCGATAGCTTGCGTCGTACGCAATACCGAGTTTCACTAAACAACGATATGCTATTAAAATATTATTAAAACTAGCCGTTATGAATAGTAATAACAACTTTTTGAAATTTTATAAATTTTATTTTTTTAAATGGACTTAATTTTTGGATTCGGAATACCGAAATTAGCCTAGGGTGAAATTTTGGTATTTTTCTGAAAACATTCAATTTTTGATGAATAGTGAAACCACTAAGTGGTAGGTTAAAAACTGAATTTTGCATAAAACTTAATTTTACCGCTTCTGTGAATGGAATTTCGAAAATCCGACAGACACGGTTGATATCATTAAGTAAAATGTGGTTCAATGAGATAAAAATAATTTTTTGGTGAATAGTAACTTTTTACTTTTTTTTACCGCGGTTAATAGTAAATAGGGTAACTAAGGGTAAATATGATATTACTATTACCCTACCACATTTCCTAATTCTATTGGATAAGTGTAATTCGACAAAAAACAACCTTCTGAATAAAATATGACCATTTAGGCCCACATGGGTTAGATTAGGACATTTATTATTAATTTATTTAAAGAAGGGTTAAAATAGTTAAAATCAATGTTTAATAAGTAAATCATTTTTAATATGGGGTTATACATAAGATAAATTCGACTATAAATATTCATTAGAAATCTAAAAAGATTTCATACATAATGGTATTATATTTATAATTTTTAGACATTAAATAATTTAATTTATTTATGACACAATTTTGATGCAGTAATTATCTTATTTATGAAATATTGACATAATTGATGTTATAAACACCAAAATAAATGTAATTTGAGACTTTTTATGAATTACACAAATTTTCTAGGTTACTACGATATATTAGTGTTGATTTAAGCAACTTGGTTCGAACATATAATTCTGTTATGACTTTCACAAAAATCATATATCAAATAGTGTCAAAAATGACACAAAATAGTTTTTAAATCAAATATTATATTATTAATTGTTATTTTTTTCCTAAAAATCTAAGGTTCGGCCAAATGACTTAGATAAGGATATATATATTAATAATAAACAACTTGGGGTTCTTTTGGCATGTTATAGTAAGTGTATTAACCATATAGTGAAAGAAAACAAAAAGACATGGTAAAAGTTAAATTATTTAACTTAGAGTTAAATATAATTGATAAGGTTAAAATAATACCCTAAACTTGTCTAAATCCTATTGGTTGATAGGATTTCGACCCTTCCCCACTTTATCTTCGAAATAAGACCCTTTGGAACCATTATAAACCGATTTTGACTTTAATATAAAATAATATTTTGAGATATTCCTAAGGTGCCCCTCTCCTCCCTTATAAAAGGGAACCTCCTCCCCCTCCTCCTCACAACAAATTGAGCACTCAAGCTCGGCCAACCCCTTCCATTTTCTCCTCTCCACTTCCCTAGAATAATCCTAGAGGTCCTGGTCTTCTTCAAAGACCAATATTAGTTCCCTAAGTGGAGGATTCAAAGAAGCGTTCCAAAGAAGAGGTAATATCCATTACCGATCTTTTCAATTTCTTTCTTCTTCAACTTTTCTTCATTAGTTGTTTCATGATAAAGTAATAACATCAGTATTAATTACATACTGATATGTTATTATAAAAATGAAACAACCCTAATTCACCTTCTATCCATCATACGGAAAAATGAAATCACCGCTCGTGCGTACGTACGGAATACCGTCTCCACGCCGTGGTGTAATCTATTTTCCACCATCACTTTACAAGGATGGGTATAATGGTGTAATGAGTAACTATTTATGATTATTATAAAGTAATATTGATACTGAAATAATATATATATATATATACTCCAATACAATTCCACGATCATAGGAACGATATCATCACTCGTGCGTACGTACGGAATACCGTCTCCACGATGTGAAGCGACTCGTTCTACATGATCATCATTATATAATAATTATATAAATGAATTCAATGAATAAATATGATATATGTTACACTAATACCATTCGGTATATAAGGTATCTATAACCTTAAAATAAGAATAAGAATTTATTCGGCAAAACACGCATAAGAACAAAAGGCAATAAAGACCCGAGTAACAAGTAACAATGAAATATTACTAACAAGAAGCTACGAATATGGCCATATATGATATCATATCAATATGTATGATTCTGGAATAAGTCAATAACATTATTTAAACCATTATACAGGAGCTTCTGACATGTACAAAGCAAATCGGACCTAAGGTAAGGGAAATATCACAATCTCATTTTTATCCGAGATTGTTTATTCGTAAGTATTTACTGGGGTGTATTTTATCATCCACATCCATGTTTCATCAATATGTAATATTATTTCCATCCACATACAATTGTTTAAATCCATTTTTACCCTTCGGTGAGTTTTTAGTAATATGTATGAAAGGAATCTTTTGTCATTTTTCTTACGAGGTACTTTTTGACTTTTCTGTCAAAAGTACGAAGAATGTTTTTTTAACTTATACGGCATGAATGGATTTTTAAAACATTATTTCCAAGAAGCTTCCTTTACAAGTTTTCAAGTTTATTTTTAATCAACTTCTTTTAGTTTAAAATTGTATGACATGTTAATAAAGGAAAAGTATTTTTTGAAGTAGAAAGGATATTTTCCTCAAGAATGGAGTTCAAATGTTTTATCAAAATTATTTTCCATCTACGATAATATAGGGTTCTGTTTTTATCCCTATTATTACATTGATTTGATTATGTTTTGAGGAAATTATTTTCATGAAGTCATTTACCTTATTTGATTTGTTTTATGATGTCATGATGTTTCAAGAATTCTATTTTTGTTACATGTGTTATGCGATGATGTATGATTATGTGGCACACATAAGAAAGGATTCATTATAAGATGGGTGGGACCTATATCTCCCTCCAATGCATTGGGTAAAGATTTTATATCTCATGAGATAGACATGGCTGGAACGGAAGGTTATTTCGGTTCAGTGATACATGATTGAAATGAGGAGTGAACTCGGTTCCGAAAGGGACTTTGTCCACTAAGATAGTCTTGGAAATGAGTCATGACTAACAAGAAATGATTTTCCATGATTATGTGTGCATGCCACAAAGTTTAAAGTTTCATGTTATGATTATTGGGATCTCATTTTCACTTCAATGATTTATTCCATGTTAAGATATTTTGATCTCTTTTGCAGGTTATGATTTTCAAAAAGATATGATATGATTTTTATTTCCTTTGTTTACCCTTGCTCAGCATTTGAGCTCACCCTTTTATGTTTTCTTTTCCCCAGGCCAGGAAGATGGATATTAAGTAAAATATGCTAAAAGGGACCCTAGATATGATGAAATAAATGGGAGACACTGTAGAAGATTTATGAACCAGTTGTTTATGTTTCCCAGATTCTAAAGACACTATACCTATACGGTCCTTTGTGGTTTTGTTATATGTTGTAATAAGTGTGCTTCAATTTTGAAGTATTAACAATGTATGTAAAGTATGGGTCGTTATATATACATTGCCTTAAATTTTTATGTTTATTTATGAAAGTTTCCGCTATATTGTTATACTTATTGAGAATCTGAGCTCACCCCTTTCTATGTTTTATTTTTCCCAGTATGTGAAGAAATATTTTATGACTGACCTGTAGGGATAGTCTGAAGGGGATATTAGTGTGTACTATGGAGACTATGATATTGTGGTTTTTCACTTTATGATGTAATGTAAAATTTATGAATGTATCTAGTGTTTCCAAGGCTACTAAACTATTCGGTGTTTCGAGATTTGATCTTTTGTGATCATGAAAATGTTACGTAATAATGCACCGATTCTGGGAAACTGGGGTCGGGGCATTACAGTTGGTATCAGAGAAAGTTTAGTACTAACCTTGGAAGCTAGATTTAGATAAACTCTTATTAGAGCATATAGCCCTAAGATAGAGTTTTCGGATTAGTATAGAAGAACTTCCTAGAATTTTGGTACTATAGAGATTTTGTGAGTTTTTAGAGAAATACATCGCTGTCTGGATACGAGCAGGTAGAGGCGGCTCTGGCACAGATGTAGCTAGGGGTAAAAACTAAAAACACCACTTTGACCTAGACTCGAATGGGAACTCGTGCACAACAATGGGCCTTGCTGCACTCTTGGTTACGACACTCCTGGGGGATATGCTTAGGATAATTCTCATTTTCTTTAAAAACAATTATGAAGGGTTTATGAGTATATACTTCCTCAAAGAAAACATTTTTATTATTATGATTATATCCCTAAACTGTTCAATTTATGTTAAGTGTTTTACATGTATGGAATTATGTATTTTGATTCATAAACTGATCATGTTTATGCCATTGTTTAGAAATGGTGCCCAGAGGAAGGAATGGAAACTGTATCAATGCACACACTCCATGTAAGGATTTCCCTCCTACTCAAGATAATTATAGTGGAGTTGGTGATACAACTGGTACTGATCAGCTTATCACCATACTTGGACAACTCACCCAGGTTATGAATAATAAACTTACTCGTATGGAGTACCCTGATCCGCAATGTGGAGGATCAATGTTAGATCGCTTCATGAGGCAACAACCACCAAAATTCAATGGGAGTAAAAATCCCTTAGTATCTGAGCAATGGATATATTCCATAGAAAAAATATTCCATGCCTTGGGGAGTAGTAAAAGGGAAAAGGTAATCATTGCAGTTTACCGCCTCACTGGAGATGTTGATCAATCGTGGCCATTGATTCAAAACACAAAGGAATATGATGAAGTATAATATATGGAATGGAGGGAGTTCATAGATATTTTCATAGAAAAATACTTTCCTCGTGACCATAGAGAAGATTTGCAAAGGCAATTTCTGAGTTTGAGACCATTGGAGGATGAGAATTCCATAAAGTATGAGTCTAACTTTACAAGGTTAGAGAGGCATGCAGCAGATTATATACGTAACCCAAGAAGTAATATTGATCGTTTCTTTGATGGGTTGAAACCATTTCTCCGTCGAGCATTAGTATCACAATATTTCTAAACGTATGAAGATATACTCTCATGTGCTATCAAGAAAGAAAAGAAATTCTATAAATCTAATGACTATAAAGTAAAGAAAGAGAAGAAGAGAATGGTGGAACAAGACACAGATAAATGAAAAAACGGAAATAAGGATTTTCTATTATGCGATAATTGTGGGAAGAATCACCCAGGTACTTTCCTAAAAGTAATGGGAGTTTGTTATAAATTTTGAGAAAAAGGTCACCAGGCTTGTGATTGCAAGGGAAAGAAAGAGGCTATCAATGTTGAATTCTACAATTGTAGGGAAATGAGGAATTATGAAAATGAATGACCTAAGCGTCAGGGAAACTTATTTTAGACAAGGCCAAGGGATCAAGGACAATCATATGATGTTACTATAGTGGAAGTGGAATAATTAATGTATTGGTGCTTTTGGACTCAAGGATTATATTCTAGTTTCAAGAATAATGTGATATATATATATATGCATTGTACTTTAGTACTTGTTTTTTCATTAAGGTTTTAATATGATGAAGGTAATCATATTTTTAGTATGTGACAATAAGAGAAACTTTACATTGTTTTGGGAATCTGATGTTATAATTGGTTTTTGAATTTAGAGACCCTTTAGAGAAAGTCTGGACAGAGGTATTTTGGATAACTATAAAGGTTGGAATTGATTATGTTGAACTTTGGATAATATTTTTTATGGTTAAAACCTTTATGAAGATTATTTTTGGAATATTATAATATTACAGCTTTAGTAAAAGGACAACCTACAGGTTGGGGGATAACCCATCGCGTCGGACAAAGCTGCAGGAATCAAACCCCCAACTATAGTGAGACATGCCTTTATTACCTACCACTATCCTACAGGAAGTCTCTAGTTATTAAAAAATAGTTTTCCAGATATAAATGGTTTGTGTTAATATTTGTAACCTTGTACGATTTGGATAAATATAATATTTTTGAGTTCTATTATCTTTTTGAGGGAAAGATGAGTTTGTGGTAGAAATTAGTTGAAGGTTTAAAAAATATAATTGTCATGTATATATATATATATACCTCTCTCTTATTATATGAATAAATTAATTCTTAAACATTAGGAAAGGTATATTAAAAAAATGTGTTATCCAAATACCTTATGTTTTGTTAAACTGATGATATTTTAAATCAACATAGATTGAAGGATTTGAGGCCCTCAATTTTATAGTTGTTTGTGATTGATGACCTCAATCACGCTCTAAAAATATTTACATTTTCCCTCCAATTAGTTTTCTCTAATTTCCACCAATTTTCTCCTAATGGAGATCATAATTTTGTGGTGACTTTTTCAGTTCCTTTTTCCTCTTATTAAGGCTAAATTTTACTAACCTTATTTTCGATGTGGGTTTTCCACAAAGTTGTTTTCTACATTAAACTTATTATTTTCGAAGAACAATTTGAAATAGCGAGGATGGAATTTATTGAAGTATGGTAAAATGTAACACCCCAAGCTTCCACAGTATGTTACTCTTTCAATAATGCAATAGCTTGCATTGTACGCAAGTTCGAGATTCTAACACACCGCGACCAATCAAAGTAACCGTAATTAATAGTAATACCCACTTTTTGAATTATATAAATTTTATATTTCATAATGGACTTAATTTTTGGATTCTTAATATTTAAATTATCCTATGTTTAATTTTTGTTATTTTTTTGAGAACATCCAATTTTCGATGAATAGTGAATAATACTTAAAAACATCATTTTTACTCAAAATACTTTATAGTGAAAAATTATACTAATTGCTGGTTTTAAAGTTTAATTAGACTATAATATTACCATTTTATCCTATGGTGGTCATTAGAATTAATTTCACATTGAAATTGGACATAAAAAATTGTCAATATTTTGATTGATATTATTTCTTAAAAACACCATATTTGTTTTGACAACAGGAATTAATTATAAAATTAATTAATACAAAATATATGATTGGAATTTTCTAAAATAGGAATCATTTTTTAATTTGGAATATCAAATATATCTTAGGGTTAATTTTTGGTATTTTTCTGAAAACTTCAATTTTTGATGAATACTGAAACCACAAAGTGTTGGTTAAAAAAAATTATTTATCGTTTAAATGAAATTTTACCGCTTATGGGAATTAAATTTCAAAAATCCGACAAATATGGTTGTAATTAGGAAGTAAAATGTGATTAAATGGGATGAAAATATTTTTTGGTGAATAGTAACTTTTGAGTTTTATTAACTACGATTAGAGGTAATTGGAGTAATTTAAGGTAAAAATAATGATAGAATAATATTAAATTACTTTTACACATGTAACTCTCTTATTGGATGACTCATGGATGACCAAGAAAATCTATGGGTCATTTTCGGGGACCCCATGGAGCCACTTGGGTAAGATTATGACATTAATACCTTTTATTTAAAGTAAAAATAAAAATGACACAAACATTTATTGTTTTACTAAAAAAAATTACAGAGGGTTATACAAGTTATCCATTAGACTATAAATCTCCATTGGAAATATAAACAGATTTCCTACATCATGGAAATATTTTTATAATTTTTACGCATTAAATAAATAAATTTATTTATCACACCATGATGATGCAGCGATTACCTCATTAATGAACGATTTAAATAAAATGAGAAGATAATGTAAAATCTAAGATATAAACATGTATTAAGACTATTAGATGGGTGAATTTATAACCCTTATCACCTTAACCCTAAGATATATCATTGTAGGACGTTTAAAATCCGAAACGCATTTCATAATAATGTAACATTTCATGGCTTTCCCAGAGTGACCCTCCTCTCCTCTTATAAAAGGCCTCCACATCTACCAGCTTATTCAAACCATCAACATCATTTGGCTCAGCCAAATTCTGATAAAATACTCTCTCAAATTCCCTCTCTTACTCCTAGAAGCCTAACTTTGGGCAGAAGTCTTCCCAAGGAAGCCTTTGGCTGAAATCAAAAAGAGTTACCCAATTTTAAGGTAATGAATTCCCTTATGTTCTTCTGTTTTATTTGGCTTCTCCAACCCCTTAAAACCTTTTTATTACTTTATTTTGTATCAACACCAGTATGTTCAATATAGTAGTTTGTTTTTATGAGAAAGATTTGTATTACACTTACAAACACCTTCGTCTAATGGATAAAGAACATACTATTTCTGTGGGTGGCGAATTACTGCCTCACGAAATGATGATTGTTCAATATTCTTTTAACACCTCTCATGGAGGCCATTAAGATGAAACTATTTCTATATAAGATATATATTATGTTTATGTTTTCCTTATTCTCCTGTATTTTTCATTTATGGCATAACATTATGATTTCCATTATGGGTAAACACGATAATTTCATTTTAGGAAGTGCGGACTACCGCCCCCTCAAAGTGATTTGAATCATTAATTCCATATGTGGGACATATAAAAAATGGAGTTAATGATATTATATATGATGTTATACTGTAATTATAATATACCTTTATATCATTATGATTTCATTCCATTAAATACGAAATAGAAATGAAAGTAGCGTTCATGCGTACGTACGACTTACTGTCTCCATGAACGGTGCATTTCATTTCTTACCTCTAAATGTTATGTAATATTATAAATGCATGCATATTCTTGATATATATGATATATATGATATCTAGATCATGAATATAATCCTGGAGATAATGGATATTTTACCACATGAACAACTTGTAATTATAAGAAGTTTATTGTTGACTCAAGTACCAAATATCGACAAAGTGACCATTATTAACTTAAATGACTACATAAAGTTCATAACATGGTAATAAGTTATATAAAAGGAATAATGGGCTTGAAAAAGGTTCTTAATCAAGTAGAGATTAAATCTAGTTTATTATTCAGGAGATTAAAGAATGATCAAGTCAAGTCGGACACGAGGTAAGGGACTTCGTGTCAATCTCCTTTCATTGAGGCATATTTTTTTTATACACAACTTTATTTTATACGGTGTATAAACCCCTTTGACTTTTACATTTATTCAAAAGGAATCTTTTTTATAAGAAGTGTTTTTCTAAATGAAAAATGGCTTCTTTTTTGTCATACGTATGTGGCGACAATGACTTCTCCGCCACTGTGACCATTATTCGAGTTTTGGCTTCCTCTACAGGACATTACGTTTTCTTAAATGAAAAATAAATACCATGTTTTACTTTTCTTTTATTTTGGTATTGAAAATGGTTTTATTATATAAATTTTTTGTATTGATATCTTGTTATTGAAATCTATAAATGTTATGTTTCTTTTATTCATGATTTATGTGATACGATTATGTTATGGTTTTTGATATGTTTAAACCTTTCCAGATAAGGAATGCATTAGACTTAGTATGTGATGGGTGGATTCCACTATAGATCCTTAATGCATCGGTAGGTCTCATGAGACAAACTAGTGTCTTGGCATAAGGACTTGACAAAATCTTATTTTTAGTCTTGTCACGAGGCCTTGGCTAGTTGGTTATGATAGTCTGGCATTATGAATTCCATTATTATGAAAGTGGTCATTGATATTTAATGTGATTATTCTACTAGTAGAATATCCATGTGAAAAACTAAATGGAATTATTTCATTTTTCTTTTTCCATATTATGCAAAGGTTCAAGTTTAAAAGGCTTTTGCTTTATTTATACATTGTCTGAAATGTTTATGTTTATTTATGAATGTTTCTGCTATATTGTTATCCTTACTGAGCATCTGAGCTCACCCCTTTCTATGTTTTACTTTTCCAAGGATGTGAAGAAATATTTTATGACTGACCTATAGGGATAGTCTGAAGGGGATATGAATTTGGAAAATGGAGACAATTTTATTGTAGTTTTTCACTTTATTATGTAATGTATCATTTATGAATTTATCTAGTGTTTCCAAGGCTACTAAACTAATCGTCTTTCGAGACTCGATCTTTTGTGATCATGCCAATGTTACGTAATAATGCACTGACTTTGGGTAACTGGGGTCGGGGAGTTACATGAATCCAATAATTCAAACATCCCAAAGATTTTTTTCCACAATAAACTAGGGTCACATACAATATGATAATCCAATTAATATAATTTATTTAAAACATTTGAAGCAATTACAGAGGCGTATGGAATGAAAATAAAAAAACATAATTAATATGTGATGAAACGAGTGAGGATGACCTAGAAAAACAACCTCTATGTAGTATAAAACCACTAGTCTGTTTTTGAGGCTTGAATCAATCTCTAATGGGAGAAATTTGTTGATTCTCCCAATTCCATTAAAATAGGGAAATAATTTTTTCATGTAAATTGTGAAATAAATGGAAGATGAAACTTGGAATATATGCCCATGATAATAGTATACCACATATAGAATTATATTTCTTTCGATGATGGATGATTTGATAGTAAATTTATTGAGATTTCACAAGCCCTATGAATAGGGAGGAAGAATCTCACACAAGAAAGGGGAGGTTAAAACTGCTAGAGGAATACAAATTGGGAAGAATGATTGGGTTAAAACATAAAATAGTAGTATAAATATTGTTTCACTCTAAAAAAATCTAATGGCATTTCTCATGATTAAACAAACCAGAAGCCTAATGTTCAGCAGTTACTACTTCAAAGGGGAACATCATATAGGTAGGCGAGTTGTTTATCTAAACATGAAGAAACTATGCAAAATTCCACCACCCAATATATGTAGCTTTCCTCATGGTAATTATATAGGGGTCTCATGGTTTCAAAAAAAACCATGTACACCCCCCCCCCCCCTCACTCCACTGTTTGTAACCACACTGTTTAGGGAAACCATGTATGATGCCTATAACTTTTTATCATAACTGTGTATCCCAGTATTTTGTTTTCATTTTTGGGATCTAGGATTTGAACAACCCACAGACACAAATGATACCACATCGAACCATTTATGAATGTTATATAGGTACATTTTAAGGAATTTAAATTAAAAACGAATGTTCCTTACCTTTGGAAAAAGCTGGGATGTTAATACATCACATACCAAAAGAAAGTCATCCCTGATTTTCCCTTATAAAGGTAGTAGAACATCATTTTAGAATATTTTTGGCCACTATATAGGTACATCATCCTACCGCTCCTATGTATCATCATGAACACGTATGTGAATTCATAACACGAGCTCCAAAGGAACCAAACTGCCCCAAATAACCTTTATGATACTATCAATTATATGTATTTTATGTTCCTCGAAGGATGCATCTGCCACCAGCTCAATATCCTTGGGGTCTAATAAATGAGATAGGTCGATATAATACTAATAAAGATAATATATGTGGATGGTAGTGTGCATGGAATGGTACCTCTAAGGAAACAACAACATATAAGCTACTAGGATTACTCTCTCCACAATCTTGAATATCCGAACATACCGAGGTCATAACATTTCATCTATCATGATTCATCTATGAACCAATCAAGGCGATACACAAAAAAAGTATTGATGTCCCACCTCAAACATAATAGGACAACGATGATGATTGGTATAAGAATTCTACTTTGTATAAGATATATCCATAAGCTTCATAATTAGTTGTACTTTCCCTAAAGTATCTTAGACAAGACAGGGGCCTACTAAAGAGGCCTCACCTACCTCTAGATGGCACCGAGTTGGAGATAATGGCCAACCATAAAGAGATTCATGTGGAGACATATTACAAATTTCATTAAAGCTATTATTTTATGAAAACTAAACCAATGGAATAATATTTTTCAATGATCCTCCAAAATCCAAGATACAATCCTGAAGAATATACCCCAACAACTATATTGTCTACTCAGACAGGCCATCGATCTGAGGGTGATATGATGTAATCAAGAGAACATATAAACAACATGACTTATTCAACCCTTACTATAATTTTGAGGTAAAATGGGTGTCTCCATCTGAAATGATATAATGGGGAACTCCATGATGTTAGGATATCTCCCAGATTAAGATCCTTCATAGCTCATAAAAAAATGGTTTCCCAGATTTTTAGGAAGTGAGTGACTTGGGTCATCCTATATATGACAACTCATTCTGCATCATTTACTGATGTACATCTAAAAAATCCACAATGGAATCCATGGTGATGTTATTCCATTTCATATCGATAATGGATAGATTCCATTGAAGTCCAGTATTTCTCTAGTGCTCTTCCATCACCTATTGACAGGGGAGAACCTAGTGATAAATCATGCTACCTACCTCTTCATATCTATCCACCAATATTGGTGACACATGTACATGTACATATTGGTATGAACATGGTAAAAATACCACATAAAGGAATTTGAGTCCCTTGTAATCTATCCTAGTATATCATAAGACAACCATATGAGACCATAGATGAATATAGTCTCACTACCATCAATACCAAACTTGGAGGAGGGTTCTGTCCCTTTATATTATCCCTAAAAATAAGGCCCTTATAATATGATCAATTCCACATCTCGATCCACTCCATATAAAGAGATGTTACATCTAGAGATACCATAATTTTATACATGTTTTGTTATTATACCTTTAGGAACATCTCAACAAATAAATCCATCAGCTATCAATCACTACCAGCCTTATTGAAAATATTGGTCTGAATTTTTTCCTGAAATCATAAGATATTAAATTTCCATTCCATGGTGTGTAATAAATTTCCATGTTGAAGGACTGAAGTTATTCCAACCACCTGTGATTCCTTATATTCACATTTTTTTGTGTTGTGATGTGTTTGAAACATTTAGGATCTATGTAAACAGTGAACCTATCACCCAACAAGTAATTCTTCTAACAATGAAGATCATAATCCAAGGTCGATATATGAAGTTTGTATGTCCTGTAATTCTTCTCATGAGGCCTCAATTGGTTGGACCCATATTCCATGACTCGATCACCTTGAAATAGAACTCCATGATCATCTATTCATGATCCATCACCATAGTATTTTTAACACTTTCCCTGCTCTGGAAGGATCATGATTATCCCTGAGGATAGTCATCCCATTATCTATTGAAAAGGTGTCTCAAAATATTATTCCTATAAGAACTAAAATCCCTTCATAGTTAGAGATTTAAGTGGGATTTCTAAGAAGGATATGTTCTAAATTAATTTCCTATAATAGGTGTCTATCCTAACGAATCTATATACATTGAATACATTCTTAGGATACTCTAACGAGACCACAACACTCATCTTCAATTGGTCAACCAATATACCTTATCCAAATATGAAATGACCCATGAATTGAACCTTGAAGATAAAAAATCAAATTTACTTATCTTAATATATAGTTGGTTCTCTATTAGTGTACACAACATGATCTTATTATGATTGAGAAGGTCGTATCTGGTGAATGAAATCACTAAGTGTTCATCTATGAAGACTATGAAAAAGGAATAAAGATACACATGGAAAATCCAATTCATCATATCCATAATTAATGACGGTGTGTTTTTCCAACCGAATGACATTACATGATTCTCTTCCTAGCTTTATGTTCTCTAGAACATTGTATGTGGTGTGTCTGATGGTTTCAAAAACACTTACAAGTATCCTAACATAAAACTTGTCTTAGAGAAAACATTTTTTCATTTGATATTGTCAAAGAAGTCATAGATATGAGGAAAAGGATAAATTCTTTTCTTGATAGATGGTTCAACCATCAAAAACCCACACATAGTCTGATGGTACATTCCAAATTCAGGGAGAAAAGAGTGGAACACCCTTCCAATATGTTCTAGGTCAGATAAAATACTTACCTTTAATGTATTCGAGCTTCTAACTGAGTTCCAAGATCTATAAAGGTTCCATCCTATTCAAAAGAATGGACATCAATGAAACACTAGGAACTAGCTATTTGGTGAACTAAACCACTCTCTCAGGAAGTAATCTAGCAAAATTAGCAACGGAGACTCCCCTAAAAAAATTCACAACGTGAGGGAATTCCACCAACAACATCCCCTAAATGGCCATAAAGAGGCTATCAATCCAGGAATTCACTCTTAATATCCAATTATTTTTTCTTGAATCTCAACATTCCTAGATATACCATTATACCTTGTGTATGTATGTGCTTCCCTCAAGTGATCTGAGGGACACCCTTTTGTGATAGAAATCAACTTGGGTGTGATAAGGCACAAGCTAGTCTATACATAATATTACATCAAACCATGTCATTTTGATGATGAAGAAACACAATTAGAAATGAGATCCACCTACATCATGATTTGATTCATGAAATTGGTGTATTCACATTGTTATGACCCCTAACGGAGTATTAAGAGGCAAAATACCACTGAAATACTCAATTTAAATGCATAAACCATCCATAAAAAAATATAAACGAGTGTGATTCACTTGTACGAAATATGGAAGAAACATAGTTTGTCAATAAAATAATAATACCACATTCCATAGATGGAACCAGACTCTTCTCCTCAGGTACATGACACACGTCTTAAATATATCCATATATGCCCCCTGGAGATGCTTCCCAACTAGCCTAAGTAGTTCCAATTTTCAGATGTTGAATCTCTAGGGCCGAACTACATCATCCATAACCAGTACCACCAGAACCTCATCAGGGTGTAGAAGACCATGTTCTGGCATGAAATGGAGTTGTAGATCATATCCATGGGAGAGGTGTTTATGTATATCCCCTCTCAATGTATGTTGGAGGAAAATAATGTAATAAGCACTAGAAGTGACCCTTTCTACAGCTAGATCAACATTTGATAAGGTTTCTCATGCACCGTGGCCTCTTATGGTCTGGCCTACTACACTGGTGACATACTTTAGTGCTGCCATCATGTGTCACCTGGATGGAATCGATGCCACATGAACCTTAAAGTTAGTAATTTTTACTACATGTTGAAGAGTCATCGTTCCTCATAATTATCCCACATGCTCACATTCCTATATTACCAAATATTTTATTATGTAATTAGGTATTGATTCACAATTTCTATAATGGTATTCAAACATAAGACGTTCACCTACGATCAAACTACATACCTAAGCCCATCAGTAGAACTCTTTACAACCGTCATCTTGTCATAGGTAAGAGATGTAGTGAAACGCTACATCTTAGTGAAGTGATCTGAATACTCATTCACCATCATAGTTCCCTACTAAAAATGTATGAACTCCCTGCTGTGATCCCCCAATAGATTCTGTTGGAGAAAATATGTTTGAGGGCCAAAACGTTGTCTTCCCTAACCATACCTCAGTGAATCTCAACTCGAGAGATGATTCCTAGTAATTCTTGGTGAAATATCATAACATGTATATAGAGAGCCTAACCCTATGCTCTGTAGGATTATCAAGATGGTAAAATATTGATACACTGGCCTCTATCCATGATTTAACAAGTTGAGCTCTATCCATCCAAAAGAAGATAAGGGGGTTTCTATTGTTGGAACTATCATATCCTCTTTTTCATAGTTGGAGAAGGTTAGAGATCATCCTAAACAAAATTCCTAATAAATAATGAATATCCATGAAAGTTAGCATCTTCTCCTAGTGAAAGGTCAACAAGATTTTCCTCATGTGGCACTAGAGGAGGTATCATAGGTGGCTCATGGCCAAACCATTTCCATGTGTGCTTATTTCCAATATCTTATAATATAACATGCGGAAAACACAAAGGTATATATATACAATTTCCGAGATCCCTCCTCAATCATTATTTATAATTGATATAAAATAGAATTTAAGGATGAAATTAAAGAAGGGTAGGAGCAACATATCCATGAAACATGATGCTATCCTAAACCTAATAATAAACCTATATTTATGTAGGGAAAGGTCACAGAAGGATATAAAGATAAACTGCCTACTTCCCATTGATAATGATAGGTCGTGGTAAATGTCTCACATTCTCATATAATGTGTTTATATGATTTTAAATGTGGATTCATTTTAACTCATTTATGTATCCTGATTTCTATTAAAAGGGATAATTAGGTAGATCACTGTTCTAATTTATAAGGTCACACACACTATAATTATTTTATATTGGGAATCAACTTAATCTAAACCATAACTTGTTCCTACAATAATAATTAGAACATTTTTATATATAACCATAAAATAAATAAACGGAAAAATAAAAATCTATTGGGAAATAGGAAATGCACAATAACTAAAAATATGGTAGGGAATAATGCATGAAAATTTAACCCTTATGGTTCCTAGTAGGATTAATGTTTTGTTACACAGTTATATTATTTTCCTAAAATAGTGAAAACCAACATTTCTATAGTACCAAAATATTAACATCATAAAACAAGGACATCACATAACGATGAATTCATATTAATCATAAATGGCATGATCAATATTTATAATTTCCTATCCTTCGTGATTTGTGTTTCCCCTATTCATGGGTTAACTACATCCAAGAACAAGGACAATTAAAAATTCCAACATCCTAGTCTCTAGTCAAAAAAAACTGTAAGGAAAAAAGGAACCAGCCTATGACACAACTTTATAGCATCCCACCCCGGATCCCACTTAATGGTCCCATGATATAGTAACCACGAGACCTGAATCATTCCACCAAAAATGCAAGAGGCTTCCGACTAGCAATAGAATTCTAGTGTGTGTGTCCATGGGAAGACTATTCAATCTTAAATCAGAGTATTCACAGTAGTAAAAGATATATAATAAATAGTGGAAGTAATAAATAGAAAAATACAAAATAAAATATCAACCTGATAATAATAAAAAACACGAATAATTAATACATAAATGGAGGAATATGAGTATCAATAATGGATATAGGGATAATGATGATCATAGTTCTATATAATAAGAGAGTTATTGGGATAACTGGGGATACATGCATATACTTCATGCGTTATAATAAAAAAGATAATTATACAACAAGAATATCGATAATAGGCTCAGTTTGATACACCTAATCATTACACTAATGTCATAGATAATTCATGAATTAGAATAAAAAAACATCATGTTATCTATACATTAAATTGTAATTTCTTATTGGGAACCAATGTATTCCCACAAAGTGTGTGATGTACAATCTTAGTAGACTTCCTCCCATGGTGTCCAAGACAATGCATTTCATGCAATACATAATTGATAGCTTTCCATAATAATAAATTCAAATCAATGAACTATTCAAATAATAAACTTCTTGGTCTGGGTTCCAAAATAGAAACCCGGTCAATACATCCTACTTACGCCTAAGCCAAATATCTGAAATGCAATACCTTTTCACATCATAATATATATATAAGGGCCATGGTAACAATGGAAAATGGAATGAATACCCCTATCTAGTTATTTGTATTGGGTCTCATTTACATGTCATTATAAATGTAATCTATAATATAAATAAGAAAAAACAATTATAACAGAAGAAATTATCTTTTTAAATCCATTGGTGGAATCTTGATGCCATCCAAGGTGATCTTAACATAATCCCATGGGTCTCTACAAGTGTATATATTTGAAAAAATACCACTTAGTTCGTTTTAGGAAACCTATATAGTCCCTTGTATAACTGACGACATGGAGACTCTGAGTCCCTACAAACTATCACACAAAGCGGATCAAGAATCTCATGAGGAATGGTGCAACCATCCTACCAACATATCTATCCTAAGTTTCTACCCTAGGGAACTGTATTCACTCAAGAGTATATAATAACTTTTTAACAAGGTTGTATATATAATCCATGAATCACTATCTGAACATAATGTAGAATGGAACCGAACATGGTGAGTCTATCTCATGGATCCTTAAATCAGGACCCATGTTCTCAGCCGTCATGTAGCTGGTGATCTGTGGAATTTAAATCACACATTCTAACATGTTATTTAATTTAAATTTACATAATCATCAATAACAAGTAGATATAAATCATTCTATCAAAATAATCATATGATATAATTCAAGATATTAAGCATGGAATAATGATTTAACACTACTAAAAATTCCACATAAAGTGACCGCCATTGGCGGTCGCTGTTGGCTTGTAGTGACCGCCCAGTGGCCGCCAATGGTGGTTGCTTTGGGCCCGACGCTGTCGGCCTATAGCGACCTCTAATGGAGGATATTGAAGGTGGCCGAGACTTCGGCCTACAGTGACCGCAACGGTCGCTGAAGACGGACAGAATTTCGGCCTATAGCGACCGCCAGTGGGGTTCGCTGAAGCCGGACGAAAATCTGGCCAACAGCGACCCCCACTGGCAGTCGCTGAAGGTGGACGAGACTTCTGCCTATAGCGACCACCAATGGCGGTCTCTCCACTAGAAATTTTTTTTTTAAAAAAAGTTCATGATATAGAATAAAAAAACAGCATATAAATCATAAAAAAAGAAAAACAAATCCAAACACAATAAACATCAATATCATCATAAACAATAAATGATAGACGTGCTTCAACGATCCACAACCATCTGCTTTAAAAACCTACAATAAGATACAAACACAACTAAACAAAATAAAGGTAAATATGAAATTTTTATTCATTTATTATATACATATAATAAAAATGAAATCTTACATCTCATGGGTGTTATAATAATTTAAAACCACCAATTTAAGAAATGTTATCATTTTTTGAATATGTTTTTCTTATTCTGGAGTCTTTGCTTTAATTTAGGAAAGTGTTTTTTATTGTCTTAAAATGAATGTTTTCCACACACACCGCACTTCTGATGGACATTCCGTCTTCTCCTACTTGTCACGAATAATATTCCTATCGTTCTCATGTAGTTTAAGGTCATTCGGAGCATGGTTGCTCTGAATTCGATCGTGACACGCCGTTTTGGTGTTTTTTGACTCCAGAAACACGATTCTGGTAACCTCAGTAAAAAAGAACCTCTAATTGATGTTCCTTCTATCCGACCATTGCACAATTCATCGTTCAGTTGTTGTCGTACGATTTCGTGGCATTATGAGGTCGTTTAGGTGGTTTTGACCACCCAACGCGCCCTATAAGAGCACGTAGAACAGCTGAAAACGACACATTCGGTCGTACCACATGCACCGCATGTCTGATGGACATGGCATCACCTACTGCATGTCACGATTAATATTCCTATCATTCTCGTGCGGTTTCAGATCATTCAGAGCATGTTTTCTCTTGATTTGACTGTGACACCCCGTTTTGGTGTTTTATGACTCCGGAAACACGTTTCCAGTCACCGAGGTCAAACAGAACATCCGATTGACGTGAATATTGTCCGACCATTTCACAATTCACACCGCGGTTGTTTTAGTATGATTTTGTGGCATTTCGAGGCAGTTCGTGTGGTTTTGATCACCCAGTGCGCCCTTTTAGAGCGCACTGAACTGCTAAAAACGACACATTCAGTTGTACCGCGCGCACCGCACGTCCGATTTCCATTTCGTCTCCTCATTCATGTCACTAATAATATTTATATCATTATAGGGTGGTTTTAGGTCATTTGGAGCACATTTTCTCTGAATTCGACCATGACACGCCATTTTGGTGTTTTATGACTCTGGAAACGCGTTTCCGATAAACATGGTCAAACAACACCTCTGATTGACATGTCATATATTTGAACATTTCAAAATTGAAACCTCGGTTGTTGTAGTATGATTTCGCGGCATTCTGAGATCGTTCGGGTGGTTTTGACCACCCAGTGCGCCCATTTAAGCACGCCGAACTGCTGAAAATGACACATTCAGTCGTGCCACACGCACCGAACGTCCGATGGACGTTTTGTCTCCTACTGCATGTCACAAATAATAATCATATCATTCTCACATGGTTTCAGGTCATTCAGAGCATCTTTTCTCTGAATTCGATCGTGACACGCCGTTTTGGTGTTTTATGGCTCTAAAAACGCATTTTCGGTCACTGCAGTCAAAAGGCACCTCCGATTGACGTACCGTCTATCCGACCATTTCAAATTTCACACTGTGGTTGTTTTTTTATGATTTTGTGGAATTATGAGGTCGTTCGTGTGGTTTTGACCACCAAGTGCGCCCTTTTAGTGTGCGCCGAATTGCTGAAAACGACACATTTGGTCGTGTCGCACGCACTGCATGTCCGATGGACATGTCATCTCCTACTGTATTTCACGAATAATATTCCTATAATTCTCGTGCGGTTTCAGATCATTCAGAACACATTTGATCTGAATTCTACCGTGACATGCCGTTCTGGTGTTTTATGACTCAGAAAACGCGTTTCCGATCACCGCGGTCAAACGACACCTCCGATTGATGAGCCGTTTGTCCGAAAATTTCAAAATTCACACTGCGGTTATTTTAGTATGATTTTGTGGCATTTTGAGGCCATTCAGGTGTTTTTGACCACCCAGCGCGACCATTTAGAGCACGCCAAACTGCTGAAAACAACACATTCGGTCGTAATGCGCACACTGCAAGTCTGATTGATGTGTCTTCTCCTCTTGCATGTCACAAATAATATCCCTATCATTCTCGTGCAGTTTCAGGATATTCGGAGTAGGTTTGCTCTAAATTCGAAAATGACACGCCGTTTTAGTGTTTTATGACTCCAGAAACGTGTTTCTGGTCACCATGGTCAAACAAAACATCTGATTGATGTGCTGTCTATCCAAACATTTCAAAATTCGTACAGTGGCATTTTTCGTATGATTCTGTGACATTCGGAGGTCGTTCGGGTGGTTTTGACCACATAGCATGCCCTTTTAGAGCGCACCGAATTGCTGAAAACAACACATTAGGTCGTACTACATGAACCGCACGTCTAATGGTCGTGTCCTATCCTACTACATCTCCAAAATAATATTCCCATCCTTCTCGTGTGATTTCAGGTCATTCAGATAACGTTTTCTCTGAATTCGACCGTGACACGCCGTTTTGGGGTTTTATGATTCCTGAAATGCATTTCTAGTCATTGAGGTCAAACGAAACCTCCGACTGATGTTCCAACTATCTGAACATTTCAAAATTCACACCGCGGTTGTTGTCGTAAGATTTTGTGGCATTCGGAGGTCGTTCAGGTGGTTTTGTCCACCCAGCACACACTTTTAAAGCGCACCGAACTGCTGAAAACAACAGATTCGGTCGTACCGTGTGCACCACACGTCTGATAGATGTTTCGTTTCCTCTTAAATCTCACTAATAATATTCATATCATTTTTTGCAGTTTTATGTCATTCGGAGCATGTTTTCCCTAAATTTGACAGTGACACGCCGTTTTAGAATTTTATGACTCCGGAAACGTGTTTCCGGTCACCGATGTCAAATGGAACCTATGATTGGCATGTCATCTGTCCGAAAATTTCAAAATTCACACCATGGTTGTTGTAATATGATTTTGTGGCATTCCGAGGTCGTTCGGGTGGTTTTGACCACCCCGCGCGCCTTTTAAGAGCGCACCGAACTGCTGAAAACAACACATTCAGTCGTACCGCGCGCACCGCATGTTTGATGGACGTGTCGTCTCCTTTGACATCTCACAAATAATATTCCTATAGTTATTGTGCGGTTTCAGGTCATTCGGAGCACATTTTCTCTGAATTCGACCGTGACATGCCGTTTTGGTGATTTATAACTCCGGAAACGTTTTTCCGGTCACCGAGGTTGAACAAAACTGTCGATTGACGTTCCGTCTGTCCGAATATTTCACAATTCACATCGCGGTTGTTTTCGTATGATTTTGTGGCTTTACGAGGTCATTCGGGTGGTTTTGACCCCCCTAGTGCGCCCTTTTAGAGCGCACCAAACTGCTGAAAACAACACATTCAGTCGTACCGCGCGCACCGCATGTCCGATTGACGTGACGACTCCTCCTGCATCTCACGAATAATATTTCTATCATTATCATGCGTTTTCAGGTCATTCAGAGCACGTTTTCTCTGAATTCGACTGTGACACGCCATTTTGGTGTTTTATGACTCTGAAAACGCATTTCCGATTACCGCGGTCAAACTGCACCTCCTATTGTCGTTCCGTATATCCGACCATTTCACAATTCACGCTGCGGTAGTTGTCGTATGATTTCGTGGCATTAAGAGGCCGTTCGGGTGGGTTTGACCACCCAACACGCTATTTTAGAGCGCGTTGAACTGCTCAGGATCCCAATAGGAATGCATCTTCATACATATAGAAATTAAGGACTCGAGTGGGTGCCCTATTGATAGAATGATCTTGAGTGGTTGTGTGTGTTTGGGTAATGATGCATGCGAGTGTTACATTATAATCTGAATCAATGTGGAATCTTGTTTTTGTATAAGATGTTGATGTCATCTGTGGATGATTCTACAACCATTGTTTTATTTTTATTTCTCTTTATGCATGATGCTTGAGATTCACCAAGATTTCGGGGGTGGGGCGGGCTATCCAGGGTGGGGGTGGGGCTGTACGAGGGTACGGGGGGGGGGGGGGGGCTGTCTGGGGTGGGGGCTGTTCGGGTGTGGGGAGGTGGGGTTGTTCGGGCGGTGCGAGGGGGGGGGGGGGGGCTGTTTCGGGGTGGGGGTGTTTTCCGGGGTGGGTGGGGGGGGGGGGGTCGTTGTGGGGGTGGGCTGTCCGTGGGTGGGGGGTGCTGTCCGGGGGGGGGGGTGGGTTGTCCGGGTTGGGGGGGGGGGGGGCTGTCCGGGGGTGGAGGTGATGTCCGGGTTGGGGGGGGGGGGTGTCCGGGGGGTGTGGGGGCTGTCCGGGGGTATGTGGGGCTGTCGGGGGGGGGGGGGGGGGGGGGCTGTCTAGGGTGGGGGGGGGGGGCTGTCCGGTGGTGGGGGTGTTGTCCGGGGTGGGGGGGGGGGGCTGTCCGGGGTGGGGGGGGGGTTGTCTGGGGGTGCGGGGGGGGGGGGGGGGGCTGTCTGGGGTGGTCATCACTGCTACCTCCATCATGCGTGGTCATCACTTCTACCTCCATCCGGTGGACCAGGGGCCTGCAACAAAGAAAAATTATTAATATTTTCATAACAAAAATAATTTAAATTTAATAAATAAATACACTATAAACCTACGTCGTATGATCCTCTACACCATCAGCTGGACACACATATTACCGCAGTGCTCTAACCTCAGTTGTCAATTGCGCATTTTCCACCTCGGAAGCGCACAGTTGTGCCTTGAAATCTGACACCTGATTTGTCATCTGAGCAACAGTAGGACCAACAACTGCAGCACGTGACACTACAGAATGAGGAATCTCTGTTCCATAGGTCAAACTATATCCATGCTCGTCCCGACCAATAATGCGATGAAAGATCTCATCCCTTCGCATGGGAAGCTGTCGCTGGTCCTCTAGCAGATGTTCTAACTCAACTTCAAATTGAAGCTGTGAAATATTTAAATATATATACATATATATACGTGTTAATATACAGATTTATGTATGTATTGGTAAGTAAAATCACTTACTATCAATGTTGCAGCCTTTGGATCATTGCGATCACGAGTCCTCATCCACACCGACATTTTATCAGTCGGGGCACCTTACTCCAACAACTGTATATGAACAGAATATAAACACAAAACCATATTAATTAATAAATTAAAAAATGAATAATAAATATCTCATGTCGTATCGGAGACACATGACGAGTGCTGAGCCTATGAGGTGGTCCCTGCAACGCTCGATTCTCAGAATAGTGTGATGACACCTCCTACATTCAATTCATTCAAATTTCAAACAAATCACACATTATTGAAAATATATATACAAAAAAATAAATATACAAACTGCACCACCCTTAGTAGACCAATATGCAACCATGTAACGCCACTGAGCTGGGAGGACACCTCTCGGGACATTTTCCAGAATGTCAAGGGCACCCACATTTGGTACCCAATGGTCCCTATTCGCATTTTCATTATAGTCTTTCCACATATTATGGAATTTTATCATATACAAGGGCCAAAAATATTCTGGGAATACTTTCAAAATTTTCTATAAAGAAAAAAATAACACATATTAGTATTGTTTATACATAGAGAATAAAGTAAAATGGTCTTCTTACCTGAACCTTCATCCAAAGATGATATAATGTGTCCTGAGGGATAGAAGCCTAGTCACGCATGGTTAATGTGAATCGATGTGGGTCATATATGATATGACCCAGCTGACAAATGAATGAAGGGGCATTCAATCCCATAGGATGAAATACCTCATCAAATGAACCATCTATTGTCGTGTCAGAATTCCTTGATAAAATGTCACGACCGGGGCCTCTCTTGCGAGAGGAAGAAGCAATTGAGTCTGATCCAGTTGAAATTTTATATTTAATTTGATAGATGTTATATATATATATATATGTTTATCAATTACATAAAAATAGAGATAATGACATTCAAACATACCTCGACCCTGAGTCATAGATTACTCAGATGGATGATGTGGATCTATTGACTCTTCCCCTGACATGCCTGCAGTCATAGAAAAAATTAGTAAGGGGACTATCCAAAGTGTTTAAAAGATAAATTGGATTGTTCTTAAAAAATTCAAACTTGTACAATTTTTAATCAAACCAAAAACGGATTGAATAATTAGTTGTGAATGAATTTTAAAAAATTAGAATGTTAACAAAACAGATATAAAAATTATGTACAAAACAAGTCAATGCATAGCCAAATTTCTGATAAAATTAATAAAAATTCAAGCGGCACATGAACAAGATGAAGAATACCTCAAAGGGAAGATACACCAAAAATGACATAAATAAACCAAGAGTAAAATCACCCTAAATATTTATAACCGAATAAACTTCAAAAATTGAGGATTAAAACATACAAGGATTTATAAAATGGTTAGATAATTTATGATATCCCAGGACATTCAATACTGTATAGGGGAAAACAATTATACATTTCATTAAGCATGAAAATCGACCATTTCTCCTTCAATAGCTGCTCTGACCCAAAAATATCTTCTTCACGTTATACTACAGTATGTTGATCATGCTGTTGGTAAACAAACGGAACAGTCTTAGGTTCATCTTCTTCAAATAAAAACACTCATCGCCGAGACATTTTGACAACAACATGCCCACATGGATCCAAAGGCAAAGTAACTAAGAATGCTTTTTCCGCTTGTGATGTCAAAATGAAAGGTTCATTCTCTACTCATTCATTATTTCCGTATAAAATATATTTATAATTAACCAATGAAAACTGATATTGATCGACTTTATATCCACACACTGGATCAACCCAATTACTCTTTAACAATATGTACTTCAAACCATGTGTGTATACAACTTCAATGATGCCTATCAATTGACCATAGTAATAACCATAATCGAAAAATGGACAACTGATACCACTGTTTTGTGTTTCTCGTTTATCGTAAACTTCTTTAATGAAAAATCAAAAACAATTAGCATCAATATATTTATAATGAAGAGATGTTGTAGATGGACCCTTATCCAGTTGGATAAATTCTTTAGTTTGCGTGGGGTCCCCTAACTCCATCAACTTACGAACCTACATAATTTATAAAATTCAATACTGATATATGAAAAAAGAAAATAGTATAATACTTCACTCATAATGAAAATCAATTTATACATACATAATCCTTGAACCAATCATGAAATGACGCATAATGAGATTGTTGAATTTTCAACTCAGTCACATGACACATATCTTCTATTATCTGATTAATATGTTTCCTGCAAATGATAATGAAATGTTAAAATGATCAACTTTTTCAATCAAAACATGTAAAAGATAAACAATCACATTGATAAGACACTTACTGCATTAATGGTGAAACTGATGGAGTATTGAACAAGATATAAAAATGTGCTTGTATCCACTCGATGTTGTCCATATCAAATGTGGTTCCTTATCTAACTAGACCATCATGAATCTGAGTGGGTTTATCTAATTTTGTTTCAACATCTGTAATATTTTTTGCACAAAAAGTAGTACACTCATCCATCAAATAACCATAGGCTATTGATGCGTCTGGACGATCTCTGTTGTGTAAAAATATTTTCAATGTACTCAAATACTGTTCAATAGGATACATCCACCTAAATTGCACTAGACCAAAAACCATTACTTCATCAGTTAGGTGTACTGTCACGTGGACCATAACATCGAAAACTGAGGGGGGTGGGGAGTTTCTTAAAGTGACAAAGCGTAACTACAATTTGGTCCTGCAAACTTTTTAAATCACTCATTCGTTGATTTCTTAAACAAATATCTCTAAAAAAAATTACACATCTCAATCAACGACTGAAAAACATTGGAGGATAAACAATCACAAATTGTGATTGGAATCAACTACTAAAGTTGTATGTGATTGTCATGACTTTTCAACCCTTGCAATGTCATTCTCGTCAGATTCACACACATTAAAATATTAGAAGAGTAACCATCAGGCACCTTGACCATCTTAAAAATGGAAAGAAATGTCTCTTTCTCCATTATAGTCATCGTATACTGTGCAGTAGGCATATATGCCTTGTTTCCCTCAGCTAACTATAAATGCAACTGTTTCCATAAAACTATTTCTTCCAAATCATGACGTGCATTAACATGGTCTTTTTATTTTCCACTGACACCTAAAATGGTCCACAATATGTTATCACAAACATTTTTTTCAATGTTCATGACATCCAAATTATGCATATTCATGTTAGTTTTCCCATACAAAAGACTATAAAAAATACTTTTTTAATTACAATTGTGACTGCACTTCCTACCTGAAGCACGAATATTACGTCCTGGAGGAGCCACCAAATCATGAATTTCATTTATCATGCGGATGTTTTCTTCCTCAATCTGTGATAATATTTCGACACCTGTCATGATCTTTGGTGCTGGGATGAACTCTCTAGAAACATCAAATGCCACTCTGTCCTTTCTAAACCTGTGTTGAGGGGGGAGAAAATGTATGTGACCCATGTATGCCCATTTTTTGGAATGTTTAAGCTATACAGATTTTTTAATTTTATTTCAAAAAGGGATAGAAAATTCCACTTTCATACTACAGCCTGATAAATTTGCAAAATCTGGGAAGTCATTGATTTTCCAGAATAAAGTAGCCTCCAATTTGAACATTTCATTTGTTTAACAGTCATAAGTCATCTCACCATCGCCCCAAAATTCATTCAACTCATCAATCAATGGAAGAAGGTAAACATAAATCTTATCCCTCGGACTGTTAGGTCCATCAATAAGAGTGGAAATGTATATAAATTATTGCTTCATACAAAGCCACGTAGGAAGATTATATGTAACCAAAACCACGGGCCATGTGCTATGAGTTGCAACAACCATAGACTTGAATGGATTGAAACCATCTGCTACCAATCCCAATCAGACATTACAAACATCTTTAGAAAATTCGGGATGTCTCTTATCAAAATCCTTCCATGCATGAGAGTCTGTTGTGTGGGTTAACTTATCACTTTATTGAACTCTTTCTGCATGCCATCTCATTAAATTAGAAACTTTAGATGACTTAAAAAAATTCAACCTCGATTTAAGGGGAATGTAATGCATTTTATTTACGGAAATCGGTTTCCCCTGTATCGCAATCTGACTTTGATGAGTCTTATTTTTCCTGTTCTCTTTCCACCTAGAAGCACCACAAACCGTACAAATATCCAAATGTGCAGTTTCATTTATAAACAACATAGAGTTGTTTTCATATGCATCTATGGTCTCATATGTAAAACCTATGTTCTATGTCAACATACGAGCATGGTAATACGACTCGGGGATCTTAGCGTCGACAAGAAGAACCTTTTTCTATAACACCTAAATCTTGTCGAATGATGTGTCTGACCAATTATTCAAAGTCTTAAAATACAACATCTCCATGATAAATGACAGTTTATTGTAAGAAGTACATACATGATATAATTCTGTTTTCTCATCATCAAGTGCATCATAAAACATCCTCAAATCACGATCTGCACCATAGTAAAGATTTATCTCACCAGTCTCAAGATTTTGGATGTCAATTCCTTCAGGATGAAACCCACGTATCATTTCGGTAAGCATTTCAGGCATTGGATCATTCATCCTTGCATCAACATCCATCTGAGCTGCATTTGTATTGTGACAACGAACATATTCTTCTCCATGATGAGTCCAACTCTTATAATTTTTCAGAAATCCAATAAAAAATAGGTACTCCCGCACAGTATCTCGTGTGAATTGATATCTGTTAGCACATTTTATACATGGACAACTAATATAGTCACTTTCAAATCATTTGATGAAGTCAATAAACTGTATAATTCCATTGAAATATTCTCTAGATGTTTGATTTGGAAGATCAATACAACTCTTATACATAATAATATCTGTATAACAAATATTTACACAATAATATTACATTTTCATTTTTAAAATCAACTATATTTAAAATAAATACTAATAATTTCTTTATGAACCATTGATAAAATAATAATGTAAGTGAAAGCCCTTGTCATACCTGATTGCGCTACAAACCTGGAAAGGAGGGGAGCCAAAGACGGTGATGCGAGGGAGACGAGAGGCAGCGAAGGAAAGCCGAAGTCAAAGGTGGTGCGGCGAGGGAGGGGATGGGCGGGGGGGAGCCGGAGGAGAGGAGGAAGTGAGGGGACGGGGGACAGGCATCGAGGGGGGGGGGGGGGCTGTCCGGGGTGTGGGGGGGGGGGGGCATTCGGGGTGCGGGGGGGGGGGGGGGGGGCTCTCTGGGGTATAGGGGCCATCTGAGGTGGGGGGGGGGAGCCGAGGGAGGAGGCCGGAGGCCAGAGGGAAGAGGGAAGAGGGGTAGGAGTCGGAGGGGGCGGAGGCTGGAGGGAAGAGTCCAGAGGGTGGAGGGATGCCAGAGGGGAGCCGAGGATGGCTGGAGGGCGGAGTCCGATGAGGGAGGAGGGTGGCGATGGAGGGGAGCGGTGGGGGGCGGGGGTGCGTGCGGCGAGGTAGGGTGGTGGGGGGAGGGCGCGCGGGGAGGGCGGCGACGGGGGGGGGGGGGGGGGGGGCGAAGCCCTAATTTTTTTTACAAAGGGCAGCCACCGCCAATGGAGGTCGCTATTGGGTACCTACAACGACCACTGGAGGTGGTCGCCCATGTCAGGGGGCTTCAAAGCCCAATATTCTTGTAGTGTAAGCAAAAACGTATCCTAAATACTCAAAATCATGATAACATGGAAACATAAAGAAAACATAAGAAAAGGAATAGAATAAAAAAAGGAATTTGGAATATTGTGTGACATATGGAATCAAGAATAAGCATTAAGTCTACTAGGAATGAATATCTGGAAACATGTCTAATCAATGAGAAGTAAGCATGAGACATTTATGCTAAATAATTAAGAATAAAAATTTTAATATAAGGTATAAGGCATAAATCTAAATGAATTATCTCTTGGTCAACCATATATTCCAATTCAATTTAATGTTTTAGGAATATAACATAGGATCAACACCCAAAATGTAAATTAACCGTTTAAGGAATTGGTAATTGGCCATTATGGTAGGCACACACAAAGGGGTTTCTTATGAGTAGGAGAACATCCTAGTGATGGGTATTAGGGTAAACTAAGGTCACAAACAACATGGGAAACCAATTAATAAATTTTGCTTAACTCAATTGATGTGTTACTAGAATGGTATAGGGAGAGGCACAATGACACATCATTAAAATGCGACGAAATGGGTGGGGAATACCTAGACCACCGACCTCGATGTAGTAGTACTCCACTCATTCGCTGTTAAGGATTGAATCAATATATAACTGGAGATATTGAATGATTATCACAATACCTTTAAAATAGGGAAAAATTAAATACACTTAAATAGTGAAATAGAGGTAAGGTGAACGTTGAAATAGATGCAAGAGGAAGGAGGATATCATATCCATCATTCCATTTCATTGGATGAAAGATGATTTAGTGGACGGATGATGGAGATATCACAAACCAGATGAATAAGGATGAAGAATCCCACACACGAAGGGGTGGAGGTGAAAACTATTAGGGGAAATAAAAGAGGTAAGAAGGACATGTTTAAATTAGTAAAGAAGGGAAGAAAATAAATTTAACCCTCATACACAACTACAAAGGGTTTGGCCCATTGGTTTACAAAACGGTGTAACAACCATGTGCCATCTACTGCTTCCATGGGGCACTTCACCGGGTTCGGCAGACGATTTATCTAACCAAGAACAAACTATTCTAAATGCCACTGGCTGAGAGCTGTAGTTGGTTGCACAACTGTGTTCTTGGGGTCTCATAGTAGAATATTAACTGTGTGGGCCCCTACACTACAATGTCAACAACAACATAGTTTTGAGAAACCATGTGGACTGGGTTCCACAATTTCTCCTAATCGTGTGGATCATTCTTCTATTTCCATTTTGGGGCTCCATGATCTTGTTGAGACGTAGACACACCCGAGAGCTTCTTGATATTTCTAGGCATTGTATTTATGTCTATTGAATGGAATTCTTAATGAAAATGAACATTATTTACCTTTAGTAAAATCTGGTACATTACATATGAGACTTCGTCGAGTCCACATTGTCCCCAGCTCAACATTTTTTTTTTCACCCGAGCCATTTCCCAAATTGATGTATCAATTATAGTCCAACACAACTAGTCCTGTCCATGTCCACGAATTTTTTTTTTAAAACCAAAAAAAATTACAACTCTAAAATGTTTAAAAAATCGAAATAATGAAAAACGTACAAAAAATCTAAAAAATTTAAATTGATAAATAATTAGTAAACTTAATATATATATATATATTAAATATTAAAAAAAAATATATTAAATGAATATATATATATAATTATTAAAATGAAATAATTGGATAAATTAAATTTCATAATTGATTATATTTGAAAAATATTAAAATATTACAAATTATTTATTTATTAATCAAGAAGAATACGTTTAGTATAAATTTATATCAATATTAAATATTAATAATTGTTATATTAGAAATATAGATATTTAAGATGAGTGAAATGTAATAATAAATCAAAAAAATTAAAAATGAATAAATTAAAAAATTATTAAAAAACTTTTATTGAAACAATTATTAATAAAAAAGTATAAAATACATATATATATATATACATTAATTATATACAAGAATAAATAATATATATTTAATAGAAATATAAAAAATGAATAAAATGTAATATTAATAATCATGTTCATTTCATATTCGATTATAATAGTTTTGATACATAATTATACATTATTAATTTTAATATATAAATAATATATATATGTGTGTGTATATATATATATATATAAATATACATAATATTTCTTAATATTTGATTTATATAGTACAAATATATTTTTCTTATATTAAATAAGTCATATATTTATTGAAGAGTGTTTTATAATTAAAAATAATATTAATTATAAATACAAACTAATGGTATCGGTTAGTGGTAATTTATTTAATGCCATTTTATTTTTAAATTTATAAAATAAAAAACAATATTACATTGATTTCACACATAAATATATCTAATTAATACATTTTTATATACAATACACGCATATTTTTGTAATTAATAAACTATTAAATAGAAACACATACACCATATATTTATGTAATTTATTGAAATATTAAAAAATATTTTAGAATTTGTTTTAATCACATGATATAATTAATATATAGTGTTTTAAATTATTAAGTAAATTTATTAATTTTTATTATTATTACAGTTATGTATTATTTATTCATTTTTTAATGTTTTTATTTTTTGGTAATTGTTTTATAATATTTATATATATATATATTTATTTACTATGTTTTAATATTTTCCAATTGTATTCATCTTCTTTTCATATAAATAAATATATTTTAAAACAACATATATCTAATTAATAAACCATATACATTTTTCAATATTTGTAGTGTACTTATTTGAAATAATTTGACATTTCACATTATTAATATGAATGAAATTAAGAATAAATATTAATTAACAATTTCCAATATAAGTTTTTAAATAAATATTTATAAAGAAATATATATAAAAATGTATATTTACTATATTTATAAAATTATATATTTATAATTATATATAAATAAATATTATTTTAAAATAGTTCAATAATAATAAATAAATAGAAATATATTTATGTGATTATAAAATTATAATAAATATATTTTAATAATGAATTTATTTTCTATTTTTTATTTGTATTTATATTTATATTTATATTTATTAAATAAACAGATATATATAATGATTAAAATATATTTATTATTAAAAAAATATAATAAGAAAATTAAAATAAAGAGGATATATACTTCATTTATATCTATATTTATATTTATTTATTCAATATATAAATATAAATTGATATAAATATATACAATGATATAAATATTTTTATAATTTCACATAAATAATAATAAATTTATTTACAAATATATTTACATTTAAATATATTTTCAATTTTCAATTTAATATATTTATAATATTATATATTTATAAAT
Source organism: Viscum album (assembly GCA_963277665.1). Taxonomy (NCBI): domain Eukaryota; kingdom Viridiplantae; phylum Streptophyta; class Magnoliopsida; order Santalales; family Viscaceae; genus Viscum; species Viscum album. The sequence goes on from OY728157.1 coordinate 1,388,328,788, forward strand.
ATAAAGAGATATATAGAATTCTTTAAAAATATATATATTTAATTATAAATAAGTAATTATATATTTAAATAATTATAATAATATAACAATTATATTTAAATAATGAATATATATAATATGTCTATTAAATATATTTGTATATATAGTTATATAAATATATCAACTGATATAAATACATTAATAATAATATAAAAATATTTATAAAAATATTTACAAATATATTTATTTGTATTTATAATTAAAATTTAAAAACATTTTTGAGTGCTAATATTTTAGCAATCATAACGATAAATTTTATCAACTATCTTTTAACACTGATAAAGATATATCATTATCAGTGCTAAAAGAGCACTGATTAAAGGTATCCTTATCAACACTAAAAATTTAGAGCTAATGAAGATGTATTTTATATGCGACTCTTTATCATTGATGAAGATATAGATTCATCAACACAAAAAATGTGTTAAATAGATATCTTTTAATAGTGCCTATTATTTTACCATTCAAAAATGGTATCTCTACCAATGATTTTTTTGAAGAGCTGATAAAATCCTTCCCAATCTAATTAAATAACCTTAATAGAATCGATTACATTCATACTTATCAAGCCCTGTCATAACTACACTTCGTCTATTACTTCCCTTGACATTTTCTCAGAGGACTGAATCCTTGATTCTATGGTATGTTATTTTTTATCCTCTTATCTCATTCCTTTCTTATTTGATTTCTATGCTTTACGTTAGTGCTATATTCTCTTGGATCTGTACTATTTTGGATTTCAAGTATTGAATTGTTCAGTTTCTTATTCAACTCTTATTGATTTCACAACCCAGGATAAAAAAACCACACCCTTGAAGTTCAACATACCCCTTACAATTGGTTTCGGTTCCTTCCTTGTGAATTTTAGGCCTCCTATTGGTTTCATCCCCATATTTTTTTGCTGTTGCGCAACAATTTGTGGCAAGTGAACTTCGTTATACATAGAACATGTTCCCCATTATAATAAATGTGTATCTTTAAAGATAGTATAATTTATACACTATTCAAGCCAATGGTTTTTTGAGATTTAAAAAAAACAAATAGTTCTATGAAAAATTATTATATTTCTAATTTTGGTCATTTCCTATAATAATAGATGATTTATTTGTTGTTTTACTCTTCTTATTTTATATAAATGAAATGATTAATTGAAAATAATCATCATTTAGTTCTTGATAAATTTTATATTCATTGATGAAAATAGTATTTCAATATTTCTTTTAGTCATTATAATTTTTTAAAGAAGATATATTTATTTTCATTGTTAAAAGTCATTCAAAATTTCTAAAACTGTTATATGTCAAAATATTTTCATTTACTATTTTATTTTGATAAATCATTATAATTATAAATGAATGATATTGTGATTTCTTGTAAAAATGGATTTAAATTTAAAATAAAAAAATGTTATGGAATGATTTTTTGAAGCAAAGGAAAAGTGATGTTTTGATTATAAACATGCTTACATTATTTTTTTAAGATTTATTCAAAAAATGACTTAAAAATAATTCCTGACAAATAATCATAACATGAGACTTGTACATTCCAAATTTAATATGAGGTAAAAATCGCCCAACCAAAGGATTCTAGATTATATGCTTATATGGATGGTCTAAAACTATAACCCTCAATTATGGTTGGTATATTATAAGTTTATATTGATAAATTAGAGTAGAAAATGGGGTACATATACAATTAAGTGTTTTGAAAATAATTGATCAATTTTCATGAAGAAATTTTAAAAAATGGATTTCAAATAGTGTTTTAAAAATTTAGGAAGAATAATGAATTTTTTGAAATCTTTTTTGAGATGATATTTGTAATTTTAAATTATCTTGTATTATTTTAGGATGTTTTTGTCTCTGTTAATGTTTTTTAAAAATTGGTTTGCATCAATATAGAATCTTAAATAAACCTTTATGAAAATGGGATTGTTATGAAAAATATTAGTGGGTTATTTCATAAAGGGTCCATGAAAATGCATTTATATGAAGTTGACTTATATGATAGGGTAGGTAGAAAACCAAATTTCCTAATTAATAATAGATAACTTATTGTTATATTTGTGGAATTGTTAGTTAATTTAACTACATTTTAACTATTTAGACCTCTATAGTGGTGAATGGATTTTAAACAATTGAAACACTACATATTATGGAATTATATTTTAGATAATATGAATTTACGTCCCATGATAATAGACACGCCCCTTAAAAGAATTTTCATTGAGAATTATTCCTTTTGAATATTTATGATTTAAATAATATCATATTTATTAATCATCCTCATTCAATTTAATGAATTCCCTAGTACAAGTTCAAATTAAATCATACGTTATAATAAATATATATACATGGAATTATAATACATGATCCTATAAAAAAGAATATAATTTTGTATCTTCACCACATTTTAATCTAATAGTAATTTTCATAATGATGTGTTACATTTTATACTCAAAATTTATTAATGGATACCTCTCACTATAGTAAAGTATAATTTAGTTTTTTAGCTTAGTGTTTCTTGTGATAAAAGTAACCCTAAAAAAATTTATTTAAAGTAATGTGCATACATAAATAATATTTTTTTATAATGAATCACGTACTATATTAGATAGAGACATAAATCATGAATAAATCCCAATAACATGATATTTTGTTCCTTTAATTGGAACTATGTGCCTCTCTATAGTGTCTAGAATAAGTGAGACTATAAAATCGTGCATCTTTTTTGTCTTGGAGAGAATATTGTATTCTTGGTCAGGTAATTGTTCTATTCATATGACAGTGGTTCATGTATACCTGAGCCAAGATCACCATTTATGTCAGCCCATTAAGAATTTGGAAAGGGGTATGTATGAGTATGTCCACTGAGATCATGTATTGTATTTTAATCTCATATTTTAAACCATTGTGTTCTTCATTAAATTTTCAACTTTGGCCAACTAACTAAAAATTTATTTCTTGTTCTATTATAACTCTCATCCCAAGAACTTTTATTTTTAAGGGAAAAAAGTTCATCCAAATAAAAATCATATGTTTAATAGTTATTAATGAATTTTATTTCTCTAGACTCATCCCCCATCTCTTCTGGACAATCACCTATGTTTTTTGAACTACTTTATGATGTAGTGTTCCCTATCTGGTATTTGTGATCTTTTTTGGGTCACCTAATTATAATATTCTATATCCTCAACATTTTATTAGGAATATATTATCTGTATTAATTATTTTATTTTATAAAATGAATATTTTATGAAGCTAATAGGATTAATATAAATCGAAAATAGATTCACAGTGATCATTTGAAAAAATATTATGAGGATGGAGTTAAAGATGTTATCATGTTTTCAAGAGATCATGTATTCCACCCTTTCTCAAAATATTTTCCCATATTTCTGTTAGTTTTAATCGCAAATAATTTTTCTTCATGATTTGGATGAAACTTTTTTTTATGGAATATTTCAGATCTATAAGTCTTTGACTAAAAAATGTCGGAAAATGAATGCCCATACCAATTAAGATAAATCTATAGTTATGGATTATTTTATATGAATACCAATATATATGAGGATAGAAACCCCATGCAATAAATGAAAATGGCATCACTATACAATGGCATAGTCATAGAAGACACTTTATGGGAGAATGGATTTCCAGATTATATTTTGTTAAAATTACCCTCAAATAACATGAAAAGAACACCTTTACATTTTACAAAATTGTGAAGATGTTGATCCATATGTTCAATCCCAAAAATAAATTCATATGAATTTCAATTCATTAGGGGATGAAGGATAGATATAAAATACACATAATTAATTGATTATATAAAGGTTCTGAGATTATATTTATAAGGATTTATCTAAAAAATAGATATAAATTATAAAACAACATCAATGGATTTCTAGGGGAAAAATGAAAATGGTATTTTTTACACTGGTTTTGTTATCAATGGTAATATGTTCAATAAAAAATAAACTGATGAATGTATTATGATGAAAAATATCAGAGTTAAAATTATGAAATAGGTTATTAACATATCATGTACCAAGGTTAGAAATCCCATTTATTAATATATGTCATATTTTATCATTATCGAACCGATATATGAGTTCGATTATACAATATTTAAACTTCTAATTTGTAGTTGAAAATGGTTGAAAATTGGTGTGAAGTGATTGTTTATGAAAATGGATTTGTGAACGAAGATTTTAGTGTGATGGGGTAAAGTTTGTGGAATTAATAATGAAATAAAATGTAGTGATAGTATTTTATGTCTCAGACCCATCAACAATGAACTGGTAAATTTCCCTACTAATGACTAAAAAACATTAGGGTAAGATGAAAATTTCATCGGGATTGACACATTCATTGGGAGACCATAATAATATCATGGAGATCCTAATGTAGACACTATTTATTATGTTATAAGAGAAAAAATAGAGTATTTCAATTCTCAATAATGATTCCTAATATAATTAATCATTAATGTAAATAAAGGTATTTCAATGAGAATGTTAAAGTGTTTTTATGCACAATTATTCTCATCATAATATTATGTGTTATATAATATATTAAAATATTCTAAATTAAATATCTGACTACTCATGTAGAAAATGTATTATATATTTTTTGATGTTACCAATAATATGGAATAAAAAGTTATTGATGATATAACTATAGAATTATTATGGGACCAATTTAAAGATGATTAAAAAACTTGAAACGAACATTTTGATAGTGTTGAATACAATTATAAAGTTAAGACGTAAGAGTATAAGAGTTAAGGTTGTAATGAATCATTGTGTTCAACATAATGACCTGAATAAATCAGTGGTCATTAGTTATGTTGGGTTTTAAATGAGTATGAAAGTGCCGACTGATATAGATTCACAACACCACACCCAACCTGTAAAAAATGACAACCTTTTGGAAGATAAAAGGGTGATGGTATAGTGACCTTTATTTATTTTATATAAAAATTATATAATTAAAATTTTATTTAATATTTATTATTCCATTTAAATTTTTTTTATTTTATATATATTTTTTATAAATATATATTAATGATGAATGGAAATTCCCATAGAGGCTATTAGTCTCTTTGTACCAAATTTCATCTGGGGGAGGCTCATGAATAATAATGCACCATCTATTAGTTAAATATTAACACATTATAAAACAATATAAATGAAATTATTAAATTATTAAACATGATGAGAAATCATTTCAAATGAATTGTGGTAGATAATATATTATTCAAAATTCATTATTTTTCAAATCTGATTTAAATTTGAAAATTTTTGAAAGAGAAAAGGAGTGTTGAAGATAACTAAGGTGGATAAAAACATATGTACACCTACTAGAAAACAAGGATGGGTTTTTATTCAATATTAATGAAATTTAAATTCATTTTAAATCAATAATAATTGTTTTGTGTGAGATGTGGAAAATATTTTCGTTATTTTGTTTTCATAATCATGAATAAAAATAAAAAGAAGCTTCCATACCACATCATGTGCTATTAAAGTAGGCTCACATAAATAGGGAGGGTAAACTAGTTAATGAAAACAAAAAAAGTAGTATTGTAATCATTTTCTTGTACTATAGAATTTTAATTCATTATTTTTTGACATAATATTTAAAAAATATATACTAGTGTTCTTATGTTTTTATATAGTTTTGAAATAAATATATATTGTGACTATACAAGTAGAAAAACTAATTTTAGTACCTACTAAGAGGCCAGAAATATATATTATTTAGTGGGGATTAGTATATGGATATCTCCACAAACATATTTCAAGAATAAAAAGCAACGAGAATATTCATATAATACGAAGAAAGGATTTTAGTTAAAAATAGATTACATGAAATATATTATTATATGATATGGTTTAGAATTCGAATATATGATAAAGAATCAAAGTGAACTGGTCTTAAAGTAATAATCCACACAAAAACAACTAAATGATCTCACAAGCATTGTGGCTGGCCTTTCCCCTCAACCACATACCATACATAAGGTAATAAATTTGGTCATTATTATTTCTATTAAATGTGAATCAAACATCTTCCAATATCATTATATTAAAAATTTGTTTAGGATAATATTTTATGTGATTTATATCATTCAACACCTACACACCAACATGTTGTGAAGAGTGTGATTTAAATTATCATAGAAGACATAATACACAACTAATAACTCCTAAAATATCACACGAGAGTGTGAATTGAGCAAGCTCAAGACACGAAAACTAAGTTTCATATTCCACTTGATGATCCAGATATTTGAATATTAATTAATTCTATTTGAACATTCATATATATGATATCTAATCATATAAGGATACATTTTGTATGTCTTTAAAAAATATTTGACATAAAAAACATGTAACAGTTTATGAAATGTTTTTTAAGTGAGGTATTTTATTATTTAAGTAAAAATTCAAGGGAAATGGATGGTCGGGTCAATCCAAAATAGTGAATTGACCATGAAATCAAATGGACCATCAGAGAGTACCTTATCTTAGAAAATTCCACTGAAACATTTATAATCATTACAACATCATGAAGAGACCAAATTTAAATATGGAAATATTCCACACATTCTATATGGATAAAAAATATTTCGATAATTAATTACATATGAATTTGGTATCTAGAGTATAAATGATATTAACAAGTTTAAATGGCTGGGAGACTCAATTTTCAATGATACATGTGGTTCATTTTTATAATACGTCAATCCAAAAAATGATATAATATGTTGATTGAAGTTGATAACTATTCATATTTTCTATAGGTGTTTATATTTATAAAGAATAAATGGAAAAACTAGTGAAGCTTGATTTGGATTCATTCATTAATGAATCATTTCTATGCTAGAATCTACTTTATAGAAGAAATAAATTGATAAGAAAAAGATAAGATTAACGATGTGTTTGAGAAAAATATTTTATAAGATAGAAAATTTTTATCCCTAAAAGGAAGGGGTTGAATTCCATAATCTAAACACAACAAAATATATATTTCTTTCATTTCGCTTCTTTTAAGAATCACTGGATGTTGATCACACCTAATATATATACACCAAATATTTATTTTTTAGATTAAATGCATGTTTATCCAACAAAAAAACCATGAATGATGTGTATTGTGAATTTTTAACACACTTAAAAAAAATTAAATAAAAATAATATTAAATGTTTCAGTCCATGTTTTAACATGAAGTTTGTAATGAGAGTTTGGTTGAATAATATAAGTTTAAATCATGGTATGATGTTACGAACATAGTATAAAGAGCTAATGGATTAATTAAAATGGAAGCTAATTAAGATATTTATATATAACTATTTTACTATCAAAACATTTTTTAAAAAAAATTACTTGTTTTGATTTTATATTTTTACGATGTATAAAGAAACATAATAGAAACGATTGTGGATATTATGTTTTCAAATTTTTGAGAGAGATCATAAAACATGAAACGGATAGCATCCTTGAGTAGGTGATTTATGAATGTAATTAAAATTTCATTAAAAATAGATCTTAATCATTTATTGGCCTATATTTTCTCAGCTCTACCAAATTTTTTGATAACCTACTGCCCAATAAGGGAATTAAATTTTCTTTGAGATGAGTGTGTAGCATACATGGTGTCTGAATGTTTATCTATATCAAATTTAGCTAATTACTTGTTATGATTGAGATATAATACAATCTATAAACATTGAAATATATATGGGGTGTATAGTATTAGTTTAAGAATTTTAATTTATTATATTTGGTGTGTTTTTAATGGAGAATTATAATGGATGAAATCTATTTATACAAAAATAAATGGGATGAAAACAATTTCTCAGAATATATACAAGCATCATGAAGTGGTGAATTTATACTACTTATTTAGTTGAATTTCCTTGTCACTTCATCTAAAGTATAGTTAATTTCGTAATCATTTTTATATGCTAATTATTTTTTTAAATTTACACATTAGTTCAAAACACACTTTACATGATTAAAACCTTGAAAACAGGATTTGATTTTTTTCAAACATTTGAGAAATAATTCATATGACATTTTGGAAGTGTGGGAATGGACCACATGTTAATATAGAAATTTTTTTGGTGTATACGACTCTATGCATGTGATTTTATTTTAAAAGTGTCATTTCAACATAAACACATCGTCAAATAGTCAAAAAAGAGAAAACGTGCTTAGGTTGTTTTTTAAATTTTAGAAAATGAACTATAATTAATTTTTCATGGGTATGAATTGACTGCAAACCAATTTAACATATGATGTGGTAAGTATTACTCAAATTATGTGTTTTCAATAAAAAATAGTTTTTTTAGTTTAAAATATACATACAATAAGAAAATGGATAAAATAAAAAGATATTGGTTTCAAAATTTAGGACCATGAACCATAATAACAATATTTTAAGGACACTCATTCCCCATGTTGTTAAACCACAATGTGGGAAGGTGTCCTCATGATCATCAGAAATCAACCTCATAGGTTATCAGAACCTCATTTCTATTAATAAAAAGGATTATACATTTTTAAAGCCTCTATTATCTTGATTTTATCTATAATTCATTTGTGTTTTTGATTTTGTGACTATGAATATATATTCAACCAAAGAGTCATCCACCACCTCAAAGTCTTTACCATCCACATTATTTTCCATCTTAAAAAACATTTTAATCCCAAAACATCCAATTCCCAAAAATTTGAGATCAATTTTAACAAACCATGTTATAACACATCTACAAGCCTAAATATCCTCCTCTGATTGACTAAAAAACTCAAACCTTGATCTAATAAAATATATATACTTTACATGAAAAAATTTGGAAGAATAAAGTGGATGAATTCTCACGGTTCATCATTTAGATTATAATTAAAAAGAATTAAGTATATCCAGGAACCCATTCCCACTTATATATCCTATAAAAAACTTAAATGATGAATATTTTTACACATAATCCATTTATGATAAACTCAACGGTGTGACAATTTTTAGGAGTGATAAAACCAATGAATAGCTGTAGTTAATGATTTTAAAACCATTAGAGGCATCAAAATATCATTATTATTCCAATGAAGTATCTTTATAAAATTTGAAATTTGAGTTGGTTTATGAGGTGTATTGGCTAGGAAATGATCAAATTATACTTGGTGAACATGAATTAGTTTTTGAATGATAATTATGTTAAGAGGAAATTGGTTTTCTTAGTTTACATTAGGGGAAATTTTTATCCTGTACTGGATATGATAATTATATCCACATTTAAGAGTTTTTAGGAACAAAAAAATCTACACCATTTGGAAATATAATGAAATATGAGTCTATAAATATCCATAACAGTAATCTATGAATTGGTTTTGGGAAACATATCTTTTAAATTAATCAATCCTTTTTCAAATTTTGGAAAAATATAATGTGTTGGTCAAATTCCCAATGTAATTTTTGAAATGTTTATTGACCCATGTTAATATATAATTTCATATCTACCACACATAAGTATTTATTTTTAGGTTATAACATATAAATTTATGCTTTCATTTATTATCCTCCCAAATCCATAAAACATGGAATTATCCTTGATGTCATAAAAAGTTTATGAAAGTAGTTACATCAACCCTTTATGATATTAATTTGATTATCATACTCATTGTGACACATAGTATTGTAATTGATTCATATTATAACAAAATGTAGAAACAAAATTTAATGAATGGAATGATAAAATCAATAAGGTAAATAATATTTATATATGGTATGTTTTGGGTATCCACGTAAAGCTAATGACATTAAATTGAGAGTTTTTCAATATGTTACCTATTAATTAAATATATAATATTTTATTAATATTTATTATTTTATTTTAGTTGAGGGAAACCCTTGTAATTTTAATGTTATTTTAGATATTTTTTCTATCAGAGTTAGTGTCCCCATAACATGAAGGATTTATTATATAAAAAACATTAATTCATTCTTTATATAGTGTTTGCGAGAAACAAGTAGCTAGAATTATCAATTGCTTATGGAATAGTATAAAATTCCATGGTAGTCCATTTTTTCAATTATTTATTCTCAAATAAAATTATGGATCTCATCTCTGTTATATTTGTCAATGTTATGGACTCTCTCTTATATTATTTTTCAATAATGAGTAAAATGAAATTCAGTTTTGGAGGGATTGAAAATGATATTTTGGGAAAATATTTTTTGGGATGTTATGGAATATTTAATTTCATTCTCCTTCAATGTTTAAATTTAATTTTAGAAACCTAAGAATAGAATCTCAAATTATTTTTCATGAATTTAATTGGTTATTTATTCATGTTTATTAATATACGAATAATTTTGGTATTAATCATTTTCCATTGTGATTTTTCATAGTTTAATTTTACATACATTTAATCAAAATTTCACATTACAGACTATTAGGATTATGCGGATAGAGTTTTAGTTCATGTGTTTCAATTATAATAGTATAATATTTGGTACCACATTTTTTTAAAATTTTCATTACAAAAATTAAAATATAGAAAAAAAAACTATATAGAGTAATATGCTGAGACAATGTGTGATGTTTTATACTTATAGATAAGGAATATATATTTTTTCTTTCCTAGAGTTAGGATTTATATATATATATTATATCATGTAATTAGAAAACTATGTGGAATCTGCTAGACGGTGTATTTCATCTATAGTATTATTTTTAATAATTCTTCTTTTTATCTCCATTATGGTAAAACAAGTCAATAAAAAATAAGTAGATATCTATATTGATGATGAAATTTTAATTCCACTATTTTTGTCACTAACCCCCCAAGAATGATAAAATCTACATATGTATTTTTTGTTCCACAAAAAATATTATTATTTTATTAAAATTGGATAAAGGGTTAAAGTGAATTTGATAAGTGAAATAGAATTTGGCTTTGGATATTTTTGTGAATTTGGATTTTTTATAGTTTTTTATGGGATTCATAGATGATTTATATTATTAAATTGTGTCTAACTTTTTTTATTAGAATGTGTTTGGATAGGGGAGTTGAATTTTAATATTTATTCATGTAATTTTCCATCCAATAACATCAATTAAGATGGGCTGTGATTAGAAATTGAAGTGAGTATGTAAAATTAAACAGTAATGAATTTTTATTTGAAATTTTATTTATAAAACCCTATTTTAATGAGTTTTATAATATTAAAATTTTTTCCAACATACATTTTTTCAAGTGATCATATCTACCAATAGGGTAAATCTGGTAATGAACATTCCCACATGTTCTAGAAACTAATTTTTCTAATTCACTAATCAACCATTTGAAGGAATCTATGGATTATATGAAAATCTAAACAATTTCAAATCACCTTATAAACATCCCTATAAACATAGTTATTAAATAAATGTTCCAAATACACTTAGAAAACAAAACTTTGTCTAAAATGACTCTTGAGATGACCAATGGAGAAAATAATTTGAACAATTTTGAAAAGTTCAATCGTACCTTATTTATTATTCAAATTTATTAGAAAGAATAAACTCCATAATCGCTAATAAATTCTCTATGAAAAAATTTAAATACAACAAACTGACGAGAAACAAACCATTTAAATAATTTTAATTCATTTCATATATCCACGAAGGTCGTTTATAAAGAATTTATCATTCAGTCAAAAATGGTGTATAAAATCATGTTATTTTAATACATTAGGAAAACAATCCCTCAATAACTATTGTTATTTATGAGTCATACATTCCACAATCTCATACACAATGTACGTATTATGCCTCAAATATTTTGGTTTCAATTTGAAATAGAAATTTTATTAATCTTTTCTTTCATTTTTATGATTAATTTATTTCTCTATAGTAATAGAAACACAATAATTTTTTCTTATACATGTGGGATGTTTTTCATGATTTGGTGATTTTTTAAAGTGCTCATACTCACGAGATATTAGACTTAGAGGATTAAATCGAGACAATAAGAACAAGTTAATTGTTCTAGAATGTATACATAAATCACTAAAAGGTGAATTATAACTTCTTATTCAGTTAATTTTATAAATATCTAATCTACTATTTTTAATTTAATTTCACTAATAATTTTATATAATAATTATTCAAATTTTTCAAAAATCATTTGGGATTTTGTATTTTTCATCCAAATGACTATAACAAGCTAGAAAAGAATGAATATCTTGCTTTTGTATGGGTGTTTCTGGCTGCAAGGGGTTTCCTCTTCCAAAAAATTTAAAATGTTATCTATTTTTCTACTTTTTTCTAGATAATAGAATAAAATATCTCATATACTCAATCATCTGCACCTCTATCCAATCCACAGTGTGATCGGTACATCTAAAATTGTTTATTTTTGTTTTGAAATTTATAGTTTTAGTTTAAAACAGTCATCACATAATCAAATTGGATTTAAATGGTTAATATTATTTTAATACTTTATTACATTGATTAATATGTCATTTAGAATGTGTAAGAACAATCAACAACTCAATTAGACACACATTATTATCAGTATGAATCCATGTGTGACTTTTTATAGAAAATTAACATTAATTTTAGAAAAAATAATGTTGTGACCAAAAAATATATGAATCAATAGTTTGGATTTTTTAAATTTAGTAAAAAAATCCATTTAGAAACTATGATGTGTATGAAACAACATCACCACAATCGGATGCAACGTGTGCACGATACGACTCAAACTATGTATTTTTATATAAAACTGATATTCATTTTGGTAACACTAAAAAGTGACAACCTAAAAAACAAAGAAAACACATTCATGTTAATCTAATAACTTAGTAAAATCATCCATATGTAAGTTGTGACATATAGGAAATACCCACACCTAAATCTGATACATCTAGTCCCATATATACCTCAAAGAATCTATTATTAGTTCAAAATTTACATTTTAGTTTAAATGTTGTATGACTAACTAAAAATTGAGAATACTCATATGGATTGACTTGATAAATTCATAAAATTATAAATACGTTATTTTCGATTTGTAGGAATCAATCTCATGTCAAACCGACACAGGATGTGGCCAGTATGGCTCAAATTTTTTGATTCCTATTTAAAATAAAATTTTGGTAAAAAATGTAACAATATGAAATCCAAAGAAAAATTGGATTATTTTGAAAATTGGGGTAAATATCCATAAGTCATTTATTACATGAGGGTATCATCAAAACATAAATATGATGCATGTTGTTACCAGTATGAATCCATGTGGGTCATTTAATTTTAAATTGAAATCTATTTTATTAAATTATACAAGTGACATAGAAGAAACTAAGAAAACACATTAATATTGTTTTGATACATTAAGAAAAATATATATAGGTCATTTGGGATGTAGAGAAATCAACCAACCCTTAATCTGACACACGATGTTATTAGTGTATCTAAGCATGTATTTTTACATAAGAGTGGATTTAATTTTAGATAAAAAGAAAATTGACTTAGTCAAAACTGATAAAAAAACATTTGGATTGATTTTATAAATTAGAAGTGATCAATATTTCATTTTTGATGTGTAGGAATCAACTGTAGCTAAATTTGATGCTCTTTCTTAATGGTATGACTCCATGTGTGTATTTTTATTTAAAATTGAAATTAATTTTAGTAAAAAATTGATGTGATAAAAAGAAAAACATCATAAATGAATTCGGATTATTTCTATAGTTACAGTAAATCGATCCATATGTCATTTGTGAAATGTATAATTTAGATTCACCTCAATCCAATGTATGGTGCTACCAGTATGACTCAATGTTTTTATTTCTATTTAAAATTTACATTAATTTTAGTAAAAAAACAGGTGACATACTCAAAAATGAGGAGAAAATTAATATTATTTGTATTATTTATAAAAATGAAAAATAATTCCTTTTTTATGTGTAAGAAACTTCCAAACCTCAATCTAATACACAATGTTCCTAGAATGACTCTAGATGTGCCTATTTATTTAAACATGACATTAATTTTAGTAAAAATAAAATGGTACATACCCAAAACTATGAAAAAAATTCATATTGTTTTGATAAATTAAAAAATATCCATAATTCATTATTGACTAGTATGAATTATGCTCCTCTCAATCTAATGTGTGTTGTTCCCGCTATAAATCAAAGTGTCCATTGTTAGTTTAAAATTGACATTATGGTTCAAGAAATTTTGTCGCTCACTACAAAACATGTAAACATGTTCAAATTGTGACAAAATAGGTAATATATTTCATTTTATCAATTTTTATTAATATTTATTAATTAGAATATAATTTAATGAAACACAATATAGGATAGCGTATATGATACTCTAATCGGGTATAAACCAAAAACTAAATATTAATATTTAATATTGCAGTTATCAAATAATCATTAGACTATTGGGTATGATTACAAATAACTAAATAATAAAAATAAGGTTTCCAAATGTATATAAATTTAATTCTTTGTTGACCAATTAATTATAAATGAATATGAAACCCTTTTTAGAATAAAAGGAAATGTTTTTCGAGAAAATAATTTGAATGTGCACAAGTGTGATTTATATCAGTAAATATAAAAACACTCTTGATGGATTATATTAATGATATATATATATAATATTCAATTTTTGTTTTTTATTCATTTTATAAGTTTTTTAGACCTGATATAGGAAAAGATTCAATTTTATGCATAAAATGAGTATTTTTCAAAAAAGACATGTTTATCACCTTTTGATTGAAAAGATGTTTTAAATATATATATTTTGTCACTTTTAAAAATTCTATTTAACAAAATAAACTTATTTTTAGAATATGACCATAAAAACATAATTTTATTTAGATTTATTTATTTTTATGAGAACATTCCTATTTTGATGAATAGTGAATAATACATATATTAGTTCAAAACTGATTTTTTTGTCAAAATTATATACATAGTTAAATTGTTTTCTTAATTAGTCATAAAATAAAATTATGTCAACTTGTTATCACATAATCCAATGTTGGTCACTGATATCAATTTAATTTTGAAATTATATATAAAATATTTGTGAACATTTGAATGTTTTTACTTAAAAAAACTTGTTTTCTTAATCATTCAAGAGGATTAGGTTTAAATTATTTTCAACCACTATTGAATTTTGAATTTTAAAAAATGGAAATACATGATTTTAATAAGTATGATATTTATTATATAATATGATCAAAATTATTTTTGAAATATATAAATAGTAACTTTAGTTATTAGATTTATTACAACGGTTAAGAGTAAATCGAGTAATTAGGAAAAAAATAATATTAGGAATTACCATATAACTTTTTTATAATATCCTTGGATGATTGTGTTTATTTAGAAAATCAATAATTTGATAAAATTTACCCATTTTAGGAAGATTGAATTACTTTAATACATTTATAATATTTTATTCAATGAAAAGAAAATTTTGTTACACATATGTTTTTAACAAGTAAAATATTTTTAATATGGGGTTATGTAAGAGATATGTTCAAAAATAAATATTCTATAGAAATATAAATTATTTCAATAAATGATGATATTTTATTTATATTTTTTAGAAATTAAATAATTAAATTTAATGGAGACACAATTATGATGTATTAATTTATTCATTAATTATAGAATCATATAAACTATATTATAAATATTAAAATAAATAAAATTTTATATATTTTTTATATAGTAAAAATTTTATTGTTTACTATTAACTTTTATAGATGAGTTTATTTAGTTTTTATAAGAAATCATGATTTATTAAATTTTTAACAAGTCATGTAATTAATAATGAAGAAATGGAAAAAAATTGACATTATAAAATAAATAAATTTTTTAAAAATGATATAATAATTATAAATTTATTATATTTAACATACTAATTTTACATGTCCTACAATTCTATAAATTAATCATCTATTTGTCATTTGAAAAGTTATTTTAATTATATTACCCCGGAAATTGACATTTTTAAAATAACCTGGTAAGAGATAAAAGGGTAAAATATGGGTCAAAAAAAGATAAGGATTAAAATTATAATAAAAAAATTGTATAAATTTTGTTGGATGAATTTATTTTGACAATTAATCATTTTATATTTGAAATAAATCACTTTTTACCAATATGGAATTGAAAATAAATTTCTATTACTTAAATACTTTGGGGAATTCTAAGAGTGGTCATCCCCTGCCCTATAAAAGGGAACCCATTATTCTCTATTCATCAATTCTCAAAACTAAATTGGATTAGAAAATATCTACCCATATCTATTACTATAATCCCTAACCACCTTTTAATGTCCTTGTTTTCTGGTATAAAACTATCCTTATAGGTGTTAAGGTGTTAATCAAAGGTGATCATCAAAAGAATATGAATCGTTTTTAATTAAGTGTCTCTGTTTATTTATTCATCCACTTTCATCAAATATTATCCAAATATGATTAGATAATAACTCTAGTATTTTCAATATTATGATATGGTATTTTGTTAATAACACAACCATAATCCATCTATGATTCCATCGAATAGGAAACGAATAAATCATTTTTACGTATGTGTGAACTATCACCTACGCAAACCGATATAATTTTTTTCCATTATCGCCTCTCAAGACTAGTTATAATAATATAATTAATTTTTAGAAATGATATTAATTGTATATTATAACTATAATAGAATTATATATAAATTATATTCTTACTTTCCATGTATTTGTAAATGATACAGTCGTTCATGCGTATGTGTGAACTATCACCTCCACGAAGTGAGGTGATTCTTTTTTCATCACCAAATCTCATTGATGATATATATAATTATAATTAAAATATTAATATTATATTAATGATTTTAATATCATTGTGTATAGATTAAATAACACTTACTTTTTTTATATTGATCTTTGAAAAATGGAAATGTAACTCATGCATACGCATGACATACCATCTCACTGATTGTAAAACAGTTAATTTTACATATCCATTTTTTATGTTTATATTTAAATTTTTACTGATTTATAATAATAATAATTATTTTATTAATTTTATCATGGATATTATGGAAAAATTTACTCTTTAACCATATTTTCTATACCAATTTAATTTTTGAACGAAATTCCGAATATTATCAAATTGTCCAACATAAACATTAATAAGTAAGTACGTTTTATAACATGACATTAAGTGAAATAAAATGAATAATTAAATTTAAAAAGGTTCTACTGAAATTAAATAATTAAAAAAAATATTATTTAATATAATAATTTTTTTTGTTGTGAGTTTACATAAGGTAAAGGAATTTCTTTGGAAAATAAATTTTAATGTTATTATTTAAACAATTTTTAAAAAATCCTAAATGGATTTTTTTAACATTTACGGAATGAATCGATTTTTCTAATATTAGGTCACATGAATGTTTTTATTATTACTTTTAATGTCTAAATTTTTATTTCCAAATTAATTTATTTCATTTATGAGTGCTCTTCACTGTAAATAAATGAGATTTCATAGTGGAAATGTTATTTTTTATTTTGTGATTATTTCATCTGTTTTGATAATTTTTTTGTTCTTGGGAATTGTTAATGAGAATGATTTACCTCATGAAAAATCAATGGTGGATGAGCCTATGAGATATCCCCAATTCATTGTGTAATTAGACAGAGTTAACTGGTAGGGTTTCTTCTAAGAGATTAAAGGAATGTACTATAGTTGGTATTCCAAATGTAACCATGAATGTTACACCCAATGTAGTTGTGAAATCTACTAAAAGAGTGAAATGGAATTGATTCCATAGATTACCTTTTTTATTTATATGAATTTTGATCATAATATCATGATTTTATATGTTAAGATAATGATCATATGTTTAATGGGTGGAAAGTAAAACATTGTCAAAATATTTTCATGGGTTTATAAGTATTCATGTACTAACAGTTCTTTTCTTAATATTTATGCCCCTTGCTAATATTTTTTGTGTTTATCCCATGTTTTGAAATGTTTTTCATAGGATTTATTGATTGGTAAAAGAAACGAGGATGTCATGATGTATTTTAAGAATATTTAACAAGAAAAAGAAGTCATGTTTTCTTTTAAAAGATTTATGTTTTGGGAATAGTGGATAATGTTTAGTTGTAACCAATTTGTATGATTGTGTTATTTTATTTATGAACTATTACCTTTTATCTAGATCTATATTCCTAAAAATATCCTAAATGTGAAATAAAATAAATTATTGACTAAAACTAATGATTATTTATTGATTATGTGTGTGTCATTATATTAATTCTCTCAATAATTTAGTAAAATGATTCATAAGTCATTTTTGATGTATAGGATTTAGTGTCTAGTAAAAGTGACACATGATTTGACCATTTTGAATCAATGATTGTGTTTCTAGTTAAAAATGAAATTTTATTAAAAAATATATGTGGAATACTCAAAACTAATAAAACACATTCAGAATAATTTTATACTTAAAGAAGATGATACATAAATAATTTTTTTTGTGTAAGAATAACACACACCTCAATCTAACACTCGGTGTGGCCAATATGAATCAAGGTGTTTCTGTTTATATAAAAATGACATTACATTTAATAAATTATACAAGTGAAATACTCCAAAAATAGAAATCATATTTTTATGTCTTGATACATTTGGAATAAAAACCTAATTAAATCTTTAATTTGTTGGAATAATCCCCACCTCAATATGATACATTATGTCTTTAGTATAACACAAAGTGTCTTTTATCAGTTTAAAATGAACATTTTAGTTCCAAAAGTGCATCAGTCAATTAAAAACAAGAAAACATAACTTTTCATGATAAATTAGTAAAATTATTCCTACATCATTTTTTATGTCGAAGAATATGTCTCACATCAAACCAACACATTGTGATTGAAATGGCTCAAAGTGTGTGTTTCTAGTATAAAATGAAATTTTATTAAAAAGAAGCAGTGACATAATCAAAACCAATAAAACACATTCATAATATTTTGATACATTATTAAAATTATCCATATGTAATTTTTTATATAAATAAATTGACCTCACATCAATCTAAAAAATGATGATGTCGGTATGCCTCGAAGTGCAGGTTTTCATGATATATGCTCTAGATTACATTAAAACACACATCACTACTCCATAATTGAGAAAAAATATCATAATTATTTCTCATAATAAAAAATTATATTACATAACTAATGCATTTATATTTTTTATCATATAATTATTTTGATAAATTACACTAAGATATTACTTGATGATACCCAATAAAATGTGTTACGTAAAAGAATCAACTATATCTCAATACGATAACCGGGGAGCTGAGTATTAATCAATGTTTATTTTATAATACCCTTTCCATGCTTAATTTATTTCTTTATATTTTTAATAACATAATTTTTTTATTACACAGGTTCATTGTTTTACTCGAGCTGCGGTGGCTTGTTTAGCAATAGCATGGCGGGGGGTCTGGGGCAAAGGATAACGAAACATTGATGTTTTTTAATGTCTATTTTAATATTTTCTTACTCATGATATTGAAAAACCAAATATTTTATATTTATTTAGTATATTATTTTATCTTTTTTCTGTTTTTTATTTTTATTTCATTTAAATTTTTTATTTAGAAGCTATTTTTTATTTTATTTTTGCTACTATATCATGCTCTAAATTTAACAAAACTCTATTGTATTACCTGTTATCAGAACTTCTAAATTCATTGATAAAGGGTATCACTATCAGAACATCTAATGATACTCATCTAGGAATCCTTTACTAGTGGTGTCCATATGACTGATACAACACACCATATTTATGAAAAATAAAAGCACCGATAAAGGGGGTCCTTCATCAGTAAAAAAATAAACACTAATAATGATTCCATTTATCATAAATATTTATAACATTACTAATGTGTGACTTTAACAAAATTCTTATAGATCTATTAAAATCATTGGACTTTTAATCCGGCTTTTTATTCATCTCGTTTTCATTCATGAAATTTACAATTTTAACGATGTTAAAGACCTGTTTTTTAGTAGTGGAAGTGACCCTCACCACAATTATAAAAAATACCATTCTCCCTCACTAATTTACTATACTGAGAGACTAATATACCACAAAATACTTACAAAAATATGTTATGAGCCTCCATATCAATATTTTAGACTATTTTTTATTCTAGAAATATAATACCTAGGATCTTAATGATGATATCTAAAGGAGTTCATTCCAAGAAAAGACAATCATTTTAATAAACCACTTTATATTATACTATTCATTACCTTATCAAATATTCTGGTTTTTATAATAATATTATATAATAATTACAGTAAAATTTATTTAATATTATTATTTGTTTTAAAATATTATTATACACTCTCATCCCATCAAACAAAAAGTAAAAGTATCACTCGATCATATGTACAACTAACTCTCTCAATATAGCAATACAAATATTTTTTCATACTATTAATTATGGATGGTTATTTTGATTGGTTTAATGTTTAAAATGATATTAATCACATAATTATAAATATTTAATGGTAATATAATTTCTAATTTATAATCCTATAAACTTTTGGAAAATTATAACGTTGCTTGTGCGTACGTATGTAGTACCCCCTCCACGAAGCGATGTGAATCATTTACAATTTATATCTTAACATAATGGTAAAAATGATTAATTATATGAATTTAAATTATATATATGATAAAATATTTATTATGGAAAAGGTTATTTACTATTTACCTTTCTTTTATTCAACATATTGAGAAATTGAAATAAGATTTATGTGTATATACAACCTACCATATTAATGAATGGTGTAATTCATTTTTTTATATCTCAAAGTCTTCTGAATGATTATAAATTTGTATATAATTAATATAAATGATGTTAAGAAAAAAATTAAAAATTTTAAAATAATGAAGCACTGATCAGTGTATATGGACCAAGGCACAAGAACTGAAACATTCTTGAAAAAATGAAGCAGTTATCACCAAGAATATTAATTTTAACTAATTAATATAAATAAACATATTGTAATATTTCCAAAATAAATCATTTATCATATCATCATATTTTTTTATTCATTTTCCCCAAATTTGTTATTTGATAAATCAAAATATTTTTTCAATAAAAGTTGACATTAAGTCCCTAAGTAGATTAATATATTTTTTCTTCTTGTTAAATAATTTTTTTAAAAAGTTTTACTGGTGGATTTTAATGTTATACTATGATTATTAAATTTAATATTTTGCATTTTTTCTATTTTAATTTTTTTTACAAGGAATCCAATTTTCATTTTCTCAAAGAGGTTATTTTCATCTTTTTTCAAAACAATATCAATAAGATATTTTTAACTTAATTAGAATAATACTAACAAATGAACATAAAAAAATATAAATAATTTCAATCTCCATTTAAATATTTATTATTTTATTTTAATAATAATTCTCCTTTTTATACATTCTGTTTTAGATTTTAAAATATTTTTTCAAAATTTGAACATGTATTGTTTTTAAGAATGTTATAATGATACATTAATTATATCTGTATTTATCAATGAAAATATCCTTTTTTTATAATTTTGATTTATTGGGTTATTATCCAAGGATACCATATATATTATTTCTGTAGAGGGATTACTATTATGATGAAAATTATTTTTGAAACTCGTTTTCATGGTTTAGGCTATGATGAAATGTTTATGAAAACTATTTTTATTCATAATATTTGACAAGATAAATTTTTTATGATATTGTGGAAAAAATATGTACCATATTCATTATATAATGGATGGGAAATATATCTCCCTCTAATTAATTGGTTATTTTTAATATCTCATTTTATATTTAAGGGAAATAAGTCATAGTAGATGATCTGTTATGGGAAACATGTCGTATTGCTTGATCAATATGGGGAAATAAGGTGATGTGCTTTATCAAAAATGGGAAAAAAAATTTGATTCCTAATTCTATGTCCTTGGTAGTTATAATTAGTGCATGGAATTATTAATTTAATTAATATCATACCAAACTCACAATTATAAAATTAACTTATGGTTAATGATTGTGATATGATGACTTTTTTTTTGAATTGTTTCATTTGAAATTATAGTGTTTTATTTCATAAGTCAAGTTTATGATCTATTTTATTTTTGGTGTAAAAATTAAATGTTACCGTCACGACCTAATACACTTATTATTATCCTATAATTTTATTTGACCATTGATTGATATCTTCCATGATATCCCTTACTAAGAATTGTAGCTCACCCATTTATTATATTTGTATTCCCCGTGTATTGAAGAATACTTTTACTAGGGTATGCCTATGAATAGTAAAACAATGTAAAATATTTATTGAAGGTGTTGAGAATTTTTCAAAATTTAACAATATTTTATAGCTAGTATCCAAAGATATTAAAACATAATGTTTCTAGACTTGATAATATTTTCATTTGTTGAATATTCATCTAAAAGTATGTAATATTTATATATGAATAGATTGACTATCATAGCTCACATATGAGTATGTTTTAATAAATCATTGAATATTATGATTAGAAAACATTTATGAAATTGATGGGTATAGATCCTCTAATTATCCCGATGGCCTTCATTTTTTATTGAATTTAGATAATCCACCTTTCAAGGGGTGAGGTGGAACCTTTACAAGGTCCGTAGGCATAAGTATTACTTAGCCCATTTGCCTTGATGGAATTCATTGCATGTAGGATTCAAACATTACAAACAACCCAGAATAACAACATAGAACTACTCCACCCTAGTATCTTCATCGTAAAATTATCTCTCCACCTTCATATGGAACATCGAATTGGATTTCACATGCATACATAGTATTGTCCCGATGGTAGGTGCAATGCCCTCTCATTCATGCAATCTATTTAGCTTCTGATATGGTTAATTCTTCTTTCTCATCCTCTTACTGATGTTTGTTACTTTGTGGTTTTCTGGTTTGCATCTACAATTAAGGTGTTCAAAAGGACCTGACGTGGCCCGATGACCTTACTAACACGATGGCCTTGGTGCCCCGAAGGCCTTAAAGGACCCGAGGACCAAATCGGAGGCTCAAAGACCCAAACAGAGGAATATTTTCGGCTGCTAAAGTTGTAAATAGTACCTTCTATAGTTTCTTCTATAGTACCTGCTACAGTTCATCTATAGTTCATGCTATAGTATTTCTAGAGTACTGTTACAGTCCCTGAAAATTTTACCTCTGCCTAGATTAGATCTTGGGTCACCTGGATGCACTTAATGAGTCCTCACCAACCGGGATGAGGCTCATGTCCAAAATTGGTAGGGATCAATTAATAGATTAAAAATCCTAAGGATTTGTTAATTATAAATAAATACCAAAGTGAAAATACATATTCCCAAGTTGAATGTGTCACTATTTAGATATTCTTTAAACCATTAAACTAAATTATGTTGTATTACACTATTTATATTATTTCTCACACTGTGATTATTGGATTTATTTAATGGACGAAACTTAATGTAATAAAGTAAATTTTGAATATAAATGAATATATAGTGGTTATACACATAATAAACTGAATGTCATGGGAGTTAGAATGCAGAATATTGATTCCAATCTAATGTGAAATTCTTTGGATACATATCATGCAGAGTTACCAGATGATTCATTGAGGGAACAATGTACCATTGAATATATCATTATTAGAAATCCAACATATTTTAGTTTTTCATCTAATATAAAATGGGATGAGTAATTGATCGATATAATTGAGAATATATTTTAATTTTTTTAATTCATAGAAAATGAAAACTTATTCCCATCCATTTATCATCTAGAAGGTGAAGAAGATCAATAGTCGAAGGTTATCAACAATTTGATGAAAGGGAATAAATATATTCTAATTAATTTTATGATTTTAAGGGGTTATTATTATATATGTACATTCCTCATTTTTTATGTATAATTATGTTCAAGGAATCTCATGATATGATGAAAAGGTATGATGAATCTATTGCTACCTATGAGGATAATTTCACAAGCATTGGAGGTTTTGCATCTGATTTTATAATCATGCTAAAATATAAAATGATTATACATTGGATTAAAATTATCTAGATGAATGTAATGAATTAGAATATTCTTCATTATCAATGGAAAATTTGTTTTATGTACACTCAATGTAGAAGTTTAAGTTGGAAATTCTCACAATTATCTTGGATTTGTTAAAAAAATAAAGATAAATTATCTAGAAATCTCAAAAAATCCCACGGTGGAATGAAATTATAACCATTTACATGCTGGTTATGTGGGAAGAAAAATCATGGAAAGTGTTTTAATGTATATAAGATGTGCACTAAATGTGGAACATTGGGTCATAAAGTGCATTAATTTTGAACAGTGATGAATGTGATGGTTATTTTGAAGGAGTAAAAAAAGACAAAAAGTAATGGAAAAAATGATTCAATTCATAAAATCAAAGAAGTTTAGAGTTATGATAACTTTTTCATGAATCCAATGTTTATTTATTATTAGTTTCAATAACCTATTAATCTTATAGAAAAAGGGTAATATAATTATATTAAAACTATTGATATGGTTTATGTGAATGATGCAGTGGAAGGTCACATAACATACACTTTAAAATAGCTAATTTATTAATTTATTATGGATCCACCCCATGTATTATTTGTAATGAATTTTTAATGTTATCACGGTATCACCTCAATGATTAGGTTCTATGTCACCTATTAAAACTCATAATGGATAAATGGTTTCGTCTTACGTCTATAGTTTCTCTATGATATATGTTTTTTGGAAAATTCTTCCTGAAAATATTATAACTTACCCATTTTTTCAATTTTATTCTTGGCATGGATTGGATTTTTATAATTTGATCCCATACTAATTTCCTTGGAGGGGAAGTCATATTTAATATTTTGAATGAAAATAAAATCATATCAATGAGAGGATTTATATGCAATTATAATTGAAATTGATTCCATATTGTTGATCATAATTCCTATCCAAGAAGGTTATTGATATCACATGGTTAGAGAGAAACTAAAATATAAGGATATACCTATTTTATGAGATTTTTATGTTTCCATAATAATTACACAGTCTTCCCCAAAATCATGATGTTTATTTTTCAATAGAACTCATACTATGTGTGATACTATTTCATATAATCCTTATATAATCAAACCAATTGAGTTGTATTAATTAAATAAGAAACTCCAGGTCATTCTTGATTAGGGATTGAAATTCCCTAGTGTGTTTTGATGTGGTGCACCTATTTTTTTAAGAAGAAAGATAGGTCAATGAGTCTTCACATTGATTATTGAAAACACAACACTATCACTATCACGAACAAGTGTCTTCTACTCCATATTTTTGTCTTATTTTAACAACTACATTGAGCTCAATATATTAATAATATTGAATTCTGTTATAGATGTCATCAATTGAGGGTCGTGAAATTTCTTACACACAAGAAGAAATTTCATAGTAGTTATTGAGACTTTGAATTTATAGTGATTACTTTTTATCTTACCAATTCCTCTTATATCTTTATTTTTTAATGAAAGTATTCTTTATATGATACAATTATCTGTTTATGGATTTCATTATAGAATTTGATATTATATATTTCATGTGAAATGAGTAACATAAACACCACTATGGGATTGTAAAGTAGAACAAGATGAATGAAAATATTTATGAAAAATTTAACAACCCAGAATTATGTCTTCACAAATATTCATTCATGTGTAAAATAATCTCATGTGATGGTAAATATGTAGTTCTTTTAATGAAATAATATATTCAACAAGAGTCTAGAAGAACCACAGTTACTGAAATCCATGTTTTCATTAGATTTTAAGGTTTTTTTATGTCTTGAGAGAGAAGTCTCATATGATTATCTAATCCACTCACTAATTTTACATAGAATGATGTTATGTAAATGTGGGTGTAGGAATGTGAAAATAATTTCATGGAAATAAAAAAAGGTTGGTTAGTGCACCTGTTCAATGAATACCCTACATTGGTGAATGTTTTCTAATCTATAGTGATGAATTGAAGAACAGACTAGGATGCATTTTGATGCTGATTGATATGGTGATAGTATATGCCTAACACCACTTTAAGGCTCAAGAGAAAAATTATCTAACTAATGAAATAGTGTTATCACCATTAATTTTTATATTAATTATATGGAGGTATTATCTTTAATGAGAATTTTGTGATATATATGTTGATGAAAAATATTTAATGTTTATATTCACATTGAATGATATGAATATGTTCCAGAGATGATGGTTTTACCTATTTATTTATTACATCTTCTAAACAAATTCATTCCTAGGAAGGTGAATAGGGTGGTACATGCTTTGAGTCGAAATGAACATTAAAAATTATTTAAGACGAGGATCACAACAAATCCAATATTTCTAGATTTTCTACAGATAGATATAGAACTATTCAATGAGGGGGATAATTCATATTTTTCTAATAAGTTTTTTTAACAATATATCCTTGTAATGATTAAAGAGCTGAAAAATCAAGATTTGGTGATGGAAAATATGGTGAGAAATGATCCTGAGTTCAACCTTGATTATGTGGTGATGATAAGGTTAATAAACCATATATGTGTCCTACTAATACCCGATTATAAAAATGAAATACGGTATAAGGCTCATTGTTCATAATTCCATATTAAAAATGGATGTAAAAACGATTTAAGGAGACAAATATAAGGATTTATTAGGGCACAATATCAAGATAGAAATTGAAAAAATGTATCATGGGCTTGATATTTCATCATGTTATAGATCAGAGACATATGTATAAAGGGATGTAATAACCATTAACCATACCAGAATGGAAATAAAAAATAATTACCAATTATATTTTCATTAGAAATTGAAAAACATATCAATGCCATAATAATATATGTGTTTTTTTCGATCACCATACACAGTCACTACTACTCGTTTCAATAAATCAATATTTCCCTCAAGATTAGTTCTATGAGAATATACCTTAAGTGGTATGACTTCATGGAGTTCCACATTTTATTGTATCTCATGAGGATTGAGGAATTAATAAAAATTTATAAAGAATCTTTTATTAGGCTTTGGATATATAATTTTTTTTATTATAATATATCATCCTCAGACATATGTTCATTTTGAGAGAACCTTTCGAACCCAAACAGATATTCTAAGATGTTTTTATTTGGATTTCAAATGTAGTTCGGATATACACATTCCTCTAGTCATTTTTTGTTACAATAATGGGCATAAAAAATAATATTTATGGATATTTATAAAGACCACTGTGGAAATAAAGTTTATACTCCAATGTGATAGGATAGAGTTACATAATTAATGAAATGTGTACATGAGATAAATGAGTAAATGGTAGTGAATGTTGGATTTATTTTGTATCACATCAGGGTTATTAGAGTCAATAATAGAGTTATAAAAATAGTAGTTAACACGATCTAGAATTTGATGTTGGGGAGTTGTTTTTTCATATATTTTTTCTATGGAAGAGGGTTTTGTGATTCATGAGAAATGTAAAACTGAGCACACAAATAGATTCCAAATGTATTAGGAATCAAAGCTTATTATTTGGATCTTCCACTAAACCTCTATAATGTTCATAAGGTGATAGTTATATCCCTATCAAGGAAGAACATGCCCAATCATTAACATAAAAAACTCAGTGTTCATACCACCCAATAATGATTATTCTTATGAATAACAACTAATTAAAATCTTGGATCATGGATATAATGTACTATAGAACACGATGAATACCCTTGTTAATGTTCTCTAGATAAACATACTATTCGAAAAAGGTATATAGGCTCCTAATCTTGTAATTAAACATATGTTTCATCAATTTCTATAATATAGAATAATTTTTAGGTAAAAATCAATTTTTCAGTGGTAGAATGAAACACCCGGATATTTTTCAAAAATATTTCCCCTCAAATAATATTATTTACTCAGTAACTTGCATTACACACAATACCATGTTTAAATGACCCATGATATAATATTTAAATATTATTATGGGATGGTTATCACCTAGTTTTATATTGGATGGTAGGCGTAATACAAAATATATTATGAAAAAATATGTTCTAGACATTTATTAAATGAATTTATTGGCTAGAAAATGGCTAGAATTGAAAATTAAAGTGATGTTTTTCTAAATATATATTTTTCATTTTCACAATGTATTTATACACTAAAAATTTATATTACTCAGAATTGGTGAGTAATTGTTTTAAAAAATATTATATATCAAATAAATATTTTATCATTCATTTAATATATTTCTATGATTTTGATTATAAATAAACATGATTTCATCATAAAAATTGTGTTCTTCTAAAAAATTATTTTTCTACAAGTTTTTAAACATATATTGAAATTTATTTCATTTAGTTATTGGTTTAGAATTTGATAAAATTATTTCCATATTTAGTATCAAGATATTCAATATTGGTAATTATTTCTCTTTTATTTTAGGTCATTATGAATAGTAACCATGTTAAAATCTATCATCTATATAAAAGGAAAATCACAATAATATTGGTTAAATGTACGTAATAAGGATATAATTTTTCATCACAACTCCTATAAGAAGAAGTTAAATTAAACCATAATAACCATAGTATTATGTTTTAATTTTTTAGTGGAAACCTTTCCATGAAAATGAAAAATATATTATTTAAATAAACGAATGTTGCAAAATATCATTGACTTAGTTTTAAATATATATAATTTGACCATATTGTAGAAAAAGATAGTATTAAAACCCCGATTTTTTATAGTATAACATTTTATTTATTTTAATTTATTAATAATTTTTATTCATCAAAAAATAACCAAAAATACTAACACAATGGAGAACCAACATTTATTCAATTAATGGAAAAAATAAAATAAAAAATATAAAAAATATTTACTGTTATAATTTTACAAATATAAATATTTACATAAATTTTATAGATTAATATGAAATATTATTTTTTATTGAGTAATTATATTCTACATAAAATAGTGTATTTTTGTCTCTCATTCAAATTAAATGAATAGTGTGAAAATGAAAAATAATAGTATTTTATCAAAATTATATAATATTAAATTATTTAAAAGTATTAAAAAACATTAATTAGGACACATATGATAATATATGGACCAAAATTTCTTTTATTTTCCATTTATGAGAAATTTTCATCTTATATATAAAATTATAACACATTATGTGCTAAAAAGGCATTAACATGGTTGTGGTAAAAATACATCAACCAAGTTGTTGATAAAAAAGATAATGTTTAATATAGCATATAATCCTATCCAAATATTATATTATAATGGTATTAATAACGTATTCTATGATAAATTTTAATAACTATCATTTGAGGGGCATTTTTGATAGAGAATGACATTAATATATTTATTTTTTGAATGTCTAGAAGTGCTCCTCACATCAATTATAAAAGGGATCCTCCTCCCTAACATCATTAAAAAAATTTGACCCTTATATATAAAACATAAACTACCATTATACCATATAAATTTATTATTAAATAGAATATTGGATCATTTTCTCCTGAAATACAAACCCTGGGGATCCTTAATTTGACACCAAATGAGTTCTTCCAATCAAGAGGTAATTGCCTTAAATGATCACATTCTTTCACATCATTAGATCATATAAATTTATATTATTAACATTAAATTAAATCATTAGTATCATAAATATTATTAAATTTCAATATTATTATGAAAAACCCATTATACACTGAATTTACAATCAAATAAGTTGTGAATTTATTCATCGTGTGTATGTACGACTTACCGTCTCCATATAGCGATACAATTATTTTATAAGAGAAATATTTTTATGGATGAGTATATTAATTTTTATTTTTATATATAATATTTTTGATATAATTTAACTAATTAAATTAAAATATCCTTTCATCCTTCTTACAATCAAATCATTTTGAAAATGATAGAGTCACTCGCCTGTATGTGTGGACCACCACCTCCACGAAGAGATGTGATTCATTTTTCAATTATATTTTACATAGATGGTAATAAATGTATTTTACAAATAAATATTTTATATATATTTTTATATATATTTTTTTAATGGTTAATTAGTATTCACATATCATTTATTATTTCTGCTAAAAAATGTAAACATTGATCATGCAAACATTTGACCTACCAAATAAATGAACGATGAATTTTATTTTTATATCTATAATTTTTATTAATTTTTATCAATATGTAAATATTGACTATATAATATGATTATAACATTATAAAAATAATAAAAAAATTCACCATTATCAACGTATAAGGATCATGAATTTCGAGCTAAAATATGCTTGGAAAACAACATAGTTATCACCCGAAACATTGATTATAATTAAATTTTATCAATAAATTGGTTATATCATGTCCGAAAAATTTATTACAAGGTATTTTATATATTAATATCAAACTTTAATTTACTTATAATAAATAAAAATTTATTATATACAAGAACTGAATATGAATGAGGAAATGTGTGGCTTGATGTACGATATTTTCATCATATGTTTATTTATTTGGGGAACATGTCCTATTCCCTACTAGTTAATTTTTTGTGTTGTATATAATTAAAATTACTATATTTTATGATTCTTATTATGAATTTTATTTGTATTTACATATCCATATATAGTTATTACTTTTTTGTGGTTTATAATTAAAATAATAGCTAAGCGGTAAAGGATTTATGTTTGAAACCAATTTGTAACATGATTGATTATGATTGAATTTACCTTGAAGAAATTATATGATAATTATCAAAATAATTACTTCAATATTATTCTATTATATTTATTTATTTGGAATATATAGACACCTTTATTTTCCTAAATTTAATTATTTATGATATCAAATGACTTTTTTAATGAAAAATCGATATAATTATCTCTTCTGTCGAAAAAAAATATTATTTAATATCATTATATAGTAAAAAAACTTCCATGAATTATTTGAAGACAATTCATTGACTATTTAATAGAAATTTAACCCTTGTTAAAATTTTCATATCAATTATTAGATTAAATTTTCATCTTGTTTTTTTGAATGAAGATCTTCATGATTTTTTTTAAATTTTAAAAGGAATGTTAATTTTAAATTAATAATACATGATCTGAATTTATCACCATCATAAGGCCTAAAATGTTTGATTATTTATTTAAAATTGTGCTATGTTTTTTAATAATATGGTTTATTTATTAATTTTTTTACAATCCCACCCCTCTTCATTGGCTAAATATGAGATAGAAGTTTTACATGGCCTTATGTGATATCTCCTATATGTTAGAGGCTCAAAATAAATGAACAAGGCTTCAATACTAATTTGGGATGATTTTCCATGTTAGAAATAAAAACAACCATAACTAATTATAACATAACATAAAAAACTATATTATGCCAGATAAAAATTTTATACAACTAAATGTAATACCAAAAGACAATAATACCAAAAAAACACCTTGACAAATGTCAGAGTGCCAATGTAGAAGACTAATTGAAAAAGTTCAATGGATCAAATGATATTACTCTAATTCTCTGAAATTACTCAATTCTCCAACTCCAATGTATCATGATGTATCACTAATGAAATTAGAGACTTTTTATTTACATGTCCCTTGATAAAAAATATCTAAAAACACCCCAAAACTGCCAATTAGGGGGTTAGTAATGAAACATAGTAAGTTTTCACCAAATGAACTCCCTACCTCTAGCTCTAGGATAGAACATGTTTGGAAATTTATATAAAATAATTTAATATAATTTCATTAGTCTATTACAAAACCAATGAAATTCGAACAACAAATAGTTTATCATCCAAAACCATTTCCATGGAAAGTAACAACTCTATAAAACCATTTCTTAAAACCCATTTTTTCATATTCCAATTTATTCAACATATCCACACATCCAACCATGAATGAAACCATATACCTTCCAATATACATGAGTGGAGAGTCATCCATTCACCAAGATATCATTTGGTGAAGCATTTTGGTGGTTGAAAGTTCATACCCATGTCCATCCCACTAATTAGAGGCGGAATATCATACCCATATCCACCAAAATTCACATGAACAAACACCATCCATTATGCTAAAAACCAATTCCAAATTCAATATTTCAGTCCATTTCTATAAAACATTTGATTTTTTGAAATCATTACCATCTTACCATTTCTATGAATCAAAATAAATTCACATTTCAAAAGTATAATGATAAAATACATAAAACAATAAATTTTCAAAACAAAAAATTTTCAAAATTTTGTAAGTCATCACTAAATAGGGTTTCTACCTTTCTTTTCACAACAATTTCGACATCAATTTTATAAAATATATATTATTTGAAACTAATCCTTCATTTTATAATAAGTAGGCTATATAGTGAATCCATCTACCTTGAAAAATTTGGAAAATAAAAAAAAAAGACAACTTTTAAACAAAATCAGGTTGGATCCTCCAAAGGACACCTTAGATATTGTTCACTAAAATCAAAAAATCCAAATCTCAACATGACTAGCTTAAAAAATCATAGATCTATCTCCAATTAACTATATAACTGAGTCTATGAGAGGGGAAAGGAATATATCTAAAGAAAACCACCATGACTAGAGGCATACAATGTAACCTAGCCTTTAATAAAGAAAGATTTACCGAAAGATCTCACATAGGTCTATGGGAAGAGTCTGTACAGCCTTTTGAAGGAGAGAAATCTATGTTACGGTCATCAATGAGGTAAAAAGTGTGGTTTAGTGGTAATGATGATTGAGATATACTCTTTTAGGATCTAACTTTTTAACATTGCAATTTTAGTATCATAGTTAGGAAAATAGTTCTCAAACCATTCACCAGCCACTATCTATGACAACCTTTAGATGTGTTTAATTACACAGTTTGAGAAATCATATGTCGATCCTATTTTTCCCTCTCTTAAAATTTTCATGGTTGCACATTGGGTAATGTAGGGTTTTGGAAAACCTGTGTGCCTAATTGTATACCTACCCAATTTCATTTGTCTCACATTGTACAATTTTCTTTAAGCATTTCATGATTTATAATAAATGTTCTCAAACTGTTGACCTTTAGAAAATGCTCAAAATATTCAAAAATCTCTCCCAAACATCCAAAATATTACCCAAAATTTTTACATAAGTAAAATAAATAAATAAATTGTTACTTACAAGAATATGGGTGTTCTAAATTATCCCCACCATTGTCCTTTGATCATTAAAATGTATAAAACCACTATTAGCCTAAAAAGGATTGCCCATTGTTCGACCATTTCATTATCACATTCCCATGTCTACCTGGATTTTACCATGTTTCATTAAAACCTGCACTAGATCAATGTTATTACTATGAATGATTTTTTCATTCCTATCCAAAATCCATTCTGGTATATAAACAAACATATTATTGTAATATAGGTCAACTTGATCCCATAAAATGACAGTTACATGACCATGTGGAGAATTTTTCAACATAGATACTTGTGACACATTGTGCAGGGTACCAAATTTTGGTGGAAGTGGAATCCAATATTCTACCTCACCAACATGTTCAAGCATCCCAAAAGGGCCTATGTTTTAAGCAAATAACATTTCATACTTCGAAAAATGACAATGAAAAAGACATGGAGAAGTTGGATCGAAATGATACTGATTGTAGTATCGAAATAATGCTATAGATGCTCAATATACAATAGGGGGTGAATTTTATACTTTATAAAATTCCATTGGACCTTTTCAAGATGGTAATGTTTAACAATGTTAAACATGGTAAATTCACAAGAGAACTATGTTCCAAAAACTTGTTAATTTTGAAAAGTTGTTCTAGAAATGAAACTAAGAAAAAGATTACAAGGAAAAATATTCTACTTTAAAGTGTATATAATATTACTAATCAGAGTACAAGTATAAGGAAGTATAAGATAGTTATACATTCCTCAACAATCAAAATTGCATCAGAAAACATTAATCAAAACATGTAACAAATAGTAAATCATTTAACCCAAAGAGAAGGGTATCCAACAACCTTGGATAAAAGTCCCTTGATTTATACATTCAAAAATGTTTGCCTTACCAACAGTAGGGTAAGCCCTAGATACAAAGATTAGAGTCTATCTTGCTATCCCCGCATGTCCTCAACTTCAAGGTAGTGGGTACCTCTGTCTTCCTATCTCCGAAAGTCCTTGAATGTACTCAGCAACATTCAGAGTCGCACGAAGCAAGTCTGAACAAGATTTTCAGTAAACACAAAGCTTGGGAGTATCTCTCTCTAGAAATAACTTCCACATCATGTAATCTCTATAGTAATAGAAAAGTGTTGAGATTTTTCAAATGAGATCCTATTTATTGGAACGTCTTTAACGGTCGGCTACCTCCTCCAACGGTCAAATTTTTCCGTGAATTTTAGAAGCACCTATACATGTTTCAATAAAATAAAAGATGGTTAGAAACATATAGCACGAAAATTTTTTATAACCATAATAAGAGTGAGAAAAAATATGATGCTTAACCAAATTCATTTTTTGGAGTCTAAGGAAAAATTAATATTCAGAGCCGAACCAAAAAAAATTCAGTGTCTATAATATATGAATGTTCAGATTCTGTCTTCCAAAGGATTCAGAACCTAAATTCTATAGAATTCAGAGTCTGAATTTCAAGGAAATTCAGAGTCTGAATTTAGTAGACTTCGGAGTTTGAATTTCAAGGAAATTCGGAGTCTGAATTCATAAGAATTTGAAAACATGACTCGTAAAAGTTTAGAGTCTAAATTCAAGGTACTTAGAGTCTGAACTCATATGAATTCGAATCCTAAACTCATATGTGTCGGAGTCTAAAGTCATAGAAGTCGGCGTCTGAACTCATAAGAATTTGGAGTCTGAATTCATAAAAACTCAGAGACTGAACTCAAAAGTGTTCGAAGTCTGAATTCAGAGAACTCGGAGTCTGATCTCATAAAATTTTGGAGTCTGAATTCATAATAATTTGGATTCTGATCTCATAAGAGACCGGAGACTGAATTCAGATAACTCAGAGTCTGAACTCATAAACGTTCAGAGTCTAAATTCAGAGAACTTGGAATCTAAACTCATAAAATTTCAGAGTCTGAAAACAGATTGCTTCATATATATGTATATATAAGATTCCAAGGTTTTGGATATGAAACCAAATTTTATTCATAGAATATGAACAATGATTACATGGTAAGGATAAATTTCATTGGGGAAGGAAAATTTTCTTTATGAAGATAAAACAAAGGAAAAAACAATTTCCTTAAGAAAGAGTGTTTTTATTTTCAAAACATGAAGGAATGAAAAAGCTATAAGGAAACATTATTAACTCAACAATCTCCCCCATTTTGGAAAGCACAAACATCCTTATGAAAATGAATATAAGGACATAGAAAATATTTTTCTAGACATTGAAAACAAAACTTATTTCCCGTAACACTTGGGAAATGATGAATATGACCAAATCCTCCTTAGGCTTTGGAACACAAAGGATTATATTCTAATTTCATGAGTGAGATTTTTCATTATCTTGAATACAGAAATATTTGTAATGAAAAATTCCCTTAGATGAACGCTCCCTGACTTTAGGATAATTATACTTACTAAGAATTTTTTTCCATTCCTTTCTCTCCCTTTGTGATTTTCAAAAAGAAATAGTGGGAATGGAAATAAAATATGGTACCCGAAATATTCGTACTAAACATCTATTAGACAACCAACCCAAAATATCATTACGATTAGAATAATTTGTACAAAAAGGAAAATACAACAAAAGATTGGATTTGAACAAGATTATCCTTCCTTTTACTTGGGAATCATCTTCTTCACTAATTTTTTCAGCTTCTTGAGCTCCTTATGATCTTCCACTGCATGCTTATGTTGATGATCCTGATCATTTTCTTTCTTCTCCAAGGCATTTATTTTTTTCATGAGCCTTGAATGATTCTGCCTAACCCTTTAGAACTTCTTCTTGCCTAGAAATCTTCTCTTCTAACTCAATCCTAATATCCATTTCTCTCTTCCAACTATGGGAAATTGAATACAACTTCCCATTCAAATATTTCACTTCTTACTTCTAATAATTTTCATCAAGATATATCTTTTCTTCAAAATACTTGGTGAGATCTTTGAAATTACTATCTTAAGTTTCAAAGGAAGTTATGACATCATCATGAAACTCATCGAGAATTATCATGTCTTCTATAGTTTTCTTTGAACAACTGGTCATTTTCTTTCCAGATCCTTTGTGGGTTCGTATTTTATGTAATGGTTTTGAAATCAGCCTCATGTTTCACACATTTATCCATAACCATGGATACTGAATGTACTTTCAAATTTTGGGTGTTTTGAAGCATCTGTCATCTTAAATCTGTGCTTGGAAATATAGGTATTGTCCTGAAAAGATTCTTCAAAGACTAAACTACGAAATCATGTCCAAGGGAGGATGATTCCAAATCTGAGACTTTACTTGGTGAGGCTTCTTTATTTATTTCAACTGCCTTCTTCTTTGATGATCCACCATCTTCTTTCTTCATCACAGTAGCTTTACTAGGTTTATCAACAACCACCTATTTTCCCTTATCAGCTTTTGGAATGCCACTTTCTAGAATAGGTGATATATGCTCACTATCTGATAGTTGAACAATTTTGTCTTCATCTACCAGTTCCTTTTAAGCTCCTCCTTAGCATCCTTAGGGTGAATGAAAGAAAGATTAGAACATTCTTCTTTAGGTTGCTTATTCACCTCTTCTTCAATCTTTTCATCGTCACATTTCTTATCTTTCCTAGGGGTAGGAATCTTTGAAGAATCAACTTTATAAGTTCGGATTGAATGTTTCTCGGATAGACTTTCCTTCTCATGAAAATCTTCAACTTACTTAATGAGATCATTAGTATCACCTCTTCATTTTTTCGTCTTCTTCTTCCTCCAATAATTTTTCATGTACTATTTCCAGAGGCACATATTTCTTTCTTGATTTCTCTGTTAAAGCTTCTACTAAGATGGATTGTGGTACCCAAATATTTTTAGAATCTTTCCTTGTAACCGTTAGAAGAGACTGCACAATCTCTGCTTCAGTCATATTATTATTTTATTTCATTTCATTTGATTTCTTTTCAAGGTCACCAGAAGTATTTTCTTTTAATGATTTTTCTTTAGCAGGATCCGAACCAAATCTAGGCTCTCCTTCTTTATTTTTCTCCCTATCTTCCCACCATTTTTCTACTCCCTCATTGGGATATATTTTTTTATTCGTAGACATTGGTTGTACGGATTAGAATTCCTTAATCTCTGGGGATTTTTATCTCTCTTATACTTTCTTCACCTTCCTCTTCCTTCCACCCTTTTTATAAGGTATAACCACCTCTTGTTTTATCGGAATAGCTTCCACTTCCTCTTCTGGAAAATCAATGAATTCTTTGGATTCATCAGAAAAACCAATTTTCATCCTCTACAGAGAATCATCACTTACCAGCTTAACTTTTCAATTTCATGGATTAGAACTACAGGTTATTTTGAAGGACTCTAAACAACGAATAATCAACTTTGAGAGAATGTATGGATACATAATAATCTCATCCTTCAAATTTACATTCGTTATATTCTCAATTGTAATAAGAATATGGTTAACCAGGTTTACATTCCTTAGATTCACCAATAAATCTATGATATACGTATAACTCTTCTTCAAATTATCCTTGTCACCATTTCTTAGAATAATTAATCCTTTAACCCACAATTCAAGAATCCAAAAATTTGTAGATAATTGAACAATCATTTGAGTCTTTACATCTAAAAGACTGAGGCATGTCATAACCTTCTCCTTGTCAAAACATCCTTTAACATCATGCATCTTATGTGAGGAGAACTCTCCTTCACCCTCATAAAGAACTCTAATTAATCTGTATTCTTTATTGTAATAAAGATAATAAGTCTTCCCATAGCTCTTTAAAAAGAATTTACCTTTTCTTTCTTCCTTGAAAAAACATGCAGACTCATAAAATTTGACCAAAAAGTCCAGATATACCAGAACATGAGCTCCAGGTTTCGATATGAAAACACTCTACCATCAATTAAATTTGATGTTATTTTAGATGATAGAATCATTGTTAGTAAAGAAAATTGGATGTACCAACCTTTCTCTATAAATATTCCATTCATAAATCAGCTTGACAGTTGACATATATTTTTTGGAAGATACTTCGACAGACATTCAGAGTTGAGGATGTTCTGAGAAGTTCATAACAAGCTTAAGTAGGAGGAAAGAACATTAACATGTGATGGTTTGAGAATTGATGTGGGACAACCATATGGGGTTCTTTATATAGATGTTTGAAGCGACGATTCAGCTTCCTTACTCAACCAAATGTTTGAAGAACCTTCTGATAAGATATGACAGTTTTGATGATAGCCGCAAGGTGTATTTGGTAGAATCTGATCTTTTGATGTTTTGAACAAAAAAATTCATATTTAAGGAAAATAGAATTCAAAAAATTTAAAAAACATAATGAAAATAACAAAAATATGATTACAAAAACTCATGAAAGGAAACATACCTTTCAGATTGTATAGAAGATTATTCGTAGTGAGGAAAAATCTTCTTGAAGAACATCAGATTCTGAAAATTTGATTATGACAATTTTGAAAATCTAATAACGAAGTTTTATAAAAAATAATTATTAAGAAAATTTGAAAAAACATTCTTTATGAAAATTTAGAAAATAATCATTACAAAAGTTTATAAAATCTTCATTATGAAAATTAATAAAATCTTCGTTATAAAAATTTAGAAAATCTTCATTATAAAAATTTAGAAAATCTTCATTTCAAAAATTTAGAAAAATTTTAGACTACGAAAAAAAATTAAGACTATTAAAAAAAATTAGACTAAATTTATTTGAGATCTAAAAAAATGTACTCTCCCTATGAAAAAGATTTACTTACTATAAGGAGAGTGGTTTCAACAGAATGATAACAAGGAAGATTACCTTGCAATTATCCTTCCTATCATTTATTAAATGCATTCAGATCTATCAAAAGGAAATGATTTTGTGAAAATATCAACATTTTGATCTAGCTTTCTGATAAATTGATGAATGATATCTCTTTTTTATGTGATCCCTCTGAAAGTGAAGCATAATATCTATGTGTTTTTCACGAGAGTGATGTGCAATGTTTTTCCTTAATGTAATGGAACTAGTATTGTAAAAAAAAATTTGTGTTTTGTAAAACTCATACCATAGTCGATGAGTGTGTGTTGCATCCACAACACTTGAGAACAACAACTTACAGCTGCTACATATTCATCTTCGGTAGTGGAAAGTTCTACTTTGTGTTTATTTTTGCATGACCAAGAAAATAATGAATATCTTAAGAAATGACATATTCTGGATGTACAT
The DNA here is from genome assembly GCA_963277665.1 of Viscum album. Lineage (NCBI taxonomy): Eukaryota > Viridiplantae > Streptophyta > Magnoliopsida > Santalales > Viscaceae > Viscum > Viscum album. Next base: position 1,388,368,438 of record OY728157.1, read on the forward strand.
TTCCTAACCATTCTACATACACCAAAGCCAGCATCTGAAAAAAGTTTTAAAACAAAATAATTTCCAGAAGTATAAAAGCGTCCTAGATCCATGGTTCCCTTTAAGTAGAGAAAAATTATTTTCACTACCTTTAAATGTGATTCCTTAGGATTGTATTGACATAATTCAAATAAGAATATTGAAAACATTATGTCTGGATGACTAACTATTGTGTAAAGTACACTTCATATCGTACCTCTAGAAGATTTTTTATCTACTGGTTTCACATCTTCATCTAGATCAAGTTAATTTGAGGTACCAATGGGAGTGCGTATACTCTTAGTGTTGTCATGTCCATAATTTTTAAGAAGACATTTAATATACTTATGTTGGGATATATATTTTTTTCAGGTTTTTGAGAAATTTGAAAACCATGGGAAAATGTTAACTCACCCATAATACTCATTTCAAAGTTAGACTTCATTAGATCTACAAAGGATTTAGTTATAGATTGCTGAGTTGAACAAAATACAATGTCATCAACATAAATTTGAATAATCAAATCATTTTTCTTATCTTTATTTATAAAAAGGGTTTGATCATCATTTCTCTTAACATAATTATTTTGATGGAAAATCATGTAGGTCTATCATACCAAGCACAAGGGGCTTGCTTAAGTCCATACAAGGCAATGGTATGTTTGAAAACATGTTCAGGATGTTTTGTATCATCAAAAACATGAGTTTGTTCAAAAAAAACTTCCACTTGAACATAACCATTAAGTAAATCACATTTAACATCCACTTGAAAAAATTTGATATTGAAGAATGCTATAAAGGAAAGTAGTATGTGAATAGATTCATGTCTGGATACTGGATCATAGGTTTCTTCACAGTCTATTCCTTTTTTTTGATTATAGACTTTAGCAACTAATATAACATTATTTCTTAATATGATTCCATTTTAATCACACTTATTTCTAAAGACCGATTTGACTCCAATAACAAAAGTTTCCTTAGTTCATTCAACTAAGGTCAAGAATTTTTTCCTTATAAATTCATTAGGCTCATCTTGTATAGCTTTATCCAATCATAATCACTTAAATATTTATCGGTGATTTTTTGGTCATAATTGGGAAAGGAATTATAGATGTTATACTTCAATCCTTAAGTAACTTCTAGTCCTTATATATTGACTCACATCACCAATTATACTATCACTGGGAAGATTCTTAAGAAACAACTGATTTGGGTTTTGTAAAACCTGTTCATTATCATAGGGTTGGAAGTCATCTAGGGTAAATATTTCAGAAATGTCTTCTTGGAAATTTTTCTTATAAGAAGGATCTTCTAACAAAGGTTGATAATCAATTTTCAAAAACACATTAGAAGATGTTGGATGAGCTTGTTTAAAAACAAAAGGACCAGTTTCATCAAATTTTTCATGTACTTTTTCTTCAACAGAACAAGTATTTTTATTGAAAATTCTATACGCCTTAGAAGTTGTGGAGCAGCCTAGGAAAATTACTTCATCAAGATTTTTTGTGAAATTTTATGGATTATCTTTAGTATTCGGAATGAATAATTTGTAACCAAAAACCCTGAAGTAGGATAGTTTATGTTTTCTACCATTCCAAAACTCAAAAAAAGTTTTATTAATAAAAGTTCTAATAAAAACTCAATTTATATTATAATAAGCAGTACTTACAGTTTCAACCCAGAAATGTTTGGATATTGAATATTCATTCTACATGGTTGTTGTTATCACTTGAAGAATTATATTTCTTCTTTAAACAACACCATTCTGTATAGGTGTTATGGCTGCTGATATGTTATGAGTAATTCCTTTTCTACTACAAAAATTTTCAAAATCAAAATTTTGAAATTCTCCTCCATTATCACTATGACTAGTATTTAATGGAAGGATTTTCTCATTTTTAACTTGGGCTCTAAAAAATTTGAAATAAGAAAAATCTTTAAATATCTTTTCTATAAAACAGACCAATGTAAATCTAATTTAGTCATCCACTATGACAAATACATAATATTTTCCTCCAATGCATCCAGTTTGTGTTAGACAAAAAAGTTCCATATACACTAAATGTAATGAATTAGTGGTTGAGACATCACCGACCGACATGAACATTTGATTTATGTTCCCTTCCATATTGAAAAGGATCACAATCTTCTGAATAATCAAATCTAAGCTCTGGTAGATCTTAAACTTGTCTTTTAATAGAGAGTTTTCATATGTTCCTGAATTTACAGTGTCATAAACTTCTATTCAACAACCAAGAATGATCTTCCATTTCACTAAGGCAAGGTATGTCTGGGAACCTATGGTCTTCTAATTTTAGTGTGTATACATTATTTTGCCTATGGGGAGAAAGAATAAACTATTCCTTGGAATTGTGTACTAAGAACATGTCATTCCTAAAATTCACAAGGTAACCTTCATCACATAATTGACTAATGCTAATGAGGTTGTGCTTAAGACCCTTAACAAATAAAACATTTTAAATCAATGTTTTTCCAATAAGAACGATGTTACATATTCCAATAATTTCTCCCATAGCATTGTCTCTAAATGTTACTTTTCCTCCTTTCATCTTGATAATATTTTCATAGATGTTTTTGTTACCATTCATATGCTGGGAACATACACTATTCATGTACCATGTTTTTCTGTTGGTAATATCTTAATTTTCATGAAAATAATGGAGTTAGACTTTTTGAATCCAAACATTCTTGGATCCAGAAACATCAGAAAGAAAAATATTAGGAATCCACATTTTCTTTGAAAAACAAGCTTTATGAAATCCAAAATACTGGGTGTAACACCCCGAGATTTTATGATAAGTATTATTTTTAATTTATTTGATGTCTTGTGTTGTATTCTACACCAAGATTATCTTGGGCTATACACAACACTATATTAGCATGCAGTATATGAAACACTATTCTTGGATCGTGTTACACACAATTTTATGTTCAGTTGATTGAAATTATTCAACGCAACATTGAGTGTATATATATATATATATTCAATGTATAAATGAAATATGGTTGGTTTATGTTATATGAAACACAAAAAGAATCTTTTACGACACACAACACTGGATTGGCTTGTGTTACACGCAATCACGATCTTCCTCGATAGCGTGTGTAGTACCCAATAACCAGGTTTCACTAAACAATGATATATTATTATAATGTAATTATGGACTAGCCATTATGATTATTATTAACTACATTATGAACATTATTATTCCTCTTACACATTTCTAAAACATGATATGTGAACAAAATAATTTTTCGGTAAAAATAAGTATTTTTCAAAAAATTCAGTTTTGCCGCCATTTGATGGCCCACCCACTATAAATCAAGTTTTTGACAACTTTATAAGTTTAATTTGACAAAATAAAATTCTACTTTGGAATCAGGATGTAAAAATTTACTTTGGATAAATTTTTATATTATTATGATAACTTTTATATTTTAATGAATAGTAAAAACACGCTATAGTTTAATAAAAAACAAATTTTTTCATCAAAATAATTTATATGGTTAAATTATAAAATTGAATGTTTTTAAAGTATAAATAAAATATTTTTTTTACCATTAAATATAATTTATGTAATTACCATTAATTTTATATTTAATTCATATGTAAAAACATTTCAATCTTTGGCAATGTTTTAACTTTTAAAACCTATTTTCTTAACTATGAGATTAATTTTAAATTAATTAATACAACTTATATGTTTAGAATTTTGAAAAATTAATTCCATATTTGAATTCAGTGGGTCCAAATCATGTTAATAGGTTACTTTTTTTTATATTATGAATAGTAACTATGGTAATTTTTATTTACTGCTGTTAAAGGTAAATCTGGTAATTAAGGGTAAAAATAAGATTATAAAATTACTCTAACACCTGAAAAAATTTTATTGGATGACTAAAAATCGTCCCATTTCACTTAAGGGTCGTAATTGATTAATTTAATGGACTTTTTATCATTAAAATAATCGAATTATTATTAAAACCAAAGAAAGTGACAACATGTCACTCTCTTAAATCTTATAAGTATAATAATTTTAATTCAGTGATAAACATCATGAAACTTCAAACATGAATAGGTTCTATTAGTATAATAAAATTATCTACATCATGTGATTTTATTAATAATTTTAAGGGATTAAATAATTATCATTAAAGGAGTCACAATAGTGATGTTGAAATTATTTTGTTGATTGAAATATCAAATAAATTGTTTTTAGAATATTAAAATAAATATTATATGAACTATTTAATGTGATCCACTAATTTTATAGATAAATATGACATTTTATGAATATATTAAATCTTTTTTTTCGAATATATCCTCTCTATAGATTCTATTTAAATTCAAATAAATGAATAATGTCAAAATTTACAATATTGTTATTTTATAAAAATAACATATTATAAAATTGTTTAAAAATCACAAAAAATATTTAAAAATAATAACTTCAAATTTATATGGTCTAAAATGTCATAAATTATCTAATTATGGATAATTAACAACACATATGTAATTATTTATATCAATTTATAATTTAGAATATTATTACCAAAAATAAAATTAAATAGGTTAGATATGGATAAATCAATTTGATAAGGTTTAAAATAAATTCACAACACATATAAATTATATTGGTTGATGATATTACAACCCTATCTCAACTCATCTTTGAATTGAGTCATTTATAGAGGTTTTTAAGTGGGGTTGGAATTTATTATAAATTAATATTTCTTATAATTCCAAAGGTGCCCCTCTCCTCCCGTATAAAAGGGTACCTCCTCCCTCTACTACTCACACCACATTGAGCCTTCAAGCTCGCCCAACTCCAGCCAATTTCTCTTCTCCACATCCATAGAAAAATACTAGAGGTCCTTGTCTTCTTCAAAGACAAACTTTAGTGCCCTAATAGGTGGTTAAGAAGAGGTGCTTCAAATAAGAGGTAATATCCTTTACCGATTTGTTCCAATTTATTTCTTCTTATACATATTATTATTTATTTCTTTCATCACAAATGAATAACATCAGTGTCACTCATATACTTATATATTATTATAAATATGAAACGGCCCTATTTCACCTTATATCCGTCCTATGGGAAATGAAATCACCGAGTGTGCGAACATACGGAATATCATCTCCACGCCGTGGTGTAATCTGTTTTTCCACCACCTCCTTACATGGATGGGTATAATGGTGTAAAGAATAACTATATATATTTATTATAACATCATACTAATTCTGAGATATTATATCATCCACTCCAATTCAATTCAATAATTATGGGAATAATATCATCGCTCGTGCGTACGTACGGATTACCTTCTCCATGACGTGATGAGATCCATTCTCCATGTTAACCATTAAAGAAAGATTATAAAGTATATATATAATGATTAATAATGAAATATATGACATGATAATGTTACTGGATTTATTTAAATATACATTTCATCTACTTACCTCCATTCAATTCAATAAGGAAAGGAAAACATCGTTCATGCGTACGAATGGCCTACAATCTCCTTGAACGGTGTATATCATTTCATTTATGTATCTAATATGTATATATATACACTGTATATATATGATATATAAATCATTATTTAAATTCTGGATGTATTTAAATCATGATATAAGTAATAATAATATCAAGAATAACAAGTCCAAACACGTACGATAAATAAAACGACTTTACCCAAAACGCTGCTTTAACAAGGAATTTACAAAAGAACGGGTAATATAAAGTCATACGTGAACCATATATGATATCATAACAATAAATATGATTACTTAATAATTCAATGAAATTATTTAAATCATTATATAGGAGGTTCGAATACGTACAAAGTATATCAGACCTAAGGTAAGGGATAATTATTCCATTCTCATTCTTATACGAGATTGTTTATTCGTAAGTATTTTCTGGGGTTTTATTTTTCATCCATGTCCAAAACAATGTATTTATAAAGTATTTAATATTCTAACATGTATTTTTAAAGTCAATTTTAACCCTATTTGACTTTGAAATTGTGTTATGGAAGTAATCTTTCTTTTGTTTACCATACGAGGAACGTTTTGACTTTTCCTGCAATAGTACGAGAAGAATGTTTTTTTAACTTATACAGAATGAACGGATTTTTACAATTTCATAACGCCTAATTTTCATGAATCTTATGCTACAATATTTCATTACTACTTTCAAAAAAATCATTTTCTTTTAAAATTTTATGGAATTTTGTGAATAGAAAATGATTTTGAATAAGAAAGGATATTTTCCTCAAGAATTTATTTCATGTGTTCTATAAAAACCATTCTCCATCTAAGATGAAATTATTTAAAATGTGTATGTTTCAAGAATAATGTATCTTGTATTTACATGGTTTCACATTTCTTATGATGAAATGATATCCATTTGTTTTATATGGATTATGTTATGATGGAATGATGTTTATGAAACCCATTTTTTTCTTTGGGTTATGATGAATGATTAATGTTTATGTTGTGGGACATGTAAGAATGATTTCATTATGAGATGGGTGGGATGTATATATCCCTCCAATTCATTGGGTAAAGATTTATATCTCATGATATAGACATGGCTAGAATGGCAAGTTAATTCTGTTCACTGATACAGCACTGGAATGAGGAATGAACTCGATTCAGAAAGGGACTTTGTCCTCTAGGATGGTCGTTGCAACAATGCCTTAGCTACTAAGGAAAACATAACAAGTGATTAATGGTTTCCACAATTTCATGTTTTATTTCCATTATATTTTATCATGATTAATGTTTATATATGATCAATGCCTTACATACTTCCATTTTCTATGTCATTTCTCAAGATTTTGATATTTAAACATTATGTTCATGTTTTTTTAGTTCAAATGTATATGGTTTGTTTTATTTTCTCCTTTCTTACCCTTACTAAGAATTTGAGATCACCCATTATATGTATTCTTTTCCCCATGATATAAATAAAGGTTTTAGGTAATTAAACAAAATGGGAAGATCTTTATGGGAGATGTTGAAGATCTTTCACCATGATTCGAAGATTATGTTCTGAGTATCCAATGACACTAAACTATTATAGTCCTTGTGTGTTTGTTTTTTTATGTATTAAGTATTCTGAAAAAGTAATTTATTTTCCATGTATGTCATGATTTGGGGCTTTACAGTTGGAATCAGTGGAAAGGATTAGTTAACCTTGAGAAATTAGGATGCGAAAACCTTAGTGAGATCCCTATAGATTTTTATAAGGTATGTATAGGGATGTCTATAAGGTTAAGTATTAGTATAGGTTATAGTCTTATAATTGTGGAAACGATATTAGAATTAATCCTAAGATGTTATATATTTATGGTACTCCCCTTTATTATGATTTTTTCCACTTACACTTTTCTTTTTGGGTTTTAGAAAATGGCTGTAAACAGGAAGATTCACGATAATGGAGGATATGATGGACAATGGAATCATAGTCGTCATGAGCAACCAAATGAAATTGGATCTGGAAGCCCACATATCATTGTTATTCATAATCATAAATCTCATAATATGATCAATAATCTCAAATTTGGTACGTTTCCCAACTCATCTAATAATAGAAAGATGGCGTTTCATGATGATCATAGAGGGAAGAAAGTTAAATTTCTCTCATGTAAATAATGTGGGAAGAGGCATCAGGGAGAATGTTTCAAAGGAACTGGAAGATTCTTTGGGTGTGAAAAAGAATGACACAAAGCCAATAATTGTCAATGAAAATGTTCAGTTAACACCATGGACAAGGATAATGGTATTGCTAGGACATCAACAATGTTTAAATGTTTTAAATGTGGAATGTGCGGGCATTATGCAAACCAATGCCCTAAGGGAAAATCTCATAAATAGAATCAACATGGTTATATGGGTAGTATTATTTTGGATGATGATGAAGAGACTAAAAATGATATATGAGATGAAATAAATGATGAAGCTCAGTCAGTGTTCTAAGAAGGTAGTGTAATGATTGTATGTTTATTATGAATAATGTCTGGTACTATAGAATAATGAAAAATCCAAGGATTGTTACACTGTTTTTATTCCTTGAGTTTTTGAAAGTATATGATGAATGGTACCGGTAACCACGAAAGGTTATTAAAATATTTCTCGAAGGTAGATGATATGTGCACAATGAAAGGATAAGGAGATAATGAAATGTTTGATAGTATTAATGAGCTCATGACTGGTATAAGGACAAAGTGATATCATGGTTTGAGTATACAGAATTTTGGTATTATGGAATGTGGAAAAAGTTAAATTTTGACAATATTCATGTTTTCACTAAGGTTAAATGGGTACTCATGTTTCAATAGAATATCTGATTATGGAATTCATATGTTTGGAATGTGACCAACAAGATATATATATCTTATGAGATAAGGGTGATAAATGATTGTATTCAATGCTTGGTAGATGACCTTTATAGTAATAGTTTTATTTATACTAGGAGATTAGAAAAAAGTATTTTGGATAAACCTAAAGATTGAAATCGATTAATTTAGACATCAGATAGTATTGTTTAAGGCTAGAACTTTTTGTTATGTTATAATATTATAGTTTTAGAAAAAGGACAACCCGTAGGACGGGAAACAACCCATCACGTCGGACATGGTTACGGTAATCGAACCCACAACCAATGTGCGACAGGCCTTTATCGCCTACCACTGGCCTTCATGAAGTCTCTGGTTATTAGAAACTAGTTTTATTTTATTAAGCTCTATGATAGACAAATTATAAGTCCATTTTAGAAACCATATATGATTAATCTCCGCATAGATGGACTTATGTATATTTAATAAATTGAGCTAAATTTTTTGATATAGAAACAGATGGAATGAGTTATCATTCTATCGCATGATTTGATAACACTACACCAATGAAAAATTCAACTTCATTTCTTTAAGAGATGAAGTGGTAATTGTTCAAGGCATGAACAATGGTGAGATTGTAACAAAATCAAGTAAGTATTTCTTTTAATTAAATTTTTTTAAACATTAGGGAAATTATCTTGAGAACTAAAAACTTTTTCCTAGTACCCTTATATCCGATGAATCAGACGGTACCATAGATCATCACGTATTTGTGGATTTGTAACTGTTGGATTTTTCATAACCATGTACTCTACCACTCTCTATCAAAACATGATAGTTATATTCATATTTTCTCTTATATTATCCTATGTGGAAACCCAATGATTAGTTAATTTGGGTAACCGTTACATTTCATACATTAGTTTTTAATGTTATGTTTTGGTATTCTTTTTTATGTTGTGGGATTCTATTAAAAGACATTCAAGTAGAAATCCATTTATAACCCCGACGAATTTCAAGGGCGAAATTAATTTTAAGGGGGGTAGAATGTAACACCCCGAGATTGTACGATAAGTATTCCTTTTAATTTATTTGATGTCTTGTGTTTTATGCGACACCAATATTATCTTGTGCTATACGCAACACCGTATTAGCTTGCAGTATATGCAACACTATTCTTGGATCGTGTTACACACAATTTTAAGTTCATTTGATAGAATTTATTCGATGCAACATTGAGTATATATATATATATATATTCAATGTATAAATGAAATATGGATGGATTTTTTTATATGCAACACCAAAAGAATCTTTAACTACACAAAACATTGTCCTGGCATGCATTACACGCAATCATGACCTTCCTCGATAGCGTGTGTAGTACACAATACCGGGTTTCACTAAAAAACGATATATTTTTATAATATTATTATAGAATAGTCGTTATGAATAGTATTAACTACATTTTGAACATTATTATTCCTTTTAAACATTTTCTAAAACATGATATGTGAACAAAATATATTTTTCGGGTAAAGTAAGTATTTTTCAAAAAATGGAGTTTTGTCGCCTTTTGATGGATCACCCATACTAAATCTAGTTTTGATAGGTTTATAAGTTCAATTTGAAAGAATAAAATTTTCTTTGGAATCATTATATAAAATTTTACTTTTGATAAATTTTCATATTATTCTGATAACTTTTATATTTTAATGAATAGTAAAGACACGCTATATTTTAATTAAAAACAACTTTTTTCATCGCAAATATTTATTTGTTTAAATTATAATATTGAATGGTTTTAAAGTATAAATATAATATATTTTTACCATTTAATATAATGTATGTCATTACCATTAATTTTACATTGAATTCATAGGTAAAAACATTTCAATCTTTGGCATTGTTTTAACTTTTAATACTTGTTTTATTAACAATGGGATTAATTTTAAATTAATTACTACAACTTATGTGTTTTGTAACATGAAAAATGGATTTTATATTTGAATTTATTCGGTCCCAATAATTTTAAAATGTTACTTTTATTTTTTTTATATTATGAATAGTAACTAGGGTAATTTTTATTTACTGCAGTTAAAGATAAATATGGTAATTAAGGGTAAAAAAAATTATAAAATTTTCATAACACCTGCAAAAATTCTATTTGATGACTAAAAGTCGACCCATATCACCAAAGGGTCGCAATAGATTAATTTAATGGACTTTTGACCATGAAAATAATTTAATTATTATTAAAACAAAAAAAGTGACAACATATCACTCTCTTAAATATTATACGTATAATAATTTTAATTTATTGATAAACTTCATTAAACGTCGATCATTAATAGTCTACAGAAATATAATCGAATAATCTACATCATGTAAATTTATTTTGAATTTTTAGGGATTAAATAATTACTATTAAAAGTGACACAATAGTGATGTTGAAATTATTTTATTGATTGAAATATCAAATAATTGGTTTTTAAAACATTAAAATAAATATTATATAAACTATTTAATGTGATCAACTAATTTTATAGATAAATATGACATTTTTTGAATCTATTAAAGCTTTTTGTTCGAATATTTCCTCTATTTAGATTTTATTTAAATTCTAATAAATGAATAGTGTCAAAATTTACACTATTGTTATTTTATAAAAATAACATATTATAAAATTGTTTTATAATCACAAAAATATTAAAAAATTATATATTTAAATTTATATGGTCTTAAAGGTCATAAATTATCTAATTATGGATAATTAACAGCATATAAGTAATTATTTATATCAATTTAAAATTTAGAATATTATTACCACAAATAAAATTAAATAGATTAAATATGGATAAATCAATTAGATAATGTTTAAAATAAATTAACAACATGTCTAAATTATATTGGTTTATGAGATTAAAACCCTATGTCAAATCATATTTGAATTGAGTCATTCTTGGTGGTTTTTAAGTGGGGTTGGAATTTATTATAAATTAATATTTCTTATAATTCCAAAGGTGCCCCTCTCCTCCCTTAAAAAAGGGCACCTCCTCCCTCTCCTACTCACAACACATTGAGCCTTCAAGCTCCTCCAACCCCAGCCAATTTCTCTTCTCCACATCGATAGAAACATACTAGGGGTCCTGTTTTTCTTCAAAGACCAACTTTAGTGCCCTAAGACGTGGTTAAGAAGAGACACGTCAAAGAAGAGGTAATATCCTTTACCGATTTGTTCAAATTTATTTCTTCTTATACTTATTATTATTTATTTATTTCATCATAAATTAATAACATAAGTATCACTCATATAATGATATGTTATTATAAATATGAAACAACCCTATTTCACTTTATATCCATCCTATGGAAAATAAAATCACCGCGTGTGCGTACATACAGAATACCGTCTCCACGCCGTGGTGTAATCTATTTTTCCACAACCTCCTTACTTGGATGCGTATAATGGTGTAAATAATAACTATATATTGTTATTATAACATCATACTAATTCTGAGATATTATATCATCCACTCTAATTAAATTCAATAATTATTGGAATAATATCATCGCTCGTGCGTAAGTACGGATTACCTTCTCCACAACACGATGAGATTCATTCTCCATGTTAACCATTCAAGATTGATTATAGAGAATATATAATGAATAATAATTTAATATATGACATGATAAAGCAACTGGATTTTTGTAAATATATATGTCATATACTTACTTCCATTCAATTCAATAATGAATGGAAAACATCGTTCATGCATACGTATAGCCTACCATCTCCATGAACAGTGTATTTCATTTCATTTATCTATCTATTATGTATATATATATATGATATATATATGATATATAAATCAGGATTTAAATTCTGGAAGTGTTTAAATCATGATATAAGTAATAATAGTATCATGAATAACAAGTCCAAACAAGTACGATAAATAAAACGATTTTACCCAAAACGCTGCTTTACCAATGAATTTACAAAAGAACTGGTAATATAAAGTCATAAGTGAACCATATATGATATAATAAAAACAAATATGATTCTTTAATAAGCCAATGACATTATTTAAATCATTATAGAGGAGGCTCAGATACGTACGAGTCATATCAGACCTAAGGTAAGTGATAATTATTCAAATCTCGTTCTTATCCAAGATTGTTTATTCGTAAGTATTTACTAGGGTTTTATTTTTCATCCATATACATAAAAATGTATTTATAAAGTGTTTAATATTCTAACATGTATTTTTAATGTCAATTTTCCCCTATTTGACTTTTACATTGTGTTATGGAAGTAATCTTTCTTTTGTTTACCATACGAGGAACTTTTTGACTTTTCCAGAAAAAGTACGAGAATAATGTTTTTTTAACTTATACAGAATGAACATATTTTTACATTTTCATAACACCTAATTTTCATGAATCTTCTGCTACAAGATTTCATGAATATTTTCAACAAAATCATTTTCTTTTAAAATTGCATGTAATTTTGTGAAAAGAAATTGATTTTGAATAAGAAAGGATATTTTCCTTAAGAATTTATTTCAAGTGATTTTTCAAAACCATTCTCCATCTAAGATTACATTATTTAAAATGTGTATATTTCAAGAATAATGTCTCTATGATTTACATGGTTTCAATTTTATTATAATGAATTGATATCCATTAGTTTTATATGTATTATGTTATGATGGGATGATGTTTATGAAACCCATTTTTTCATTAGGATATGATGATTGATTTATGTTTATATTGTGGCACACGTAAAAATGATTTCATTATGAGATGGTTGGGATATATATATCCCTCCAATGCATTGGGTAAAGATTTTCATCTCATGAGATAGACATGGTTGGAACAATAAGTTAATTCAGTTTAGTGATACAGGAGTGGAACGAGGAATGAACTCGATTCAGAAAGGGACTTTTTCCACTAGGATGGTCTTGGAAACAATGCCTTAGCTAATAAGGAAATCATAACATGTGCTTAATGGTTTCCAAAATTACATTTTTTATTCCCATTCTATTTTATCATGGTTAATGTTTCATTATGATCTATGCCTTAAGTACTACCATGTTTTATGTCATTGCTCAAGATTTTGATGTTTAAAAATTATGATCATGTTTTTTAGTTCAAATGTATATGGTTTGTTTTATTTTCTCTATGCTTACCCTTACTGATAATTTGAGATCACCATTTATATGTTTTCTTTTTCACATGATATAAAGAAATGTTTTAGGTAATTAAACAAAAGGGGAAGATCTTTATGGGAGATGTTGAAGATCTTTCACCATGATTAGAAGATTATGTTTTGAGTATCCAATGACACTAAACTATTATGATTCTTGAGTGTTGGTGTTTTTATGTATTTAGTATTCCGAAAAAGTAATTTCATGTCCATGTACGTCATGCTTTGGGTCTTTACAGTTGGTATCAGTGGAAAGTTTAGTTGACCTTTAGAAACTAGGATGTGAAAACCTTAGTGAGATCCCTAGATATATTTCTAAGGTATGTCTAGGGATGTCCCTAAAGTTAAGTATTAGTATAGGTTATAGTCTTATAATTGTGGAAACGATATTAGAATTAAACCTAATATGTTATATATTAAAGGTACTCCCCCTTTATTATGATTTTTTTCTCTCACACATTTCACTTTGTGTTTTAGAAAATGGTTGTAAATAGGAAGATTCACGATAATGGAGGATATGATAGACAATGGAATCATATTCATCATGAGAAACCAAATGAAATTGGATTTGGAAGTCTACATATCATTATATTTCCTAATCATAAATCTCATAATATGATCAAGAATCTCAAATTTGGTATGTTTTCCAACTCATATAATAAGAGAAAGATGGCGTTTCATAATGATCATAGAGGAAAGGAAGTTCAATTTCTCTCATGTAAATTGTGTGGTAAGAGGCATCAGGGAGACTGTTTCAAAGGAACTGGAAGATGGTTTGGGTGTTTAAAATAAGGACACAAAGCCAGTAATTGTAAATGAAAAGGATCAGTTAACACCTTGGACAAGGATAATGGTATTGCTAAGACATCAACAATGGTTAAATGTTTTAAATGTGGAATGTGCGTGCATTATGCAAACCAATGCCCTAAGGTAAAATTTAATAAAGAGAATCAACATGTTCATATGGGTAGTATTTATGTGGATGATGATGAAGAGACTAAAAATGATATATGAGATGAAATAAATGATGAGGCTCAGTCAATGTTTTAAGAAGGTTGTGTAATGATTGTATGTTTATCATGAATAATGTATGGTACTATAGAATAATGAAAAATCTATGGATTGTTACACTATTGTTATTCCTTGAGTTTTTGAAAGTATATGATGAATGGTACCGGTAACCATGAATGGTTATTCAAATATTTTTGCAAGGTAGATGATATGTGCATAATGAAAGGATAAAGAGATAAGGAGATGTTTGATAGTATTAATGAGCTCATGACTGGTATAAGGACAAAGTGACATCGTGGTTTGAGTATACAAAAATTTGGTATTTTGGTATGTGGAAAGAGTTATCTTTTGACAATATTCATTTTTTCACCAAGTATTAATGGTTACTCATGTTTCAAGAGAATAAATTATTAAGGAATTCATATGTTTGGAATGTGACCAACAAGATATATATATCTTGTGATATACGGGTGATAAATGATTGTATTCAATGCTTGGTAGATTTCCTTTCTTGTAATAGTTTTATTTATACTATGAGATTAGAAAAAAGTATTTTGGATAAACCAAAATATTGAAATCGATTAATTTAGACATCAGATTGTATTGTTTAAGGATAGAACTTTTTGTTATGTTATAATATTATTGTTTTAGAAAAAAGGACAACTCGTAGGACGGGTGACAACCCATCACGTCGGACAATGTTGCAGGAATCGAACCCACAAACAATGTGCCACATGCCTTTATTTCCTACCACTGGCCTGCATGAAGTCCCTGGTTAGTAGAAACTAATTTTATTTTATTAAGTGCTATGATAGATGATGTATAAGTCCATTTTAGCAACCATATACGATTAATCTCAGCATAGATGGACTTATGTATATTTAATAAATTGAGCTAAACTTTTTGCGATAGAAACAGATGGAATGACCTATCATTCTATCACATAATCTTATAACACTTCACGAATGACAAATTCAACTTCATTTCTTTAAGGGATGAACTGGATATTGTTCAAGGAATGAAAAATGGTGAGATTGTACCAAAATCAAGTAAGTATTTCTTTTAATTCGAAATTTTTTAAATATTAGGGAAATTATCACGAGAACTAAAAACATTGTCCTAGTACCCTAATATTCGATGAATCAGATGGTACCTTAGATCATCACAAATCTATGGCTTTGTAATAGTTGGATTTTTAATAACCAAGTTCTCTACCACTCTCTATCAAAACATGATAGTTATATTCGTATTTTCTCTTATATTCTCCTATGTGGAATGCCAATGATTAGTTAATTTGGGTAAACATTATGTTTCATATATTAGTTTTTAAAGTTATGTTTTAGTATTCTTTTTTATGGTGTGGGTTTCTATCAAAAAAGCATTCAAGTAGAAAACCATTTATAACCCCGACGAATTTCACGAGAGAAATTCATTTTAAGGGGTGTAGAATGTAACACCTTGAGATTGTATGATATGTATTCCTTTTAATTTATTTTATTTCTTGTGTTTTATGCTACACCAAGATTATCATGTGCTATACACAACATTGTATTAGCTTCCAGTATATGCAAACACTATTCTTGGATCGTGTTACACACAATTTTAAGTTCGATTGATAGAATTTATTCGATGCAACATTGAGTGTATATGTATATATATATATATATATTCAATGTATAAATTTAATATGGTTGGATTCTTTTATACGCAACACCAACAGAATCTTTCACTACACACAACACTTTCTTAGCTTGCGTTACACGCAATCACGACCTTCCTCGATAGCGTGTGTACTACGCAATACTAGGTTTCACTAAACAACGATATATTTTTATAATATTTTTATGGAGAGGCCATTTTGAAAAGTATTAACTACATTTTTAACATTATTATTCCTTTTACACATTTTCTAAAACAAGATATGTGAACAAAATAAATTTTTCGGGTAAAATAAGTATTTTTAAAAAAATGGAGTTTTTCCGCCTTTTGATGGCACACCCACGTTAAATCTAGTTTTGACAGGTTTATAAGTTCAATTTGAAAAAATAAAATTTTCTTTCGAATCATGATATAAAACTTTACTTTTGATAAATTTTTCTTATTATTCTGATAACTTTTATATTTTAATGAATAGTAAAACACACTATATTTTAATTTAAAACAACTTTTTTCATCGTAATAATTTATTTGGATAAATTATAATATTGAATTGTTTTATAGTATAAATATAATATTTTTTTACCATTTAAAATAATTTATGTCATTACCATTAATTTGACATTGAATTAATAGGTAAAAACATTTCAATCTTTGGTATTGTTTTAGCTTTTAAAACTCATTTTCTTAACAATGGGATTAATTTTAAATTAATTACTGCAACTTCTATGTTTTGAATTTTGAAAAAAGGAATTAATATTTGAATTTATTGGGTCCCAATAATTTAAATATGTTACTTTTATTTTTTTTATTATGAATAGTAACTACTGTAATTTTTATTTATAGCAGTTAAAGGTAAATATGGTAATTAAGGGTAAAAATAATATTATAAAATTATCATAACACCTGAAAAAATTCTATTTGATGAAAAAAAGTCGACCCATATCACCAAAGAGTTGGAATAGATTAATTTAATGGAATTTTGACCATGAAAATAATTTAATTATCATTAAAACCAAAGAAAGTGACAACATGTCACTCTATTAAATCTTATAAGTATAATTATTTTAATTTAGGGATAAAGTTCATTAAACATCGAACATTAATATTATAGAGAAATATAATAAAATTATCTACATCATGTAAATTTATTTAGAATTTTTAGGGATTAAATAATTACCATTAATGGTGAAACTATAGTGATGTTGAAATTATTTTATTGATTGAAATATCAAATAATTGGTTTTTAAAACATTAAAATAAATATTATATGAACAATTTAATGTGATACACTAATTTTATAGATACATATGACATGTTTTTAATCTACTAAAGCTTTTAGTTCGAATATATCCTCTATGTAGATTTTATTTAAATTCAAATAAATGAATAGTCTCAAAATTGACACTATTGTTATTTTATAAAAATAACATATTATAAAATTGATTTAAAATCACAAAAATATTAAAAAATTATAAATTTAATTGTATATGGTCTAAAACGTCACAAATTATCTAATTATAGATAATTAACCGCACATAAGTAATTATTTATACCAATTTAAAATTTAGAATATTATCACGACAAATAAAAATAAATAGATTAAATAAGGATAAATCAATCTAATAAGGTTTAAAATAAATTCACAACATGTCTAAATTTTATTAGTTGATGATATTACAACCCTATATAAACTCATATTATAATTGAGTCATTTTTGGTGGTTTTACGTGGGGTTGGAATTTATTATATATTTACATTTCTTATAATTCCAAAGGTGCCCCTCTCCTCCCTTATAAAAGGGAACCTCCTCCCTCTCCTCCTCACATCACATTGAGCCTTCAAGCTCGTAAAAACCCTGAAAATTTATCTTCTCCACTTACATAGAAATATACTAGAGGTACTGGTATTCTTCAAAGACCATCTTTAGTGCCCTAAGAGGAGGTTTAGAAGAGGCGCGACAAAGAAGAGGTAATATCCTTTACCGATTCTTTCCAATTTATTTCTTTTCTACTTCTTCTTATTAACTTTTTTCTTCATAAATTAATAATATCATTATTACTATATACTTATATCTTATTATAAATATGAAACAACCCTATTTCACCTTATATCCATCCGACGGAAAATGGAATCATCGCGTGTGCATACGTACGGAATACCGTCTCCACGTTGTGGTGTAATCTGCTTTTCCATCACCACCTTACTTGGATGGGTATAATGGTGTAATGAATAACTATATATAGTTATTATAAAATCATACAGATTCTGAGATATTATATCATCCACTCCAATTCAATTCAATAATTATGGGAATGATATCATCGCTCGTGCGTACGTACGGATTACCGTCTCCATGACGCGATGAGATTCATTCCCCTTGTTAACCATTCAGGAATGATTATAAAGTAGATATAATGATTAATAAGGACATATATTACATGATAAAGCTACTGGATTTATGTAAATATATATTTCATCTACTTACTTCCATTCAAGTCATTAAGGAAAGGAAAGAGCGTTCATGCGTACGTACGACCTACCAACTCCATGAACGGTGTATTTCATTTCATTTATCTATCTATTATGTTTATATATATATAATTAATATATATGATATATAAATCACGAATTATGTTCTGGATGTATTTAAATCATGATATAAGTAATAATAATATCAATAACAACAATTCCAAACACGTACGATAAATAAAACGATTTTACCCAAAACGCTGCTTTAACAAAGAATTTACCAAAAAAACGGGTAATATAATGTTATAAGTGAACCATATATGATATAATAAAAATTAATATGATTCTGTAATATGTCAATGACATTATTTAAATAATTATACATGAGTTTTGGATAGGTACAAAGCATATCGGACCTAAGGTAAGGGATGATTATTCCAATCTCATTCTTATACGAGATTATTTATTCGTAAGTATTTACTGGGGTTGTATTTTTCATCCATGTCCATAAAAATGTATTCATAAAGTGTTTAATATTATAACATGTATTTTTAAAGACATTTTTACCCCTATTTAACTTTTACATTGTGTTATGGAAGGAATATTTCTTTTGTTTACCATATGAGTAACTTTTTGACTTTTCCAGCAAATGTATGAGAAGAATGTTTTTTAACTTATACGGAATAAACTGATTTTTATGTTTTCATAATGCCTAATTTTAATGAATATTTCTCTACAAAATTTCAGGAATATTTTCAAAAAAATCCCTTTCTTTTAAAATTGCATGGCATTTTGTGAAATGAAAATGATTTTGAATAAGAAAGAATATTTTCCTCAAGAATTTATTTCAAGTGTTTTATCAAAACCATTTTCCATCTAAGATGACATTATTTCATTTGTGTATGTTTTAAGTATAATGTCTCTACGATTTACATGGTTTCAATTTTCTCATGATGAAATGATATCAATTTTTTTATATGTATTATGTTATGATGGGATGATGTTTATGAAACCCATTTTATTATTTGGATTATGATGAATGATTTATGTTCATGTTGTCTCACACATAAGAATGATTTCATTATGAGATGGGTGAGACCTATATATCCCTCCAATATATTGGGTAATGATTTATATCTCATGAGATTGACATGGTTGGAATGACAAGTTAATTCGGTTCTGTGATACAGGACTGGAATGAGGAGTGAACTCGATTCAAAAAGGGACTTTGTCTACTAAGATGGTCTTGGAAACAATGCCTTGGCTACTATGGAAGTCATAACATGTCCTTAATGGTTTCCACAATTATATGTTTTTTCTGATGCTATTTTATCATGATTAATGTTTCTTTATGATCTTTTCCTTACATACATCCATGTTTGATATCAATGCTCATGATTTTGATGTTTATACATTATTTTCATGTTTTTAAGTTCAAATGTATATGGTTTGTTTTATTTTATACATACTTACACTTACTGAGCATTTGATCTCACCCTTTATATTATTTCTTTTCCCCAGGATATAACTAAAGGTTTTATGTTAGAAAACACAAGTGGAAGATCTTTATTGGAGATGTTGAAGATCTTTCACCATGATTAGAAGATTATGTTCCGAGTTTACAAAGACACTAAACTATTACGGTCCTTGAGTGTGGTTTTTGATATGTATTAAGTATTCCGAAAAAGTAATGTAATGTCCATGTACATCAAGATTTGGGTCTTTACACTGGGCTTTGTTTATATAAATTTTTTTCCCAATGCCCACCATACTGACACTTAGTGAAGAATGGAGCACTTTGAGGAAAAAAATAATTGTTACTAAATTTTTTTTAACCATTATAACCAAAAACAAAATTATTACTAAGAGGTAGGATTTGAGAATAAATCTTATCAAAATTTTCCTATCCATATGTAATGTTTGTCAAACACTTCTTCAAGGAAAATATTTCTGACATTAGTCTAATAACTATGTTCTTGCCTTCCAAAACATTTGTTTTAGAACTAGAGTTAAGCTCGAAAACATTTTTCATAGATATTACATTTTCAAGATCCTTAGAAATTTTATCCTTCTCAGCATTTACTTCCTCAAGGTTTTATGAAATACATTCAAAATAATAAATTTTCTTATTAATATCTTTAGAATGATCAGATATTTCCTTAGTAATAATAGAATTTCTATAATTTTCATTATCAAGCTTTTTCGTGAGTTTTGAATTCTCATTATCTAGAAGCATAGAAAACCTAGAGACTTATTCATAGGTTTGTAATGTGTTATCTTCACCAGAAGAAGATTATTCATCCTATGATTCATGGTATTTACTATTACTATTTAAGGATACATTGGTGATGGATTCAGAATTTTGTACCTCAGACATTAAGAAATATTTTCATTATGTAGTCTGGCTATTAATCTAAGATTATTTTGTCTAGAAGATTCGTAATCTGATGATTCATCTAAAGAGTAACCACCACTGGAACTCCGTGTGTCATTATCTTTCAAAACATTCTTAGATTTATCTTTTTAGTACTTATTTATATTTCTTTCATGATGATTTTCTTTTATATACTTTCTCTTAAGAATAGGACAATCTGGTCTTATATGTCCATTTCTCTTGCATTCATAACAAGTGACTTCTGATCCTTTCTTATCTTTCCATTCTTTCTTCATGTATCTGGATTGAAAGCTCTTATTTTTAACAATCCTGCTCATTTTTCAAGGAAGATTGGAAAGTTCATCTTCTAAAGATTCACTTCCTCTATATTCGGATTGAATAAAAACCTTTTTAGATTTAAATCTTTTAACTCTCTCAAGAGTCTCAGTTTTCTTATGATTTGAAGTTGTTTTAAAAGAAACACTTCCATTTATATTATTTTTCTTAATATTTTCATCATCTCCCTTCATTCTACTATCTTGTTGAAGAAGAGTTCCAAAAATTTCATAAAGATAATTCTCTGTAACTTTTCTATTCTCATCTATAGTTGTCCTCTTAGATTCTCATTCATTGGGAATGATGTCTATGATATTGTCCATAAGGGCTTAATCATCTAATCCTTTCTCACTGATATATTGTAAACTATTAACTATAGTCATGAATCTTTGTTTCAACTTACATATGGGTTCTCGATAAGGAAAGTATAATCCATGATATTCATCTCTGAGCGTGGCTCTTCTGGTTTCAATAACTATGGATGTTCCAAAGTGTGTAACTTCAAGAATCTTTCAAATAAAATTTGATGCTTCACAATATGTAAATTGGATATATATATTTCTAGTAAAATAATTAAGCAAAGTATTGAATACCATATAATTCAGTTGATATTCATGCTTTTCATGGATGGTGAAAGTACTGACTTCCTTGTCAGTGATTTTATATACTCTGGTAAGCATAACAAAATTATCTACTCTAGTATTGATAATAAATTTCTTCATGCGATCTCTCCAATATTTGTAATCATTCCCCTCAAAGATAGATGTACTATTAGGATTTATACTTTCTATCAAACCAACATTGATTTCTTCCATCTTAAAGAAAATATTTCCACACAAACTTATTAGTAATAAAATTTTGTAAAAAACGATAAAAATATCCTAAGCAAGGAAAATATAGAACAATGAAAACATGATCAAGAAAACATGTATATGAATATATGTATTTCAGAGACCTCCTCTGATAAAAATTGTAGGATTGAAATGATACTGATTGTAGTATCTAAATAATGATGCATATTCTCAATATACAATATGGGTGGTGAATTTTATATTTTAAAAAATTCTTTTTGAACTTTTTAAGATGGTAATGTTTAACAAAGTTAAATAGGGTAAATTCACAAGACCTATAAGTTCTATGAACTTGCTTAATTCTAGAAAAGTGTAACCAAAAATGAAACTTAACATAAGATTACAAGTACAAAGATTCTACCGTAAGGCCTTTAGAATCACACTAATCAGAGTAAAGTATAAAGAAGTATAAGATAGTTATACTTTCCTCAACAATAAAAACTGCAACGAAAAACAAGAAACAATACAAGTAACAAGCAGTAAATCTTTTAACCGAAAGAGAAGGGTATCCAACAACCTTGAATAAAGGTCCCTTGATTTCTACTTTAAAGAAAGTTTGTCTTACCCACACCAGGGTAAGCCCCCAATAAGAAAGTATGAGTTTTCCTTACTATACCCGCAAGCCCTCAACTTCAATGTAGTCGGCACCTCTATCTTCCTCAGTAAGCAGGTCTCTCAAATATTAAGGTAATCAACACCTCTGTCTTCCTATCCCTAGAAGCCATCGAATGTACTCAGCAACATTCGGAGTCACACGAAGAAAGTCTGAACAATATGTTCAGTATGCACAAAGCATGAGAGTATATCTCTCTAGAAATGACTTCAACATCTTGTAATATCTACAGTCATAAAACATTGTCGAGTTCATTAAAATGAGCTTCTATTTATAGTCATATCTTCAAAAATCAGTCCCCTCCTCCAATGGTCATATTTTTCCTTGAATTTTGGAGGGACCTCTACATGTGTCTCTCAAAACACAGTTGGTTAGAAACAGAAAGTACCACATCATATTATAACCATAACAAGAGTAAGCAAAAATATGATGCTAAAAAAATTGATTTTTTGGAGTCTAATTAATAATGAATGTTTTGAGTCTAACTAAAAACCATTCGGTGTCTATAATATATGAATATTCTGATTCTGTCTTTAATAGAATTTAATGTCGTAATTTTAAAGAAAATCAAATTTTGAATTCATTAGACTTTGGAGTCTGAATTTCAAAGAAATTCGATGTCTGAATTCATAAGAATTTGAAACCTGAATGCATAAGAGTTCAGTGTCTACATTCATAGAACTCAGATTCTGAACTCATATTAATTCGAAACCTGAACTCATAAGAGATTGGATTCTAAATTCATAGAACTCATAATCTGAACTCATAATCATTTGGAGCCTAAATTCATAAGAATTCTGAGTCTGAACTCATAAGAGTACGGAGTCTGAATTCATAGAAATCAGAGTCTGAACTCATAAAATTTCAGAGTCTGAATTCATAATAATTAGGAGTCTGAGATCATAAGAGTTCAATGTCTTAATTCAGAGAACTCGGAGTCTTTAACTCATAAAATACCAGAGTGTAAATTCCGAGAACTCGGAACTTGAAATCCTAAAAGTTCAGAGTCTAAAAATAGAATGCTTCAAATCTAAGTATATATATGATTATGAGGTTTTGGACATGAAACCGAATTATATACTTAGTACATAAACAATGAAAACATCATAAGGATAAATTTACTTGGGGAAGGAAAATTTTCCTTATAAAGATAAAACATAGGAAAATGAAATTTTCCTTAAGAAAGTGTGTTTTTGATTTTCAAAACATAAAGGAATGGAGAAGTCATAAGGAAACCTTACTGACTCAACATGATAGATTCTATAGAAGACATGATGAATCACCTTTAATGACAATAGTTGTAAATGATGATCCACAAATGACTTCTAATGTTTTTAATGCATATCTATTCTCTTCTTGAATAATTGAATCTTATCTATTATCTCTTGGACAAGTCTTATACTTAACAATGAATTATTACCTGTTTTCGCCCCTTAAATAGGAGAAAGAAAATGAATCCCATACAATGGTTCGAATGGATCTAGATGTATCGATTCAAGATAATAAAAATTATATGATAACTCCAAAAAATGGAATTTCATCCTCCCATGATCCAGTGAGATCCATTACAGAATCCCACAGAATTTCTTACACTGTCTGTATCAATCATTCATATGGTCCATCTATTTGAGGATGATACATAGTACTCATAGTTGAATAAATCCAAATGGATTGTTGTAAGGATTTACAGAAGCAGAATTTTAACCTCGAATCAAGCTTTTATACTATCTATATTAGTACACCATTCCTATTTACCACTTCATAGACAAATAAATTTGATAATTCATCCACCATATTAGATTCATGAATAATGATTAATGGGACTATATTTTGGGAACCGATCCACTATCACCTATATAGAATCATGTTTCTGAACCATTCTTGGAAGACCTATTAAAAAATAAAAAGATATCATCTACAATTTACAAATAGTTATATGTAATGACTACAACCTATATTTTTGTAGCTATTTCTCTACCATAACATTTGGATAGGTAAATAATCTCAAAAGGAACTCAACTACAATTCCTTTAATTATGTCCCACAAAATTATTTATTTTAGTGGTGTTTACATCTTCTGTATTATTGGATGAATATCCTATCATGGATGAGGGTAACAATTTCTTAAATGTTTTTGGAAATCCATATGTACAACCATTTGATTTAGGAACAAGTAAACTGATCTCCCGTCTAGAAAACATCAACCAATTGTCTCCCCCCCCAATGAGTTTTGAACTTATCATAACACATTCTGAGAAAATTTTTTCCCCATTTAAATATCTAAATCAAATCAAGATCGAAAGAAACTAGATACAAAAATGTAACACTACCAATGTCGTCAAAATCCTATTGCATGTTAGCTATCACAATCATTAACTACCACTAACCTAAAGAATCTTTATCCAATTATCTATATGAATGTATCATTAATGAATCCACCACCGAATTGACATTACCTAATGTATACATATAATAAAAATAAAATATTTTAGGGTAATAAATCCATTTTTTTCTCATATTCAAATTCCTCTGTGAGAAAATGTGTTTCAAGATTTTATTATCTATAATCACCCAAAATATCTCACCAGATATGTAATAAAACAATGTATTAAATGAATAGACTAAGAAAACATACACCAAATAATGTGTGAGGTATTTATTATCATGTCACCTTAAATAAATTTTTTCATAACCAACAACATGAGATCCCTGCATGATAACACATTCCAACCTAGGTCCTCAAGCTTCATAACACACATTATACCATTGTACTTTTTCCATCAATATCTTGAACTATGCGGATATGAGGTGAACCATAAGCTCTTAAAAAGTATTATGAATTTTTTTAATACTTATGAATGGAAAAATTTTCAAATTAAAATTTATTATTGGTAAATATATTCACGATAAATCATGAAAAAACTTCGATAATAACCAACTATGCCAAAGAAACTACATACCTCCATGAATATCTTTAGCGGTTTTCATGAAATTGGAGCTTCTAAATTTTATGAATCCAGAGAAAAACCTCTTTCAAATACTACACTACTAATGAAACTAACCTCTTGTATTAAGAAATAAAACACTTACTTTTTTTCATACCACTAATGATCCCTCAAAATTCCCAACTGTGTCACTATGGGTTTCTCATGTTCAGACCTTTTCCTCGAAACACTGGGATTCAATCCACAAAAACCACTACAAAAAATCTCAAATATATGAAATATCTAAGCCATCAATTCAATAAATACCATTTTTTAATTATTAATAATAAAAGGAATAACCACATACTCATAATATTCATACCTACTTCTGCTATTGGTTTTCAAAATATAGTCTTTCTGAACCCGCAATTTGTGATATCATGATCACAAGTATATTTTAGAAAAACATGGGGCTCTCATAAATTGATTGATTAGATCCTAAATGTATGGAATTGTATATCTGTTCATTATCAAAATATAGTTATGTAAATGATAATACACACACAACCAAAAACATCCATATATCTTTTAAAAAAAATGAGATTTGTTTTTCTAAGGAGATGTTCCAGGATGAATGAACCCCTTACATTCCAAACCTTAAAAATGGACATTAAATTACCTTAATTAATTAATTTACATTTGGTAAGATGGAAGGGATTTAAGAATGGTATCTAGGAGGTGATGAATCATAAAATCCACTTCTCTTTTGGGTGGAAACCCTAAGATTATTTAGGAAAAATATCTAGAAACTGTTCAACAACCACTGGGAAAATGAAATTCTCGATCTATTCCCTTGATGAGGAACTCAACACTAGAAAGAAGTATGATATAGTTCAAAGTTGTGGTGAAAAATTCCAATTGAACCTTAATATACATTCCAATGTCTTCAAATGAGATTCTTTATGCCATCTTCTATTGTAAAAATAACACATCGTGTATAATAGGCAATGTGAGCCTGGAAAATTGTCAAAAAATCTATTTCCTGGATTATGCTATATATGTCTTTCTCATGAATTGTGAAATACCATATCAACTCATCTTTATCAAAATTTATAGAACATTATTTATATATAATGGCTCAATATTCTATTTGACCAAGAGGAGTATGATTTTCCAAAACAGCATGCATACTCTCAATATGAAAAACCAATAAATCAATAGTGCAAGACTAAATAGACAAATGGTATTCAACAATGTCGAATAAATCTTGTATAAGAGTTGAATTCAAAACAATCATAACTCGCACCATCGATGGTCCAGATTGCTCATCCATATTCCCAAACATAACTCTATATAATATCCTACTCACTAAAACTTGTTCTTCATTTCCATAGTGAGATTTAACTGTCTAGAATTTAATGGTATTAACATAATCTCCATGGATAAAGTAGTAATAATGATGATAATTATTCTTCTTCAATGATTTTTTCAAAGAAAACAACATCTGGAAAACATGAGATGAGTCCCAAATACCTAACTATATAGTTCTGCAACAATCAAACATGATATTCCTAATATGGTTTCAATTATGGAATACCCTAGGCGGTGTTGTACAATGTGGTTTCATGTGTTATAATGATCCCCGTTTATAAAACATAATATTTCTATTTCTTTAAAATAAATATTTATCAATTCAATCAAATGGTTTTGAGTCCATCTAGTACATTGCAAATAGGTGTCCCTCTTTCTCCTATTCCAATTATTAGAGATCCCATCATTTCCCAAAGATATCGACATGAATACTCCACCAAACTAATTAGGATATCCCTTTATACCACTATATCTCTTCTGGCCTTTTCTACATAATCCATTATACAGAGAAAATAAATCATATATTGAATCAATTTCTTTAACCTATATTTAAAAATGTGTTCCCTCAAGGATGCACTAGCTGCATCTTCCGGATCAAAGCAGAATAAATTCAGAATTTTAGTAGTATACACATCACTGAGCATATATCTTACTTCAATCTGAAAATCACTTTCATTCTATCAATTTTGAATGTGTGAGGATAAAATTTTTTGTTGAACAATTATTCAAAATCATCCCATGAAATATCTTGTCCAATTTAGCCTGAAATGATAAGCCCCACCATTGGAAAGAAATATACACTAATATAAACATCATTAACTTGAATTTCCACTATAATAGTTGGCCAATGAAATTGATGATTCAAGTATTATTATTTATCCCCACCACATATAAAAGGAATAAAATCACCCTAAAATACACGTGGATTACACATATAGAACAGAATGGGATTATGAACTTTATTTCTTCATCCCCTATATTCCCTCTTTCCACAACCTTAAAGGATATAAGAATACTTTGACTCAACTATTGGTTCACATGTGGCTTAGGTGTGACCCAATTCACAACTGCCACTTCTAGTTGCTTTTTTATTGCTACTTGGGGGTATAATATATAATTAAAAAAAATTCATAAGTCTTACTCTCTAGCTACTGAAAGATTAAAAATTTCAAATTATACCCCATCACATATATCTCAACAAGGATTTCAAAAAATCTATGCATTTCCTCATCAAACCATTTTTTAAAATTCCACAATGCTTTGGAAAATAAAATCATTTTCAAAATATAATTATAATTATTTTTCAAAATTGAACATTTGAAAACAATTTAAAATTTTTTTAAATATCATCACATTTAAACAATATCCTAAATCGTTTCTGAAAATGAAATATGCACTTCTAGTGTGAATTAATTTCTACAAATTCATGTCATGATCTTCTCATTGGTTAATCCCCTTGAAATGGGATTACAACTCCTATATGTGACAATGAAACACTTACAAACCCAACTCCCTCTTAACATGGTGTTAATAATAAATAGGATAGCCAAACTTTTTATTCTCTATATTTAAGGACCTAAGGATCATAATCCTATATTATATACCCACTCAAGGGAAAAAATAGAATGATTTTTTCAACTCCATGATGGATACTGCTGATATCAAAGGAAAACAAACACCACGTACCCCAAAATATTTTGACCAACCAATACTGGTAACATTTTCAACTCATGGAATAGATAAGATGAAACCATTTTCAAAATCACTACCCTCCTCATTGGCTTGAGGCAAGGTGGAATTTCTACATGGCCTTAGTAAACATCCCCAAGATGCCAAATGCTAGTAAGAAATAATATGGTTTTCAATTCAATTAGGGAATTATTTTTTATATTGAAAGTTAAAACAACCAAAACCAATCACACCATAGCCAAAACCATTATACGACTCATGATAAAAATTTATTTAAACATAAATTATACCAAATAACATCAATATTAAATAACACCATGACCAATATAATAGTAACAAAGTGGAAGACTAAACAAAAAATTTAAAATACTCCAAATACATAACTACAGAACTCCCAAAATGATCCATGATCTACGTCTATAATCTGAGCCAAAGAATCATGATTAATAACTAAAGAAACTAGATACTTTTCCTTTATGTTTGTCTTAATAAAAAATGTGTGGAAGCACACCAACTATCAAAAGTAGTGTTCATTATTAAAACTCACTGGGTTTTCCAATAATGATATATCTACTAACACCACTAGGATAGAAAAAGTTATCATATTTAAATAAAACCATTTATATAAAACCATTTTAAATCATTTCATCAGTTTATACTAAATCAATGTAAAATACAACCAAACCCACTTTTATAATATAATAGTATCCATGGAATGTAATAACTCTTTAAACACATTTCACAATTTTTTTTTAAAATCCAATCCATTCAGCATATCCACCGATCCTACTATGTGTGATACCACGTACATACTTATACTAATGAGTGGGGAGTAATCTATTCAATAAGAATCCGCATAGTGAATCGTTCTAACATGTGAAATTTCACACCCTTATCCATCCCACTAATGACGGGGAAACTTAATACCCTTTTCTGTCCCAATACACATGAACACAAACCATCCATTATGCCAAAAACTCATTCTAAATAAACCATTTAAATGAAATTTTAATATTAATATTATTTTATTGATAAAATTACCCTAAAACCATTTCCTGGAATGAATATAGATTCACATTTGTAAACCATCATTTAAAAAACAAAAACAAAATTACTTTTCAGGAGAACCAATTTACAAAAATCAACAAAACATTACTAAAGAGGGTTTCTACAGTTATTTGAACATAAATTTCACATTAAATTTCATGAAATTAAAATTATTTAAAACTAATTCATATTTTTCTAATAAGAATAGATATTGAAACCACATAACAGGGAAAAATGGTGAAAATGAAGAACTACATGAATTATTAAATAAAACCAATTTGAATCTCCAAAAAAAACCCTTATATCTTATTCCCTCTCATCAACCAACCATATCTAATCATGATTGGAATCAAATATCACGTATATATCCCCAATGGATAAAAATATATGAATACTAGAGAGGGATGGAGAATATATCCAAGGAAAACAACCATGAATAGAGACATACCATGAAATCCATCCTTCAACGCACTAATATTTTCCAAAAGGTCACTCCCAAATCAAATAGAAGATTCCAATCTGCTATTAAGGGGATAAAAAATATGTTAGGGTCATCAATGTAAAAAATGGGTGGTCTAAAGTATATTTTGACTGAGCTTTACTACTTTAGAATATAGATTTTTTACCATGTGAGGTTTAGATTCATGGTTCGGAACACCATGTGAAAACTGTGCACCATCAACTCTTTCAAAACAACCTTAATATAGTTTTCACACATCGTTTGACAAACATCGTGCCATCATCTTTTTACCATTTTTATTATTTCATGGTTACTCCCAGGTGGATGAATGGTTTGGAAAAATTGTGCACCTAACGAATAGTGTCTTTCCCACTTTTTACAATTTTTTCTATGAGTTTAATTGTTTCTACTATCCATGATCAAATCGTTAACTTCTATAAAATCCCCCAAAACAATCTAAAAGAGATCCAAAACCTACCAAACTGCACAAAAAATCTTTTCATACTTAGAATTCTGTAATAAAAGCGTTCTTTAATGAAAATAGAGCTTCTACACATACGATATTATTATATTTTGAAATGTTATTTTTAAATTTGATAAGGCATTTTCCTCAATATGGTTTAAATAATAATTTAGTAGTATTTCTATTCATCAATTAAAATATCCCATTAATATAATTATTATTTAGTAGGGTTTTGATCCAATGCTGTCATACTTATTATTTCTTTAGGTGGATAATGATTATGATGAAAAATGTTTATGATTCCCTTTTCCATTGGTTATCAAATGATTAAATATTTATGAAATTGAATTCTTTTCATGGGTTTTGATATGATTATATTTTTGTGATATTATGGAACACATATTTATGGTTTTTATTATGTGAGAAGTGGGTATTGTATCAAATAATTATTTCCATAGTGGATGAATCATATAGATCATTACCAAAAATTAATTTTGGTCATAATATATTATTTATCAATTATTTAAATGAAGAAGAACATTATGATAAGTAGAATTGTGTCCAATAATATTGATAATGGGTAAATGTGTGAACCAAAGTGTAGGATCATCACATATTATTTATTAAGAGCTTCTGAAATTAAATAATTAACTTGTTTGAAATTATTTCTCCATTGATGGATATAAAAATACATCTATGTCATACCATAATTACATTTTATGATTCAATAACAGACTCCCACTATCATTGATCCTCGCCTTTTCCATGAACCACCAAAATCCTTCATATAAATCATCATGTGGTAGCATGGTAGATACTATTTCTTGAATAATTCTCTATTAATCTACGTACGAACTACTTACAAAGGATTATATATGATCTTTATAGAAAAAATAGGGTAAGGTATAGGAATATAACTCTCTTTTAATAGGAGAGATCTAGGATATTGAGCTCTCTAGGTATTGAGAGGATTCTTTCCAAATCTCATTGTAAACTACAAAAAAATGAATTAGATCTCTAAAGATAATAGCATAACAAGGTTTATATATCACAAGGGGTGGAAACTAATAATTATAAATTCTCCATTTATTATTTAAATAATACATGAGAAACCCAATTCATATAATAACAACATTATTATTATTTCTTAACAGGCGCTAAACTCAAGAATTATATTAAATATCAATTCTTCAAAAAAAATCAATATATATTATTTCTTGCATGATCATTAAACTTGATACACTATTATTCTAAAATATTTTTCATCCCATGAAGTCTTTTTATTTAACAAATAAATATCATTTCATAATTAAACAATAAATAAATAAATAATTATTTAATATATAGAAAATTAATAGTTATACCTTCTGCTCACAAATTATTTTCTCAAATAACTCGTGATAGAATAAATATAATAAATAAAATATTAATAATTATTAAACTATTTATTGGTATAATAGTTGTTAAACATGTTAAAAATAAATATTTATATATTATTTATTAGAGATTTTGGGATAAATTTAATATGCAACCAATTATGTCTCTTCCTCACGGGAATTATTATAATAAGCCTTGCGTCCATTGATATGATTTATTAGCATGAAAAAATGCCTATATTGAAATTATTTAATTATGTGAAAATATAATTACTCATACAGATAGATATTGTGTAATATAATCCCTTTGTTATAAAATATCTAACCAATCTGGTTTTATTCGAGTCACATGAACCTATGTGTTCAAAATATCATTATTTGAAAATATAAAAATGTAACTTTCCTGTAGAAAACCATATTATTGGGTTTATTTAGGATATATCATTTCATAAAATGACTTCAGATATAAACATTTTTTAAAGAACAATGTCGAAAAGTCATTTCTCACATTATTCATTAATGAAACATGACTCATGATGCACCCTACATATCATACCTCACTGAAAAAATATTTCACCATGGTTTTCCTCAATAAATCATAGTATATGGGTTATAAAACTCATTAATAATATTGGAATTGTCAATATATCCATACAAAAGTCTAAATATATTGACATCCAATGACACAAATAAATGTGGATTTCCCACTAGCAGGTCTTATTTTAAAATTTTAATACACTAAATATTACCAAAGGATTACACTAGGAGTAGGTTCCTCAGTGTCCTATGATTATATACCCACGATATATTAAATAATTGTTGCCTATGATTTGATTTCAGCTGTCTATTGAAAATATATACAAAAATATCATCCTAGAACTACTAGGTTCTCATAATTATAGAGAACAGTTATGTCCATTCATAGAGATAACTAATCTTAAGACATTATCACATATTATATTACACATTAGAAAAAGAATGAGGCAATATATATTTTTTAATATTGAATGAAATTAAAACATGATATAACAAACTATAAAAATTTTGGCTCTAGGGAACCAACTCTAACAGACTTTCACATAGACTAGAACAAAAAGCCAATTACCTTCAATTTGATATCGCTCATATGATACTCATGATTCTGCTAAAATTTGACTTTATTCAAAGGGCCCACCATGTTTTCTATTATAGGAAATCTTCATACTGAAACTTCACAAAAATAATAAAAACACATCAATTAGTCATACTTCCAATGTATACTCTTTTTCAATTGGTGTAATGTTTGATATTTTAAAATATTCACCATTATAATAATATAAAATTAACTTGTGATAGTTTATTTAATACTAGGTACCAAATAAAGATCTTATACAGAGATTAATATCCAAAAGGAATCCTTTTCTACCTCATAAGCTTCTATATACTCATAATACACTATAGAATCCATAAAAACTAGATGCTTTGAACTATTCTATCTCACAGTTCCTCCATTAAAATAGAAAACACAAATTGGATTGGAATTCAAATAATTTTTATCTATTTGGAAACTATAATATATATATTACTTCAGGGATAACTCCATGTCTCCTACACACACTAGGAATACATCCTTAGCTCCTCTCAAACACTTTTGTATAGCCTTAATAGAATCCCAATTTTGTTTTCCTGGATCATCTTGATATTTTCGTACCATGTTCAGTGAATAGGTAACATCAATTATAGTATATAACATTATAAACATTATTGATACTATCACTAAAGCATATAGGATTTTACTCATTATATATTTCTCCTTTTGTGTATGAGAATTCATTTTCATTGAACAGTGCATACAATTTCACTCTAGATCTAATCCAAACATTGATTATTATATACTGAATCTATTTAGTATCAGGTCAATGTATGCACTTTTACATAGTCCATGAAGTCTCATGGATCTATCATTTTGATCATTTCCCCTAAAATATAGGCCGCTTCACCTAATCAGTTCATGGATATGAACATGTTTATGGAGTCCATCAAATACTAAAAAACTTTTATCCATTTCCAATATGTAATAATTCATCAAATTATACTAATAGGATAATGATCACATTACCACTAAACCTTATATAAACAATTGGATCACATTAATTCTTAATGAAACCCAATTATTTTATATATTCATCAAATATAAATTTCCTCAACATAGATTTTTTATTTATTTAATAAATTGATAAATGAATCTTGAAAATATTTTTAGCATCACCATGAGTCACAAAACCTTATGGATGTTTAATGTAGACATCATATTAATGATTCTATTTATGCATGGATGGATAATACCCATTTTTTAATTTTTCATATTCAAGTAATGCATATATATATATAAGGAATAACATAAATTGATTTAAATATTAAAACTTATGAAATAGATTCATCACAGTCAATTACATGAAACTGTAAATACCTATTAGCCACTATCCATTCATTATAATTATTAACATTTCCTTACATGTCTAGTATTTTATTTTACACCCATTTTCACCATATGGGATTTAAATTAACAGAAGAATCAACGTATACCCAAATATGGTTCTGATATATAGAATCCATTTATGAATTCATGTGTTCTTTCTATATTTCATCATCTGAACTCTCCACTAACTCATTATAGGAGGGATGGTCATAATTTTATACTAATAACAATTCAACATATTCTATGACTAAACAACTATATCTCTATGGTTCGAATTCATTTATAGTTATCCATTATAGTACTTCAATTTCATGAACTACTTATTCTATGGGGACTTGTGGAATATGTTAATGTTTCGACACTTTTGTATAATGAGAATCAAATTCATTGAAGTTAATATTTCTCCCACTACTCTATTTGAGGATTTTCTCACTCCCAAGACAAATAATATGTCAGGTTAAATATAAATCCTTTTCTCATCCATTGTATATGTAGTTTCAATATGTTTTATTATTATAACAAATAAATATACAAATTTTTCCCCAATGTTCAAGTTATTTTATATGAATTCCATAAAACAACATCAAAATCCAAACTTGTGAATTTGAAAAAAGTACATTATTTACAATCCATTATTCGAAGAAAATTATTTTTTATTTATAAGTCGTCAATTGGATTAATGTATATTACACTCTATATTAATTTATATCGCAAAAGGAAAATCAAATATAAACATGAATCATCATCAACCATACCATGTATATCAAGGTACAATTCATCATTCAATAAAATTATTCCACTATTTTGTGTAATATAGAGTTATTAGAGATAGAATTAGGAACTCCCATATATTGTTGATAAACCCATTATTAAGATAATTACAACCTTGAGTTGATTAAAGATTATTTTTTCTTATGTTGATGTTGATTATCTAATTCATTATTTTATTCTATGAGTTTTTCAATGGACGTAGAGTTATAGCTCCACATGTAGTTACATAAATTTCCACTTATTTACCCATTAAATTTTTTGAAGTAAGAATAAATGTTTAAATCTTCTAATGGAAATGGTCAGCACACATTAGTGTGCACCAATCCCAAAATCATTTTATCACATTCACATTGTCTATACAATGGAGGATTGGTCATTTTTTCTTAAAAACAAGCATGAAATATTTCTTGTGTTTTTTGATTAAAAGATACTAAATGATCCCTTTGATAGATATTTTTCAAATGATTCTCATTTAATTTTCCAAAGTCGTGATAAAATTATTGGGTATTATATGGGTCATCTGAATATGATAAATTGTCTATTTATAGTAATTTTTAATCTAAATTTAATACATAGTTTCGATTATTTAAATGTTTTTATTCTGTAACATATGTTCTCTTAATAAATCATGAATTTTTATTTCAAATCGTGAAAAATAAATCCTTTTGGAAGTGGGCATGAAACAAAATATATATTCTTGGGAAAAATTTGTATATTATAAAAATCACTTAAATCCCATATCATTCCTATAGGAAATGAAAGGTAGCAGTCTTCAATGGATAAAGAATCCTATCTAACACCATTAGTAGATTGGAAATCCTCCTCTCCTCTAGATATCTTTTGGAATCTACTATGTTCCAACCCTTGGTTATAGATGTGAGAACCAGAAGATGTATCTGAAACCTAATGTGTAGATATGAAAAAATTACACTCAATAATGAATGTACATTTATAATCCCATTTTTTGGGTTATATTTCTTCTTTTAGTGAACATTCTTTCCACATATAAAATAGACTACAACCTTTTCATTTCCCTACATTTGGATCTTCCTATTTTATTATGGATGGTTCCCAGGAGCTTTGTACACATTGTGAGTCATAGAGCCATTATCCTTTTATCCATTTTCTTATTCTTTATATGGATTATGGGTTCATTACACCATATGTCTTTATCCACATAGATAATTTGAGTATGAAATTTTGGATGAATTTTCATATCATTTAACATGATATAATTAACAATAAATCTGGAAAATGTATTGGGTAATTAAGAATGATTGAGATTTGGGAAAAAATATGTTGGGAATTAAATCCATAATATAATTATTCATTCAATGTAGACAATATGACTGACTACAAGAGTCCCAACTGGAATAGACTCTCGATGATCAATTTTCAATAGTTTATATGAGATCGCATATCTCTCTTGATTCACATTCTATTAATAGAGATCCATAATATGATATATCATGTTATACACATCTATGTTGTCATGTCACTTTATAAGATTATTGTTCATGGATGATAGAAAAATACACTTACCATATATGGAATCATTCAGATGTTTTTCATAGATATTTTACTCTTCCTCACTAGCCTTCTACCAGGCGCCTTTGTACTAGGTTCTTACAGTTCATACAATTTCCTTTGATGGTGCAGGATAATGTGTATTATTGTTTTCCAGTATTAGAATTTATTTTTTATGAGATGTTTATACATATAATGAATCAATTACATTGATACATTTGAATTCATTTGTATTACTTCATCAATAAAAATATGAGCAAAATTTTAGTACATTATATGATAATATGTAGAAAAATTAATCGTAACTATATTTATTAATTTTTAACTTTTTATAAAAAACTCAATATCCTTTACCATTGGCAATGGAATATCCTAAATCTTGTTATTATAGTGAAAACATTCCAATTCCCCTTCTCATCATCCCTACATTTTCCTATCATGAAATTTGAATGGTTTTAGGTAGGGATTCTAAATTCCAACAACATTAACACATAGTTCCTTGATCTATTAACTAGAATTCCAAATCCTAAAACCTTAAATAGTATTTTCCTTAAAAAGTCGTCTAAACTGCACCATTTCTTACATTTGGAATCAACCCATATAGTGAACTCTGTTAATTTAACCCAAAAATAAAAAATAGAATGCCTTGATAATTGAAGTCAGCCCAACATTGGATGGTCAACCACATTGATCTATGATTCAATTTTAATTGATGTAGTGGATGGTTATAAAAAAATAATTTATACAATTGATGGATTTTATCTTTTATTAAATATATTAAAATTCTATAACTTTATTAAATGGTTCTGAATATTAAGTTGATTTACTTATGTGATTAACAATGTCTTAGATAATTTTTACCCAAAATCCCATTTAATCTTTCCATAATGCTTGAAAATTAAATAATTATAGTTATCATGAAAAAATATTGATAATGAAATAAACATTCAACTTCACAGTACTAAAATAATAAATTTTTATGGTCATGAAATGTTTTTAATGGTTAGTAACGGTAGAGACTCGATGCTTTACGTACATAGACATTACATTACTTTTGCGGAATACTTAGTACATACCAAAAACACACACACAAGGATCGTAATAGTTTAGTGTCTTTGGAAACTTGGAATATAATCTTCTAATCGTGGTGAAAGATATTCAAAATATCCCATAAAGATCTTCCTTTTTTTTACCTAAAACCTTTATTTATATCCTGGGGAAAAGAAAACATAAAAGGGTGAGGTCAAACGCTCAGTAAGGGTAAACAAAAGAAATATCAATCACATCATATTCATAAGAACATAACATTTTGGAAATCTTAACCTGCAAAAGAGAGCATAATTTCATAACATGGGATAAATCATAGTAGTGAAATGAAATCCAAATAATCATAACATAAAACATGAATCTTTTTGGCATACAAACATAATCATAGAGAATCATATCTTATTAGTCAAGACTCATTGCCAAGACTATCTTAGTGGAAAAAGTACATTTCTGAACCAAGTCACCCTCGTTTCAGTCCTGTTTCACTGAACCTGTATAACCTACCGTTCTAGCCATGGCTATCTCATGAGATATAAAATCATTACCCAATGCATTGGAGGGAGATATAGGTCACATCCATCTCATAATGATAACATTCTTATGTGTGCCACAAAATCATAAACCGTACATCATAGCATAACCCATGTAATAAAAATGGGATTCTTAAACATCGTGACATCATAAAAAAATTTATATATGATAAAGAAATTCATAAATATAATTCCATCACAACATAATCAAATCAATGTAATAATAGGGATAGAAACATAATCCTTTATTATCTTAGATGGAAATTAATTTTGATAAAACACTTGAACTCCATTTTTGAGGAAAATATCCTTTCTACTTCAAAATCATTTTTCCATTATTAACATGTCATAACATTCTAAACTAAAAGAAGTTGATTAAAAATAAACTTTAAAACTTGTAATGGAATCTTCTTGGACATAATTTTTAAAAAATCCATTCATACTATATAAGTTAAAAAAACATTCTTCTCGTAATTTTGTCAGAAAAGTCAAAAAAGTACCTCGTACGAAAATTGACAAAAGATTACTTTCATATCTTTTACTAAAAACTCACCGAAGGGTAAAATTGGATTTAAAAAATTGTAGGTGGATGGAAATAATATTACATATTGACGAAACTTGTATGTGGATGATAAAATACACCCCAGTAAATACTCAAGTATAAACTATCTCGGATAAAAATGAGATTATGATATTTCCCTTACCTTAGGTCTGATTTGCTTCGTAAGTGTCCGAAACTCCTGTATAATTATTTAAATAATGTCATTAACTTATTCCAGAATCATACTCATTGTTATGATATCATATATGGTTCACTTATTACTTTATATTACCCGTTCTTTTGTAAATTCCATGTTAAAGAGCGTTTTGGGTAAAATTGTTTCATTTGTCGTCCGTGTTTTGACTTGTAATTATTCATATGATTACATAGATCATGATTACTTAATTACAGAATATAATAAATTATTTATATATAATATATGTTCGGAATATACATATATATAATAAATCAGTAAATGGAAAGAAATACACCGTTCATGGAGACGGTAGGCCGTACGTACGCATGAACGCTGTTTTTGTTTCCTTATTGAGTTGAATGGAATTTAGTAGATGAAATACATATATATACACATAAATCCAGTATCATTATTATGTCACATATTTCATTATTACTTATTATATTTAATTTATAATCATTCATGAATGGTTAATGTGGAGAATGAATCTCATCGCGTCGTGGAGACGGTAGTCCGTACGTACGCACGAGCGATGATATCGTTATCTTGATCGTGGGACTGTATTGGAGTGTATGGATACTATTTAAGAATAAATATCACATTAAAATAATAATATATAGTTATTATTTACATCATTATACCCATCCAAGTTAGGTGGTGGTGGAAAATAGATTTCACCACGGCGTGGAGACGGTATTCCGTACGTACACACATGCGGTGATTTCGTTTTCCGTAGGATGGATAGATGGTGAAATAGGGTTGTTTTATACTTATAATAACATATCAGTATATGAGTGATACTGATGTTATTACTTCATAATGAAACAAACTAAGAAGAAGAAGTGCAAGAAGAAATAAAGATAAAAGAATCGGTAATGGACATTACCTCTTCTTTGAAGTGCCTCTTTGAGATCTCCTTTTAGGACACTAAAATTGGTCTCTGAGGAAGCCCAGAACCTCTAGGATGTTTCTAGGGAAGTGGAGAAGAGAATTTGGCAGTGGTTGGCTGAGCATGAAGGCTCAAAGTGGTGTGAGGAAAAGAGGGAGGAGGTTCCCTTCTATAAGGGAGGAGAGGGGCACCTTTGGAATAACTAAAAATATTATTTTATTATAAAGTCAAGTTCGGTTTTAAATAGCTCAAAACTGAGTTATTTCAAAGATAAGGCGGGGATGGGTCTAAATCCTCTCATCCAATAGAATTTAGACAAGTTTAGGTCATTATATTAACCTTATCGTTTAGTTTTAAATCTTAGTTAATTAGATTGACATTTACCATGTCACATTGTATTTTTATATTATATAGTTAATAAACTTACCATATACATCCAAGAGACCCCCAAGTTGTGTTTTATTAATATATAAAACCCTATCTAAGTCATTTGGCTGAACCATAGATTTT
This sequence comes from Viscum album, assembly GCA_963277665.1. NCBI lineage: Eukaryota > Viridiplantae > Streptophyta > Magnoliopsida > Santalales > Viscaceae > Viscum > Viscum album. The sequence goes on from OY728157.1 coordinate 1,388,409,146, forward strand.
TAGGAATAAAATAACAATTAATAATATAATATTTGTTTTAAAAACTATTTTATGTCAATTTTGACACTATTCAATAGTTGATTTTTTTGAAACTCATAAAATAATTATTACTTCGAAAAAAGTTATTTAAATTAATCCTAACATGTCATATTAACCCATAAAATTAGTTTAATTCATAAAAAGTCTCAAATTATACTTATTTAGGTATTTATAATATCAATTATTGTAATATTTCACTATTATGGTAACTACTGCATCATCATTGTGTCATAAATAAATTAAATTATTTAATGTCTAAAAATTACAAATAAAATACCATTATGTAGGAAATCTTTTTATCTTTCTAATTAATATTTATAGTCTAATTTATCTTATGTATAACCCAATATTAATAATGATTTACTTATTAAACATTGATTTTAACTATTTTAACCCTTTTTTAAATAAATTAATAATAAATGTCCTAATCTAACCCAAGCGGGCCTAAATGGTCATATTTTATTCCTAAGGTTGTTTATGGTCGAATTACACTTGTCCAATAGAATTAGGACACGTGTTAGGGTAATAATAATATCATTTTTACCCTTAATTACCTTATTTACTTTTAACCATTGTAAAAAAATTAAACAGTTACTATTCACCAAAAATTATTTTCATCTCATTGAACAACATTTTAGTCCTTGAAATTAACCGTGTCTCTTGGATTTTCGAAATTCCACTCACAGAAGTGGTAAAATTAAGATTTATGAAAAATTCAGTTTTTTAACTACTACTTAGTGGTTTCACTATTCATCAAAAAAATGAAAGTTTCCAGAAAAATACCAAAAATTAAACCTATGATATATTTGATATTATGAATTCAATAATGATGTCTATTTTATCAAATTCAAAACATATCAGCTACATTAACTAATTTTAAAATTAATTCCCGTCGTCAAAACAAATAGCGTGTTTTTAAGAGATAATAACTATCAAAAGATTGACACTTGTTTATAACTGGTTTAAATGTGAAATTACATCCAATGACCAAAATTGTATTAAATTGTAAAAATATATTCTAAATATACTTTAAAACCACTCAAATTAATAATTTATCACTATTAATTATTTCTATTAAAAAAGTTGTTTTTAATTATAATTTAGTAATTTTCACTATTCATCAGAATATGAAAGTTATCCAAAAAGTACCAAAATTTCACCCTAAGCTAATTTCAAAATTCCGAATCCAAAAACGAATTCCATTTTGAAAAATAAAATTTACAAAATTTCAAAAAGTGGTTATTACTATTCATAACGGCTAGTTTTAATAATATTTTAATAGCATATCGTTGTTTAGTGAAACTCGGTATTGTGTACTACACACGCTATCGAGGAAGGTCGTGATTGCGTGTAATGCAAGGAAAGTCAAGGATGCGTGTTGAGCAATCTCCTTTTGTTGTAGTGTAAAACATAAGAAATTAGTGAAATTAAAAAGAATATTTTTTTTATTATAAAATCTCAGGCTGTTACATTCTACCCCCCTTAAAATGAATTATGCCCTTGAAATTCGTCGGGGTTATAAATGGTTTACTATTCGAATGTTTCTTTAATAGAAACCCACATTGTAAAAAGGAATACCAAAACTTGGCTTTAAAAACTAAAGTATGAAATGTAGCGATTACCCAAATAAACTAATCACTGGGTTTCCACATAGGTGAAAATATGGATATGAAAGAGAAATCTAACCATCATGTTCTGGTGCAGAGTGGTAGAGAACATGGATATGGAAAATCCAGCAATCACAAAGCCATAAATTTGTGACGATCTAAGGTACCATCTGATTCATCAGATAGAAGAGCACTAGGACAACATTTTTGGTTTTCAAGATCATTTCCCTAAAGTTGATGAAATTAGAAGATATACTTTCGTGATTTTGGTATAGTCTCACCGTTTGTCGTTCTTTGGACAATTTCAACTTCATCTCATAAATAAATGAAGTTGAATTTGTCATTCGTGATGTGTTAGCAAATCATGTGATAGAATGATGGGTCATTCCATCTGTTTCAAACAAAAGGTTAGAAAAGTTATCAAAAAATACATAAGTCCATCTATAGTGAGCTTAATCATATATAGTTCCTAAAATGGACTTATACTTCATATACCATATTTCTTAATATAATAAAACTAGTTTCTACTAAACATGGACTTCATGTAGGCCAGTGGTAGGCAATGAAGTCCAGTCGCACTTCGGTTTTGGGTTAGATTCCCACAGTCTTGTCCGATGCGATGGGCTGTCGCCCGTCCTGCAGGTTGTCCTTTTTTCTAAAACTACATTACTATAACATCACATAAATAATATCAAAAAAAAGTTCTATCCTTAAACAATACTAACTTATGGTTAACACAATCCATTCCAATATTTAGGTTTATCTAAAATACATCTGTCCAAGCTCATAGTATAATGAAAACGATAACTTGAAATGTCGTCAATCAAGCATGTGAATACCATCATTTATCCCCCATATAACTTTTTGGTCACATTACAATAATGTGAATAATTTAATGATGTATTCTCTTGAAAAATGAATACCCATTAAACATTAGTAAAAACATAAATGCTGTCAAAAGTTAACTCTTTCCACATAACAAAATCCAAAAATTCGATATACTCAAACCATGATATAACCTTCTCCTTATATCATTCATGAGCACATGAATACTATCAAACATTTAATTTTCTCCTTATCCCTTCATTATGCGCATATCATCTACATTCCAAAAATATCTGAATAACCTTTCATGGATACTATTAACATTAATCATACAGTTTCAAAACTCAAGGAAAGACAACAGTGTAACAATACTTAGATGTCTCTTTATTCCATAGTACCATGAGATTACTTATACAACATTACACATGATAAACATGTAATCATTCCACTACATTCATAAACCATTGACCGAGCATCAACAATTCATTCATCTCACATATCATTTGTAGTCTCTTCATCATCATCCACATAAATACTACCCATACGACCATACTGATTCTCTTCATGAGACTTTTTCTTAGGGAATTGGTTTGCATAATGCCCGTACATTCCACATTTAAAACATTTAACCATTGTCGATGTCGTAGCAATACCATTATCCTTATCCCTGGTGTTAACTGAACCTTTTCCTTTTCACTTACTGGCTTTGTGTTTTTCTTTTCCACACCCAAAGCTTCTTCTAGTTCCTTTGAAACATTCTCCTTGATGCCTCTTCCCACATGATTTACATAGGGAAAATTGAACTTTCTTTCCTCTATGATCATCATGAAACTCCATCTTTCTCTTATTAGTCGAGTCAGGAAATTTACCAAATTTTACTTTATTGATCATATTATGAGATTGCTAATTCGGAATAATAATGATGTTTGGACTTCCAAATCCCATTTCATTTGGTTGCTAATGAAGAATATCATTCCATTGTCCATCATATCCTCCATTATCGTGAATCATTTTTTTCCAGCCATTTTATAAAACCCAAAAAGAATAGTGTGAGAGGAAAAAATCCTAATAAAGGGGGAGTAACTTCAATATCTAACATCTTTGGTTTAATCTAATATAATTACCATAGTTCTAGGACTATATACTATACGTATACTTATCCTTAGGGATATCCCTAGACATACCTTAGAAATATTTCTAGGGATCTCACTAACGTTTTTGCATCCTAGTTTCCAATGGTTGACTAAAATTTTCCTCTGATGCCAACTGTAGAGACCCGATGCCTGACGTACATAGACATTACATTACTTTTGCGGAATACTTAGTACATAACAAAAACACACACACAAGGATCGTAATAGTTTAGTGTCTTTGGAAACTCAGAATATAATCTTCTAATCATTGTGAAAGATCTTCAACATCTCCCATAAAGATATTTCTTTTTTTACCTAAAACATTTCTTTATATCCTGGGGAAAAGAAAACATAAAAGGGTGAGCTCAAATTCTCAGTAAGGGTAAACAAAAGATATAACAATCACATCATATTCATAAGAACGTAACATTTTGGAAATCTTAACCTGCAAAAGAGAGCATAATTTCATAATATAGGATAAATCATAATAGTGAAATGAAATCACAATAATCATAAATTAAAACATGAAACTTTGTGGCATACACACATAATCATAGAGAATCATATCTTATTATTCAAGACTCATTGCCAAGACTATCTTAGTGGACAAAGTCCATTTATGAACCGAGTCACCCTCGTTTCAGTCTTGTTTCACTGAACCGGTATAACCTACCGTTCCAGCCATGTCTATCTCATGAGATATAAAATCTTTACCCAATGAATTTGAGGTAGATATAGGACCCACCCATCTCATAATGATACCATTATTAAGTGTGACACATAATCATAAACCATACATCATAGCATAACCCATGTAATAAAAATGGGATTCTTAAACATCGTGACATCATAAAACCATTCATATAAGATAAATAAATTAATAAACATAATTACACCACAACTTAATCAAATAAATGTAATAATAGGGATAGAAACAGAACCCTTTATTATCTTAGATGGAAATTAATTTTGATAAAACACTTGAACTCCATTCTTGAGGAAAATATCCTTTCTACTTCAAAAACATTTTTCCTTTCTTAACATGTCATAACATTCTAAACTAAAAGAAGTTGATTAAAAATAAACTTGAAAACTTGTAATGGAATCTTCTTGTAAATAATTTTTTAAAAATCGTTTCATGCCGTATAAGTTAAAAAAAATTCTTCTCGTACTTTTGTCGGAAAAGTCAAAAAAGTACCTCGTACAAAAAACGACAAAAGATTCCTTTCATATCTTTTACTAAAAACTCACCGAAGGGTAAAATTGGATTTAAACAATTGTATGTGGATGGAAATAATATTACATATTGATGAAACTTGGATGTGGATGATAAAATACACCCTAGTAAATACTAAAGTATAAACAATCTCGGATAAAAATGAGATTGTGGTATTTCCCTTACCTTAGGTCTGATTTGCTTCGTAAGTGTCCGAAACTCCTGTATGATGATTTAAATAATGTCATTGACTTATTACATAATCATACTCATTGTTATGATTTCATATATGGTTCACTTATTACTTTATATTACCCATTCCTTTGTAAATTCCATGTTATAGAGCGTTTTGGGTAAAATTGTTTCATTTGTCGTCCGTGTTTTGACTTGTAATTATTCATATGATTACATAGATCATGATTAAATAATTCCAGAATATAAAACATGATTTATATATAATATATATTCGGAATATACATATATATAATAAATCAGTAAATGGAAAGAAATACACCATTCATGGAGACGGTAGGTCGTATGTATGCATGAACGCTGTTTTCGATTCCTTATTGAGTTGAATGGAATTAAGTTGATGAAATAGATATATATACACATAAATCCAGTATCATTATTATGTAACATATTTCATGATTACTTATTATATGTACTTTATAATCATTCATTAATTGTTAAAGTGGAGAATGAATCTCATCGCGTCGTGGAGACGGTAGTCCGTACGTACGCACGAGCGATGATATCGTTCTCATGATCGTGGGACTGTATTGGAGTGTATGTATACTATTTCATAATAAATATCACTTTAAAATAATCATATATAGTTATTATTTACATCATTATACCCATCCATGTATGGTGGTGGGGGAAAATAGATTTCACCACGGCGTGGAGACGGTATTCCATACGTACGCACGCGCAGTGATTTCGTTTTCCATAGGATGGATAGATGGTGAAATAGGGTTGTTTCTAACTTATAATAACATATCAGTATATTAGTGATACTTATGTTATTACTTCATAATGAAACAACCTAATAATAAGAATTGGAAGAAGAAATAAAGATAAAAGAATCGGTAATGGACATTACCTCTTCTTTGAAGTGCCTCTTTGAGATCTCCTTTTAGGGCACTAAAATTGGTCTTTGAGGAATACCAGAACCTCTAAGATGTTTCTAGGAAATTGGAGAAGAGAATTTGGAAGGGTTTTTTCTATCTTGAAGGATCAATGTGGTGTGAGTAAGAGAGGGAGGAGGTTCCCTTTTATAAGGGAGGATAGGGGAACCTTTGGAATAACAAAAAATATTATTTTATTATAAAGTCATGTTCGGTTTTAAATAGCTCCAAATTGATTTATTTCAAAGATAAGGTGGGGATGGGTCGAAATAATCTCATCCAAGAGAATTTAGACAAGTTTAGGTCATTATATTAACCTTATCTTTTAGTTTTAACTCTTAGTTAATATGATTGACATTTACCATGTCACTTTGTAGTTTTATATTATATAGTTAATAAACTTACAATATACATCCAAGAGACCCCCAAGTTGTGTTTTATTAATATATATAACCTTATCTAAGTCATTTGGCTGAACCTTATATTTTTAGGAATAAAATAACAATTAATAATATAATATTTGTTTTAAAAACTATTTTATGTCAATTTTGACACTATTCAATAGTTGATTTTTTTTGAAACTCATAACAGAATTATTAATTCAAATAAAGTTAATTAAATTAATCCTAACATGTCATATTAACCTATAAAATTAGTTTAATTCATAAAAAGTTTCAAATTATACTTATTTAGGTATTTATAATATCAATTATTCTAATTTTTCACTATTATGGTAATAACTGCATCATCATTGTGTCATAAATAAATTAAATTATTTAATTTTTAAAAATTAAAAATAAAATACAATTATGTAGGAAAGCCTTGTATCTTTATAATGAATATTTATAGTCGAATTTATCTTATGTATAACCCCATATTAAATATTGATTTACTTGTTAAACTTTGATTTTTACTATTTTAACCCTTCTTTAAATAAATTAATAATAAATGTCCTAATCTAAGCCAAGTGGGCCTAAATGGTCATATTTTATTCCTAAGGTTGTTTTTGGTCGAATTACACTTGTACAATAGAATTAGGACATGTGTTAGCATAATTATAATATCATTTTTACCCTTAATTACCCTATTTACTTTTAACCGTGGTAACAAAAAGTAAAACGTTACTATTCACCAATAATTATTTTCATCTCATTGAACCACATTTTTTCCTTGATATTAACAGTGTCTCTCAGATTTTCGAAATTCCACTCACAGAAGATGTGAAATTATGTTTTATGAAAAATTCAGTTTTGTAACTACCACTTAGTGGTTTCACTATTCATCAAAAAAGAAAGAAAGTTTCCAGAAAAATACCAAAAATTAGACCTAAGCTATATTTGATATTATGAATTCAAAAATGATGTCTATTTTATCAAATTCAAAACATATCAGCTACATTAACTAATTTAAAAATTAATTCCCGTCGTCAAAACAAATAGCGTGTTTTTAAGAGATAATAACTATCAAAAGATTGACACTTGTTTATAACTGGTTTAAATGTGAAATTACATCCAATGACCAACATTGTATTAAATTGTAAGAATATTTTCTAAATATACATTAAAACCACTCAAATTAATAATTTATCACTATTAATTATTTCGATTAAAAAAGTTGTTTTTAATTATAATTCAGTAATTTTCACTATTCACCAGAATATGAATGTTATCCGAATAGTACCAAAATTTCACCCTAAGCTAATTTCGATATTCCGAATCCAAAAATGAATTCCATTTTGAAAAGTAAAATTTACAAAATTTCAAAAAGTGTTTATTACTATTCATAACGGCTAGTTTTAATAATATTTTAATAGCATATCGTTGTTTAGTGAAACTCGGTATTGTGTACTACACACGCTATAGAGGAAGGTCGCGATTGTGTGTAATGCAAGGAAAGTCAAGGATTCATGTTGAGAAAGCTCTTTTTGGTGTAGCGTAAAACACAAGACATTAATGAAATTAAAAAGAATATTTTTTTTATGAAATCTCAGGCTGTTACAGTAACTCAAGAGAATGATAAATTAAATCATGTCATAGGGAAAACACCTTGAACCATTAATGGTTTTTATTATAGAATTCCACCTATCTAATTATAACTCTTTATAGGATTTGTTTCTCCTCAGCTCCAAAATTTAAATGCCTCCAATATCATGGGATCCCCTTCCACTGAAAATTATTTTACTAACACAAATTCGAGGGAACCAAAGGATTAGTTAAGGGGTTTGTATAAAATAAATCTTGGGATAAAATTCCATTACATAATTAGAGGAGAGATGAAAAAAATTCCAATAAATTAATTTAATATCAAGTTAAAATAAAACAATCACATTAGATGGTATGGTATAGTATCATGATTATCCATATGCATGTAATAAAATATAGATTTAATAAAATTATCACCCTATTCTAATCATTCTAATTTAAAATATATCATGATCGAATAAATTAATTAAAATATCTAATTAATCAACTCATGTATCTTAATTCTAATTTTAAATTACATGAGATTATCAATCATATTAATATTTGAAAAATGAAATAAAATTATTAATATTATATATTTTTATAAATATATCATGGAGGAAACCCAATCAGTACCCTACCAAACAACCCAACACATATTATTCTCATATATTGTTTAATCTTATTACATGTGGCGTACATGGGATACCACATAATTTATTATTATATTCAATCAATATAATGAACACATGGAACCCATGGTATTTACGTAAAGTGTTATGATTTGATGTGCGTTGAGTAATAAATGTAACAAAAATTAGAAATGATATATAGATATAATCATTACACAAAAATTAATTATAAATTTATATATTTAAAACATATCACATGGCATGTACTATCTACATAATGACCACACATAACACATTATGATACGGTTTTCAAGGTTTATTAGATTAATTTTCAATTATATTTAATATCTTTAAAGTACATGGAATGTATATTAGAGCTACCGAAACTGTATTTTTCTCATTGTCTATATATTTCACATGGTTAGGGACATTGAATGCAACTATGCCATTGTAAATATTGGAGGATACAAGGTGTATATTGTCAACACATTGTATGGTCTCTGAGTTACTTGAACACCATTCATGTAGTCCATATAAGAGAATACACAGACCATATATAAAAAAAGGACCACAAGTCATGTAGCAATGTTTCCTAGAATGTACACCAGCTGACCATAATCTAGGCTTTCTCGGTTAACACATGGTGTATAACTACATTCACTACATGTAATAAATGCACATTTTATGAGTTAATTCACAATTAATTCATGGTGAATTAAACACTAGTATATGGAGTGTATCTCCCAGTTATACAATATATACTCTTTTGATTTTTTTCCAAACTCTTAGACACATTTGGATGAGATTTTTAATTTATTTCATTCACAAAATTAATAGAATTGATTATATTTTTATGAAACCAACAACAAGAAATAATATATTAGTGTTTTAAATAAAGAACAGTTAAAATGAAATATTGAACTAATGAAAAACTTGTAAATCAATAAATAATAATTTAATAGTAATAAATAATTATACAATTCCATCTTATACAAATTTATGTTTTAGGGATCAACAGAATCATATGATGGGTTGTTCCCAAAATTATATTTTTTTCTTGATGGATGATTAATCTATGATTTACAAGAAGATGAATGTCATGACCAATGGAATTAAAGAGAATAACATGGAAAATAGATAAATTAAGGAACCAAATTTTTATATCAGCAAATTATATTTATATTTAATTTAAGAAAGTAGAAATTTTCCTTGTGATAAATTCTTCCATAATTGTTGGATATGAAATTAGATCTCTTTCATGAAAGCATTATGTTATAAGAATGAAATATATATTCCATCTAGGGGTAATCAAAATGTGTTCCATATATCTCTGAATATAACTTTATGAATATATGGGTTCAATAATAGTAGATCCAACCACTTTCACCATTGGACTTTGACTACCTTGAGAATCACTTCAAAAGGAATCTCCTTGACCTCTTTAAACTAAATAGTCGATGGTGGGGAAGATTGGTCTCTGTTATTTGGATAGTTTTGAGAGAGTGATCTCTCTAGGGATTGAGGGGATTATCCATGAAACTCATTATTCATGAATAAAAATGAACTGGTTATTTAATAATATAATTTGGTTTATTTACCACGAGAGTTTTAATAACCAATTACAAACGCACCGATTTTTATTTCCCGAATCCATATAGAACCCCATTTCTATAAAAATAATAATATTATTTTAGTTTCATAACATGCTCTAAAATATAGAATTAAATAAAATATTATTTATTAATATCATCTTCAATATATATTATTTCTAAATGGACCATTAAAATTGATCTTCCATTCCAGAAAATTAATTATAAAACCGTGAATAATGACTATTTATTTAGTATATAAACATTAATGCAATATTATCTAATGAATGAATTTAAATTAAAGGTACAAAAGTGTAAATAAATATTTATTAAATAATCTACTCACATAATATTCTCTCAAATAACTAGTGAAATAATATATTCATCCAACCAATATGAATAATTATTAAACCATTTATGGTAGTAATATTTATTCAACATGTTAAATTAGATGTAAAAAAATATTATCTTACTTTGATTCTAGATACACTTATTCTATGACCCTCTAGAAATAATTCTCAATAAAATTAGGTGAATCAACCAAAAATACAAGGTTATAATCAATCAACAACCAAGTAACCTATATAATAACAGTTTAATGCATAAATGACATATTAATCAGGATGCACCCAATGTATCCTACCTTTCTGTGAACATATGTCACCATGGTTTTCATTAACGCATGAAAGAAAAATATTATATAAAAAATATAAAAAAATAATAATCTCTAAAGATCGATACACACTTCTTTATATAAGAACATCCAATGAAAAATAAAAATTTGGATTTCCTACTCGAGGTCCTCGTTCTAATTATATCCTACATTAGAAATTACTATGGTAATTCATTTTGGGAATGTTCCTCATAGTCTTATTAATATACACACATGATTGATTGAATCATTTGTGTCCATAAAATGATTTAATTCAGATATATAACATATATTTATGAATAATTTCATTCAACTTTTGCATTCTCATCATTATAGAGAACTTCTATGACCTTTCAGTGTGGAAGCATCTCTTCAGACATTACCATATACTGTGTTATGTTGAAGAACAATCAAGGTTTTATAATAAGTGTATTAATATTCAAATAAATGAACAATGGTTTTCATTAATTACACATATTTTTTTCTAGAGATTATCTTCAATAATATCTACATTCAAATTAATGGTTAATGTATTATATCTCACAATATATTTATGGGAAACAAGTTGAGGTTCTGAACATGTTACTGGAAACATGTCAAATTGCTTTCATATTTATAGGAAACAAGTTGTTGTGCTTGATCAAATATGGGAAACAAGTGTTTATTCTTGATATGATGGTCTTGGTAGATTACAATGATAAATGGAATGGTTTCAATACTTATGATTGTTCCACACACATAATTATGATATAAACATATCATTTATGATTTAGATATAATGAGTTATCATTTATTTAATTCATGTATTTTGAAATCCTATTGTGTTATGTTATGACTCATTTTTATGATATTTTTCATAGTAGGTATGAAATTTGTATGTTATGTTCATGATCTCACTCGCTTATTGTTATCTTATTCATTCATATAGTCATAAATTAATATCTTCCATGTTTACCATTATTGAGTATCTATGTTGGCTCTGTTCTAGGTTTAATTTCCCAAGGTTATCAAGGAATCTTTTAGTAGGGGATGTCTATAATGTGTAATATGAGGGAAGATATTTATGGGATATATCCACCACCAATAGAATTTTTATTTTATTAAAAAGAAAAAGGATAATGATCCTAATAATAGTCAATTAAGGGGGACTGTAATAATAGATTCCAAGAGCATAATCCTAGAAAATGTAATAACCCTCAAGGGGGAGGATCCAAAGACAAGAAAAGTGTAAGATATGATCATTCTCATACAAGTTATAAGGAAGATAATATTCCACACCATTAACCTATCTCCCGATATTAATAATGGTCATGTTGTCATTCATTAGATTCTTGAACCTTCTAATAGAATTATTCAACAGACATTTGAATAGTTCCTTTACCTGAAAGTTCACTGTATGTTGCTAATTAAATATTTTCAATCTCCTTGAAATGAATGTTCCTCTGATTGTATATGAGAAATCCCGATAGGATATCTTGTGTATCTTTAGGAAGAGAATCACCATTTCAATACAATGATGGGATATCTACAATAATATAACATTTGGGTTCTTTGACTACACCACCACCACAACACATATGTCCCACATAGTAAGACCCATTTGTGATTAATTTGTTTCTATAGTGATTAAAACTCAATTTTAACCATTTCTCATGAAATATAATGCCATTGTTGAGGGAGTTCTGTGGGAAAAGAGGAGGCATTAGGGAAGAAGACTGATTTCATTTTTCATTTCTGGAAACCCATTAGTACTAGAAACCAATAGTGAATATTAAGGACTTCTCCTTTCTCTCAGCACCAGGACTGTCTTCACGATGAAACCAATTTTTTGAGGAAAGACTTTGATTATGGTTATTCATAAGATAACAATATTTTTAATTTAGTGTCCAAAGACTATAATGATTTATAAATATGGTGCGGATCATATTTTTGTGTATTGAATAATGATCTACGCAAATGTACTATTTATTTATAATTATTTCAAGCCACAATAAAAATGATCTTAAAAAAATATATATATTATTTACTTGATTTTTTATTAATTTCATGTCTTCATTAGGAATCAATTATTTATGGTATGGTGTTCATTAAGTTTCTCATGATCATGTTCAATGTCACTCTCTATTATTCTTATAACATTGTTTTTCTACTATATTTCCGTATTTTCAAATCCTACTAAATTTACCCTTATCCTAGACCTTTTATATTTGTTATTTTAGACAACCTTTTTTATTCAATCATTCCCTTTTAAAAATATGTTTTATTATTCATTTTTAGGATTTCAGTTTTGAAAAATACGTATTTTTAAATATTGATACCTTTAATATAGAGAAAACAAAAATTTGAGGAAATTATTTATTTAATGGTGGGGTGAATGTAAAACCCCTGAAATTTATTTCAAATGAGTCATTTCTTCTATATATTACTAACATTAAGCATTGTGTTTTCTGAAAAATGTGATATATAAGAAAAATAATATTATTTAAATGTGAACATTATAAATATGTTCTTAAATTATTGGTATATATATATATATCCACATTATAAAAAATTATAATGTTTTAATATAATTAATTTTTTTAATAATTCATAATAAATATTTGTTCAATTATCAGTGACGTCATTCTTTGCTTAAAAAAATAATTTAATAAAAAAATATTTTCATTTAATTTTTGAGTGTTGATATTATATGTAATTTCTTCCACTTTTAAAAAATACACCAAATAATTTTTTTTTAAAAAATATTCAAGTCATAATAGTATTAATACTAATTATGGGATTTTTCTGAAAAGATTTACTTTGGGGTGAAGAGTTCATTGTGTTGATTTTATATAAATATTTCAATTAATTTTCAGTATTTAAAATTTCCAATTTTTTATAATTAGGTTTCATATTGAAATGTGTTCCTTTATATTGATAAAAATATTATTATTTTCTTAGGATTCATAATTTTTATATTAGAACATTTTTTATACATATAAAAATAAATTTTTCTTTAAAACCATTTTTCTTCAAATTGTGGGAGATTGTCTTAAAATTATTTCTTCCAATGAAAAGAACTAATTTTTTTAAAAGAGATTTAATATTTTGTATAAATTTCAATGTATTATATTTTAAAATTTCAACATTATTTTTACATAATTAATAGTATCAATATATAATATGTATCACCACAATGAATAATAAATTATGCAAACTAGGGTTTAAACGTACTTGAAATGGATTTAAAAACCAATCTAAAAATTGAAATTGATCTATTAGATGAGTTTATATTTACTATCCATATCCAATCTTCTAAAATATGGAATTTTGGTGAATTTATCAAAAATTAAATATCTTTATATCACCTTAAGTGATGAAAAATTCCAAAAAATATTATCTGCATGTATTTAATATCACTACTATTTTTAAAAATGATAAAATAACATCATGAAATTTTATAAATGGATATATATAACATGAGTTTTTATTTTTCATACTAATTTATATGTAATTTTTAATGAATAAGTAATTTCATAAAATGGTTATGCGATGCTGACATAGTGTTTGTATACGTAATAGAAAGATCATGTTAAAGTTTTTTAAACAATAGAACATAATTAGTTTTTATAATTTATATTGATCAATTAAATTTTCAGATTATATTGATGTATTTTTGATTTTTTATAGTTTGTATACAATCTACATTACTAGAATGAATTAATAAATTAATTATATGAATATTCCTCAAAAAAAATTAATGTTATTTTTGGTTAAATAATATTTTTTTAATTTTTGAAATTAATAAAAAATATAATCATTATACTTTTTAATGGTTTCTGGTATATAATATCAAAATAATTACACTTATTGATCTCAAGTACTTTTATTTTATCTGTTATGACCCAAAATGGGTCAACGGTATTGTTACCACAATAATTGTTAAAATTGCTAATGGGAGATTAAGACTAATATATATTTGATTAAACCCAATATAAACATACATAAATATTATTTCATGAGTTTATATCGATTTATATTCACAATAGTCTCTAAATATATGAAATTTATTATATATGAAAATGATTATTAATTTATACTAATTTAATTTTTTATGAAATTAAAAGGGTGCCCCTATTCCATTTAATATAAAGACACAACACTTACGATCATATTAAATCTTAATTATCTATATATATCAAAATTTCTCTTCCAAACTCACTTAAAACATTCACCGTCTCAACAAAAAGTCTCTAGTCTCATTAAATTAACATCTTAGTGGGATTAGGGGGTAAATCCATGGCAATTTCCAGAATATGAGTTTTAACTCATAACTTTTTTTTAAATTTATTCTCAGACATCCTTAAAATATTTCTAATATTTTATAACATAATAAAATTATTTTATAGAGTATAAATAAATTTTATAATTATTATTGTAAAATTCTTTTTCATCACCATTTCGATCCCATAAGGAATGATTATATCGTTTGTGCGTATGTTTGGACTAACACCTCTATTAATCGATGTGTGTCATTTTCCATCAGAACCTAATAAGGATAGAAGTTATAGTTGATTTTAAGAATATATATGATATTCATGATCTATTTTTTTGGATGAAAATATATTACTTACATTCTTAACCTTCCAAATATTAAGAAATAATAATGTCGCTCTTTTGTAAGTGTGGACTACCACTTCAACAAAAAAAAACGTGATGTATTTTTCATGGCCTCCATTCATGGTTGATTTTATAATTTTGTTTAATGTACGAAAATGATATTTATTTCATTTTTAAAATTTTATTTATTATTTAATCTTGTCCCCTGTAACAATTCTTATTCTTCCATATTTATTTTCTGATTATAAATCAAATATCTAAAAAACAATTTACTTGAACATAACTAATTAAATTAAAATAAATTTTAGGGTAATAAATGAAATACAATGGCTAATTATGATGGAATAATCCTGAATTTTTTTATCATGTATAAATTAATATTAATTTATTATAAATGATATTAATTATGTATGTGGTGAGGCAGACACCTGGTAAGGGGGTCCTTAAATCACTTTCTTCTCATTGGGTTATATAATATCTTAACTATCTTGGTTATGAAAATATAATGTCTGTAATTATCTTATAATATATTATTTTATATTTAATTTTTTTAAAATTTAATTATTTATCACTAATCACATCATCGATTAACTCTAAAATTAATTTTACGATGTTTATAGGGGTTTCTCATCAAATTTTTATTTCTATTAGTCATATTAAATATTCACCACTTATTTATTTTTTGTGGTTTATATATTAATTATTCATATTTTATTTCATAAATATTATTATATTAATGGAATTGGATGTAGAGACCCAAATCTTGACGTACATGGAAATTACATTACTTTTTTTGAATACTTAATACATAACAAAAACAGACACACAAGGACCGTAATCGTTCAGTGTCTTTAGAAACTCATAAAAATAATCTTCTAATGGTGGTGAAAGATCTTGAACATCTACTATAAAGATCTTCCCCTTTTTGTTTCTTTACCTAAATTCTTTCTTTTAATCCTGGGGGAAAAGGAAACATATAAAGGGTGAGCTCAAATGCTCAGTAAGGTTAATCATGGAGAAAATAAAACAAACCATATACATTTGAACATAAAAACATGAACATAATGTTTAAACATTGAAATCTTGAGCAATGACATAAAACATGGTAGTACGTAAGGGATAGATCATAATAGAACATAAATCATGATAAAATAGCTTGGGTATAGAACTTTTAATTTTGGAAAAACATTAAGCACATGATATGATTTCTATGGTAGCCAAGACATTGCTTCCAATACCATATTAGTGGACAAAGTCCCTTTCTGAATCGAGTTCACTCCTCGTTTTAGTCCTGTAACACTGAACCAGATTGACATACCATTCCATCCATTTCTAACTCATGAGATATAAATCTTTACCCAATTCATTAGAGGGGGATATAGGTCCCACCCATCTCATAATGAAATCATTCTTACTTATTCCACAAAATAAACATACATCATTTATAAAAACCCAATAAATTAAATGAGTTTCATAAACATCATCCCATCATCACATAATCCATATAAACGAAATGGATATCATTTCATAATAATAAATTTGAAACAATTTAAATCATAGAGACATTATACTTGAACCATACACATATGAAATAATGTCATCTTAGATGAAAAATGGTTTTGATAAAACACATGAAATGAATTCTTGAGGAAAATATCCTTTCTTCTTCAAAATCAATTTCATTACAAAAAACGTCATCCAATTTTAAAAGAAAGATATTTTTTTTGAAAAATTTCATGAAATCTTTTGGAGTAAGCTTCATGAAAATAAGGATTTATAAAACCGTAAAAATCCATTCATGTCGTATAAGTTAAAAAAAAATTCACATACTTTTGCTGGAAAAGTCAAAAAGTACCTTGTAAAAGAAGATTCTTTACATAACATGTAGTAAAAGTAAAAATGGGTATAAAGGACTTTAAACATACATGAAATAATTTTTAGAAAATAGAAACATGGATGATAAATATAATCCCAGTAAATACTTATGAATAAACAATCTCGGATAAGAATGAGATTGGAATAACTATCCCTTACCTTATGTCCGATATGCTTCGTATGTATCTGAACCTCCTATATAATGATTTAAATAATGTAAATGACTTATTAAAGAATCATATTCATTGTTATTATATCATATATGGTTCACTTAGGTATTTATATTACCCGGTCATTTGTCAATTCTATGTTAATGTTGCGTTTTGGGTAAAATTGTTTCATTTATCATACATGTTTGGACATGTTGTTCTTGATATTATTTTTAATTATATCATGATTTACATACTTATTGAACATAAAACATGATTTATATATCATATATATTCAGTATATATATATATATAATAGATATATAAATGAAATGAAACACACCATTCATGGAGACGGTAGGTCGTACGTACGCATCGACGCTGTTTTCCTTTCTTTATTGACTTGAATGGAATTAAGTAGATGAAATACATATATATATATACATAAATACAGTATCATTAGTATGTCATATATTTCATGATTAATTCTTATATATACTTTATAATCATTCATGAATGTTAAACATGGAGAATGAATCTCATCGCATCGTGGAGACTGTAGTCCGTACGTACGCACGAGCGGTGATATCATTCCCAAGATGGTGGAATTTTATTGAAGTGTATATATAATATTTCAGAATCAATATCACATTACAATAATCATATATAGATATTTATTTACACCATTATACCCATCCAAGTAAGTTGGTGGTGGGAAATAGATTACACCACGTCGTGGAGACGGTATTCCGTACGTACGCACGCGGGGTGATATCATTTTCCATAGGATGGATAGATAGAGAAATAGGGTTCATTATTACTCATAATAACATATAATTATATTATTGATACTTATTTTGTTACTTCATAATGAAAAAACTAAAGAAGGTGAAGTAGATGAAGAAATAAAGTTGAATGAATCGGTAACAGACATTACCTCTTCTTTGAAGCACCTCTTCTTAACATCCACTTGGGGAACTAAAGATGGTATTTGAAGATAAACAGGACTCTAGGATGTTTCTAGGGCAGTTGACAAGTGAAATTGTCTGGGGTTGGCCGATCTTGAAGGCTCAATGTGGTGTGAGGAAGAGAGAGAGGATGTGCCTTTTCTATGGGAGGAGAGGGGTACCTTAGGAAAACTAAAAATATTATTTTATTATAAAGTCATATTCGGTTTTTAATAGCTCTAAATTAATTTATTTAGATGCTAAGGTGGGGATGGGTTGAAATACTCTAATCGAAAATAAGTTAGACAAGTTTTGGTTTCTATTGTAACCTTATCATTTAGATTTAACTTTAAGTTAAATAATTTTACTTTTACCGTGTTTTCTTGTTTTCTTACACTATATGGTTAATAAAATTACTATAATAAGCCAAATGAACCCCAAGTTGATTATTAATCATATATATATAAACTTATCTATGTAATTTGTCCGAACCAAATATTTTTAGGAAAACAAAATAACAATTAATAATATAATATTTGTTTTAAAAACTATTTTATGTCAATTTTGACACTATTTGGTAATTGATTTTTGTGAAAATCATAACAGAATGATTAGTTCTAATAAAGTAAATTAAATCAATACTAACATATCATATTAACCTCTAAAATTAGTGGAATTCATAAAAACTCTCAAGTTACATTTATTTGGGTATTTATAATATCAATTATTTTTATATTTCATTATTTAGGTAATTACTCCATCACCATTGTGTCATAAATAACATAAAATATTTAATTTATAAAAATTATAAATAAAATACCATTAGGTATGAAATATTTTTAGCTTTATAATTAATATTTATATTCTAATTTATCTTATGTATAACCCTATATTAAAAATTATTTAGTTATTAAACTTTGATTTTAACTATTTTAACACTTCTTTAAATAAATTAATAATAAATGTCCTAATCTATTCCAAGTGGACCTAAATGGTCATATATTATTCCAAAGGTTGTTTCTGGTGTAATTACACATATCCAATAAAATTGGTACATGTCTTAGGATAATAATAATATCATATTTACCCTTAATTATCCTATTTACTTTTAACCGTGGTAAATAAAAGTAAAAAATTACTATTCACAAAAAAATATTTTCATCTCATTGAACCAAATTTTAGTACTTGATATTAACCGTGTCTCTCAAATTTTTGAAATTCAATTCACAGAAGTGGTAAAATTTCATTTAAATGAAAAAGTCAGTTTTTTGTCTACCACTAAGTGGTTTCACTATTCATCAAAAATTGATGTTTTTCAGAAAAATACAAAAATTCAGCCTAATCATTATTTGAGATTCCAAATTCAAAATTGATGCCTATTTTTCCAAAATCAAAACATATAAGTGGAATTAATTAATTTTAATTTTAATTCAATTTATCAAAACAAATAGCGTGTTTTTAAGAAATAATAACCATCAAAAGATTGATACTTGTTTATATCCAATTTCAAAGTGGAATTAATTACAATGACCAAAATTTGATTAAATAGTAAAAATATATTCTAATTAAAATTTCAAACCAATGAAAAATATAATCTAACCATTTAAATTATTGCGATGAAAAAAGTTGTTTTTAATTAAAATATAGCGTGTTTTTACTATTCATTAAAATATGAAAGTTATCAGAATAATATGAAAATTTTATCCAAAGTAGATTTTTATATCCTGATTCCAAAGAAGAATTTTATTTTTTCAAATTGAACTTATAGACATGTCAAAAACTAGATTTAATGTTGGTGCGCCATCAAAAGGCGGCAAAACTGCATTTTTTGAAAAATACTTATTTTATCCGAAAAATTTATTTTGTTCACATGCCATGTTCTAGAAAATATGTAAGAAGAATAATAATGTTATAAAATTAAAAATGTAGTTAATAATATTCATAACGGCTAGTCCGTAATATTATAACAATATATCGTTGTTTAGTGAAACCTGATATTGTGTACAACGCACGCTATCGAGGAAGGTCGCGATTGTGTGTAATGCAAGCCAAGTCAGGGTTGCGTGTAGTGCATGACTCCTTTTTTGTTTCATATAAAAAAATTCAACCATATTTCATTAATAAATTGAATATATATATATATACTCAATGTTGCGTAGAATAACTACTATCAAACAAACTTGAAATTGTGTGTAACATGATCCATGATTAGTGTTGCATATACTACAAGATAATACGGTGTTGGGTATAATGCAAGATAATCTTGGGGTATCATACAACAAAATACATCAAATAAATTAAAAATAATACTTCTCATAAAATCTCTGTGTGTTACATTCTACCCCCCTTAAAATGAATTTCGCCCTCGAAATTTGTCGGGACTATAAATGGTTGACTACTTGAAAGTTTATTTAATAGAAACCCACATACTAAAACTTAATTTTAAAAAGTGATGTATGGAACATAATGGTTACCCAAATTAACTCATCACTGGGTTTTTCTCGTGGGAGAACATAGGTGAAAATATGAATATAGAAGATAAATCTTAACATCAAGTTCTGTTGGAGAGTGGTTGAGGACATGGCTATGAAAAATCCAACAATCACAAAGCCATAGATTTGTGATGATATAAGGTACCATCATATTCATCGGATATAAGGGCACTGTGACAAAATTTTTAGTTTTTAGGATCATTTCCTTAATGTTGAAGTATTTTCGAATCAAAAGAAATACATACTTGATTTTGGTACAATCTCACCGTCATTCGTGCCTTGAACAATTTACACTTCATCTCTTAAAGAAATGAAGTTGAATTTGTCATTCATGAAGTGTTAGCAGATCATGTGATAGAATGATGAGTCATTCCATATATTTCAAACAGAAGTTTAGAAAAAGTTATCAAATATAGATAAGTCCATCTATGGTGTGGTTATTCGTATACGATTCAAAAAATGGACTTATAATTCAACTATCATACTGATTTAGAAAATAACACTAATTTCTACTAACCAGGGACATTCTGTAGGCCAGTGGTATGCGATAAAGGCCTGCCGCACATTGGTTGTGGGTTCGATTCCTACAGCCTTTTCTGACGTGACAGGTTTTCAACCGTCCTGCAGGTTGCCCTTTTTTCTAAAAATAAATTATTATAACATTCCATCAATAATATCGAAAAAGTTCTAGCCTTAAACAATACTAACTTATGTCCAACATTATCCTTTTAAATCATTAGGCTTATCCAAAATACTATTGTCCAATATAATATTATAGTGAAAACATTACCAGAGAGTTCATATAACAAGAATTTTAATACCATCGTTGATCCCCATATATCATAAGATATGTCTTTTTGGTCACATTCCAAACATTCGAAGGCCTTAATCATGTATTCTCTTGAAAAATGAATACCCATTGAACCTTAGTGAAAACATGAGTGCTGTCAAAAGTTAACTCTTTCCACATACCAAAATCCCAAAATTTTGATATACTCAAACCATAATATCACTTAGTCCTTATTTCAGTCAAGACCTCATGAATACAATAAAACATCTCATTATCTTCTTATCTCATCATTATGTGCATATCATCTTCTTTCCAAATAACTCTGAATAAACTTTCAATGTTACCTGTACTATTCAACATATAATTTCAAATACTTTATAAAAAACAATAGTGTAACAATCCTTAGATGATTCTTTATTCCATAGTACCATTAACTATACAACATAACTCTTGATAAACATACAATCATTCCACTACCTTCTTAAACAACTGACTGAGCTTCAACAATTAATTCATCTCATATATCATTTGTAGTCTCCTCATCTTCATCCACATAAATACTACCCATATGACCATGTGAATTCTCTTAAAGATATTTTCCCTTAGGTAATTGGTTTTCATAATGCCTATACATTCCACATTTAAAACATTTAACCATTGTTGATGTCTTAGAAATACCATTATCCTTGTCCACGGTGTTAACTAAACAATTTCCTTTGCAATTTCTAGCTTTGTGTCCTTCTTTTCCACACCCAAAGCATCTTACAGTTACTTTGAAACATTCTCCCTGAGGCCTCTTCCAACATTATTTACATGAGGGGAATTGAAATTTCTTTCCCCTATGGCCATCATGAAACTCCATCTTTCTCTTATTAGCTGAGTCAGGAATCCTACCAAAGATGAGATTATTAATCATATTATGGGATTTTTGATTAGGCATAATAACTATATATGGACCTCCAGATCCAATTTAAATTGGTATCTCATGAATAATATCATTCCATTGTCCATCATATCCTCCATTATCGTGAAGCTTCCAGTTTCCTTCCATTTTCTAAAACCGAAAATTATTTATGTGAGAGGAAAAAATCATTATATGGAAAGCAACATAGTAAATGGGTAGTACCGTTAATATCTAACATATTATGTTAAATTTTAATATAGTTATCGTGGTTCTAGGACTATATCATATACGTATACATATCCTTAGGGACATCCCTAGACATACCTTAGAAATATCTCTAGGGATCTCATTAACATTTTCGCATCCTAGTTTCCAATGGATAACTAAACCTTTCTTCTGATACCAACTATAGAGACCCAAAGCTTGATGTAGATGTCCATTACATTACTTTTTCTGAATACTTAATACATAATGAAAACAGACCCACAAGGACTGTAATAGTTTAGTGTCTTTGGAATCTCGGAAAAATAGTCTTCTATTCGTGGTGAATGATCATCAACATATCCCATAAAGATCTTCCCTTTTTTTTATTTACCTAAATTATTTCTTTTAATCCTGGGGGAAAAAGAAAACATATAAAGGGTGAGGACAAATGCTCAGTACGGGTAAGCATGGATAAAATAAAACCAACCATATACATTTGAATAAAAAAACATGAACACAATGATTAAATATTGAAATCTTGAGCGATGACATAAAATATGGCAGTACGTAAGGCATAGATCATAATAGAACAAAAATCCTGATAAAATAGCTTGGGAATAAAACTTTTAATTATGTAAAAACATTATGCACATGATATGATTTCCATGGTAGCCAAGGCATTACTTCAAAGACTATCTTAGTGGACAAAGTCCCTTTCGGAAATGAGCTCACTCCTCGTTTCAGTCCTATAACACTGAACCATAATAACTTACCATTCCAGCCATGTCTATCTCATGAGATATAAATAATCACCCAATACATTGGAGGTAGATATAGGTCCCAACCATCTCCTAATGAAATCATTCTTACTTGTGCCACAAAATAAACATACATCATTCATAAAAACACAATAAATAATATGAGTTTCATAAACATCATCCCATCATCACATAATCCATATAAAAGAAATGGATATCATTTCATAATATGAAAATTGGAACCATGTAAATCATAGATACATTATACTTGAAATATACACATATGAAATAATGTCATCTTAGATGAAAAATGGTTTTTATAAAACACTTGAAATGTATTCTTGAGGAAAATATCCTTTCGTCTTAAAAATTAATTTTTTTTCCCAAAACGTCATGAAATCTTAAAAAAAAAGAATTTTTTTTTGGAAAATAGTCATGAAATCTTTGGGAGCAAGCTTCATGAAAATAAGGCTTTATAAAACTGTAAAAACCCTTTCATGCCGTATAAGTTAAAAAACATTCTTCTCATACTTTTGCTGGAAAACTCAAATAGTACCTTCTAAAAATAAGATTATTTACATACCATGTAGTAATAGTAAAAATGGGTAAAAAGGGATTTATACATACATGAAATCATTTTTAGAAAATAGGGACGTGGAAGATAAATATAACCCCAGTAAATACTTACGAATAAACAATCTCGGATAAGAATGAGATTGGAATAATTATCCCTTACCTTATGTCCGATATGATTAGTATGTATCTGAACCTCCTGTATAATGATTTAAATAATGTAATTGACATATTACAGAATTATATTCATTTTTATTATATCATATATGGGTCACATAGGTATTTATATTACCCATTCATTTGTCAATTCCATGTTAAAGTAGCGTTTTGGGTAAAATTGTTTCATTTATCGTACGTGTTTGGACTTGTTTTTCTTGATATTATTATTACTTATATAAGGATTTACATACTTACAGAATGTAAAACATGATTTATATATCATATATTTCAGTATATATACATATATAATATAGATAAATGAAATGAAACACACCATTCATGGAGACGGTAGGCCGTACGTACGCATCAACGCTGTTTTCCTTTCATTATTGACTTGAATGGAATTAAGTAGATGACATAAATATATATATATACATAAATCCAGTATCATTATTATGTCATATATTTCATGATTACTTATTATATATACATTATAATCATTCATGAATGGTTAATATGAAGAATGAATCTCATCACATCGTGGATACGGTAGTCCGTACGTACGCACGAGCGATGATATCATTCCCATGATCGTGGAATTGTATTGAAGTGTATGTATAATATTTCAGAATCAATATAACTTTACAAAAATCATATATATAGATATTTATTTACACCATTATACCCATCCACGTAAGGTGGTGGTGGAAAATAGATTACACGACGGCGTGGAGACGGTATTCCGTACGTATGCACGCGCGGCGATTTCCTTTTCCATAGGATGGATAGTTGGTGAAATAGGGTTGTTTAGTACTTATAATAACATATCAGTATATTATTGACACTGATTTTATTACTTCATAATGAAACAACTAAATATGAAGAAGTAGAAGAAGAAATAAATTTGAAAGAATCGCTAACGGACATTACCTCTTCTTTGAAGCGCCTCTTCTTAACATCCTCTTAGGTCACTATAGATGGACTTTGAAGAATACCAGGACCTATAGGATTTTTCTAGGGAAGTGGAGAAGAGAAATTGGCTGGGTTTGGCCGAGCTTGAAGGCCCAATGTAGTGTGAGGAAGAGAGAGAGGAGGTTCCCTTTTATAAGGGAGGAGAGGGGACCCTTAGGAAAACTAAAAATATTATTTTATTATAAAGTCATATTCAGTTTTTAATAGCTCCAAATTGAATTATTTTGAAGCTAATTTTGGGATGGGTCTAAATACTCTCATCTAATAGAATTTAGAAATTTTCAGGTTTCTATTTTAACCTTATCATTATGATTTAACTTTATGTTAAATAATTTTACTTTTACCATGTCTTCTTGTTTTCTTACACTATAAGGTTAATAATCTTACTATAATAAGCCAAAAGAACCCCAAGTTGTTTATTATTAATATATATATAACCTTATCTAATTCATGTTACCAAACCTTAGATTTTTAAGAATATAATAACAATTAATAATATAATATTTGTTTTAAAAACTATTTTATGTCAATTTTGACACTATTTGGTGATTGATTTTTGTGAAAATCTTAACAGAATGATTAGTTCTATAAAAGTTATTTAAATAAATAATAAAATATCATATTAACCTAGGAAATTAGTGGAATTCATAAAAATTCTCAAATTACATTTTTTTGGGTATTTATAATATAATTTATTTTAATATTTCATTATTTAGGTAATTACTGCATCACCATTGTGTCATACCTAACATAAATTATTTAATGTCTAAAAATTATAAATAAAATACCATTAGGTATGAAATATTTTTATCTTTATAATGAATATTTATATTCCAATTTAACTTATGTATAACCCTATATTAAAATTTATTTAGTTATTAAACATTGATTTTAACTATTTTAACACATCTTTAAATAAATTAATAATAAATGTCCTAATCTATTCCAAGTGGACCTAAATGGTCATATTTTATTACTAAGGTTGTTTTTTGTCGAATTAAACTTATCCAATAGAATTAGGACATGAGTTAGGGTAATAATAATATCATTTTTACCCTTAATTATCTTATTTACTTTTAACTGTGGTAAATAAAAGTAAAAAGATACTATTCACAAAAAAATATTTTCATCTCATTGAACCACATTTTAGTACATGATATTAACTGTGTCCCTTGGATTTTCGAAATTCAATTCACAAAAGTAGTAAAATTTCATTTAAATGAAAAATTCAGTTTTTTATCTACCACTAAGTGGTTTCACTATTCATCGAAAATTGATATTTTTCCAAAAAATACCAAAACTTCAGCCTAAGCATTATTTGATATTCTGAATTCAAAATTGATGCCTATTTTTCCAAATTCAAAACGTAGAATTGGAATTAATTAAATTTAAAATTAATTCCTTTTATCAAAACAAATAGCATGTTTTTCAGAAACAATAACTATCAAAAGATTGATACTTGTTTATATCCAATTTCAAAGTGAAAATAATTCCGATGAAAATCATTGGATTAAATGGTAAAAATATTTTATAATTACACTTTAAAACCAATTTAAAAGATAATCTATCCATATAAATTTTTACGATGAGAAAATTTATTTTTAATTAAAATATAGCATGTTTTTACTATTCATTAAAATATGAAAGTTATCGGAATAATATGTAAAATTAATCCAAAGATGATTTTTTATATCCTAATTCCAAAGAAGAATTTTATTTTGTCAAATTGAACTTATATACATGTCAGAAACTAGATTTAATGTGGGTGCGCTATCAAAAGGCGGAAAAACTGCATTTTTTTAAAAAATACTTATTTTATCCAAAAAATGTATTTTGTTCTCATACCATGTTCTAGAAAATATGTAAGATGACTAATAATGTTATAAAATTCAAAATTTAGTAAATACTATTCATAACATCTTGTCCATAATATTATAACAATATATAGTTGTTTAGTAAAACCTGATATTGCGTACAACGCACGCTATCGAGGAAGGTCGTGATTGCTTGTAATGCAAGCCAAGTAAGGTTTTCCTATAGTGCATGAATCCTTTGGTGTTTTGTATAAAAAAATACAACTATATTTCATTAATACATTGAATATATATATATATATACTCAATGTTGCATAGAATAACTACTATAAAAAAACATGAAATTGTGTGTAACACGATCCAAGATTAGTGTTGCATATACTGCAAGCTAATACGGTGTTGCGTATAACGCAAGATAATCTTGGGGTAATATACAACACAATACATCAAATAAATTAAAAATAATACTTATCATAAAATCTCGGCGTGTTACATTTGAAATTTCAGATGAGGTTATTTCATGAAATGATGTTATGATTCTAAAACAAAAAATATTTAAAAGGTTTTATTGTACAAAATCATTTTAATTTGGTACTTTTTATGATTATAATTAGATTTTAAGAAACTATATTCTCTTACCTTTTTAAAATACCAATATTTTATTAAAACCCTATTATCTATGAATATTTCATGTTTTACTATCGTGTTCCACTATTTTGTACTTTATAGTATCAATAAATATGTTTTATTAAAAATATACCATTTTTACTCATCTGTCGATGGTTTTTATCTCCATCCATATTTTCTATAAACATTTCCATATTTTTATTTTTTAAATGTCAGTTATTTATTATGGTCATTTATAATTAGGTTTAATTTTCTTAAAAAAATTTAATCCTTGAATATTTCTACCATTTCACGTATGGAACATTTTGACCCTCTTTAAAAAAAGAATATTTTCATTCATATATGACTTGAGAAACTCATACAACTATTATTAATGATATTTTATTTACATATTACATTATATTTTATCATATTATCTTTCAAATAAAATTATTTTCTTACTATTATAAAATTTAAATTTTAAATATAGTATTTGAAAAAAAAAATATTTTCCTGAAGAAATGTTTTTGTGAAATATTATAATTATTTTAATATCTCTCAATAAATATTTACCAATAATATAATCCATTAGGGATATATTATAATGATATAATATAATATATTTCTTTGGTTGGATTATGATCATGACTTTTTATTTTTACCTGGGAGAAATATTTTCATTCCATAGGCTGGTTCTAAAATATGGATATTTATATTGATAATGTATTTTATTGATTTTTTACCACTTTTATATGATAAAATCATTGGACTTCTTAAGTGGTGGGATAGTACCATTATATCCCCTAGATACATAATTATGTCTCATAACACAATTAATCCTAGGTATTTTTTGTATGGATTCCCAATATTAATGATGCCTTAGTACAAGGCCTTGATGGTATGTTTAAGAAATCTAGGAACAATGAATTCATTTATGATTATGATGTTTGATATTATAAATTACATAACTATGAAACCAATTTTTTTTATCCATGTGATTATTTATATACCTATGTTATTACTGAATATATTCTACTATTATTATACTAGTTATATAGTATATTTATTGTTGTTTATAACTTTTATATTCTTAATTAATTAATTATTTATTGATAGTTTTTTATGTTTTCCATTAATTAGAATCTCAACTCACCCATCATAATGTATTTATTTATATAGGATACCAGAAGAAATATTTGTGTGATTTTATGGATATGCTGAAAGAAATAGTAGATCTCTCATAAATTTTATGCCATATTTCTTGTGTTTAAATATAAAAAAATTATAATGAATGCTTATGTCCTCTCATGGTTGAAAAACTATTTGACCCCTAATAATTTTATTTTATTATGTTGTTCAAATGTAATATGATTAAAATAAAATCCCTTTTTCTTCACTAATGTTATTACATAGGGTTTCTAGAATAATAAAAATTGGAATAACAAATTAATGAATAAACAATATTCCAAATACAAATGATCCTAAAATTAGTAAATAATCATATGATAAATTATAATTATTTAATTATTAAACTGTAAAATATGAGTCGTAAAAAATTATAATTTTTTGGATTTTTCTTGAAAAATAGCTCACAATACACATAATTAATGTAAAGAAAAATTCAATGATCAATGTCAACAATAATATTTTCTCCAATATGAAATCCATGATTAAATAATTTTTTTATTCATACTATAGGATATAATATAAAATAATGTAATTATTAAAACACATACGAGCTATGTCAATATGATCGACATGACCATATTTAAAAAAAATATAATTAAAAAAATGAAATATACTTTCAAACCCCTATAAAATTTTAAAAAAAATATTATAATTGAATTTCTAAAGACCACCCCACAATTAATTAATTACCACTTTTTATCCAAATACATTTATTCACCATTTTGGGAAATAATGATAATTGTGTATTTAATAGAGAACATTTTGAATAAAAAAATAGTCCCTTATAGTTAAATATTATATAAAATGATATAAACTAAAATTTAAGGAAGTAATATAATGAGATATAATATATATAGAACATAAACTCCACTTTAACTTAAATGTTCCCTAATAATTTAATATTTTTATCAATAAAATATAATGTTATGATTTTTAATCTATTATATGAAGAATATAAATATTAGTTGTTTAATAAATTAATACACATATGGAAAATGTATTTTAATGAATCATAAAGCATTTAAAATGGGTTAATATATACATGGAATTATAAATGTTACCAGTAGTGCATAATCTTGCTGTAAAACCAAAAAATATGAATGCTTTACATATTCACTGACAAAAAAATTCAATACCAAATCATATACCTTTTTATGTTAATTTTTCTATACTATTAAAATACAATATTATTAATCATGATTACTAACAATGGTTAGAAACATGTATTAATAGTGATGTTTTCTGAGTAAATTTATTTGAAAGTATGTCAGATTATAAATGGTAAATGATTGTAACTATGAGGACCCATTTTATGGCCACAAAGTGATTCTTTAAATTGATTCATTTTAAATAATTATTTTACTTTTCCCTTATTCATTGTTCGAACATTATATTCTCAAGAATCGTAAAATATAGAGGTTTAGAAAAGAAATATATTTATATATAATGATTTTAACCATATTTCATCCAAATAACAACTTTTATAACATATTAATTAATAAAATGATATTTCACATTGATATGCTTACTTCTATCATGATTAAAACTGTCCTCTCAGATAGTAATAAGAGATAATAGGCACACAAAATTGTTATGTTGTCTGAGTAAACATCTCAATAAGTTAATGTTTTCTTGATCTTTAATGATTGAGCAAAATAACGTGCACCAATTTTGTTATCTCCTTCCATTGTTTTGAAAGTAATAAAATTTTTTTTCTTATAACTCAAAGAAAGTATGCATTTTTTTAAAAGTGACACATTGCACATATGATTTATCTTTCTATCATAATATAAATTCATAATCTAAATATATATTTTTAATCAAACTCAATTATTAAAGTATAGAAGAAAACATGTTTTATATATTCATTAAGAAATGTTAAGATCATTTTGACAGATTCTAAATGAATATCCATCAGATTACATTTAAATATAAAATAAATAAAAACAAAAAACATAACATCAGGATAATGTGTATTCAATTATAATAAACTAAGAATAAAAAAATTAAGTAGTTTATTATCTTCTAATTTTTAGTAATAATAAAAATCTATTTTATAACTAGTACTAATTAGAAATTTTAAACTTTTAAAATTATCATGGGAAAATGTTTTTAAAAGATCATTTTCCAAATTAGATTAATTTATAAAAATTAAACAATTATATCAAAATATTTTAAGTCAATGGATGGATACTAAACTTCATAAAAGACACAAATAAAAAAACTTTAAAAAATTTTGAATAAGTTACAGAAAAAATCAATTGCAGATTTAAACAAAAATTATCAACACAGACTTGAAATTTTGAAATTTCATTTTATTCATTTCATTAAAAAAAATGTATTATCAACAATTTTAGAGTCCATTTTACAATATAAAAATAATAAATCATCCACCTATAAATCATTGGTATTGTTTTTTTAATAAAGAGAATTGTATTTCATTAAAACATCTTTAATATGTATTTTATTTTCATCTACATTGGGTTTTATCTTATAAATCCGCATATACAAACTTATATAGATATGTACTTTTGATATACATTTGAAAGAACAAAAATCTATGAAATATACATAGGATAGTATGATTCTTATATACTATTATCAAGTGTGCTGTGAAATTGTTTCTTCATAATATATTCCTTCTTCATGAGATAAAAATATACCACTAATATATCATTATATCATATAATATTTCTATACTCTCTATGATTATTATATAAAATCCATTTAGAGGGTAATAATTGTTTTCCTTTAAAAAGTAAATGGAAATCTGAAACATTATTTCTAGTAAAATGGGTTACCACTTCTGCCATAAAGAAATTAAATTTTAAATAATTTATAACATCATTAGTATTTTTACCAATAAAATAATAAATGATTAGTGAAAGAGAAAAAAACTAGTTCAATTAATTAATTCATTATATTTGAAAATCATAATTTCCAATTACATTGAGAAAAGGATGAACACTAAAGTATTTCCATGTTATTTCATGATAGAGACTCTCCCACTAAATCTATTTATTTTCATTTTTTTGTTCTAATTCACTAAAATTAAATTATCTAAAATTATTTATAATAATTTTCATGTTAATAATAATTATATTTCTAAAAATAATTATATTTAACTTGTATGGTCACTTCAACTAACATGGTATTTTTTTTATATACTCTCAAGGGTTTAATAAAATTTAAATATTCCAAATAATAACATCACTTATATATTAATAAAATATATCTAGTTAACATATAGTATCAAACATATGAAATTCATAGTTTTATAATCTAAAATATTCATTATTTGGTTTTACTCCACTCTAATTATTTAAAATTTAATGCATTTAAATTAATCTTAAAAGAAGCACATTAAACCTTTAACGTGTAATGATTGTAGCTTCATACCAAAAGTATCAGGGATTTTTGAAAGAAATTTACTTGGTTGATGAAATTTTTTATAGTTAAATATGTTCTTTAAATAATTTTTTTTATTTTTTTGTCTTATGGGATGAAAATTGAATGAATCATCATTTTATTCATATGATTTTTCTAATTAGATATTTTAAAACACTACATTTCAATCAATTTTATTAGGAAAATTAAATATACTTTGTAATTTCTATCTAGTTTTTAATAATCTATAAGATTGTATTCTTTTTGTAAAATTTGAGATAGAAAATATATTAATGTGTATATTCAAAATTCAGAAATTTTAAAAAATTTACACCACTTACAATAGAGACTATAAGTAGTTATAAGTCTAAATAAATAAAGAGGTATAATTTGTAATGAATTACTATTATAAATTATATTTTAGGATACAAGGATAGATTATAGTTTTTACATTACATGTAAGTGCTAGAGATGTAGGTTTATGATTTTTTATTCTAAAATTATAAAAATATTTTATTTTTTATAGATTTTAGAGTAGAATAAAATTTCAATTCCTAATCCTATCATTCAATAACTTCTAATGTGAGTGTATAACACTTAATAAAATAACATTATGTTCATTATATTCATAGATATTCATATAATTAATATAATAATAATTTTATTTGAAAATAATACAGATTCTTCTCTCTAAACTATCCACATACCATTTTTATGTTTTATATGCATTCCATCACAACATAATGGAGAAATTCTCCCCAAATTATGTTTTAATGATTCAAAAAATATAAAATTTGAATTCTCAAAATTTTATTAAATTACATATTCATTAAACCATTAACAATACCTTTTCAATTACTATAGTAAGTAATATTACCTCCTATAATTTTTTAATGGATAAATAATTTGTTGCATCAAATGTCATGTGTCGGTAACAACCAAAATTTTTGCAACATGTTTCCATTTTCAACATTAATTGGTACATACCCTATAATGATTTTTTTAAAAAAATTATACAAATAATAATGGGTACAATTGTTTTAGAAAATATTTCTTCGAATCCCAATGTTTTTTAAGCATTTATTAACCAAAAATTTATAGATACTGATTTAGTGATAAATACATTGTAGTTTCTAAGAGATTTGGGATATCTCAATGTCCACTAACATTTTTAATGTACCTTTTTCACTTTTAAATATAGAAAATACGTAAAAACATCTCTATAAACTATTTATAACAATGGATATGATCTCCAAAGAATTCAATTTTTTTACTATAATGATTTTTTATATTTAAATGTCCACATATAAGATATATAAATCAATTATGTATTGAGTATTGGAAAACCAATGTAAAATCTAAGTAACCCCATCTGGTTTATCATCATACTATACTATTTTTTAATCATTGATATAATTTCCCCCACTAGAAGAGGTTTTGGAATGATCAATATGTGGGGGGTTTATTTAACTATTCATAAAAGTTTTAATACACTATAGAGTGTAGTTTATTTTTAACACAAAAATTGTGAACAAAATTATTTTTTATAGATTCTATACTCAATGATACATTATGTCTTCTATTCACACGTTCAATATGAGCATTTGACACACATTTTATAATTGATTTTAATTTTAAAGATGTGAAAACACTTTACAATGACTTTTACATGAATGGTGGCATAGATACACCCCAATGTTTTTCACTCATAGATGAAAAAACCCATAACCTTATCTTTGATATGGAGGAAGAGAAAACCTAAACTTTATCTTGAATAGGTAACCAATAATGCCCATACATTTTTCCAAACCAATGAAAAATTAGGATATTCCTTTTTAACCTAAAGACACATCGCAATTCTACTTTTGTCAAGGTAGTGTTAACAAATACATATTCCTATATATATATATATATACATATATTAATGAAAATACATAAACCATAAAATTTAAAAATAATAATATAACTAATTATTGCACTAAAGGAACTAGTAAGACATAGTGATTTTGACTGTTAAAAAAACAATGATCAATTCTTTTACACATGATCATTATAATGATGTTTTCTAAATAAAATCCAAGTAATAAAAGATTGACAAAATATGTTGTGCAATATTATTCAAATATCCTTGACCTATGTTTTATGAAATAGTATTTTAAATCAAAATTTATAATTTTTTTCTTCCCGAAATATAATAAGATATTAGTTTTATAAACAAAAAATGTATATTTTAGTCGTCTAATTTCTTTTTTTCCCATATAAAGAGTCACACCAATGAAAATAATGAAATGAATTAATGTTGAAAATGTTTATTTTCCCAAATATTTATTCATTTGTATTTCAATATTTAATTAATATTTAAACAATTTTTTATCATTAAAATTGATCATTGATCTTTGTAAAAAAAATTTGGGAATAAAAATTATAATCATACTTTTTTCCACACGATATGCATTTAATTACACATAATGAAACTTCCATATTATTTTTCATATTATATTAATATTTAATGAATAATTATTTAAAAACTAAATCATATAAATAACGTATAAAAATAATGTAGGAAATTTAAATATAAAATGAAAAAATATTGATTATTTTAAAATCTTATAATTAGTTCAAATGAATCATTTTTGGCATTTATTATCTCACATATCATAATGTCGCATGGGAAAATTTTATTGCTTATAAATGTATACATTAATGACATTTCACTTTTGAATACATTTAGTTTAGGGCATATAACTAAATATTCTAGGTATGTATTAATATAATGTGTATGAATTTTCAAACCATATATGAATATTTAGATTTTGGAAAAAAATTTAGACAATGTATGACTTTTCAAAAAGAAATTTTATCCATTCAAACACATTAAATCCTGAAAACATTCCTATGTGTTTCATGTTGGATATTTTCTTTTACCAAAATACTGTTATGCATGACTTTACAAACTCATGCATGAAATTCTATGTCAAAATCATATATTTAATTACTATTAATGACTTATGGATTTTTAAAATTCTATATCATCGAAATAAAATATTTTGAAGCTTGAAAATATTTTGTTCTATAATACATAAAATTTTTGGCTTTAAGAAATCTTTTAAGACTATATAAATAAATATAAATATATTAAAATATGTATTTTTAAAGGAAACATAAGTTTTTCATAATAAGATAAATAACTTAGACATGGGATAACCAAATAACAAATGAATAGATGAAAACACATAAAATTTGTTTAGGAAAAAATTAAATTATTATATGGGAAATTATAATTATCCCACTATGAAAATATATATGATTAATACATAAACCAACTCATAATAATTGCGGCATTTCTCCAAAATCAACTAATAAGACACGTAATGAATGCAAAAAAAATTCAAACCACAATATCAACAATAATAATTTCTCATAAAATAAAATAAAAATTAAAATATATATTTTCACACATGATAGAGTAAATAATATAATAATTTTGTATTTATAAAAACAATAATGAGTGATGTAGAATGGATAACTCAACAATGATACCTTAATTTTGGATCTTTTTATGGTATTTTAATTTATTTATTTGCGTATTCTTATCCTTTTTATGTGGTGTATGAATTTATTCCTTTGATTTACAATCCTCTTGATACGATGGTTTAAAATTGAAGTGTTATTCTTTATTCTGGAGACATATTTTTCTGATGTGAATTATGTGAGATTGATGTTTGTGACATAATTAACCCCAAATACTTCTATCAAGGGAATGTAAAGGCATTAATTTGGCCAGATATCATGGTTAAACCTTGATTTTCATGAATATTTCGAATTGTGTAAAGTTCATGATTATGAATATTGCATTCATGTATGTATCTATATATATTTATATATTTATATATACATTTATCAATATATATTTAATTTTTTGAATATTTAAGAGTATTTGTATATTTAGGTGTGCATATATACAAATAAATATTTATATTTGTATTTATGTTTATAAATAAATAATCATACATATATATATGATTTTATATAAATTTATTTGCATTTATATATATTTCTATAAATTGATATTTTAACATCTTGCTAGCTTCATTGAAGTAATTGTTGACTATTGTTTTCATTGCATTTTCGTTTATCTTGGTTTGAGGGCTTTCAAGGAGTGATATATTTTCTTTGGGAAATGACCTAATGTTTGCTGAATTTTTTTTAAGTAATGGATTCTTGGTATAAATGTTAATTCTTCTTTTGCATAATGGTCTATAGGCTAAGGCATAGAGAGTCCCAGATGCATCATAGACTATTAAGCTATGGCGATAAGGATTGTGAGAATAGAAAAGTGTGTGAAGTTGGATTTTGGATACACAATTGTCCCTTATAAGCCAGTATTCAAACATACTACTAATTTTTAAAATTATCTATATAGAGGTTAGGTTTTTTCTGTGGATCCCCAGTTAGAGCATAGCAGTGCTACAACCTATTTGGGCCAAGTTTTGGCATGATGATTGTGATGCTCCATAGCATTAAACATGATGAAGAGGATCTGGGAGAGTTTTGGAATATTTTAGTAGTCCATTTGACTAGTGTTGGTTGTATAATTCCTAGAGGATTTTCCATCATGTTATGTCTATTTTATCCTTTGTGCACCATGTCCATGGAGGAGATAACATAGTCTATGTTTTTATAGACATAAAATCCCCTAATCCCAGTTTTATATACCCTGCTCTCTCTCATTACCCACATTTTATCTTATTTCCCTTTTAGGCTCCCAATATTAATTTCAAATCCTACAAACTTCTTTCTTCTTAGATCAATGCTCTTATGGAAGAATTTGATTCCTTTATATTTAGTGTTTTCTCAACATTTTAGAATTCATTCTTATTCTCTCATATATCCATTGAGGTTGATTAATCCTCGTATTGGTGATGGATTGGATCCATATTTGGAAATATGGTAGTTATTGGGATTTCCACTTGTCTTTTGTGGCTTATAATCTCTGTTGGAGTTCTCATTTCAAGTGTTTTATTGTTTGATCAATTTTAAAAAATAGATGGCTACGTAGGATTTTTCCCTATAATATAACCCCTTGACTAAATAATTTTTTTGAAATTATTTTCTTAAATGACTAAAAAACTATATTTCTAGATGATTTATGGACGATTATAGAAAAGCATAGATATTTAGAAAAAAACCTCCAATTTCAATTTGAGGGAAATGTTTTGGCGGATTTGAAAAAATTGACGGTTTGGTTTGCAAAAAAAATTACGGAGGTATGATTCATAAATTGAAGGTTGATATGAAAATTACTGAATTGATGAAAACCTGTGATTTTTTTGAACTAAGAAATGAGTTTTTAAAACATAAAGTGGTAACTAATATTTTGAACAGATTTGAAATGATTTATTTTCCCATGATTGATTTATTGATCTATTGATTAAAGAACATGTAAGAATAGGTAGTTAGTGGGTTATTTGTTCAATAAGGATAAGATATGACCCCTTATAAATGTATTGATGATGAAAATATAGACATAAAAATAAAACAAATTGATTTTTTTTCTCGGATGGGGAGTTATTTCACAACGTCTGGAATCATGTAATGTGTACGAAAATTGATCAAACATAACTAATGATTACTACGATGATCATATTATTAGAATTTAATAAACTATAGGGAGTGATACTTTGTGGTATAATATAATTCATTTATTGATTACACTCCATTTTTTATATAAGATATGTTTTCATGACAAAATATTATATAATGATTTAAATAAAATATTCATTTCATAATCTTTTGATATATCATTAATTTATTTTTATTATTAAACTTGATTTTCTGAAAATTTTATATTTTATGTGAAAATAATTTATATTAAAATTTATTTATTTTTAATTATTAAAAAAGTGATTATGGAACACATGGTGAGACACTAATAGGGTGTTTTTCTCACACCCTTCCTTCAATATCTGGGGTTTTATGATTATCATATACAAGGTTAAAGCAAATTGAACACAGAACATAGAGGTGGTGGATGTTCTTTATCAGAGGGACCTAGAGTGATGGAGGTGACCATTGGTGATATGATCCACTTACGACATGTGTTTATCCATTAAAATTATCATTTAATTCTTTGTTCCTTTTGGTGATGTACTACTTGGGTACTATTTTACCCATCTATTTCTAGTACATTCTCCATTTGGAGTGTTTAGTAAAAATATAGCTATATTTTATCCTCCTATATTTTATAGAATAAATATTCCTAGATGATTCTTGTATGATGTGAGTTGAAAATCAATTACCCATGGTGATTGGGAAATCCCTTTAGACTAATTCAGCATTGGATCAGGTATCAGTGAACCGAGGTATCCATAATGGTATGTCAAAATGTTGTGTCAATGGGGGGGGGGGGTTCATCTTCCATTGATGTTGGTATGTAGTTTGGGTTGTCCTTGTAAATATGAGGTCAGATTATTTGGATATATGAGGTATTTTAAAGGTACTTACTTTCCATCTCTCATTGCAACATGCCTTAACTCATAATGGGTGTTTAATTAATGTTTCATGAGGAATTTTTTTCTAATAATATACCTATCCATACTTCTGAACAATTTATTTCAAAACCCAAATCATGAATTCTACTTTACGGAATTAATATTTATGTGAATTTTGTTTTAATTGATGATCTATGTATCCTGGATGATTCTTTCAGTGTTTTATATTTATTTTGTTTAGAATCATGGCTCTAAGAAGATGTTTGAATGGGATGTTGAAGTAATATTCTGGTGAACCATTATTGGGGAATACACTGGTTGACCAAAATAATGTTCACTTTGTGGTGTGTCTTACCCATGATATAACCCCAAAACCTATACATTTTTATTATTATGGTCCAATAATGGAAACTTGAAGGGATTAATTTTATAGATCATTATCAGTAGTTTCTTCATTCGAAATAACTAGCTTTTGAATATTTGAATGATCGTTAAGAGCCAATGTATT
This sequence comes from Viscum album, assembly GCA_963277665.1. Lineage (NCBI taxonomy): Eukaryota > Viridiplantae > Streptophyta > Magnoliopsida > Santalales > Viscaceae > Viscum > Viscum album. The sequence continues at coordinate 1,388,448,346 of OY728157.1, forward strand.
GTCTAAAAAAGACATAGCTACTATTAGAGTTCTTGGAAATGATAGAATCTATAATAGTAAATCTGCCACTTTAATGATGGAGGGGCCTTGCAGGATATTGTGATATTTGATAGTAAATGAGGAGAACCATGATGATTTAGTGTGGAAAAACTTCAGAGTTATTTTTAATGATATATTCTAATTAGAGTCGATGGAATTGGAAATATCCATCCAGCCTATCAACATTCAGTAGTGTTTCAGTACCATGAAACAATATGTGAATATTTATATAGATCTTATTTATTTTTCAAAAGAGTTTATACGAAATGATTATATGTGTTCTTAACTGTTCGATATGCATATCCTTCTAGATAACCAGTCTTATATTTTCTTCATTAATCTCACTTCTTATACTGATGTTTGAGTTATAGGGTTTATGGTTGAGATGGACCTATCTAGAAGGTTGGGGTTGATGGTGTTCTTCTTTCTATTAGGGGATGTTTTATAAGTTATATTATATCAATGTTGATACATTAAAAGTGTAAAGGTGTTTCTCAATAGTTTTCATCATATATACCTTCTATAGTTCTTGGTAGTGGACCCCTGATTTTTTTTAATATGGTAAGGTTGGTAATTCAAAAAATATTTGGACCGATCCACCCATGATCAATTTCAATATTTTCACTAATTAAACCTATGATGTTCTTCCACCAGTTTTATATTATGCGACATGAAACATGTTGATCAGGATAAAAGAGTAATGTGGTGAAATCGGTTTCTTCAAAAATAATGGGGTTCAATCTATATGAAAAAAATGATGACTCTTTACATAGTTAACAAGACATTAGATGAGGCTAATGTATGTCCACTAAAAATTAGACTCACTATCACTATAGATTCATATTTAGTGACAACTTTATGTGATACCCATGCATCTCAACCATTTATATCAACCCATGTTGTAAATTTTATCAATATCCATACAGATATTTTTCTGTATGTGATAGATATTACTACACCCCTTGGAATGATGGGGGGTGGGGGTCTTTCATTCCCTACATATGTTTTCCATTAATAATATATTAAGAATAAATGTTATTTTTATCATCATTATGAAACCTATTGAATTAATTTTCATTATGGGATCTCAATTTTATAATAAGGCATGGATTAACTATTATCTATAGAGAGTCTCCTTTAATGCAGCAAATGGGGTGTACTGTGTAATTTCAGCTGAATATAACTCAATGTTCCATAGATACATACCACATTTTTTAATGTTTCACAGGGTCATCTTATAAGGCCCCGACCTTAAACCTTACTTAATATTGAATTAAATGAATAATTCACATTGAGGATATTTTCAGGTTTAGAGTTTTATAAAATTAGATCATAAATCCTGAATTACAATCCACATTTACACAAAGTGGTTACATAGAAGATAGTATTCGTTTTTTCCAATCAACAGAAACATATTTAAAACAAAACATGGATTCTTTATTGACACTTCATTGACACTATCATCATATCATGCACCATTCCCTTGACCTGTGAAAAACATTTCAAAAACATGGGATGAGCATAAAAAGCTCAGTAAGATATATAAAAGTACGGAAAGAAAACATTAGTCCATGTATGAAATCATACTTTACTCATAAAACATAAGCATTTTAACATACCTCATCTTATCAAGAATAAATCATATAAATCATAAGGCATAAAGGTAACTTGAGGCATTCATAACATTATTACGTAGGGAGTAACCCTCTTGGTTATGTTTGGAATACCCATCACAGTATATTCCCTAAATCTCTTCGGAGAAACCTTAATGTTTAACTCCTTCACGTTACCCAATGCATTGTAGAGCTATATCGGGCTCACCCACCCTTAGTTTATCACGGAACCACCCATCTTCATAACAATGCCCAAGAACCATAACATAATCATAGCATATAACTTAAGCATAAAAGAAAGATAGCATTCCAACATTGCAATAACAATATAACATTTTAAGATATTGAAATAATGAATCTATTCTAAAAACCATTTTCAAAACCATTTAAAAAATTTAATAAAGATATTTTTAAATGAAAGTTTCCAATAACACATTTAAGCTTTTTTGATTTTAAACAACTAATATCCAAATAAATAAATCCTTATAACCATTTTGAAAACATGGATATTAATGATAAATATTTATAAGATTAAATCATTAAAACATTTAAAATGATATTTTAGTTAAAGGGTATTTATCAAAATGAGAGACACTTGAATACAATAATTGAGGAATAACATTTAATCAAAACTTTATAATATCATTTGAATAAATGGATTCATGATAAAATATTCCAAATGACAGTATATAAACTATATAAGAGTTAATTGGTGCATAACAACAATGAAGTCTCAATGGAAATGTAAATTTAGATGAAATCCATTATAAAGATGGTATCCTTAAATTAAAGATAAACCAATCTCATAATTATGTGTGGAAAATATAAATACGCCCCATATATGGAGATATTAAGTGTAAAAGAATCAAAGGTCATTCACACGTATTCAAAGGATGACATTTTCAATAACTACATGTTGATCCCAAAGAAATAAAAATTGGGTTAAGAAGTTCCCTTGACAGCCTAACGGCCTCACATCAAATTTTATAAAAAGAGTTGATGAGAGAGATAAAGCGTATCTCATCATTTGGACATAAAATTCACGGAAATAAGGATATATAAGAACATATCCCCACATAATAAGATGAAAATTAAAATACATAACAAAATAAGTCTTTTAAAAAGAGGAGGGTGAAAGGTTCCCTTACAGATTTGGGTAACTTTCGAAACGTACACCCAATGAAAGAAGGACTATACAACATTGATGTAAATACTCATAAATGAAAGTATGTTACACAAATAGTGGAATAAAGTACAGTACATACACCACTAAAAATAAATATTGGAAAATGTAGCATGAATCTCACGATAACACAAAGTGAGATAAAAATCCCCTTACGAAATTTCGACAGCCTAACGGTTCCAATTAAAACATCCAAAATGGATTGATGAGAGAAAATTGGGATTCTCATCAAATGGACATAAAAATTACAGTAAGAATAATATAAAAGAACATCCCAATCATAATAAATATGAGCTTAAAAGGAATGACAAAAAAGAGTGTACATAAAAAGAAAGAGAGGGGTAGGCTCCCTTACGAAAATTTGGCATCCTAATGGTGCCACTTAAAAATTATAAAAAAATAATTGATGAGAGTAAGAGAGGGTATCTCATCATATAAAAATAAAAATTACAGTAAGGTTAATATAAAATAACATCCTCCAACATAAGAACATGGAGCATAAATGAAATGACATAAAAGACGGTACTTGAAAAGAAAACGAGAGGTCGGATCCCTTACATCATGTCCGACATGACTCGATCGTTCATTAATCTCGTGAATAATGAAATTTGGTCAATTTATAATTTCATAGGTACCTCCATTAAATATTATTATTCAGTTCATATCACATATTATAATTTTATAATAAATGGATAAAAAAGTGAGTTCATATCAGACGTTTTTGTCGATGTTCATTACATGAGTAAAAATTGAACTTGTTGGAGAACGATTTTCCATGTACTTATAGGTACATCATATCCAGAATATTATTGATGTTTTAAATATCATATATATCCAGTATATATTAATTTTATACTATTCCACAACATTTGGATATAAAAAATTAAAATCACCGTTCATGGAGACGGTAGGTCGTACGTACGCATGAACACAACTTTAATTTTTTTGTCATATTAATGGAATTAAAACAAAATGAGAGAGATATATATTATAATTCCAGAATGATATACATAATTTATATGTAATATATTACATATTTATCCATTATATATATGTACTTATAATAGTACATTACATTTTGAGATAAGAAATGAAATGTACCGTTCATGGAGACGGTAAGCCGTACGTACGCATGAATGCTACTTTCATTTCATATTTTTTGTATTGAATGGAATAAAATAATAATTATATTAAGGTATATTATAATTCTAGTAGGATATCATATGTAATACCACTAATTCCATCCTTTATACGTCCCATATATGGCATTAACGAATCAAATCACTTTGAGGGGGTGGTAGTCCGCACTTCCTAAAATGAAGATATCACGTTTACCCTTAATGGAAACCATAAATGTATGACATAAATGAAAAATACAGAATCTTAAAGAATACATAAAAATATTATATATCATATATAAATATAGTGACATCTTAATGGCCCCCTTTTAAGGTGTTAAAAGAATATTGAACAATCATCGTTTCGTGAGGCAGTAATTCGCCATCCACAGAAACTGTATGTTCTTTAACCATTAGACAAAGGTGTGTGAAAGTGTATCTCGAATCCATCATGTAAAAACATCCTAGTATATTTAACATACTGGTGTTGTTACAAAAAAAGTAATAAAAAGAGTTTAGGAGTTTGGAGAAGCAAAATAAAACAAAAGATCACAAGGGAAGACATTACCATTAAATCGGTTAACTCTCATTGATTTGAGCTCAAAGGATTCCTTGGAAAGGATTATGACCAAAGTGAGGCTTAAATAATGAAGAGAGGGATGTGTATAGACGAAATGGACAGGGTTTGGCTGAGACAAAGGCTTGAGAGGTGTGTGTAAGGTGGTAGAGGTGGGGGCCTTTTATAAGAGGCGAGGAGGGGCACTTTTAGAAAGTTATAAAATATTACTTTATTATAAAATGATTTGCGGATTTTAAAGGTCCCAAAATTATATATTTCGAGGATAAGGTAATAATAGTTCTAAATACACCCATTAAATAGGGTTTTCACATGTTTAGGTCTTAGATTTTACATTATCTTTTCATTTTATTTAAATCGTTAAATAATGAGGTAATCGCTGCATCATTATGGTGTCATAAATAAATTTATTTATTTAATGTTTGAAAACAATAAAAAATATCATGATGTAAGAAATCGTCTTAGCATTCTAACTAATATTTATAGTCAAAAATATGACTTGTTTAACCCCATTGAAAAATTCTTTTAGTAAAACAACTCATATTTCTGACATTTTTATTTTAACTCTAAATAAAAATTTATTTATGTCATTTTCATAACAAAGTGGCTCCATGGGGTCCCCAAGTTGACCCATGGATTGTCTTGGTAGGAAATTACACATACAATGAGGGTAGAACATGTTTCTATGTCATTTCATATTATTAAAACATTATTTTTACCTTAAATTACACTAATTACCTTTAATTGCGATTAATAAAACATGAAAGTTACTATTCATCAAAAATTATTTTAATCTCATTGAACCAAATTTTACTTCATAATGACAACCATGTATGTCGTATTTTTGAAAATAAAATCATAGAAGTGGCATAGTTTCATTTAAGCGAAAAATCAGTTTCTTTAACTACCACTTAGTGGTTTCACTATTCATCAAAAATTTAAGTTTTTCAGAAAAATACCAAAAATTCACACTAAGCTATATTTGATATTACAAATTCAAAAATGATGTCTATTTTACAAAATTCAAAACATCTATGTTTCATTAATTTTTTTAATAATTAAATCCCGCTGTCGAAACAAATAGCGTGTTTTTAAGAAACAATATCTATTAAAAGATTGACACTAGGTTAAGTCCAATTTCAAAGTGAAATTAATTCCAATGACAACTATTGGATTAAATGGTTAAAATATATTCTTATTTCACTTTAAAAACAATTCAAAAGATAATCTATTCATATAAATAAATTAGATTAAATAGAGTTTTGGAATTAAAATAAAACATTTTTCACTATTTATTTAAAAAATGAACTTTATCGTAAAAATACCAAAAGTTTACCCAAAGTAAATTTTGATGTCCCAATTATAAAGAAGAATTTTATTTTTTCAAATATAACACATAAAATTGTCAAAAGTGGATTTAAAAGAGGTTCTCCATCAAAAGGCGGTTAATCGACCTTTTAAAGAATATTAGAATGTTTACGCTTAAAATTGGATTCCTTCGCATTTTTAATCCTCTAACATTTATTGTAAAAAGTAAAAATATTTGACAAAAAATATATAATAATTTTATAGTTAGTTCTGTTCATTCCCAACATTGCAAAGGATAGGCGTTAACTACCATTTAAAATAATATTATTTTATTATTAGTGTGCAATGTAAGATTCCCAAGAAGCTCGTTGTTGCGTATTGGGTACGCCATCGAGAATATAGTCCCCTTTAAAGTAATATTAAAATTTTATTCATAAATATGGATAAATGTGATAATGTTATATTCTTTATTTACGTGGGGTGTTACACATATCGATGTTATCATTAATCTTGTAGAAAATTTATTATAGTGATGATCTCACTCTAGTTTTTGTTTATTTAACCTGTATTTTAGTACATATTTATATTTACACCACTGGTAATATAGATTGAGTTTTCTAGGGATTTTTATATATTACTCAGACAATATCTATTCCTTCTTTCTATATAGAACATGTTGTATTGAATGAGTTGAATACTTGGTCAGAAGATCTAATATAGAAAGGATTTATACTATTGAGTTTGTCACCCTGGGTGGTGCTTCTTCACCTTGATCAAATATCATATGATAAATATTCAACATTGTGTTTATTACTATGATATGAATTGAGGTACATAAAATAACAAGTATCTATTCTCATGGGTTGATAATGAGTATTCCTAGTTAAAAGTGTTGAAGTGTGTCTCAAAGATTGATCAATAATATGGTAATCATTAGTAGATGGTAAAATTAATACTAAATTCATATGATAGCCTTCATGGGTAGGTATGAACATTTTGAGTATCATGTAATGAAATTTGTGGTAACCAATGCTCATGTAGTTTTTTTCATCAATGAACATGATATTTCATGAATACCATGAAATGTTCATGGTGTTATTCATGTATTATATTCTTGGTTACTATAATTATTTTTAGGATCAAGTATATAATTTTATTATAGATTTGGAAAATATTTTAATTCCATAACTGTACAAGAATATTTGTCAATATAGTTTTATGTTTTGTGAAGAAAATTTTAGGGGACCTGTGATTTTAGAACATGGTATTTTAGTTGATTCTAAATGGATTAAATCTGTTATGTAATAGGGGAAATGTGAGATATTTTTGGTATATATAGATCCTTATGAATAGTATGACATTAAAATATATTTGTTATATAATTATCAAGGATGGGATCAATAATGACCATTCTCACTTAGAAATTAGAGAAATTAATATGGGATTAAAAATATATGAGTTATTTTGTTGAAAAGAAATAAATATTTACTTAAAGAATTATGTTTACTCATTTATAAGATTTTAATTGATATGTGGTATTTTTGGAAACATCAAGTTTTGGTTTGGGTTGTGTATCAATGAATGATGATCACATGGTATCCTATGGATCCAGAAATCATTGGTGAACCAAAATATTTTTCTAAACCCAAATAATAAACTAATTTTTAATATTTAAAATCTTAATATTTGGTGGCATTATATTCTTGGAGTTAGGTTTACCATTTATTTTGACAACAAAATACTGATTTATATATTCTCAAAAAAATATTTGAATCTTCAATTAAGGCATTGGGTGGATTACTTGTAGTCTTATGATTCGACATTTATTACACTGTGATAATGGGGAATTTTATTGGTGATGCTTTGAAAATAAATCTTATGAGAAAATTAGTGAATTAATCGTTAAAATAGTTGAATATAATGGTCCTCAGTTCTTATTTTCATTAGGGATTCTAGTATAATTATTATGATGTTATTATGGAATGTGTGTGTTTTTCGTCAACTCTAATTGATATGGGTGTTTATGAGAAACAATATAATGATGAAATATACGACATTAGGGACCCTTTCAATGTTTGGGACACCATTGATGATTGTTTGTTCTCTTTAGAGGGTATAATATGTTTCCCATACTGGAATGTTGTTCATTGTTATGTGAGAAAGACTATGATGGAGGACTTCCATTGTTCCCAGTGGTTGGTGAACCTCAGTACCATGATGATGTTCTATGATATTTGATGATGATTCCAGTTTCAATATATGAGAAAAGTGATCTCTGATATTTTTTTGATTATTTTTACCTAACATTATGTTATATTTGAGCACCATAGAACTTCATGTTTTCTTTTAGCCCCATCCGGTGATGACATAGAAGTGGTATGATATTTCTATGGAAATTGAGATTGGGTTACCATGTACAACTCAATATAAAAATAAAATATGTTCAAATATCACTAGGTTGAACCAATAAGATCACATTTTACCCATTCAATATATAACCAATATTGAGGAATTGGGATATCTCTATATGAGGGAGATTGTCAGAATACATGGATTTACATCCATTGTTGTCTATAATAGAGATCCGTATGTTCCGTATCATTTTTTATTATTCCTCTTCAAGGCCCTGGGATCTGAAGTGCACCTGAACATGGAATATCATTCATATATGAATCCCATATGTAACAATCTATACATATTCTTGAGTAGATACTACATGTTTGAATTCCTTACATTGGTAGTGCTTGGGAGGACCATTTGGGACTGGTTTATTGTGTCCTCAAAAATAATTACATATCTACTATAAAACGTTTTCCTTTTGAGTCCTTCTATGGAAGGGCTTACATATATTTGATGTGGTGGTTATTTATTTCAGAATGTTCCATGGCTGGATAACGTTTGGTCGTAGAAATGTTGATATTGATTCAGTTTAATCAAATGAAAATGTTTTTAGAAGGTAGATAGTATAAAGTCAAATTTAATCCCCATAAATGACCTTTGTAGTTTTTAGTTGGTGACCATGTGTTCGTGAGAGTTTCATCCAGACTAGGTCACCAATATCATGGAAAATATAGAAATGTCATGCCTAGGATTGTTGTATTTATTGAGATTGATGGGTGATTGGGTAATATAGATCACCATTTGAAACTTCCAAATCAATTTAATAAAACCATATTGTGTTTCACGTATTGAATAATCCATAATATATATATATATACATTTTTATGTTATTAGTTTGTATGAACTTGATGTTCAATTGCATTTATTCATGCTTGAGTGTATAGTAATATTATTTTATTCTAATAAAAATGATATTAAATTTAAGACAATACAATTCTACCATGTGATATAGAATTATGTTTTTGAATTTCATGGGATATAGAAGTTTGATCCACTGGTGAGAGAGTAATGGCCATATCTATTTCATACGTAAACTTAATGATGGGGATGTATTATTTTCATGGTAAGGAGTTTGTAATATTCCATTACCATATTAGGTACTTCATAACATTTTTCCATTCTTATTTATGTTTTTAGGGACTCATAAGTATGGAGATATTTTTTGGATATGAGAACCTAATGTTCGATGATTATGTCTACTTGATTCAACAGAGTCAAGGTAAAAATATTTCAGCAAGATCTACATTATGGTGTAAGGGATGATTCATGGATAATTCTAGATATAATGTGGACCATTAATTTATAGTTTTATGGACTTCAGGTTAGAAAGGGTAATGGTGTATAATTTTGGATACACCATTATTCCATAGAGACTAGATTGTAGAGATACTACATATTTCACCTTATATTCACATTAAATCTTCATTTGGTGCATTTCAGTGCTATAGGCTATTTAGGAATATATATTACATAGTTCTTATGTTTCTTTGTAACATTAACTCATGTGAAGCATATCTCAGTGACTCTTATTATTCATTTTCCAATGGTCAATTTATTGGGGTGGTTATTGAATGGTTTGTGGAGGTTGAACCATGGTATGACTATTTTATTTCAATTTTCTTAGAAGACAAGGAGATGTTGCTTGGTCATTGTTTTTACTTACATAAATAACCCGAGACCAATTTTTTATTCCTTATTCTCATACTCAACACCCATTTAGAAATTTAGATCTTTGAGGCTTGTTAAATGTATTTAAGCACCTCCAAAATCAATTCATCTTTGATCAAATATCTCGTGGGAGGGGTTCATTCTTCTTCTGAAATTAATCCATCCTCATTTTGAATTTATAACTTTTCCTCTATTTTCACCTTTAAATGTGATAAATCTTGATGTTATTGATGTATTTCAAATGTGTTGTAATGTAATATATTTATAGTAATTTCCTCTTTATCTTATATTCATTTGACTCCCTATTGGAATTATTTTTTCGAGTGTTTGATTCTATGATCACAAATAAATGGTATGTGGTTCCATATTCATTTTCACTATAATTGAAACCTTTGACTGAATGATTTGTTTGAAAGGAGATTATAAATTATTTAAAATCCTACATATCATATGATTGAAGGATTATTTTTGAAATGGTATGGAGATTATGAAAAATTACTAATTTCAATAGAATTGAAATTAATGGTTGGATTTGAGAAAATTGATTTCTTGATTTGTAAAATGATTTTTGTGTTAAATGGATTAAATTTATGGGTGATTTAAAAGTGTATGAATTGATAAAAAGAATATAAATTTGTCTTTTAATGTAATTTTGTGTTTAAAACAAAAATTGAGAAATATTATTTTGAACTAATTGGAAATGATTGGTTTTCCCAGGATGGAATGATTTATTGATTGACTGAAACACATGTGATCCTTGGTTGTTAGTGGGTAATTTGGATATGAACTCAAAGATCATACCCCCCGACACTAGATTGATGTCTAAAAGACTTAAATAAACATATTTTTTAATGATTTTTTTCAATGATAGTAAGTTGAGACCTGATGACCTGAGTCATTAGATATGAGCACACATTGAGGTAGGATAAAAATTTGTCATGTGGGGATCCTATTTAAAAAAATTAACATAATTAAGTTAACAAGATATTGTGATATGATATAAATGATTTAATTATAACATACCAATTATTAATATAATGTCACTTTACATGGAAACGACTTTATATAAAAAAATTATAAAATGATCAACTTTCCTTTTGTTATATATTTGAAAACACTTTTTATTATAAAAGTATGTTTTCTTTAAAATTTGTAAATTTAATTCAATGCCTTGTTTTATTTAATATGAAATTATATTTTGTTTAATTTTTACAGAATTAATTATATAACAATTGATGAGACACGACTAGGTTTATCAGCTCATTCCCTACATTTTACTTCATGAATTGGTAGATTATCTTAATCCAACTACAAGAATAAGGATAACACCACATAATCTTGATCCTTAGGAGTCTGAGTGATGGTGTTTAACAAAAGTGTAGTGATCCACATGTTACATGGTTTTATCATTGAGGTCTATCTTGGAAGATGTTGTGTTTTTTTGGTGAAGTACTTCTTGGGTTTGGTTTTACGCATTTGGTTTTAGTGATGTATCCATGTTTTGTGTTGATAATAATTGTATATTTTAATTTCTACTTCTTCAAGTAATAATCATTCAGACATGATTCTTTTACGATTCTAGGTGACAATCACCAACTCATGGGGATTAGGAATTCCCTTTCAGCCATGTCAGGTGAATATTAGGTATTCATGTAATTAGGTATTGGGGGTTGTTGATTACATAAATGTATTTATGTATATTTATGTATATTTAGGTAAATTTATTTATATTTATCAATATTAAAATATATAGTGATGTTTGTATAAATTTTTTTCAATATATATATATATATATTTATTAATTTATAAATAATACGTGATTATGTATGTATAGTAATTTATATCTAAATATATAAAAAATTTTATTTTTATAAATGTTTATATATGTATTTAATTATATTAAAATATATATGTGTGTGTATATATTTATATTGATTAATTGTTTAATAGTTATATATTTTTATTTATACTTATAAATATTTTCATATGTTTATATATATATATATATCACTCTCTCTCTATTTGTTTGTAAAATTATATATATTTAGGTTTATATATATATATATGTATTTATTTATTTATGTTTATTTATTCATAATTATTTATAATTATATATATTATTTTTTATTAATTTTTTTTGAATATATTTCTATATTTATGAATAATTATATATATTATGTTGGTCTATGTATATATATACATGTATATACATTCAAATATATATATATATAAATAATTTATATATATTTATTTATATTTTCATTTAGTTATAAATACATATATAAATTTACAGAAATATATATATACGCATGTTTAATTAGATATAATTATATGCATATATATACTATGGGGGTGTATATATATATATATGTGTGTGTGTGTGTTTATATAAGTATATATTATTTATAATGGCTTGATCCATTGTTGGGTGGTACTCACCAATAGCCCACACCTGCAAGAGACAAGAGATCAAATCTAGGCTACCTGTGTGGCACGGTTGAGCACACAAGTCATTCTTGTACTTCATTGAAAATATGTATAGTTTTTGTGGGTATTATGTCATCTGTAAAATTTTGACCACGTTATTTCAGAACCTTGTTATGGTCATGAATTTATAGGTCCAATATCTACTATGGAATACCCCAATACTTCAAATACTAAAAGTATTCATCCATAGGCCTCATCAGTGAAGAACCATCATTCTGTAAATTAGTTTCTAGTATCAGTAGACATGGGTCTAGTAATAGTGGTAGGTACTATATTTGTTGCATCATTAGTAAAGAATGAATTATTTGATAATGGTGCCTCCCACTAATTCTTATTTTTCAATATTTATAATATTCATAAAATTGAAATGAATATCGTGTCATTTTTAATTGGGAAAACAACACAATATGGGGAGAGGTTAGATAGTGGGTTTTAGTGTTCTTCTTGTACCACATCAACATCTGATGGAATTTTTTACAAGGGAATTCATATACATGGAGGAAATCGGTTTGAAATTGTCATTTTGATTGATTGTATTATTGATCATCCCGATGAGGTTGACTATTATCGTTGATGTGTCTTATTTATTATGAATAAATAAATATCTTGAGTGGTTTAGGGATAGTATCATCTAAGGTCTGGTCATTCAATTCCTTCCCCCCAAGAGATTAAGAGTTTTTTATCTACTGTTGTAGTTGATTTAGGTGATTTTTCAACTCTTATTGATCATACCACAATTTTTTAAGATTTTCCTATTTATTTCCAGAAATTTCATAGACCTTATTTCAAAGATAGAGTTAGATTTTATTACTATCATTGTTCCAGGTGAATGGATGATTTTGGTACCCTTTTATCATATAGAACCAATATAGCTAAAAGAGATCAATATTTAGTTGCGTGACATGATTGTGATAGTTTTTTTCGGCATAGTGCTTCACCTTGGGTAGTCATTGTGCCGTTTTCCATGAATGAAAATGGTTCAATATTTTTTTTGTAGATAATAGAGTGTTCAAATAGGTAATGGTTAAGAAAAAATATCCATTGATTGTTGTAGATGATATATTTGATCGGATAAATGGTGGAAGTGGCCTTTAGGGATTTATCTTTAGTCATGTTATCAAAAACTCATATTTCAAGAGGATAATATACCAAAGGGAAATGTTTGGAGTACGTATGTCCATTATTAATATATTATTATTCCATTTGATCTAACTAATGATCTTTTATTTAATATGGATTTTATGTAATGAATATTCTATCAGTATCTCAACACTTTTATTTAGTTTAAATGGATGATATTTATGGATTGTTTGATATCAAAGAATAAGGACGATCCCCATTTGAGTTTACTTATAGAAATACTCACGTCTCCACATAGGAGTGGAATGAATTTGAAATGAAATTTTTGGATTTCAGAAGTGATTATATTGGGAAACGTGATTTATTATCATGAATTATTAGTTGGTCTTTAGAAGATGAGGATAGTTTTTTATTTGTAATAGCCACATATTTTCATTGAGAATCATAGGTTATTATATACAGTTATTAATGGATTTATCAAATATTTCATCACTTTGGAATTTTATTACAATGAAACTGGTGAAATCCATATGGGATTCAAATAGTCTTTCTTCTTTCAACATGATAAAATGACTACTATAATTCACCAATTTTCTGATCCTACCGGATCTTGGTAAGGGGTACTTGGTTTTTGTGGTGATTTGGGTGCATTAATAGGTTGGGTTACTATAAAATATAAACATTTAGTGACATGTGAATATTTCTATATTTGTCTCCATGATATTAATTACCCCACTCATGATTTAGATCTGGTAAAGATTATGTATGCACTTATGTATTGGAAAAACTATATTTTGGGGGAGTGGTTCACAATCATTTCTAGCAATACAAGTTTGAACTATAGCATTCATCATAATTAATTGAATGTCATACAAAGGTAGTGTGTGTAATACTATTTGACATTTGAATTCCCCATATCCTATACCCCATGGAATGAGAATGTAACTACATATTCTCTCAAAATTATATTACCATCATTTCCAATTCTAGAATATAAGGAAGAGTGAAATATTTTGGGGATATCCACTTAGTTTCACATGTATTCCCAAGAGGAAGTTTCATGTATTTGTATGGCCATTATTATAATATCATCATCTCCCCAGTAGTCTTTTCTATAGATTCAGTAATAGGATGATGATTTCAATATAATTTGGTAAACTTATATATATGGTACACTCTTTATCTTTGGTCACTCTATTTTTAATTTTTTATTTGATTAAATGATTATTTTATAATCACAACATTTATGAGGAGAATTGTTTTGTTTCACTATCATATTTCTTCATGGGATGTTCATTTGGGAACAATTATGATTTGTTATTACATGAGACGGAGATTATGGTTGCTGGGTATGAAACATGACATCATAGAAAACGTGTCCTATTTTTATACCTTCCAACAGATAAAGGAATAGAATATTAATCCTTATGTTTGCCTTTATCCTTCTCTTCATAAAGGATTATAAATGGGTATAGGTTTCCATGTATTTTTTTATTACTATGGACACTCTGAGGGTGGAATGATATATGGGTGGTGATTAATCAGTTGGAAGAGTATACTCTATTCATTTAGATCAAGGACACCATAAACAACGATGACATCGATAAGGAGTGTGTGGAAGAGGATGTGAGGTTACATGGGGTTACCTCTGCCATTGTATCAGAAAACAATCATACAATAATATCACAATTACAAAAGAATCTCTAAAAGGTGATGGAGACTCAGGTTGGGATGAGTATAGCATATCATCCACACACATATGGATATATAGAGCATGGTATTCAAATCCCAAATGATATGATATAAGCATGAATCACTGGATAGACATCTAAAACTAGTTGAGTATTCCTATATTAAAAGTTATATTTCATTGATTATAATGGATCCTTTTGAGAGTTCCTATGGTTTCTCATGTTGATAAACTATTTGTTTCGTAGTGGTGGGAGTGGTATCTCCTGTGGGACCAAGTATGATTTATGAGACATCGATGAGGATTCAAGATATATGTTAGTAGGTTATTCTTAGGGCACATTTTTTTCAGGTGTAATTTTTAATAGGGTATTTACATTACGTGAATGGTTAACACACCATGTATTGATCAAGGATATTGATTATTAAAGCTTTTCACAATGGATTTTATTTCTTCTTAGCTAAAACCTATCCACTCTCAATCAAGGATCTCTCGAATGTGATTTTTGGGACATCCTATATTTTTTAATTACATTTTCTTGAGAATGATCATTCGGGTTATTGCACTAGATCACTATGAGTAAATGATCTATCTTTTTATTTATTAAAATTTTTAACATTTTAATTAGTGCACTATGTTTTCAGATCCATTAATCTTATGGTGCATTTCATTCTAGATAAATTTTTTGATCATCATCGAGGTGTCGATCCATTGTTGGTTTTAGTGGGGTGAGTGCATGTACTTTGAGTTTTCTCCTGATCTAAACATTCTTCAATCTTCTTTTTTTATGGGATTTGATTCTAATACATGGAAATAAATGTAATGACATCTGTTGTTGAACACTTGTTCCTTTTAGTTTGAATGATCCCGCTATGGGCATGTGTGATGCATATATGATGTAGTAGGTTTCATCTATAGCCTATGTTGGATGATGTGAACTGGTATAGCATTACAAAATTTATTATAAATGAATTGTAATTATTAATCAATGTTTTTGGAAATATATTTTCAAAAAAATATTGGTTTCCTAATTTTTGGTAATGTAAAAGGTATTTTTGAAGAATTGAGAAATTAATTTTTAGAAATTGTATTCAAAGAGTGGTTTTGATTAATATTTTTTGTAAAATAGGGCCAATATAAATACTTGGGGACATATGTGTAGTGTATAAAAATAGGACTTATATTTTTATACTACTGGTGGGTTCTCTCATGGGGTTTTACTATGCTCCCTAGGCCTGTTGGTATATTTAATTGATATACAAATTTGTGGGTTCAATTTTTGTGGTGTTCCTATACTCTCTATATTTAATGCATATATCTAGATACTTGTTATGAAATATTTTCTAAGTTAATATATGAGTAGAATAGATATAATTTATGTAGTGATACTTGGTGTGATGTTACATGTTTTCTGGAATGTGATATTTTAGATTTTACTACCATGGATATGATATGATATGCGATACATGTTTAATTTTACTTGAATTCTTTGAGAAATGAGATATGATTTGAAACCGGTTTACCTTGGAAATGTGGAAAAAGGAAAATTAATATTTCACCATTTCTTATATAATAATTTTTTTACTTTTTATCATTATTTATTTTCTTTAAATATGTGAATGTTGCGATTTTTGTAAAATAACTTGATAAGGAACACTTAGGTGGGGTTTTGCTGAGATTTTTTAGCTCATAATGTGTTAAACATTTTTGAAGTGAATATACTTTTGTATGTATTTCAATAAAAATAATCAAAAGGAACCATAATAAGGTTGAGATGTTTCTGTCAGCATAGGTTTTTATATTTATTGGTGATATGGTGAGAGTTTCCCAAACTATTACATGGACTAACTGTTCTTGTTTATGATTTCCATTTATGTTGGACTTGGCTCTTAGATATTGTGTTCCTGTTTGTTAGTTGTATCACTTTTTCTACTTTCTTTTTTCTATGACATATATTTCTTTTCCTATATTATGATGCTCCTCCAATTCATTTAAATATATTTTATATTTTTACTCTATGTTGGGTGAAATACTTCACTATTTTTTCGATTGTTCCAGGGTGATATTCGCAATCCCATGGGACTCAGTAATGCACTTAAGGTATATGGCAGTTTAGGTCAAGTACCAGGTAAAAAATGTATCGAGGTTGGTTTTGTGACATTATTGTATTCCCACTTCTTGTTTGAATGAAACTATAAGTAATACCATAAAAATTAATTCATGTATCATTCTTCATTATATTTTATAATGTTTTATCTCTCTTCCAATATCTTGTAAATTGAGCTTTATACGCCATTTATTTTTCTTGTATTTGATAATCCACCCTTATTTATATTATAAAAATAATTTCAAAAAAATAATAGACATGAAACAATGACCACTTTTCATTTTTTGAATTTCTCCCTTTATAATTTTTTTAAGTATTTTTTTTACATTGAACTATCTATTGTTTTTTTCATCTATGATTAATTACATAAATATAGTAAGACCCAACAATGGAGTTCTCTCTTAATGATGTAACCTTTTAACCTTCAGTATAATCCTAGGATACTAGTGTGGTCATGGACTCACCCGAGACATGGTGTCAACATTTGAGTATAACTTAGTTATTTAGTTTATTCGCGGTACTTTTTAATTTAGTGATAACCCACATAGATTCTTTATTATTGTTTATTTCCTAGTGTCATACTAGTTATGTCTATAATCACCCCTTTATGGGTTGTAACCACACATGTTAATTATTATAAATAAAAAAAGAATTTTTATAGAGATCATGGAGGACCAAGAGTTTATGGATCGTAGTTAATCTAGAATAATTGTGGATAGTTATAATATATTCTATCATAATATTAGTTCACTGTTGTTAATATGTTGGACTCATTTAATGTTATTTCCTTTAATTTTTTTCATTTTCAATTTTTCAATCGCCATGTAGTAATCTGATGTGATATAAATATAATGAATGAATTTAAATTATCAATTTTTTTACCTTTTCCACATTATTCATGTGTATGTATTGGTGTGAATGTGTATATGTACTTTAGGGTATGTTCTCCGTTATATGTTTCATTCCAACTTATCCCTAGTCGTCATTCCCTCACCTATTGATGGAAATAATGTGCTATCAATATCAGCTTATCATAAGATTCGAGATCCCAAAAGGATTGGATCATGAGAGAGTGTTATTAATAAATGTTAATCATATGAATGTGTTTTGGAGATATTTTTGCTACGATTCTTGTATCAGGAACTAGGGAAATAATAAAAAGTATCTTGAGTTTGGTTCTCATGCAAGGAATCCTCGTGGGGGTGTAGCCGAAAATATATCCATCCTCTAGGTTTTTGATAACCTTATTTTTGACATGAAATATATAATAAATGGTTATATGGAAATCATTGGCTCATGTATCATATAATTTTCTTTTATTATTTATAAGTCATGCTTGATTGAGCTCCCCTAATATTTCCTTTTTTAATCTATTTTGTGTTGACTAATTATTGATGCATCCAAAATTATAGGAAGCTAGGATTCCATAGAATGAACATGATTATGATTCATGTGGAAATGAGGATTCAGTCTATGTATCTATGAAGGATGAATTTTCTCTAGGTGGATAGTGAGTGGTACCTCCAACCATCAATAAGTATACTGATCCACTTCCACTATCCTTTGTGGATAGTAACCATTAGGTTTTCATGTGGTTAGTATCAGTAGTACTAGATGTTTAAAATACTTTTATTAGATTAGTTTTTGAGTTTTGGAGATTGATACCACTTGAGTTTCATAGTGTTTCATACCACCCCACCTTAGGTGGTTGCGTACTATCTCGAGTCAAAGGTTTTAATTTTCTTCCATGTTTGGACCGCCCTTGATGGTTGTCCTATTAGGAAAACTTCTAAAATAAAAAAATTGGGAATTGGTTGAGACTTTTTCTTTTAAAGTTTTCTATGGATTATATAATTCATGGTATAATAACTCTTACACCACATAGGTTCTTAATCACGTTACATGATTTAATACCATTTATGAGAGTATGTATTTCCTATAGCGCATAGTTTCAAATTTTAGTGATGGGTTCCTTTTATTTGTATGGTTTAAGATATTTTTAAGTGATAAGGTGTTATAGTGGGCCTTGGTGATGGGTAATATTTATGAATGTGTAATGATAGTTTCAAGAAGTACTTTCTTATGAGACGAAGGCTCCAAGAGTGTTTTGAGGAATGAACTATTTATTCTTTTCTCAAGATATAATTTTATTAAATAGTCCAATTCCACTTTTTCCACTATAGGGAATAGTTTTAAACTATCCATGAATTTATTCACTCTTACCTGTTAATTTTGTGGTGTATCTTATTTGGTGGGATGAAATTTCCCATATTTATTGAAAATGAATTACTTAAAAATATAGATGAGACCATATAGAGAAGGGTATTTCAAATTTTGTATTAGTTTACTAGTGTGTCTATTATAGTAGATGATGATATGTTCTTTTTGTTTTGTATAGATGTAAAGAGATGTGATGGATATTACCTAATGATATTTTATGATCACCCCTAAAATGATATATTTATTTCCTTATTGACTAGTACATATGGATTACCCAATATCTTCTCTATCTTATCAGATTAACTCATAGATCATTGAGTGATGATGGCATGGTGAGATAATCTATAGAATAGGGTATTGTTTGTGGAAAATGTCTTTCCACATGAATCTCTAGTGTTCTTCTCCATGTTGGAATATGTGAGATTTAGGATATTCATGGGTAAATTTATTCTAAACATGGTGGATATTAACTGTACTATCCACCCCATATATTTGATGAATTCTTTATCAAATTGATAGGGGAAGTGGATAGTGGATTTTTAACTCTCAAGGGTTATCAAAATATATTTGTTTGAGAGGAGGAAATATTGATTTTATAATTAACTAGCCAATATAGTTACATTTAGATCCTGGTGATGGATTTCAATATGATGGATTCCTCAGTAGTGTTCCATGGGACTCATGTGCTAGGTCTTAATAATTTTTAGAATATACCATGTTAGTATAAATCAATGAAATACTAGTTTACATGAAATTAGAGGTAGATTCTTTGAGACACTTACTGATGTCTCTAATAATTTTCTAAGTGGTAATTTTTTATAGAAAGCACCTAATGTATCGGTTATGGATTTAGTATGTCCACTTATTGTGTTATATTATCTCAGAATTGGGATTAAATTTGCACCATGAAACGACTGATTTAGTGATATCTGTAGAGAATCCATTGATCATGGTCACGATAGTATATTCTCAGACGAGGGATTTCCATTCACTATTTTTGGGTAAGGTGACTAGGTACTTGACCTCTTTGTAGTTGACACTTATGGATCTGTATGTTACCACATACATCAGGATGAAGGTTATCTTCCATCTATGTAATTATTTTTTCATATGGTCAGAACATGGGGATATATACTATGAAATCATACGTCACTGGATATCCACATGGCATAATCTTGATGA
This sequence comes from Viscum album, assembly GCA_963277665.1. Lineage (NCBI taxonomy): Eukaryota > Viridiplantae > Streptophyta > Magnoliopsida > Santalales > Viscaceae > Viscum > Viscum album. The sequence continues at coordinate 1,388,469,018 of OY728157.1, forward strand.
ATAATTTGAATATGGTGTATAAGGCATCCCTTTGAAAGTATGTATAATTACAATAGTAACGATTTTAGAGGATTTTTAGATGAGGTTTCATGATTTCTATGATAGTACATCCTAGAGCGGTGATGATATACTAAGATCCTTTTTATTAATCATTTGTGGGAAAATTTTGTAGTAGTTTTTTTGGAGTTTATCTCTCGATGCCTCGCCTGCTAGGAGGTGATAGATAAGGATATGGGATGGGACTAGAAGTGGTATATTGTACTGTTATTTTCATGATGGGACTTACAAGATATTTTATAGTCCATGATGCTATCATAGGGATTGTAGACATAACCACTATGTCATCCCACTTCCTATCAACCTAAGAGAAGAGCTTATTTGTTAGTATCAGACAGTTGTTCATGCAAGATGTAGTCCACATTCAAAGATTTTCTTCAATTAAAATTTTCTACTATGATTCATGTTTTAAATCATTAATATATTAAAGATTATGGGATTGGTTGGGACATAATTGTTGTTCTGAATCGTTTTCAACCCCCTAATTAAAATCTAATGAATGTTGTCCATTCCTGTTATGGGAGACATGCTTTAGTATTTCATGTTAGTTTTGGTCGTAAATGGTAGGATTATATACACAAGGTTGAGTTCAAATATAATAATAGGGAGCATTATAATATCACTACATCACTATTTGAGGTTTTTTATAACAATAATATTTGGTCACTAATATATTGGTTGGAGCCAATGAAACATTGTATATGAGATAGTATTTGGTGTGAGTGATGGTAGTGAAGGTGTAGCACGCCTAAGAGAGGATAAGGGTTTAAAAATGATCTTAGGATTCCAATACAAGTCGTTTGTGCGGTCCATGGGAGTTTGATGATGGAGAAAACATACTCCATAGGATCTCACCTCTATTATGTTTTTGGATTTTTCCCAAAGGTCATAGACTAACTCTTATGTTACTTTCCTCTACTTTTTATTCCTACACAAGGTTAGTGAGGTGGTGTATTACAAATCCCTACCACTATAGTTATATAGATTACATGATGTTATCTGAGAAACATAGTTGACTATATATATGTGTCTGAACCACTGACCATTATCGATTGGGGTGAGATCAACATTGGGGGTGGATTTACCCTTTAGAGTTTCCTGGTGATGTTTGAGAAACACCAAGAGATGACCCTTTGTGGAAAAAATTTCCCAGGGTTGAATGTTTGTTGGTAGAATGGGAACATACAAAAGATCATATGGGAGTGGGTATAATAGATGTGATATTAGTATTTTCACCTTTTTAATTAGTTTTTCATTTTTTTTATGAAACCCCATAATGGTGAAAAGAATGTAACTACTCTAAATATTTTGCAATACACATTTGAATATTTCAAAAAATATACTTGGAGTAAGGTATAGAGATGGATTTGGATTATAGAAAATGTGATGATTCAAAATTGATAAAATCAATATATCAACTAAAATATGTCACATGTGTGATGTTTTAAATAAAAATCGTGATAACTCACCAATGGTGTTTCATATAGGAGAAACTAGATCTCAACCATATTTGGAGTGTGCATTGTACCCTAGGAATGGTATAAGTAATGTATATATTTAACACTTTATTATACTTCTTTAATGGGAGGTTTTGATTAATTAAAAATAATAATTAATTAGAATTCCATTTAATTTCTAAACCCTCCTAGGACAACATTCATAAACTCCACCATTTTTTAAATCTCAAAGGTTATCATCGTAATAATAGATTATTGAGAGGGTAGAGATATCATATTTGGAAAATAAATTGGTGGAAGATCATGGGATCATGGATCAAGGCACAAGGAATCATTTGTCTCACCACCATCAATATGATTATTAGATCACACTAATAACAATGAGGTAGAAATGATCTTCATGACTGATCATTCCAATGTGAGGTAGGACATTTGATTTTGTAGTATAATACCCATTTATGATTTGAGATTAATGTTGACTAATTAATTCATATTAATTCATGGAATTTTCATTATTGGTATATCAAAATTAATTTTCTCTTTCTATATCTATGAATTTGTCATTTGTTATCCAATTATTTTTCTTGTTTGATAATCCACAATATTGTTTGGATAATGATGATGATGGATAAAAAACACTTTCCTTGGAAAAAGTTCACACTTTTTAGTGTGATTGTCCCCTATTTTATTTTGTTTTTTCATTAATGTATTTCTGGTTAGCTGATGATTTTAACATACTAGGTAGGACGAATAGTTTGGTATTCATTCTTTGAAAAAAAAGGATCACTATCACCGATTTGGTTTTGGATTATTGAGATGTGATGGAGGGGTGGTGTCAATGAAGTGATTGTAATATAGGTTATTGTAATAATGAATTTTTGATATCATTTTATCCGGTTTCTCAAGATGCTTAATGAATATATTTCAAACTTAAGGGTGGCCAAAATTCACCGACCATTGAAAATGTGATCTTATGATGACATGACTGGTGCGGTTTCTTGGATTATGACCTTTTGGAGATTCAACATGGTGATGATGTTCAATATTTCCAAGGGAGAACACGATAGATTTGACTTCCAAAAATCCATTGGAATATTTCAACTTCGCTTTGGGAGGTATGAATGTGATTGTATATGAAAATAAATGAAACAATGGAGTGAGTTATATGAATTAATGATTATACCATTATGATGAAATTACACTATATATGGAATGTAAAATTGAATAACACACTCCATGTGGAATATATGTGTATAATTTATGGTTACGTGTTTAGTTCAAGAAGAAAATACATGTGGTATCACACATGACATGTCATGCATAACCATATTTTAATGCTTATATACGGTTTACATGCCCATGATGCCTTGTGCCTCACACCCCATGTGGGATGGGGAGCACTCAATGTACTTCAAAATAAGAATATTATGTGGAATAAAAAACATGTTTAGTAAATTTCAATCTTATAAAAACCATTTCTAATGATGAATAAAAAACATGTACTTTAAAATGATCTTAGGATTCAGAGTACAGAACACACTAAGATCCATTCCAACCTATACATGTCATTTATTGTACAAACATGTTATTATTTAGGATGATGACATATCATATCAGAGGATAAGACATGGGATTATATAATCACAATGAGACATTCATAATAACAATGGAAAACACTATAATATTCATTACAAGGTTGGATGGAGACCTCATTCTCGCAAAAAAACTACATTGATAAGAGCATCATTGAGATCCCTAAAACTGTAGTATTGATGATGTGTTCCCTTAGTCCATCCCTAATAGGGTACATTGAGGTATCTCATCCTAATAATAGGATGAGAGATCCCATCTATGGTTTAGTACTATAAAATGTTAGTTTTTTCCCATTGTTTCATGGGGTGAGACCCTATATCATTCATCCCTAGGTTAGGTCAGGTATAACATATATATTAACTAGGCTGTGTGATACTTTTTCTAATGTGTTAATCCATACATGTTTAGTTATACCACATAGGCCCTAGTCTATACCCCTTTCTATGTATCGAAATCTGTTATATTGTGTAAATTTTTCGTATTATTTAGAGAGAATCTTAGATTAGGCTTCATAGTTTAATTGGTGCATCTTTATGAAAATACATGATGATTATATCCTCTAAAATGACTTTCATTAGTATAGTAAGACCAGATGGATGATTTTCCTCAAAAAGATGTAACCTTTTAACCTATGGAATAATACATGGAAAAAATTGAGTAAGTGAAAACACCCTGAATATTTTCTTCTCCTTAGATAAAATCTTGATTATCTTATTTATTCCAATGGATTTGTTATTTAAACAGTCTTAATCTTATATTCTTTGATTTATTGATTTCAAGGTGTCATTTTGGGTATTTTTCTAATCACCCCTATTTTTTAAATGCACAATAATTTCATGTATTATTTAGAATAAATTCATTTCAATTATGTACTATGAGGAAAATTAGTACTTGGTGCTTATATGAATTAGAGAGACTTTGGATGGTTCCATGAGTTTTCAACTTCATACAAGTCCATGTTTGTTAGTAGGTCGATCAGTTGTAAAGATTTGGTAAAATTTTATTTGTCCTATTTAACTTTTGTTTCACCCTTTTTTACAATATGATCTCTATTAGATTCTAGGCATTCATTAACATTAAATGTTTTGAATATTTCCCACATTATACGCTTTTTTAGATACTTGTGATTGTTTAAATATAAATTAGGATAAGGATAATCATGTGTGCTTCATGAACTAATATAACTATTAATGAGACCCTATAATATTAAATACATGATAGGGGTGTCAATATCATCTTATCACCCTTCAGGAAGTCCCGTGTTAGTCAGGGTCATGACATGAAAATCTATCTTATATAAATGATGAAAATGATAGTTAGCATTTGGATCTCATAATGATGATATAGGTAGAACATAAATAACTCATGAATGTGGTGGTTTTATGTCCCTCTATACCTTTATTAATGACTTTAGTCTATTTGGATATGATTTTTTGTGAGACATAAATCTGAATGTTGTAAAATATATAAGGGTTATAAGAATAATGAACATAGTCAACTAAACATATTAAAAAGATCCACTGATCATATCAAAGTGGTGAATACTTGGTCAAATAATTCATTTATTATTTGAGGGGTTGTGGAATTTCATAATAAATAAATCATCTTTGATCATAAAAATTGAATACTAAATCTTATAGGAGTGATCATGTATTATTATCCATGATTTGACCAATGTTTTTCCAATGAGACCTTTTTATTATATATATGGGTCATTCTATATATATATATATTTTAATTTCTACTAAACTCGGTTCTGTATTATGTAATTATTAAGACATCATATGATATATTGTTTGGTAAATGTCACATAATATTATTTATAAATATTTGGGTAATTGAATAACTAATAGGGTGTTTTTATTTATGCACTCTAGTCACCAAATCTAAAAAATTCATATTTTTTGGTTATCCTAATGATACCATGTGTAATTTTTTATTTAATACTATTAAAAATGGATTTATTATGTATATATTTCACACTTTTATTGATAATAAATAAAAACAATTATTCCATGGTTGAATATTATACCATAGAGAAATTGAAACCCAAAAAATAAGGTGTTTTTGAGGTGGAGGATGAGCTAGACCTTTCTATTAATGCTGACACTAAATTTAATTTTTTTTACTTATTTGTTAACCCATGTGAGTTGTGGTATATTATTTTTGTAATCCTACTAATTTTTTTCTATTTGTCCAATGTGGTGACTTTCATTAGTAGGAACACAGATGTCCAAGAGTTATTGGTATGAATGATGAAATTATATTTGTTCATGAAAAAAATAGAAATTGTCCCTAGTGTTATTTCTAATAGTGTACCAAAATTATTTTTGTATGATGAAACTTATCAAGTAACCAATCAACCATGAATTTATTATTTCATTCATTTAGAGATTATGAAATGTGGTTTTATCATAGAACATTGAAGTAAATTAATGTTCATATAAGATGATTCTACAACTTACTCTGAGGACAAAGATATTTAATATTATGAGAAATGGTTAACATCCATGAATCATATATAAACTCCATATATTGTACCCATGTTTGTAATTTGGTATATAGACTTTAAGGAGAAGCTATTGGGTAAATTTTATTTTTTTTAATGAAAACATCCAATGATGGAAATTTTATATATTTAAATAAATAATATTTTAAAATTTTAAAATAAAATTAATGGATTTTACAATTTAAAATCCATTTCACATATTGAGATGGTTATTCTAATCCCTATCTTTTCTCCACAACAACTAAATATAATTATGAGACATGTCAAAATGGATGATTAAAATGCTTTATGTAATATTTTATTTAGACATATATGTGTATATTATATAGTAATAATGCTTTTATGTCCCAAATGATACTTAGATGGTATCCAAACCACGAATATCCATTTATTGGTTGAAGAAAAACTCATAGAGATTTATATTTTCAAGAATAAATCATAGTGTTTCATTAGATAAAAAATTAAAATAATCCATGTGTATACAATAATAGTATTTGGTGTTTTTAGTATTTTTTTACTTATATTTTAATGACATTATTCTTGTCTTGAACAATATCCCAAATCTTCACTTTGTGAACATATGGATGAGTAAGTTCATCTTTATGGAAGACATAGATGATGTATTTCACATACTAGGTGTGATGATTTATATATATAATCTAAATGGCTATTTATAAATAGTTAACAAAAACATAAATATGAATATTTTTAATGAGGATCAGCATGGAGAGCCCCAAAAGGATTATTCTCTAGTATTTAGCTAGAAAACTATTCGAATGTATAGGGATCATTATGAGGAGTTATAAATAGTTGATACAATTATCTACGAATCATTGAAAGGATGAATCATATATGAAATTTTTTATTTATGTGGTATAATATATGGTCTATTTATAAGAAATACATACAAATATAGCCCTAGTGAGTGTCATTTAATTTCAATGATGTTCATTCATAAGTACATGAGAAAATATTATAATTTATTCCTGGTAATTTTAAGAGACCATGTTCTCTAGGTGAATTATTACATAGTTTAATGATTCCAACATGGTTAAGATGATATGAATCCTAATTAAATAATTTATCTAAGACTAAATACAGGAACTATCAATTGAAAAATTTCTAAAAAACCATCCATAAAATAATCGAAAATATATAAAGAGTACATCATAAAATTAGATTTCAAAAAGGACGATTTCTTGATAACAATGTTCATATATAACATAGGGTGATTTATTGCATCATGTAAGTAATAAATCATTACTATGAAAATAATAATGATATTTCAAATTCTAAATAACCAGAGTCTCACCAAATTACATAACACATCCTTAAAAAATACCATCTAATACAAGAGATCATTATGACGGGAGATGTTACAATCTTTTGGAAGAAAATAAATTAAAATATATCAGATATATTTAAAAAAACTATTATCACTATAGAATCATGAGTTTTATGTAGATACTTATAGTTTGTGATAATTATTAGAATTATATAGTAGGTGAAACATATATCATATTTTGGGAAAAAAATGCCCATTTATTATTCATTAATGTGCACTATATTTTAATTTATGTGACTAACGTATTTATGATATCTACTCAATGTATGGATTTATATTGTCCCCAATTCAATATCATCAAGTATTTTTTTTCAAATTTTTATTATAGTTATATTTTAATGTGATTATCAAACTCTTGAGATTATAAGTGGATACTAATTTTTTTGATTGACCCTTGATGTATTTCACAATGAATTTCATATGGTCATAAATATTAATATGTGATTATAACTGTTATAAATAACTATTACATATAGTTTTCTAGAAATATTTAATGATAACCTTAATGATTTTATACCAACAATACTTATTTCTTTTATACTTATCTCATCAGGTGTGGTTTGGTATATTTCTGATCAGGTTTTCAAGAGGAGATTGACAATGATATGATTGACCAAATCATTAAATTTGAAAAAAAATATAGAGAATGATTGAATTATATCGAGGAAATGAATTTCCATGATTTATTGAGTCACCAAATATTTTAATAATTATATGGATGAGGGGTATCTGATGTGGTCACCCACTATGGGAATAAAATGTGATATATTAATAGATCATGTCAGTATTTTTCTAGAGTCATGAAATTAACATATTTCATATATTATATTGAAATAGTTCCTTTCTAGTAGTTACTCAATATCTTGTGTAATGGGATTTTTATAGGTATATGTATGATGTATAAAATAAATAATTGGATGGACATGCATTTATAGATATGTGAGTATGTTTGATCGAGATCACAAAAACCCCTAAATAGCTTGAGTAATACTAATTATTTACTAGATGCTTCTCTTTTCCTACTTAAATGAAATTGGGATATCATATTTGTTATCAAAATGACTAAGGATAAAAAGGCCTAAAATTTATCACATTGTTAAAGGAATAATTTAGAGAAAAATTTTTGTTACTAAATGAAGAGAGTTTGACAAAACTATATCCAAGTATAGTTTTTGATATACCCATAGAGATTTGTAATATTCTATAAAATATACATATTTGTTTTACCACATGTGATAGAATATTGGATGTGAAAAAAAATTATTGAATGTGGTGGATAGGGATTATTGATGTGTTTCATCAAACACAGTAATATATATATTTCATTGATCTTAAATTAGTACCAATGTTTTCAGGTTTATGTATGATGAAACCTGACACTTTGTATCACCCAATGAAATATAGTATTATCACATTGAACTACCTTCAAAGTTCTCCAATGTATGTCAATTATGATCGAAATTTATTAGTAAAAATTTTTTATTTTAGATTCACAAGTGTATTTAAATTAATAATATATCATTTTTTAATGTATATGTTCCATGACATTGGTCACAATGTGATCAATATGGTTGATAGTGTTTATTTATCACAGAGATTCAAATATGCATCTATAATGGAATGTTATAACTATTTTTGTGTGATACTAGTTTCGTGAATGACTACCAGATTAATCTTTATCATAACATTTTTCATCAAAAATTGTGAAGGGTCTACCACCCATACCATTGTACGGGAATCCTTGTTTTATGATTTTGGAAAACATGATTGGGTAATCATTTATATGTAAGAAGAATTAGCCTATTACTATTTTTATCTTCATAAATAACTCATATAGAAGTAAAATATGAACTGCTAAATGGTATAGGTATTCAATTTCTTATTAAAACCCTGCAAATTGACTTTATCAAGGATAGATCAGGTATACATGGGTTTGCTTCCACTACAAAATTCATTTGATGAAAACCCAAACCATTACAAATATTCAATTGAAATTGTTATTGAATCAATAAGAATAGTGATGTGATATAAAATTAATAATTTTAGAGTGTAAAACAATTATTATAATTCCATAAAAAATACTTCTCAAATCATATAACATAAAAGAAAAATATGTATAGGTTTTTTAACTAATTTACTTAAAAATATATTTATATAATAAAATTTATATATTATAACTATATAATTTAGTAAAATATTGTTATTAATTGATATTTTACAAAGGATTTTAAATCATATAATAATTAATATATAATACAATTCATAAATGTAATCACTCATTTGGAAATACATAAAATATAATCAACATAAAATTTACTTTACTATTTATTATATAATTTTTTTAATGTTAATTTTTTAAAATTAATGATACACGTTTTATTAATGCGGTTTTTCTTAATCATTTTATTTTTAAAATATTTGGTTAAGCATTTGGAATGTTAAAAAAATTATTTTTGGTGCCCAGTAAAAACAATTTATTAAATTTACTTTATGTTATATAATATAATCCTAATATAAACATGGATTAAAAATTCGTAAAACCATTATAAAAACATCAGTTATTTTTAGGATTAAAATGATACATTTCAAAAAATATAATTTATATTAATCACCTATATTTGATCATTTAAAAAAATGATATAGTTTACTCTAATAATAAGATTATTATTTTATTCATCACATTATAAAATGAATTAGAAAAATTAAGTGTGTTAATATTTCAACAAAACATCTGTTTGTAGTGATATATTAAAAAAGAGGAACCCACACTATTCTTTGTTTTTATCCAACTTAATTAGACAATGCATACATTGTTTTAAAATCACATTGTTTATATAATAACCACTCCACCTATTTTCCCATTTTGAAAACTATTCATTCTTACAAATATCTTTTAATATCCATCTATAAACACATGTATACACATATTTATGTGCATGGTGTAAAAAAGTTAGTAAGTATGTATTTAGGTTCGATCCAAAGAAGTGACACATGGTGTGTGTTTTGGGACTCAAAATCTATAAATTAGTTTTAATTATCCTCTTACCCAATGTACATTATTAGATATCTATTTAACATAAATTCAAAATAAAAGCTTCAATATACATTATGTTTTATAAAAATTTAATATTTGTTACTTTAAATTTCGTTTTATTAAATTATCTTAAAAATACTATTCCACATGTAGTCATTTTTCACTACCTACATGAATGATGATGTTTTATTTTTATTTTCTTCCATTGATGTAAATTTTTAAAAAATTGATATCATGATTTAATATAACATAATAATAGAATAAAATAGTTTGTTTATTTCTATAATGATTAAATATACATGGTAATAATGAAATTAAATGTATATAATTATAATCATTATTAACCAAAAAAATGATTACTGAGGATAATTACTATAATTTTTATATATATTCAAATATTTATAACTATTAAAATTCAATTCTAATATCAGAAATATAGAATGAAACGTATAAAATTTTTGGAGAAATTTGAAAGTGGTCTTCAATCATTACTTGTACATCACGTCAGTTTTGGAACTTTGAACAAAACAAATATCAAAATGGTCAATGTAAAAAATATTAAGTTAATAAATAAATAAATTATAATAAACAGATTATAAAGGGTAAAATATTTATAAATAATTTTATAAATAATTTAATTATTAAATTTAAGGTCACTATTCTGATGTTCAGTGGAGATTATGGTGTAACAAGGGAGTTTAGGTAAGGGTTCCTTCAAACTAGTTATCATTCATCGTGATATATTATATATAACCATCTCCCTATATCACCCCCATTTATTCTTTTTTATGATGATTTCTTTATATTATTTGTGATTTGTACTTCATCCTTTTAATGAGGATGTTTATTCCATTATGTTTATATTATTATTGTTTCCTTAATTCAATCTCAAAAAATCTTGTATGGGAAACATTTCTAGTTTCATCCTCCTATAAAAAATTATTATTATGTATATCCATAAGATTTAGTAAATCCTTACTGGTCATTTTTTATTCAATTTGAAACATTTATTATCTCATATAAAATCTTAACAGTGTTTATGGTATCAACATGAAACAACATTACAGTAATAATTTAAACACCAATACATATCCTAGTATATCATAATATGTTAATTTTATGTTTATGATGGATGTATATTAATTTTATAGGTGGAAAAAATATCCATGAGTTATAATGATGGGACAGGTTGTCTAGTAATTATGTATTCCCTCGATCAATTGGATGATGATTTTCTCTTTAGGTATTGTGTTTGATGCACCCACAATATCTCATATATATATATATATATATATATATTATTTTAGGTCATCTTGGTAGTTATATATGAATTATGAATTTATTTATATTTATTCCACATTATCATGTGCACCATCCCACCATAAAATCCACTAACTGGTTCCCATAGACGGTGGTAAAATGACCTCATCCACGCATCCTCGTATGCTAGAGCCAAGAAACTAGTAATGAGGGAATGAGGTGTCTTTTGGGAGGCTATTTCCTCATTATTCTAAGTATACCAAAAAGTTATATAGTAATTGTAAATTATTTAATATATAATAAACACTAAATAGTGGATAAATAATACATCGTTAAATATAAATAAACAGGTAGAAGTTGAATAATAAATATAAAAAAAATGACGATTATGATTTCATGTTGCAATTAAAAAATTGGGTACATAGGATAAAAGGGATATTGAATAAACCACATGCTATGAAAAAAAATAGGACAAAATATTGAACTACAATAAACATAAGCATAGGGTCAATCATGTGCTCCCATTCTCTATCCATGCACTAAGGATCAAACAACAGAATCCAGATGCTTCTATTTGTCTAAACATTCAATCTTGAAATATACTTGGGATACAATGGAAGACTAATTTTTGTGTGTGATATACTCAATAGTTTACTACAGAAAATTTTTAGAAATATCCAATATGTACATATAAAATTACAAGTGTTCCAATAATAATAAAATAATCATATTAATAGATAAAAAATAAATCAGTTCTGACATGATTTCTTAGGGATACTCGACTGATAGTACCTACTTTAGCCTAATCTGGATTTCATTAAATAAAAGGAAACTAATATACATATCTAATATGGGTTCATATGAGTTCTCAACCATACATGAAAGAAAAAATAATTGGGCCAGTAATAAAGATTGTATCAAGAATATACCAAAACCCAACATGTTATTTGGCATGGTGGATGTGTCCATTACATTATTGGGTTTGGAAAAAATGATTCATATAAAAGGTATGTCAATAATATAATATAGAGGGATCCTGAGCCCATCAAATGAAACACATAAAGTGGAACTCAGGTATCCAAATAGGAACACTACAAATACCCAAGACCAAAACAGTCCGTTGAAGGTGATCTATAAAGGCCTCCCATGTATCACTGCAAATATAGAATAAATCATGCCCCTATGATCCATTCCAAACTGTACCACATAGGGTACCAAGTATCACTCATCAATGGTATAAACATATAACCCACTAAACCCATCCATGGTATCTCCATTAAGGACCCATTATCTCTCTAGGGTAAGTGATAAATTAGTCTGTTGATCCTGCCCATGGAAATCTATAAAAAGAATCCAAATATCATCACCAATATAAAGGTAATCACTACCATTTCTAATTATGAATCGTGATGAGACCATCCAAGGCATCCTTATTTCGGGACCCTTATTTCTCACATGACATAAAGTTTAGGTAAGGTTATAGTTGGAAATAACACATATCATATCCTCAAATAATTGTTAACATGATGGACTGAATAATGGTTTATCAAAAACTTAAAGAAAACATACCTCACTAAAAACCTAGGATTCTATAAACACCGCTCTATAAAACAACCCACCTCTAAGTACACCTTCTAAGGGTTGTAAAACCTATAATGAGAATATTTCTTTCCACTAAGGACGTACATATTTTTCTCACTCCCAAGACACATCTTGTACATGGATTTGTTACCATAGAACCCATACCAGAGAAACATCCATTATTTGGAGAGCCTTCAATCTCAACTATACAGTATTTATCAGATGGTCTTCAATGGATGCATCTTTCTGCATCTCAATGTTTGCATGATCATTTTAATGTGATGGGTCAGAATGATAATGAAAAATGTATGATACATTGAATATTCCATTAATCATCTAGTATAACGGAGGTAAGCCAAAAAAATCGGTTGACGGTATAACTCTATAAATGATATTGAAAGGCTTCCAAAAATGAGGTGATTTCTTTCTGAATCTCTTAATCGATCTGTGGCCAAATCTATGAAAAAATCATTAAATCAATGCATGTATCTTCTTCAATACTAGAAGAACATGGAGAAAATCAGTATAATACTTTTGAATGGACAGAGTTAGCAATATGAATTTGAATCTGATTTACCTACTTAAAATCCTCAAGATCAAGACGAGGAACCAGTAATGATTCATCACATTACATTAACCATTTTATGGTTAAACAAAATGACATACAATAAATATGATCATAAGGAGACATATGAATAATTTCCTAAAATATATTACTGTAGAAAAACTAAATACTAGGTATATGTTTTACTTAATAACCTACAAAATCATGTACAAATTCTTACATAATTTCCTTTTACACCTATACCTTCTTCTCTGACTACCCTTTAGTCTGTGGGTGATTTTATGTACCTAGAAGAAACTATGAACGTAGATACTTTTTGAAACCCCTACCAAAACCATGATTAAAATAGGCATATATAACCATTATAATTGATTGGGGAACACAATGATGGCATATATTTTTCTGAATGTAAAGACCCCCAATATCACCTGCTTAAAAGGTCTCTCGAATAGGCAATAAGTGTGTGGCATAGGTCAACCAGCCAATGATCATCCATAATGCATCATTGGATTGATGGGAACTAGAAAATACCATCACAACAACAATTGTATTGTTGTTCTATTTCCACTCAGGAATGGATATATTCTATCAATTCCCACAAGGACCAGAGTGCTCTACATTCACCTACTTATATGTGGAGCATTGAGTGATGACACTTATAATGTACCTCTTCATAACTATCCCCCAATTCTGATGATGTATGGATTAGTAAATCTTGGTAATACTAGAGTGAACTAAACAAAAAGTACAATGTGAATCTCAAACCCACTATTCCTATATTTTTAAAGGCACACAAATTCATCAATGTGAGTGTATAGTCTGATCCCCATAAATATACCATCTAGGTAACATGTCCTCTGCTGAGACAATCTCTCTTAGGTCTATGCCCTTTGGATACAATAGTTGTCTCATCTACACCCATTCTATATGGGAGGGAGTCACTGCTAAAGCTTCTAAAATCAATTTCCCATGACATTCCCGATCCTCTATGATCATATCAAAATATAGATTCATCATCTTCCATTCACTACTAGACTCTTTGATGGATTGATACTGAGTCTTCTGGCTTAGGGGATCTGCTAATTCATTTTCCTTCCTAGGTTCATGAGAAAACTCTGGTCCAAATATCAACATGTATAATATGCATATGAAATACCTAAGATTATATTTATTATATATCGAAATGTATTTGAGACTTTTACTTTTTGTATAAACAAAAAACTAATCATGTAATAGATAATGTCCTGGAAAAACGTAATGCATGAAGCACATATTCTAGCTTGAAGATGTGCATAGAGTAATTCTACGCATGAGGTCTCAAATGGAATGAATCTTATACTATTACACAATTTCCCTAGATCATAATTCCTCCAATCTTGATTTCTTATGAATCACAATAAACACAATAGCTTCTTAACTTCTCTGATAGAATCATAATTGACACTGAAGTTAGTCACCCTTTATCTATTGAATGGCTATCTCACATAATTTAGAAAAAAATACCATCACAACCATTTTATTCAGTATCATAAAATATGATTCTGTGTATGAGAACTCTTTAATGAAATTCACAAAATAGATAAATTTCTCCCATTAAATATGTTTTTAAAAGAGATTATTTTGAATCTAACCGTAGTGATCACCATCTCTCATTTGATAGATACTCTGGTCTCTAAGATAATATTCCCTTAGAAGAGAACATTATTGATCAAAGAGTGGAATTTGATTAGATTATTGTTGATATGGTTTTCTATTAGTTTATTTATCATGATCTAAGAATGATTTTAATGGTTGTGTTGACTGTAATGACACACTATTATTTCATCCACAAAGAAACAACATATGACTCTAGATACAGGTGTGAAAATCGATTCATAAAATCGATAATGGAAATTGGCATATTTGTGAGACCAAAAAAAATAATCAAATACTTTTAAAAGTCATATAATTTCATGAAAATTGTGTGTGTTATGTCTTATGGTATCACACATAACTGATGATATCCCAATCATAAATCGAACATATAAAAATCTATTTCTCGTTGAATTTTTTCGAAGACGACTTCTATAAGAGTCTGTGGATACCAGTTATTGACCATAAGATAGTTCAAGAATTTTTAAACCACTCAAAACATGATGTTATAATCTTCCATCATAGAGAAAATGAATAGAGAACCCCTTGGTGAGGTACTGTTTCATACTATACTCTAGGACACCAAATTTTTCAACTCATTTATTAGTTTCTTGAGCTCAGTCAGTGATATCCAATAAAGAGGATTGGACACTAGCACTGTCGAAGGGACCATATTTATAGTAATACCCATATTTCTCACATTAGGTAATACAAAGATTTCATCAAGTGTGAAGTCCTTGAAATGATACATCATATTATTTAATTCCATTCATCAAATTCTCTAATCCTGCATAATGAGACTAGCAATTTTAGGATGTCACTCAACGCATCCCATGATGGCCAGGTTCAGCTCAAATCACCTAGATATCTAATTAACCATTAGAAATTTATGTTGTAACATCAGGCGATGTCAAATAGATCATCTAGTGATGTAAATCATCTTGGATGTGTTAAGGAATGAAAATTTCCATCCCTAGAATGATATCGAAGATGATCATCTTGAGGCCTACGAATTTCTAAAGGAAACTTTACCCACCTAACTTATGGGGGAACAAAATTCACTATACTCTATCTCTAGGACCAAACCTTACAAATTTTTTTCTTATTTAAAATAGTGTTAATCAAGTATACCAAATATGAAAAAACTAATTTACATGTTTCTAGAATAGTCCATTTTACAGTAAAAGTTCCTAGGATCTTCCCCTCAGGTGTTGGTGACACATCATATATATAAACTAATCTGTGACCCTAATATGAAATATAAATACACTGACTGGGCTTAAATGTGGGCCTTGAACCTTTTATGATTTACTACCATGCTCATGACCACCTCCTCATCATGATCTTTCAATAATAGACCAACTATTAGAACGAAATGAAGTAACTGATCATGTACCTGAATGCGGTGTCAGTAAACATCCCTTCTCAATAGGTAACAGCTGGAATGTTCCACAGAGATGATGATGGTGAACTATAATAACACAAGGTCAACACTAGACAGGTTTCATCACACAGTGGGGATTATTAGGTCCTATCATACCATACTGTTGATACAATACATAATTGTTGGTTCGTGTAATCTAGTAAGTATTTCTACCATTTGATCCCTCAAAACAATGTTTCCAGTTATTATTAGAAACATATACTTATATCAAATCTATAACTCCCTAGAACAAATTTCATTATTCTATAAGGTTCAAAATTGTGATGAGGTACTCGTTCACTTTCCTAGAAATGGTATCCAACTCAAATAAGTTTAAATGGAATCATATTGTAAACTTGAGCCCATCATCGAACAGTCTCATATTCACCACCTCTTTCCCCGATCAGTTCTTGAAAAATACAATGATGTTTAGTGAAATGATATTTCCACTATATCATATACATAACACCCAACAGAATGTTCATAAACTCTCTATCATGTTACACTCTCCAGGTCTGATGAAACAAGTCATTAGAGAAGGTTATCTAGTTGTCCGCCAAGATAACACATCAAAACAGATCATCTTGGGAGATAACATCACACAAATATTTTATTTGAGTCACATAACATAAATGTGGAAATTATAACCCTCCTTTTTTGAGGAAAGTATATATAGTCAGATATCAATAACATGATCAACAACAATAATTCATCTACCCAAGGACTACCATCCCTTGAGAATATGGAAGGATGTTGCTACAAGAATTCCCCCTTAAATTATTAAATTTTATTGGTAGATCATTGAACTACCGATACATACATTATAATGTATAGAAAGTTGTCTTGAAATTTAGAATTGATGCCGAGTGGAAGATCAATAGTGGTTACAAAGGTAGATCTATTAGAGGTAATACTAGTGTCTCATGGACCACCTCCTCTAGATCTTGCACTTTTTCACCCACTACGCATAGGAATTGAATAATTCATTATAGCATAAGATAAAAAAATCAATGCTAATGCGTTATATAAAATTTAAAATAGATAAGAAAAGGAGACATCATGAAGGACATGATCATCCCCATATTAAAAATTACACACACCTTTATGTTAGGTCCAAAATCTAATTTATGTGATGAGAAAGATCACAATGGATGGCATGATATATATAACACTTTCCATTACTATGTTTTGGTTGTTATAATGGTCCAATCAATCATATTAGATGTTCCGGTATATGGAGTTTCATTCGAAAGGAATAAAGGAAAACACCTATTAGTTTTCAATTAGAATTCCCATTTTGAATTATCCATTTCTCCTAAAGTTCTAAATTTACTGAATTTAATTATTATTTATATGAATATTATAACTCTCTGTATATCAATATTTTTCTCCATTCATAATTTTAAAAGGCACATACTATTTATCAATGTCTATTAGTAGATCAAGTAACTACGACCTTTCATTTATGATCAGTAACATGAAATAACAGGTCATACGTAATGATTCGATTAAATAAAATATCATTCCCAATTTATTTAAGTACATCATCCAAAAATTATAATTCGGATTCATTTAATCAGAATAATCTAATGTTTTATCCCATAGAACTAGTGGTATGTGGCTCAAATATGGGATAATTTGTCAATTATGGTTTCATCATCAATTTTTGTGGGAATACATGATTTATAATGATATGGAAACATTCATTAATCCAATTATTATATCCCTAAAAGAAAAATTAGATCATTTATACATATAATAATACTGAAACAAACTATTTGAACTAGGAAATTCATGTATAACATAAACATGGAATGGTAAACTACATGGAAATTCAGAAAGTTCATATAATGATGAATAAAATGGTACCTACTATCTTTACTATGACAATGAAAAATTATTGAAATAAAAATAATATCAATAATAAAAATAGAATAAAAAATATGAATCACTGAACAATGTAATCAGAAAAAAAGTGTAATTTGAGAAATCAAATAACATCAATAACCCCCTCCTAGGTTATTTTGGGTTCCCCTCAACATGGGTTAGCTACAACCACGTATATGATTATTACCAATTGTTTCCACATCCTAGCGTCATTTAAAATACCCAATTTGTAAGAAAAAATTGAAATATATCATCTTATAACAATTGTTTTCATCCACCCATGGAAGATACTAAGTGATACCTCGAGATAGTTGGCCAATTGACCACATGTGTGCCTCTCAATACACAGGAGGCTGCTGACTAGCTGTGAGAGACTAGGGTATATCCTTGGAGAGAATATTCCCTCGTAAGTCAGAATTTTTCACATTGTTAATTATTAATGGTCAATTATGGAATCCTTAATAATCACTAAGCAGTGGAATTTTTAAATATAACATCAAATATAATTAAAGAGTATGAAGATGAATCAAAAAATCATAAAAAATGTTGATGATGGTTTGATGTAGCTATGAAAAAATAGTGTATGTGTTATAAAATGGAGTTGGAATAAACCATTTTTCATAAAAAAAATATAGAAATGTCTAAAATATTCCACTACTAGAATAATAATCACTAACTCAGTCCTCTACTATGATACTTCTTCCTATTACTCAGAATCAATCATTGTATGTTGCATGATTCCCTTAATCAATTCACGGAATCCTAAATTATGCTAGAGATCCAAGGGATACCTAAGAAGGGTGTGACATATACTCAGTAGTTCACTCCCAATAGTGACTAGAATAATATAGTATATTATTATAAAATGGACAATGATCCAATAATAATAAAATTATGAAAGTAATAGATAGAAAAATAAATCTATTGGAATCAGGTTTCTCTTAGATACCCAGCCAACACGGCCTACTTCATCCTAAATTAGGCATCTATGAGTAAAAGTCAACCGCCAAATATATAATATGGATGAATAAGAGTTCACTATCTTACATGAAATGATGAATTACTAAGCACATAACAAATAAAGTATAATTTTTGGACCGAACCTAAGCCTATTCTTTGGCTTCGATGATGATTCCATTAATTTAATAGTTAGAAAAAATAATTGTATAAAATTAATATTTAGAAGTTAATAAAGAGAAGCCTTTGGTGAATGAAGGTTAAAACTTATAATGGATCCTGGGGATCGCAGTAGGATCAATGATAATACCCAACACCGTAAGAGTAATTCCAAGGTGATCCATAAATTCATCCCAGGTATCACTATCACGATTGTGTAAATCATGACTCTCTGATCTATTATTAGATTTAGTACATTACGGACCTTGTATTTCTTATGGATTGGGTAACTATATCAACAATTGACCCCATCTAATGTATCTCCACTAGGGAACATTTACCGCTTCTGGGTATATAAGAAATCTTCTTGATGAGCATATCCAGGGAAATTTATAAAAACTATCCATGTATCGCTCCTGGTATAAGGGTCACCATTACCAATACAAATTATAATGAATGATGATCCCTTCCAAGGTGTACTTATATTAGGACCCTTGTTTCACCCATGAAATAATTTTAAGGGGTGGTTATGGTTAGTACTAACTTATACTATACATACAATAATTATAAAAAAGCTGGTCAAATCATTTAATTCATTCAACTAAACTATGGAATAAGAATTGTTGCCTAAACACTAGTCCTACAATTTATCTTAAACAATTATCATTCTCTTAATTTTTTTACACTGTAATTAATTCACCCTGATTATAAATTAATAAGTCGTTATTAAATCACATGTCTCTTAATACTTTAAAAGGGACACACCCATAGGGGTGTCTAATGCCATGGTAATCACCTCAAAATATTCATTTGTGGGTAACTGGTGTCTTATTACACACTAGAATAATCATTAATAAAATTATAAAAAAATTATATATGATACATTAGAAATTCTAGCACATGACATTGTGACGTATGTTAAAATATAACATGATGTTGGGGGAAAATAACTAGACCACCTACTTAGCCCTGTAGCACTCTCCTCATCCTGTATCGACCACTAAATTTATATAGAAAATGATAACATGGAAGAATATATGAAAATAATGAAAATAGATCATATTATGTCACAAAAATAGAACAAAGGATAGAATGATAAATCATTAACAAAAATAATCTAATTGATGAAATTACTATTTCAGATCCAATAAATCAGACAATGAGGGATATGAACCTTAAACAGAGGAGATCTGGTGAAACTACATGTGTAATGGAGGAAGGAGGGGCTCTTATGTAGCACCTATTTGAGAAATGAGGGAATTCAATAAAAACTATCCCAGTCACCTTTCAAAAAAAATTGGTCCATCATATTTATGTGGTGTGTAAACATTATAAGCCATGTAATGCTTGGGATTTTTACCACATGGTGAATACATAATTAATTACACACAATGTGTCAATAAAACCCCTTATACATGTATTATTTCAAATAAATGATATGAATTTAATAAAAACCATGTATTTGGCTCGAAACCTTCCTCCACCCCACCTAATACATTATTTTCAGAAATAAACTGAAAGACCTAAGGTCTTGGTCATCACAGTTGAAGCTATAAGATAAACTCAATAATCTTTTAAAAGAAACTAAAATAAAACCTATCTTACTTAGAATTTGGTATGTTAAATTATGATAATAAATATTTCCATTATCACAGGACACCATCAATCATATATTATATATTTTAATGAGATGGTTTATGATCATACAATTTTTTACATCAGTGTTTTTATTTTAAACCGTCTTTCTTTCTCACCCCATTATATCACGTTTTATGACAATAGTGGATTAATGTATGACCCATTATTTTAATTATGTCCCCAATATACCCCATATTTCAATATAAATATAGAGTGATATTTAATAAATATATTAATGTATAAATACAGATTATGTATTAAAAATTTGTTCCTTTGGTTGCTAATTTCATAAATATATTTTACATATATATTTATTGTAATATTTTATGGGTATTTATATAAAATATAAATTAATAATTATTTATTATAGATTTTGATAATTGAAATCATTGTAAACGAAACTCAATATCCTGATATAAAATAAATCAATGGTAAAAATTGTGAATCTATATTTAGTTTTAGTTAAATTTTAATAATATCAAGAGTTTTCACACTTATGTAATTCAAAAAAACTCATCATAAAACAAGTTATAAGAAAATTAATCTGATATTTATGAGTTAATAATTATAATATTACATCATAATTTATATGTTTCACATAACCTATTCCTCAATATTAACATATTAGGTGTTATATTTATTGATCCCCTCAGGTTCACAGAACTTGTCCCTCATGGGTGGTTTTACAAATTTTAAACCCATAAAAATGGTATCTTACATTTCAAAAAACCCTTTTTAAAACCTTAGGTAATAAATATAATAATATGTACACTAAAAAATTATATAATTTAAATTTAATATACTAATTATGAAAATCAATCTCAAAACTCATTCCCCTATAATTCTCAAATAGAAATGATTCAATACAAAATCCAAGGAAATATAGTTTACAAAAAACATTATTTAAATTAAATCCATATTCAACCAAATATTGTAAATAAATGAGTAAATCCATAATTTAAAATCATTTTAGAAACTTTTCTAAGAAAATGCGTGTTCGTAATTTAAATAAAAATCCATCATATATTGATTTTTAAAAAATAAAAATACCTAATTACTATTTAAAATATCATTAATATTCTATATATGGACTATACTAGAGAAGAAAAAATAGGATAAAAAATTATTAAATTCCTCACAAACATATAATATCATGAAATAATGACCAAATAAAGTATGAAATAGTAATCTCTTGATATCATCCAATTAAAACTATTACCACTGATCATTATTTTTTTAACTATGTATTTAAATTTGCACACCTACTAACAAAATTATATAAGGATAGCTCAAATAGCGGAGTATGTTAACAACCCTCTCTATTTATAAACTATTCTCTCTTACTAAATCATTAAACTAATTCATAAATCTCATATAAAATATTTTAATAACCTCTAGAATGATTCATTCCTTTCTCCAATATCATATTATGGTTAAAAACGAACTTATATTTCATAAATATTAATTTTTTGGGTGGAATACGATAACTCATTAATAAAGTAGCATTATTTTCCATTGCGATTATTTCTCTATTACTCAAACTCGACATAATTGAATACAATAAATTCAGTTTAAAAAAATCTTGATAAAAAATTCAAATATAATGAAAATGATTAAAAATTGAACTAATATTTATTAAATCACATATTCACAACATATTAATAACTAATATATCAAAATGAACTTTTAATAAAATAATATATCAAAAGTGAACTGAATAAATTAATATCACTTCCATTCCAAAAAACACATTAGTAAGTAAACTGATTTCATTATACATATCATTAAGTAAAATCTAAAAAAATAGTTGTTTTAAAATTATCTATACCATTATACATTTCATTAATATGAATTCATTACGTATTATCTTCACTAGAATGTTTCATATTCTCTTATAACATGTTATAATTATTTACCTATGTTTTTAAAAAATCAATATGTATTCTCAAAACACCCTATATAAAGGAATATCTCATCAACTGATAATATTCTATATATGATCCAAAATATTAATGGATCAATTTATATAAGACACATCAATTTTTAAATAAATAATCTCCTAATTAAATACTTTAGTGTCATCTAGTGTGTTCCTATGAAATTGAAAAAAAATATAAATATAAAATTAATTATTATATAAAGTCATGCGTATTCTAAATTTTTTTCCACTTCACTAATCCATTACATGTTCATAAAAGGAACCTCATATAAATTATATAATAACCAAATGTGACTCCTTCACATGTCCCAGTAACTTAAAAGTCGCATTAAATGTGGAAAAATATATATGATCTATTACCACAAAAATAAATTAATATTTTATATCCAATCACTACCACTACTCTCCAGATTCATTAATAAGTTCATTTAAACTATTCTTTCTCAATATATCATCCAAAATATTGAATTTTATAGTTATGAAGGACTAATATAAAATTTTTATGATACAATACCTTTAGTTACTCTCCCAAGTTGATATCAAGTTGTGAAAAATATACATTAAAATATTATGATCGTTATAAAAATGAAAATTACCTAAAAATCAGCATCACCTCTAAAATATTAATTCATTAGGAATTGTATTGAACTCTAAATGTTGTATGGCTTAATTTATCTAATGTAATTTTAACAAAGTTAATATATATATTTAGTTTGACACTCTAAACCATCTCAGAATGAATTAAAATTTAGGTGATAGCCCTTAACATTCCCCAAGAAGATATGATAATTGTTGAAGTAAAATATTATTTTAATATAATAGAATATGAAAATTCTAATAATATTCAATTTAGAACTATTTTATTTACAATACATCAGTTTTGTATCTAATTTCTTGATGTCCTTAACAATCATCTAGTTTTATCAATCCTGTATAAGAATGTAGTGGTCCTAAAATATATTCATAGAAATCAAAAAACTTATGAGTACATTCATGTTATCTTGATGAATAATGATTTGTTTTTATAAAATAAAAACACCTTTTATTTTCACTTACTAAATCCAAATTATTAATATAGAGAACATTTATTACAACATAATTCTAAAAAATCTAAAAATTATAGTTGCAAATGTGTTTTATGATATGATTTTAGTAATTACTAATTAAATATGTCGTACATGAGTACTAAAATAAATTTATCCAAATATTCATAGAATGTTTTATTAATTATCTCCATAAACACTATAGCTTAATTATTATGATTCAATAGAAATATTAAGAATTTTGTAATAGTTATAATACATTATTGAAGTATATTATGGTATATAATATTTATTTACCATTATTTGATTGAATTATGAGTAAATATTTATCTTAAAAATAATCAATAAAAACTAACTTTTCAAATAGATCATAAATAAAGTGTAATTTAAAATAATTCATTATAATAAAATAATTCAACTTCTATGAGTTAATACAAACCGAAAAATAATCATTGTCTTTCAGAAAAAATAACATTGATTCGACCAAGGGTGAAAACATGGATGAATAAATAATTTTTACCAATGTTATACTAAATAAATCCCTATTTCTCACAAATTTACATGTAACATGTTGTTATAAGTTATCCAAATTTTATTTCTTCGAGTGAAACTAAAATCAAAATATTATACTTTTAATTTTTGATGTATTCCTGAGAAATACATAGTTAAGTGATTAGGATAATTATAAAAAATAATATTTATATTTGGTTGGTTACCCTTTTCCATTTATGAAATAAATAAACTAACAAATTGTAGAAGACCCGTTTTAAATTCCCAATAATAATACCACTCTTACATTCATTAACACTTCACTCCCCTTGAAATGTGTAAAAAAATATCAACGAAAATGAAGATATATATTTTACTATTTTAGTATATGTAATCCCTATATATGAAAATATATTCTATCATAATGATATGTTATTATTATTAAAATACATGTAAAGAATACCATGATACTTGAAGATCTGTAGACATAGTGTTATATAAAACGTTTTTGAAGCCCTGTTTGTATCTCTCACACAATAGTTCATCAATTCACATAGTATATGGGATAGGGTAAACATGTATAACAAAAATATCTAATAACTACATAGATATAAAATAAATAGAAGAATATGTATCAAATAAATAAAAATATACCTTAAAAATGATATATTTTCCCTTAAACTGGGATTGTTTCCACCATAGTATAAAATTTCATATCCATCTTCTCAATTGAAATGTGTATTCCTTATTTAATATGTAAAATTACATCACCTAGGTATGTTCTTGTCCATATCAATTTTCCTTATATATTAACATATTATATGAATACATTATATTAGAGTTCTTTTTCATTATCTTTGAAGAATATCATTTTTTGAAGAGTAAAATCTATAAATTTTCTGTAATTTGATCATTTTTCAACATTAAATGACATGATCAAATCCAAATTTTGTGATTATCCATTAAATAACCCAGTCCATATATTTTAATCATATAAAAATATTTTTCCCAATTAAAATTAAAAAACTGAATCTGTCTAGACATATTATAAAAATAAATTTCATTCCTCTTATGTACAATGACTGTGATCAATTCTCTATGAGGTTATGGAAGGAAATATTTTACATTACACATCTATTCCATGTATGATTAATTCATAGTTTCCTTATACATAATGTATATTTATGTATGAAATTTTAATAATACTACCATTTTTTATATCACTTCTTGAAACAATATTCGTATCATACCAAAAATATATTATAGGTTATCATAATATTTATTAGGTACCATATAATATTAGAAAACATTGAAGTATATCAAATAATAAATATATTACTTTTTTCAATGTCTATAAAATTCTTTATTATAGAAAGGAATATATTCTATATAAAATACTAGTCATTAGGGATATTATTGATACCTTATATAGTCAATATCTGTATACATTGTGTATTTCTTAATTAACTGAAAAAATTTACATCAATTAAATCCAAAAAGACTATTAAAACAGAATCAAGGAGATATTTTGTTTCAATCAACAAAATAATATATGGGTTTCCTTCTATTAAATTCTTCCACTTATATGGTACAACATCACCTAAAATTATTTTTTATATTGATTATAAAATTTTGTTCTTTAATCTTCATCCATTTGAATTTATTAATTGGCTTCCCAACATGTCAATTAATGTTTTTACATAATCATATCCATATGTATAGTATATACAAGAGTATTTCACTCCATTGTGTCCTTGTATAAGATAAATCCATAGTAATATTGTTTATATAAACCCCATTGAATACATATAGATTTACTTTTTTTATATAAACATTCGAGTCTATATACTTGTATCTTTCGATCTTAATTTGGAATCATTTATGAACGTAAATACTCAACCATATCTTAACATTCAACAAAATTTCTATAAAAATTTATAAAATCATTAATCTTTTATTCAATGTAAATATATTTTTTAAAACACCAATAAATAATCATTTTATTTAAATATATCGTTCTTAGAATAATATGATAAATCATTAAATATATCTCTACAATAGTAAGACTCTTACAACAAAAATAAATATGGTTTTCTTAAAAATTATTTTATATATACACCTTGGTAACACAAAGGTTACCATTAATAGTTTATAAATTTTTTTATAAGTATATATTGAGTCGCAACCATCCTATAATACATGTCTCTTGAACGTACCATGTATTAAGAATAATATTCTAAAATTTTCTAATAGAATTACCCATGAACGTGACTCAGGAGACTCAATCCAGATTTCCAAAATAACTCAAGTTTGTTTTCTAATTTCTAGAGCTCATAAATAATATTTGGGGATAAATAAAAAACTAAGGATTTATTTTAACCTTATATACTCAAAAATGAGATAAAATCATAAGTATATTAAACAATTTTGATATATTATATTTTAAAAAAGTGGGTGAAAATATGAAAATAATTATTGGAAAAATTTGAAGAGAATAAGTAAAACCATCATACTGAAAAAAATAAAAAATGGGACACATTAGAAGAATAATTATTCTTCCTACCATATATCCCTTGTGGATCTATAACTGATCATTAATAAAAAATGAATCATTCCTATTTACTACATTACCTCCAACAATATCTATATGTCCATCAATGTGTATCTGTAGGAAGTGAGTATAAACTAAATAATATTTATTCAATGTCTCCAATATTATCCTACGTATGAGTAATCAAAATTACAATTTAAAAATAATGGTTTATAAAAAATATATAAAAAATTTCATTAAAAATATTATTAAAATAACTCCTTATCTTGATTTTAATTAATGGATGTATCATTCTAAAGCACTAAAATAATATTTGACTTCATTCATAATGAAATTTTCACCAATGTTACTACCCTTTTTCATAGATATATTTTCAACATATATCATGTCACATGATACTCTCTATGATATTTCATGACCAACCATAAAAATCATATGATAAAAGTCTAGGTTTTTTCAAACTCATCCCTAATAACATACCTCTCATGAGAGGATATCTGTTATTTCACCCTATTGTAATAATGATATAATATAAATCGAAAATAAATTAAAATATATGACAATTTATGTATAATTTTTTTTAAATTAATCACCAATTATGAATTTAGAATATATTCAAAACTTTATGTATGAATATCATAAACCAATTTTCCTAGTTCTTTTAAACCCCACAATTATCATAATAAAATCATGATAAATAAATTTCATAAATAGGTTTCCTGAACTAAAATATATAAAAGAATCCACTATTAATACAAATTTAATTAAACCATCCTCTAAAATCAATTTTATGCATTTCATAAACCCCATGAATTTTATTAATCACTTAATATATATTAAATCCTACATTTTACTAAATACTAACACTTTTTCAAATAATCAATCAAAAAATTAATATATAATTATTTGAAAAAATCAATGAATAAATATCTATTATTAAAAAATTAATGAACAATATGTATGATGACTATCCCAACATAATAACATACCATAGAAACCTAACATGATTAACATCCCTTATAATTATTATGTAGGTTTTTGGGGTTATCACAATGGGTTAAAACACCATGATATAATGATTAAGTTACTTTTTATTTAATTTCATGTTATAATCCTACTAAAATATTACCTCCACCAACTGAAATATATTGAGACAGTTCTTATAAAAATTTGTGTCAAGGGAGAAAATTATCTTTATGATTTTATCAAAAATTACGTTATAAAATGCCCCTAATAATCTTTTATTTAATTAGATAATAACCTCTCCAATAATCGATTCCATTTTCTATTCTAAAGTTAGTGTAAAATATCATTCTTCTATTCCCTTAAAAATAATGTCCAATTTTAAATTCATTACATTCATGTTTATTTAACAATAATAAATAAGTATATGTTATTTTAAATCAAATTTTTCAAATAATTAAACTTACCTGATTCCATTTCAAAAACACAAAAAATAAATTTCATACATCTCATACAAAGAATAATGAAACAAATTAAATTTTACAATGAATATGTCTTAAACCAATTAATACCTAACCTACCATTATCTAAATAAAAAAAATAAAATTTCTTATAATTATTGGGTAAAATTTTATCATAACTCCGTGAGATATATTTAAGTTTCAATATAAATATTTTGTACATATTATTACTTGATATCAAAATAATTGGTGTTACATGAGATGTTGTTTCTTATATTTGGAAATTAATATTTTAAGTATTTTATTAAAGTATTATTTGGAAATGATAATAATAATTATTTACTTTTTATACCATAATTCAATAATACATAGATATGTTCATATTTTGGGTTGGGCTGGCCCACAAGGCCTACACATTAGGTTAAATATTTATTAAAGCAGGCCCACCCAATCCATGTATAATATAGGATATTAAATTATTTTGTTGGTCCTACAATCAATGGATTTTAAGAATCACATTTTATCTTATAGATATTTTAAAAGAAACAGATACCATAAATTTTTTTTAATTCACATAAATTTAAAAATTAAACAAAAAATTGCTTTGAAATAAAAAATAAATTTAATATATGATTTTAAAATAAAATATTTTTTTGGTAATTTTAAAAATTTATATTTGTAAATTGATTTGATGTTATAGAGTGGTGTAGTGGAGGATAGGAAAACTATACCTGGGTCAGGATTTGTTAACTAATTTGGGTATACACTCTCCATAGAATTTGAGAAATATTAAATCATTATGTGATATTTATAAATGACATTTTTTTAGGATAAATTGTTCATTTCAATGTCATTATTATATTTTCTAATATTATAGGAATATGGTTTCATTCTTATCTTGGTCTATTATATTTATATTTTTTTGTGGTCCAAGTGGGACTCAATGACACATGGGGAACTTATTATATGGATTTTAGGTTTTGTGAGATAGATTATTTTCTATTTTCACTTATAAGGTTTTAATTATTTATGCACCTAACCCACACAAAATACATGGGATAATGGAGCAGTCCATGAACATTCCTATTTTTTAACATCTATTCATAAAAATATATATATTATTATTTTTAAAGGTCTTATTATTTTTTAAATGTAGGGGATTACAATCCCTTTCACATTTGACGCAATTTAAAAACATGCTACTTTTATTGGTGGGTTTGATGCCCACTAAAAATTATTTAATTAAATGAATCATTCATCTCTTGGATATTTTTTTTGATTGGGTGTTTATTTTTATTAATCGTGTCTTCTATTTATATTTCATGTTCATTTCCATGAATTTAATTATGAGGTATTTTGTTATATCTTGGATAGTGAGCATAGACCATGATCATTGTTTTATTTACTATGAATGTCCATTTTTTCATCAAAGAAGAATACATTATTTTTTGGGGTATGACGTAGGTTATGACCAACTTACATTGCTGGTATTCTTGTTTTATTTTCACTATCTAAAATATTTCTTTCATTGATAATGGAAAAAAAATTGTATTATTATTGTGGGTGATGAATGCAGATCTTCTACTTGGATACATGATTAGGAATGCTAGTGGACCCAATACATAGTGTGACTTCAAAAATATCAATGTACCATAGTTCAACCATTTATATTCTCAGGGATGATTTTAATAAGCTATATGCATTCATTTCTGGAATCATTGTCTATTTTTTTGGGGTTAAATGGATGATTTTTATTGTTTTGGAATTTCCCTTTAAGGTGAAACAGTATTTTACATGGGACACCTCTAATTGGATTTTTTCTGAATGATTTCTCTTTTAGAACATTAATCATAACATTGGATGGTTTTTTCTTCCATATATTGTTTTTTCATGATTATGTGCGTGGGGTCATGGGTTAGTTTGATTTTTTGTGGGTTCTATAAGTTTTGGAGTATATTTTTTCACCTTTCTCTATTTTTCCTATTAAATTTTTTGTTCTATTTAATTCAGTATAAATCTATGATTTTTTTTCCACAATTTTAAATTATAACATATTAAATTAATATTACATCCAATATTTTTATTTTTCAAAATATTAGTGAAAATTATCCATTTTTTATTTCATCACCCTAATTTAAAATTTGAAGTCCTACTCATAATATCAAGACTGTAATTATTTGAAATTTAACTATTTTAAATCACATATAAAATAGATATTTAGGTAAAATAAATTTGATTAAAAAATTTGAAAATTAATATCATAATATCTATTGAATACATAACCTGTTTTTTCCTATGGAATAAACCCAAGTTGATATATGGGTAATGTTGAAATATATATTAAGTAGTCTGGGTAGGATGGATATCTTAGTGATTAACTATATATTGATCATCTCCATTGATTGTATTTTTTCCATACGTTATTTGATGATTTTTTACATGTACATGTTCTATAAGAGTCACTAGTTATGATACATCATTCTCATTTTTTGACGTTTTAATATCATATTAAATGTTCCAACTACTCAATGTTAAGGCCCCTATCATTTTCACAACTTCCATATTTTGGTAACACTTATTTTAATATATTACATACAATAACTACATATAATGAATAAACTACCATAAAATGCTTTTAAAATAATAAATCTCATTTAAATTATCTACATATCGTTTTTAAGTTCCAATAAATTATTTATAATCCTATGTCCCTACTCTTTACAATTTTTTTCTAGGGAATATGAATTTAATAAATTATATTTTTTTCCTAAGTACCATGTTTTATACACACATAAAATTTAATATTGTAAAGGATATAAGGTAATTACATATCCATGTAACTAAATTTTCCCATACATGTTATTCATTATTATTTATATAATTTTTTGTGAATATATTTTTTCCCTAATGTGATCTCAAGAGTTGGTAAATTGATCTTAATAAGTCAAAAGAAATTATTGGAAAATTAAATAATTTTTTCACCCATTATATAAATTACATATAACATTTAAAATAATTAATATAGAATTTTTGGAATTTTACCAATATTTCATAAATGTATTAACTATTAATGTGATAAATATTTATGAAAATATATTATATTTTGAAATAAACTATACATAAAAGTTAAAAAAAATCATAATGAAATAATTATAAAGAATTTACATACTATTTTTTCAATAAAATACTATTTATTAAAGATTATGTAATGAAAAACTCAATAAATAAAAATTGTAAAAAGTGAATTATATTTTGACGTATAGATTTATATTCTCATAATAATTAATATCTATTTTATAATAATTAAGGATTAGGAAAAATATTAAATGGTTTAGATGAAATGTAAAGACCTATAAATTTCAAGAATTTTTTTTATTCTTCGAAATTTTACGAGTAGGCAGTTTTTGACGGCACCTGATTCTGAGGCTCGGTGTGCCAGGAATGAGTTTCTGAAATTTTTCTCGGGTACGTTAAGTAAACAAACGAGCGGGTTTTTCTAAATTTTGATCTGGTGCTAAGAATTTAAATCTGATGGCATCGATAAACTCACAACGCTGGTAATTGCTTAAGGGGTCCTTTTCCGCGGTTGCGTTTACATGGGTGGAGAAGTTAAAAATTTTGGATTAAAAGAGGAATGAATAAAATTGTGAAACAATTTTATTTTTATATCTAAGGTGGGTTTATCCTACATGGGGGAGTAAGGGAGGGACCCACAAGCACCTAACTACCCATGTGAGGATAAATGTGAGGTGGGTCCCACACGAGACCGAACCCTTCACCTTCCCTTAAAATCGTCAAACCCCCTTCTTAATTTGTGAACCCCCATTAAAGCTCCCTTGTTTAATTTTGTCAACAGTCCCATTTATGAGACCCCTCACCTCCTGCTCTTCCCCTCTTAAATTCTTGCCAACATGCCCTAATTAATTAGATGAGCTTCATTTAATTAATTAAGTTGTTTTTTTAATTTTAAATTCTTTTTGATGGGAATAAAAATAATATCAAGAGATATTATTTAGTTTTGGAGCCTTGGGTGTGTGGAGAGATATTAGTGTAGTTCTAGAGTTTTTGGGAGATATTTGGTGTGATGAAGAAAGAACTTCCTCCGATGAAGAACGACGCTTCATCATCGAAGAACGCTTCTTCCACAAAGATGGACGACATGCTTCTTTTTCATTCTCCTCTTCAAGGGAGGAAATACAATCGCGGGGAACTCGCCAACGATGACAGTTCTTTCTCGGTGTTGGCGGAGTGGCAACGCTTTTCCCAAGACGAACGAACGCATGACAATTTTATCATGGTAGGGGAAATATATTTGATTTTATCTTTACATTTAGAAAAAAGAATGATGAGTGTAGACCAACCTCGGCCCGGTTGATCTGCGGATCGCTCATTCATACGGGTTGGATGCGGGGTTAATTTTTGGTATTGGATTTGAGTTTGATCTTGATAGAAAACCTCTAAAGATGATGGAACGGGCTAACAAACAAACTTGGACCCTCAACAAAATATTTTTTGTCTTTGGATTGATGGAGATGATGAAACGAGTCTGCAAAGGCATTTGGAAGCCATCGCAGTGAAGAAAAGGTCCCAGGAGATCCCCTGGAACAGATGGTGGGAAAAACGGACCACCAGAGCACGTCCGGTGGTCTGCAGAAGGTGTCGGCGGTTCACCAAGCCAGCATGGTGGTGCCGGTGACTAGAGGTAGTGGCGCCCCAGCGCACCGCCGGAGAAGACCCACTACAGCGGTGCCGCGGCGGCGAGTTGGAAGATCACACCCGACTGTGGGATCTGGGACGGTGGGGCGGCACAAAGCACCACTGGTGTCAATCAGCGGCGAGGGGCAGTGCCCCTCGCTCCGTGGCTTCCGCCCGGCCACGCGGGCCGAGCTGCGGCTGGCCACGCGGCCAGGCCGGGCTGCGCTGGCTGGGCCGGACCCGAACCCGGGTCGGGTCGACCCAGTTTGGGCTGACACAGGGGGTATTGGCTGGGTCAGACCGGGCCCAAACCCCCTATTTTCTGACAATTTTTGTTAAAAGGATATAACATGAGTTGTGGACCTTTGATCGATGCACCTTCAGTTGCATAGGATTCCTCTGAAAACAATTTGTCACGATCCGTCCTTGGGGCCCATGCCGTAGCTACCCCAAGCCTACCTTCTAAAGGCCAGGGGCTGCAGACTAGCACCGAAGGTGTAAATCCTGGTAAAAAGTGAATGCATTTCCTTTATAAATGTAACCAAACACCACAGAGTACAAGCGGAATTAAAACACTATGTACAAAAGAAAGTGATGAAAATTAAATGGGCCGGAATACAAAACCAACTGAAAAGTACAGCTACAATTGAAGGAAAGTACAACAGAAAAGACAAACAGCTGGAAGATAGAAGCAAATCATGGGTAGTCCACATCAGATCCTACCTGAAGAGTAGGTACAGATAGCCTCTTCAACTCTCCATCAACCACCTTTGGGTACCGACTCGTCCTGAGGTCCACCTCTGGGTACTGATCCTTCAAGCAGTGTGCCAGCAATATTACTCTCTGTTGGTCAGCAGTTTCAACCAGCAATACCAGTAGATGAAACATGTAGGCTTTGTGCCTTACATGTGTTTCAGCATCAAATACCCCTCAGGTTCCGAGGCGAGCTCGACTCACAGGTGGCTAAGGACTGTCTTGAGGAGGTGGGTGAGTGTTTTTTAGAGCTTATACAGCTTTGGAGGGATGACATGTCGGTAGATGAGTATTCATCGAGGCGTATCGATCATTCCTGGTACTTGATGTCTACGATATGATCAGTGCTTTAGTGCTTGAACCTATTAGGGAGGTGTGTTTAAGGATATATGAGTAAGAACTCTTTACTATACGCATTCCTACTTATGATAGGGTTCTAGAGAGAACCTTTGTGGTTGAATGTTCATTGGCTGATCGGTTATAGCCAGTGAAAGTAAGCAGTGCGAAGATGCGAACTAGTTCCAGTCTCAGAGACTTGGGCGTATAAAATGTTTCATGAAGAGGAAGTGTTAAGGAATGTTGAATCTAAAGAGCACCAGACATGGAAGCAGAGCTTGTAGAGCAGCAAGAGGTGGTGTACATCTCGACATGTTACAACCACCCACCTTTGTAGTCCCCTCCATGCTCTGGGAGCTGGAGGGCAGGGGAAGAGAATAGCTGCATGCGGTCATGAAGTATGACCCAAGGTCTTTAAGAATGATTTGAGGTACGGTCTGTGTCTACTACGAGATTCCATATCAATAGAAATAGGTACCAATCATTCCATCCTTCCACGAATCTTGTCTCAGACCTAGAGTTTCTGGTTAAAACCATTGAATTGACCATCACGTCTAGAGATATATTTGAGAGGAGACTCGATAAACACACTTACACCGACAGATGTGATCTGACTCTTGAGGCGAGAGTATCGGTTAGAACCTATTGGTGGAATCATCGAGGCCTTACAACATTAGTTTGGGTATGGACTGGGAAACCACAGTGCATACAAGGATTTACGGTATTAGGAAAAAAGATTGTGGTTTATCTACAATGTTGGGATAGGGTTTTCCTTGGTCGGTGAAAAGGAAAACCCAGGAAGCACAGGATAGACTCATACATAAGAGGGTGTAGTCGATCACTCAGGAGTGGGCTAGACTTACGTTTGATCCAAAATTCTCCAGAGTTGCAGCACCACTTCTAGAAATGACAAAGAAAGGGAAACCCTTCTTGTGGTTAGTTAAATTCTAGCAGAGCTTTCTAGAGATGAGGCATAGATGGTAAACGAAAGTTGATACTTCATAGAGCAGATAGAAGTCCTATGTTGATAGGAGACGAAGACCACTTGAGTTCAAGGATGGAGACCACATATTTTTATGGGTCTCACCTCGACGAGGTCTAAGGAGATTTCTCCGGGGTGTCATGATATCTCTAGGATTCATCAGACCTTTCCAGGTCCTCAGCGATGTAGGCAAGGTGGCTTACCGCCTGGCCCTTCCACGTCAGTTGCACTGGGTTCATGACGTTTTCCACATATCACAGTTGAGTACATACGTGCATGAACTGATGCATATCATCGACCACAGAGAGGTAGATATCGATGACAGGATGAAATTCACAGAGGTTCTAGTGGAGATCGAGGATCAACAGGAGCGGGTCCTATGTGGATGGTTGATTCCTCAGTTTCGCTTTCACTAGTAGAACAAGAACCTCTAGGAGAGCATATGAGAGAAAAAGGCTCAGATGTGTGCTCAGAACCACTTTGTTTTACCTAGTGTGTGTTGAAGCTTTGCGGGGACGTAAAGAACTGAGGTGGGAGTAATGTAATGACCTGGAAGTTTCAAGGAATTTTTTTAATTCCTTGGTATTTTACAATTATGCAATTTATGAAGGCACCTGATTTCGAGGCCTGGTGTACCAGGAATGAGTTTATGAAGTTTATCTCTAGTACATTCAGTAATCAAATGAGCGGGTTTTTCTATCTTTTGAACTGGTGCTTGGAATTGAAATCTGAGGGCATCGATAAACTCGCCAAGCTGGTAATTGCTTAAGGGGATGTTTTTTGCAGTTGTGTTTGCATGGGTGGAAAAGTTAAAAATTGTGCACTAAATGAGGAATGAATAATATTGTGAATCAATTTTATTTTTATATCTACGGTTGTTTTATTCTAAATGGGAGAGTTAGGGTGGGAACAACAAGAACCTAACTACCCATGTGAGGATAAATGCGAGGTGGGGCCCACACAAGCCCCAACCCTTCACCTTCCCATAAAATCTTAAAACCCCCTTCTTAATTTGTGAACCCTCCATTAAAGCTCCCTTGTTTAATTTTTTTCAACTCTCCCACTTATGAGACCCCTCACCTCCTCCTCTTCCTCTATTAAATTCTTGCCAACATGCCCTAATTAATGAGATGAGCTTCATTTAATTAATTAAGTGGTTTTGATTTTGAATTTTAAATTCTAGTTAATGAGAATAAAAATAATATCAAGAGATTTTATCTACAGTTGGAGGTTTGGGTGTGTGGAGAGATATTAGTGACGTTCTACAGTTTTTGGGAGAGCTTTGGTGTGAAGAAGAAAGAACTTCCCTCTGATGAAGAACGACACTTCTTCAACGAAGAACGCCACTTCCGTGAACATCGACGAAGTGCTTCTTTTTCTTCCTATACATCATGGGTGGAAATACAACTATAGGGAACTCACCAATGATAACGGTTCTTTCTCGGCATTGACGGAGTGGAAACTCTTTCCCCGCGACGAAAAAACGCCCGACATGTTTATCGAGGTAGGGGAATTATATTTGATTTTCTTTTTACCTTTTGAGAAAATAATGACGAGTGCGGACCAACCTCTGCCCAGTTGATCCGAGGATTTCTCGTTCATACGGGTTGGATGTGGAGTTAATTTTTGGGATTGGATTTTAGTTTGATCTTCATTGAAAACCTCAAACGTGGAGGGCACCGTCTAACGAACAAGCCCAGACCATCTGCAAAATATCTGTTGTGTGATGATTGATGGAAACGATGAAACGGGTCCGTAAATGCATTTGGAAGCTTTCACAGTAAAGAACTGGTCCCGAGAGAGCTGCTAGCACGGACGGTGGGAAAAAGGACCACCAGAGCACGTCCGGTGGTCCGCGGAAGGTGTTAGCGACGCACCCCGCCGGCATGGTGGCGCTGGTGATGGGAGGCGGTGGTCGGTGCCGTCCGGCCGCTGGTAGGCGGCGGTGCACCAGTGTGCCTTCGGAGAAGACCGGACATGGCTCTTCCACGGTGGCGAGGTGGAAGATCTCGTGCAGCTGTGGGATCTGGGATGTCAGGGTTGCGCGAAGCACCGTCGATGTAAATTCGCGGTGAGGGGCAGTGCCCCCCCCCCCCCCCGCTCCACGTCTTCTGTTCGTACATGCTGGTCGTGCCATTTCCGGGCCATGCCGGCTGGGATGGGCTGCACCCACCAAGGCCAAACCCGGAGCCAGGTCTGGTCGACCCCGTTCAGGCCGACCCAGTGGGTATTGGGCCAGGTCGGACCGTGCCCAAACGCCCTATTTTCGGACCGTTTTTTGTTAAACAGCCATAACATGAGTTGTGAACCTCCGATCGACTCACTGTTAGTTGGGTAGGATTACTTTGATCGAGACGGTCATTTAGGTATATTACACTCATGCTTTTGTCGAAGTTTATGTACAGCCAGGTTGGTTTGAACACGAAACCAACTGGGCCCTTGGAGCGGAAATGCTTATAACTTAAGGATCGGACGTCCGATTGACGTGCCGTCGACTATGTTAGATTCCTTTTGATGATACAGATCTTTTGGCATACTTCACCTATGTTTTGGATGTAGTTGGAGTATGGTCGGGTTGGTTTTAGCTTATAAACCAACCGGGCCCCTGGAACGGAAATGCAAATAACATTTAGACCGGACATCCATTTGACGAACCGTCAGTGGCTTTGATAATCTCATTGAGAAACTGTCCTTTTTAGTATACCTTATGATAGTTCGGGGTATAGTTGAGATACGGTCGGGTTGGTTTGTACATGAAACCAACTGGGCCCCCATGATGAAAAGGCTAATAACTCACAGACCGGGCGTCTGATTGACGCGCCGTTTATTGTGTTGATACCCCTGTGATGAGGCGGTCCTTTGTGATACATTTTCATGGGACATTGTGATACTTGAAGGATCGACTAGTGTCTCATGGAGCGGACCCTCCCAGAGACGAGCGTACATAGTGCAGAGACCTAGTAGCTGTAGACCTGATGACTGCATGACTGATTCGAGTCAGAGTGATTCGATTAGCCTAGTGGACGAAGCGCCCTGTATTTCGCGGAAGACCCACGGTGGACAGAGTACCTGGTAGTAGGCAGCAGTACCACGATACTCGACATGAGAAGTACCTCTGACGGCTATTAGGGGGATCTCCCGGTATTTGGTGGTAGACCCACAGCGGACGGAGTGCCCGGTATTTGACATCAGACTCATGATACTCGTCAAGAGGAGTACTTCAGTAGTCTAAGGATAGTGAGTAGCGCCTCGTAGTCGTGACAGGGCTACTGTACTCGATAGAGGAGGAGTTCTCCAACAGTTTTGGTTTCGACATCATGAATAATATCTTGGTTTGAGCTGAGTAAATGACCTTTGTATTTACCTCATGGATGAGATGGTTCACTTGATAACTTAGGTATATGTATGGGAATATACCTAAGTTGTGGTTATCCGTTGATTTCATAACCTTTGTGTTTCTTCATGATTGAGATGGGTTACTTGAAAACATAGGTATATGTATGGGCTTATACTAAAGTAAGGGTTATCTGTTGAGATCCTTCTATCTGGTTATCCTTGTTGGAATTGGTGAGACAATGAGGGTCTCAGGGTCCCTACTGATTAACGTTATACTATCCCCCACACGGGCTATGCTCGCACCTTGTTGTGTTCAATGCAGACGACGGACAGCGCTAACAAAGACCAAGAGTTCGAGGACTGGATGGTACCTGGAGGTGGACCTCATGACTAGTCAGTACCCAGAGGTGGACCTCATGATGAGTCGGTACCCAGAGGTGGTTGATAGAGCGTTGAGGAGGCTATTTGTACCTACCGTTCAGGTAGGATCTAAGGTGGACAAACTAGGAGCTGCTTCTATCATCCAGCTGTTTGTCTTTTCCGTTGTACTTTTATTCAGTTGTAGTTGTACTTTTCAGTTGGGTTTGTATTCTGGCCCATTTACTTTTCAGCGCATTCTTTTATACTTATTGTTTTACTTCCGCTTGTACTCTATTGTGTTTGGTTACATTTATAAAGGCAGTGCCTTCCCTTTTTACCAGGATTTATGCCTTCCTTTGGTGCTAGTCTCCATCCCCTGGCCTATGGAAGGTGGTCTTGGGGTAGTCACGGCACGGGCCCCGAGGATGGGTCTTGACATGAAACTGAATTGATATCCATCTTTAGTAGATAATAAAACAATTTATAAGAAAATATAATCAACATAACTAGTTTTAGACCAATGGTCCAAGGTCAAATATTATTTTAGGTTTAATAAAAACATTATAACATATACAAGTCCAATAATACGAATTAATTCTGTAATATAGTAATGATATTAATAGAAACTCTATGAAATATACTCAATGGTAGTCTACAACCCCCATTACAATAAAATTATTTAAAAATAATAATTCTAAATTAGATAAAAGTAATTATTAATAAATATAATAATAAGGAAAAAATATTTGGATAAATAAATCATGATATAAAATACATACATATTGAAACAGAGATTATAGATAAATTATATAGTAATACTTCATATTTTTTCCTATATATTTTAAAATAATTAACTTATTTTAATTATCATATAGATCCTATTTAATTTTTTCTCTATAAAATATAATATCTTAATAATAATCTTTCAAAGATTAGAACTAAAAAAAATATTTCCTGTAGATGGGGAACCATTTTATTTAGTAATCTGTACCTTTCAAACTTATTTTTTGAAATGTAATCATCAAAATCTCTCTCAATGTAATCTTTTAGTGAAATTATATTCTCTTATGGCCACTGTATTTAATATAATATAATATTTTTCTATCGGTCATCGTAATAAATAAATTAAAATCCATTGAATATTAGAAAAAATTAGTAAATTTAAGTTCTTTAAAACCAGACCTGAATAACATTAAAACCATTTCATAATTATTAAATAACATATTTCCAATTATAATTTATAAATAAATGTTACTAATATAGTAATGTGAATAAAAGGGAATGATGGACTTCTCAAAAACCATGATCCATATGTATTATATTAACATTAAATGTCATTTAAAGTGATTTTAATCAAAACATTCCTGATCACATCATTATGCTTGTTTTTCTTGGTCACCTTGTTTGAATTGTTTTCTCAAATTAATTGAAACTCAAAGTTAGTTCAATTAAAATTTATTTTCATCCATTAATATCTGATATAATTACGTTTTTCATTCAAAGACCACTAATATCATATACATTATAAATTTTGACAATCATAACGATCACAACAATAAATAAATAAAACATTATTCATGAACATATTCAATTGAAATGGAGTCTATGTAAACTAATGTAATCCTTGATATAAAATAAATTCATAAAGAAAATTATTATTTTAAAATAATTTTCTTAAAATGGAATTTGGGTATTTTTAAAACCAAACACTCAATTTTTTATGATAAAAATCATGAAACAATAGTAAAAAATAACTCATTATAATTTATCAAAAATTATCCATGACAAATTAATTTAAAATATAAATCTAATATTTGAAGGATTATAACATAACAAAACAATACCTTACATATGTACATTACATATTCAATTATTATAGGTTTAAAATATTCATAGATTATATAAAAAATATTTAAATAGAATATAATCATATATAATATTCACAGAACAAATTTTCAGAAAATATCTATATAACGTATTCATAAAAACAATCATATAACATAGTTATAGGACATATCCCTCTATATAATATATTAATATAACACTTTTATCCCTCTTCATAAATATAAAAAGGTATTAAACATTAAAATGTGAATATAATGGTGAATATAATATGTAAAAATAATGTAAAATAATATATCAAGAAACTAAAATATGTTGTTCAAAAAAGAAAAAAATATTAAAAAACATGAAATATACATTTTAAAACATGAGTTAGCATTCGTAAAATTTTATCTATACAATATTGATAATAATATATAAAATTCAGAACATGATATATTCAAAAATACCTATGAAATCTAACAAATAAGTCATAGAGAATACAAAATGACATATAACACATAAAATGTTAGGTATAAAAGAAGAAAATATGTAGTACATCGAGCCTAATAATAATAATCATAACTACCAATATAAAAATATATATATTTTTTAGAGAAAAAATACGTATAAAAAATTAGGAATTAAAAATTCACAAGATAATGTTATCAAAACAAAAAATACATTATATTAATGATAACATGAAATTAAATTTCATATCTAAATTAAATGATATAAATGATGATATAAAATCTTATATAAATTGTAATGAATAATAACCTGGGAACTAATTTTCCACTTCAATAAGTCTATATTGTGAAATATTATCATCTGTTATCCACCATTTATTGGATGAGGTATTTTTTTATTGGATAATGTTTAATGATATTTTATAAAAGATATATGTATGATAATGGTTTGAGTATAAATTATATCTATGGATAGTATACCTCCTATCATTATCCACTATATATAACATTTAGTTTTTTATAAATCATGGTTTTTTAAATAATTCAAATACACCATTCATAAATTTTTAATTTTGATCTATCAGTTCAATAAATTTATTGACCTAAATTTCTACATGATCTATATGAGTGGATTGACCCTAAAACTCTAATGTCTTCAATACTATCCCAAACTAATTGAAAAGTATAATATTATTGTTTTTTAAATTAGGAATAGAATGAAATCGATATTTAATTTTACATACATTCAATACCATCCAACTAAATAAAATAATTTGAGAAATCAATCGATGAAAAACTCAATCACAAAATTTAGTATCCTTTTGATAAATATTATAAGTGGGGGTATTAATATTCACAATCACATATTTAATAAAAATCATTGTAAATTTATCCATTCATCATATAAATAATCAAATAACCAAGAAAAATATCTTATTGGGATTATTTGATCAGTGAAACTCTTAGAAATCTATTTTTCGTAATTATTCGAATATAATAGTAAGAAATAATGGGGTAATAATGAATAATTCGAGACACTTAGATGTGTATTTTATTTTTTAACATTGTTAATAAAAACTCCCCTCAAAATTTCATCAATTAATAAATACTTATATAATTTGAAAATAATATATCTTTTGAATTATTATTTTTAAAATACGACATTAAAAACTAAACTATATAAAATTTTCAATTAAATGTAAATTTTTCAATTTAGTGTAGGATGAATGAATTATATTTTAATGGATATATGTTCAAAAATCTCATATTACACTTCCAACTCTGAGTTTATAATTTTCAACCTCTAGAAATTTTGTACTATTCATCCAATGAAATAGAATTTTTGGAAATAAAAGTACAATTTAATATAGTATTATCTTATATGACCTCGATATCATTTATTTTATGACTATTAAACTACAAAAATTATTTCAAATTTATTTTGGAATATCTAGAGAGAATATCTGGACATTTTTAAATGATACTGGTCTTTTATCTCAACATGTGAGTATTGTGATGATATATCCAATGAAGTCACATAAGCAAGTTGAATATAAAATATCCCATAATTGACGAATTTAATTCTAATTTAATCAACTCATAAATATTAAATTTTAAGTTTATCCTCATTCAAAATTCCAATAATATCAAAAATTTGTTAAACTACAACAATCATAATAACATCCACTACAGGTTGTAACTATATTTTAGTACTTACCAGTATCTCCGCTTTAATATAATATGGATCATTAAAATACGAGTTTTAAGAAATCATTCCACAATTTATTCATTCAAAAAGGACGAACAATAATAAATAGACTAATATACCTAATTTCTATTAATTCTTCCCTATAAAATAAAATAGATATGATATAATTATCATTCTCTAAAGAAAGTGTCTAAAAGAGTCAATTATGGAATTATTTACAAA
Source organism: Viscum album (assembly GCA_963277665.1). Lineage (NCBI taxonomy): Eukaryota > Viridiplantae > Streptophyta > Magnoliopsida > Santalales > Viscaceae > Viscum > Viscum album. The sequence continues at coordinate 1,388,512,244 of OY728157.1, forward strand.
TTATGGTCTATAAATACATTATTTTTTTCATAAATCAATATAGGATGTCATCATTTAGTTCGGGAGCTATTTTAACTAGTTAGATAATAAAACAAAAGAAAATACATAATAATTGATGATTTCCTTCCCTTAATACCTGCATGTATAGCTTCGTATAGATCTCATATTACTATTTTAGGTTCATAATGAATAAATCTAAAGTATTATGGTAATGTTTCAATATAACTATCATGTTGAGTATATAAAATTGCTAAAAAAATGTAAGTATCAATATCCACGTTAAAATAATTGTCCTCTTATTCTTTGATTGAATACTTATATTCCTCTTGAAACCACTGATTTTATTATATTTCCACTTCATAAAAAATACTTTACTATAAATATTTTTTTTATTATGGTCATCCATACATTTATTGTACATATACAATTAAAATGATGAATCTATTATCACATTAGTTGGTAAAGGATGTTTAAGAAGAGTATACAATTTTTTAATATTTTAAAAATTCCATAGCCACATCCTTCTCCAAGGATTACATAGAATATACATTTTATTAAAAATTTATTTCCTAAAAACAATTACATAAAAAATATGTATCCAATTTAACAACTATTACATTTTCATAGAATACTTATATGATTAATCTAATATATGGGGAAATGATTGTTTTTTATATAGTTTCACAAACATCATTCATGTAAAATATTTTAAATATGTACATTTTTATTATATTAGCTATTCTCATAAAATATATAAAGTATAGATTTTAATTCCTAAATATTAAAAAAAATAACTATTTATTTAAAAATAACATATCCTAGGATAATTAATAAAATAATGGTTTTTGAATTAAATATTATTCTATTCAATAATTGACGACTATCATTTCAGTTAAGGTATGAAAAAAATAAATTATGTAATTTTTTCACAATTTATGTGGTTTTTAGGCACTAAAAGGTGTAACATATTTCACAATAAATTAAGGTATAAAATTGGTTGTATCTTGATTTCATGGAAGCAAATTCAAGGAATATATGGTTGGATGATTGAAACAACCTAATGTGGCCATTTGGGTTGATGTTTCTTGAAAAAAAACTCAATAATTATACGTATAAAAATTAACTCATAAAATATAGGTTTCAATGATTTAATAATTTATTGGAAATCAAAAATTTTGATACAGTAACAATTGTTCATGAAAAAACAATTGGAAAATACCCATAGGTGATTTTTTGATTGAAATCATAAAAACATGATGATTGAATTTCCATCATATGATACCTTTCATCATTTATTTAATTAACGAACATGTTTTACTAGTACAAGAATTAGGAATTTCATCAAATATGATTTATAGAAATACAATTTATAATATGATACATAAAGATAATTATCACACCCCTACCTCTAAATTGGAAACAATCCATATAATATTATTACAATCATACAAACCCCTATTTTAGGTAGAATTGTCACTTATGTGATACCATTTATTTTTTCTCATCGCAATAAAGAAATTCGTTATTTATATATCATATATATAATATATATCTAGTGTATATATATTTATAATAGTCAGTAGAATTTGGATATATGAAATGTAATGCACTGTTCATGGTGATGGTAAGTCGTACATACACATGAAGGCTAATTTCATTTATTTGTAATATTTAAATGAAATAAAATTATATTACACATTGGTATATTATAATTATAGTATAATATAATATATATTTTCATTAACTCCATCCTTTATAAGTTATTAGTATGGATTGAATGAGTCATGTCACTTTGATGGGGCGGTAGTCCAAATTTCCTTGAATTAAATTATCCTATTTATGAAACATAAAAAGCATTATGGTATGTTATAAATTAAAATTACATAAGAATAGAGATAAAATAAATATAATAAATATCATTTATAATTATATTTCATTCATAATGGCTAGTATAATAGGTGTTATGAGAAGATTGAATAATCATCGTTTTATGATGCAGTAGTTCGTCGGCCACAAAAAACAGTATGTTCTATACCCATTGATGGAGGTGTGTGTAAGTGTAGTTTGAATAATTATAATATGAAAATACTAATATATATAGGATAAATATTTTTTATGTAATAAAAGAATAATAATAGAATAGGTAGTGGAGAAGTAAAATAAAAGAAAAGAACTTGAGAGAAGGTGTTACCTTTGAATCGGCTAACTCCCTTTGGATTGAACCAAAAAGATTTCTTGAATTTCCTTATGCATATGGTTATACATTTATGTGGAAGACCTATATGTTGGGAGCTTATTTGGGAAGATTTTGGATGATCCATGGGGGCTTTAGAAGCATGAGTAAGGGTTAGAGGTGATGTCCTTTTATAAGTGGAAAGAGGGGCTCTTTATGAATGTTTGAAAGTATTATTTTATCATAAATTGATATTAGTTTCTAAAAGTTCCAAATCTAGTTTAATTAGAATATAATATTAATATATGTTTAAATAAAATCATCCAATATGAATTGGGCAGCTTTTGAATACTTTTTAATCCTTATCATTATTTATAAAACCCTTTTTTACTCTTACTGTTTTATCAAGCATTTAAAACTTTGTGAAACAAAATAGTATCCAAAACATGACAAATATACTTTTAAAGAGGGAATAATAATAGTTATGAATTATGATAACTATTTGGCCAAATCATATATTTTTTAATTTTATAATATTTAATAAAATATTTTTTATTTTAAAATATGAATTATATCAATTTAGAAACTATTGATATAATGAATTTTGAAAATCCATAACAACAAGATTTATACAAAAAAAATATCATTAATAAAATTATAACATGTAAATATCCTCAAAAAATTTCGTTTATTACTTAAAAATATCCAAATTACATTTATTCTCACATTTATAATATCTTTTATTTGAATAGTTTATTAATGAAGAAATCAATGCATCATCATTGTATCATAATTAAATTTATTAATTTAATGTATAAAAATTGTTAAAAAAATCCATGATATAGGATGTATTTTTATATATCCAATGAATATTTATAGTCGAGGATATTACTTATATAACCATATATAAAAATTGTTTTCGTAAATGATAAATGTTTAGTTTATTTTTTCCTTAACATTAAATTAAAAGAAAGTAAATGGCATTTTGAGACACAAGTGGCTCCACAGTGTCCTAAAATCGACCCAAGGATTCCCATGGTCAGAAATATCTCATAAAATAGTGTTATGAAATTTGTTAGGGTAATTTAATATTATAATAATATTAACATTTACTCTTATTTACTAGATTTACCCTTAAACTATGGTAAATAAAATAATAACTAATGTTACTATTCACAATGTCTAAAAATAAATGTTATATATTTAAAAAATTTAGACCTCTTAATTCCAAATATGGAATCCATTTTTCCTAATTCAAAACACATATGTTTCATAAATTAAGTAAAAATTAATTACTCTTGTCAAAACCAAAAAAGTGGGTTTTTTTGAATTAATAACTATCAAATGATTTACATGTGTTTATATCTTATTAAAAGGTAAGATTACTTCCATTGACCAAAATTGTATTAAATGGTAAAACAATAATATAATTACACTTTAAAACCAATAATAAAGATAATCTAACAATATAATTAATTCAGATGAAAAGACAACTTTGACATAAAATGAAGTATTTTTCACTATTCCTTAAACAATGTACATTATAAGAAAAATACCAAAAATTTTCCAAAAGTAAATTTTGACTACCATATTAGAATTAAGAAATTTATTTTGTCAAATAGAACATATAAAAGTGACAAAAACTATATTTTATAAGGGTTCTCCTTCAAAAGGTGTTAAATCGACCTTTTAAATAATATTAGAGTATTTCATGCTTAAAATAAGATTAATTCTTATTTCAAGCCGCTAAAATTTAGTGGATAATTATAAAGAAATTTAGAAAACATGTATAATAATAATTTATTTAGGTACGTTCATTACCAGAAATTAAAAAACTATGTGTTAACTAGGATTTAAAATAATAATAATATTATATTATTTTTCGGTATAACTCAATGTTGTGTGCAAAATGTGATTTGAATGAATCCCATTGTTGCATGTTATGTATGATATTGAATAATGTGTCCTATTTAAAATTAAATTATTGTCTTATTAATAAATGTTAATAGACATAAAAATGTATTATTCTATAAATACCCAGGTCGTCACATTTAGTGTGGTTAAAATCATTCCAAGTTAGAAATGAATGTGATGTGGTTGTGGTTTTCATGTTGGTGATCATGTAGGAGAAATATTTCAACATTCAGCCTGTATATGTGGTAATGGATAATTTTTAGGCTATCGAGATTTGTTTTCTGGATATGTGGAGAGGATTTGGATACACACATTGTGGGGAATATATGATGGGTCATGGATAAATTACCCTCATGCTGTAGGGGTCATGGATTCTTTGAAAATAGTAGTGTGATGGTCATTGTGGTATCAAATGTCATTGCATGGGTAGAATTAGGATTTTTATGGTCCCTTTTAATGTTCTCTATTTAGATCTTTAATTCCTAGGCATGAGAGAGTTTTATTTTCAGTAGTACAATCATGATATAGTGGATGTTATCTAAGGGTGAGTCAGATCAGAGGCTTGCTAATAATCAATGTGAAGGAATAGTGGCTTATGGGTCATCAATGATTCTTGGGGAAGATAAGCATTATGGTTGGTAAATAATGATTAATAACAACATCATTTGTTGAGAAAATCAAAAAATGTTTAAAGTTTAGTATTTCGGTTGTTTTATGGTAAAATACTAATTTGTCCTATCATTTGATCATAGAATAATTTTATAACTACACTATTAGCCCCATAATATGTTCATTACACTAGGACATGAGTTTGGTGGAATTATGATCTATATATAATTTCCTGGAATAATTAAAAATAAATTAAAAAATAGTAATTAATTCCAATTTTTCATTAATTGATACCTTTTCAATATTGATGTATATTGACATCTAAAATCCTCTATTTACCATGAAATAATTGGGTTTTCCTTGAAAAATTTAATAATGATTGGGGGTGTTGGGAGTTTTCCTTGGACATTTTTTTCATTTATTTATTAAAATTAATTTTTCCCTTTTCTTCCTCCGGTCTATATATTTCATAATACATTAGAATTTATCCCCCTCCTATTGTATCAAAAAATTATTAAGAGAGAAAAGGGAGAGGGAGATTAGATTTTTTGTTTATCATCATCAAAAGATGTTGATCAGGCTACACTATAGGAGGGAAATACATATGGGATTAATGATTTAGTTGATTTACCAAATTTAATGCCCCAATCAATATTTTAGTTGTAAAACCTTATAGAATCATATACATTATGTTTTAATGACCTATTTATTTTTTATAGTGTTCTACGAGGGAACCTATGTAGTGATTTTAAAGACTGATATGGAATTCATGTAATCAGAAGCTATTTTTTGTGTGATAAACCCATTTATAGAGAATTTATTATAGAGATCACATATCATGTATTTATATTTTTAGTTTTGGATATGATAGTTAGACAACATGGGGGTCAAGGATATTCCATGTAGGTCTTACTCGAGGTGTGGCCAAGTACTGAGCTTGAGAACCCTTGTAATGGACCATAACTTTGTATAATATATAACTAAATCAAGTGTTCATGATATAACAATATTTATTAAAGATTAAATTTCATTCCCTTTTGTGAGGTACGTTTTCAGAGACATTATGTGACTAATAAGTTGTGTGTGTTTAGTACACGTGATGGGGATAGGGAATGTTCTCACATGGTGGGATGTTCTACACACCTAGGGATGTTTGTTGGTGGAACAAGACATGTATATAAGGGTCACAACTTGAATTACACCCTCAGAGGTGTTCATATAGTTTTTCAAATAAACTCGTAATTGTAATTGAGAGTATAATATTATGATATTTTCTTTATAAAGGATGAGTTGGTGTAAAATTTTAGTTTTAGAGTCCATTTTAGGGGAATTTTAGTTTTTGTGATCACTAGTGAGAGGTTTTCGTTGAGTTTTTAGTGTTTGTGGTATCCTATGAGTGGATTTTTTTGAGACTATTTTGTGGGTTTTGATATTATTGAATGACATATCATGGTTAATTCCAAGATGTTTACTTTCATGTTCTTCACACTATTCTATGAATAATGTATTGAGCCGTGAAATAGAATGGGGATTAAATAAAGGTTAGATTTAGTTTTTTTATAGATGGTTGGGCCAAATAGTTCCACGGATGGTCCCCTGCTGTTGGGATGTGATTCCTGAGAGTTGAGAAGTTGATGTATTAAATATATCACTTTATTTTTTGTTTAATATGATCCATTGGACTATTTTGATATCTTGAGATGGAGGAAATGTTATGTTTTTCTACACAGATATTAATGCATCTCTGAGGAACCATATTTGCTGCTCTTATAGGCATGGTGATGACCTAGGATGGGTGTTCCCTAGAAATTCTAGGTAACTAGACCCTTTTAGTGTGGCCTTATTTTTATATGGTCTAAAGGGCCATTTTGGATGGCCCTGGGGAATGGGTTTTCATAATGAAGGCCTTATAGTCCATGTGATTCTTATGGTCAGGTTTGGTGTAGTAGTCAGGATATGATGTTTCTTGTATCTAGAATTTTTTTGTCTTTTAAGATAGGAATGATCAAGGGAAAACTCAAATCTTGTTTTATTATATAATCTAAGAGGGTTAGTGATTTTTTTAGCGTTAGGGACATTAGAAGTCATGTTAGAACCCAGTTGTTGATGGTTTGGGACTAATGTGGCCTTGTTTTCTCTATTAAGATTAATATTTTAATGATCCTTATTTATGTATTATTTTTGAAATTATGAAGTTTTCCATTCTTTTTTTATGATTATGGAGGGTGACCTTTGGGATATTATTGGTTAGGGTGTTGTCCCTAAGATTTAACAAATTATATACAATATTGGTTACTGTTAGGTGTGCCTATAGAGAAAATGGAATATTTTGTTGTGTTACCCCCCCCCCCTCTATTTATGATTTACCTTTAACTAGATTTTCATTCAATGATAATAGAATATGTGGATTGGGATGAGTGTTTATAATATTCCAGAGATCATGAAAAATATAGGTTATTTAATTAGGACAACCAAGTCAAGGAAATGATCTCTTAGTAAGATCATATTACATCTAGAATGTTTAAAATCATGATATTAGAGTCCATGAGCCCAATAATGGTTATTTTTGATTTCCATGAACACCATGTTTATTCCCAGTGGTTGTAAATTTTTTATCAATGGTTTGTTAGACAATTGCAGAAACTATATTATGAATTTTTATCCTTGGCAGAGATGTTGTTTTTTGTGGGTTGGTGAGCCACGTATTTAGAGATTTTATATATGGAAAATATAAGGTGAAAACCATGTTCCAACAGATTAATGGTTGTTTAGTGTTACATTCTATAGTTTACATTAATTCATGTTGTCATTTTTCATCTTGGATGGGTATATCACATGTTCATGCACTCGTTAGGAGAACAAATGTTGGCTACCTGAATTGTGGTTGACCTTGTGAGATTTATTTCTCACTTATTTTATGGGAATTTTAATGCTTATTTAGTTCATAATGTATTTATTCGGGTTGATTATATGATTAAATGTTTATGGGGATGAGGATTAGAGTTTCATGATTGAGAATTATTACACATGGGGAGTCTTAGGACTAGACTATTGTAGCTCCCCAACTATTGATGCAAGGGTTTGTGATATGGATCGGGGAAGTCATTAGATCCATTTTTATATATTTTTTTTTCTTTTTTATCTCAATGGTGTATTTGACAAGGGCTATGAAATTTTAGTTATTCTGTTTTATTATAGGACTATGAGTCTATATATTTATACATTGAGTTTGATAAATCATGTTTTAATTTTGTGATTTATTATTCATGTTTTGATTTCTGTTTATCGTTATAGATGTGAATGGATATTTACCATTATTACGAAACTATTATTATTTGATATATTTAATCCAATATATCATTATATACCCTATAAACTATTCGATTTCTTATTGCAAGAAGGGATCCACACTTGTGGCCTTATGGTGAGCCTGATCAGGTGACCTATTTTGTTAACCCGGGTCAGATCATGACAATATAAAATAGTGAATATTTATTGAATATTAAAAAAATATAATATTATCCGTGACTGGAATCTTCTGATGTCAAACACCTTGAGATCCTTTAGAAGTTCCACCATGTAAATTATGTGGCTGACTTCTTGGCATCTTGGGCTATCTGAGGCCACTCATTCATATATTGTTTCACATTTGGATCCCCCTAGATTGTGTGCCTCATGTAATTTGAGATGCATTAAGGATTAATTTCTTTAGGCCACCATTATTTATATTTTCCAATATCTTGATTCTGATAAAAAAATAATATTGTTTTCATGAAAAAAAGTCATGATACTCATGAATTCATGTCATGCAGATTAATTAAGTGACCAAAATAAGGTCACCAAAACAACAACAAAATCTAATCTAGAATAAATTAAATGAATCATTGGATTGGTTGTTGAAGAAATGGAGATACACTTAATCCTTGAGTTTTATTGTTTTTACATCTATGTTGGCCCATATAAACCATCATTTTACCTGGTTCATCTAAAACATAGGATTCTTGAATAAATCTAGAATATCTAAGTGAAAAACTCTCCAAGGGTTGACCACATTTGTCACCCATGATGAACCAGATAGTGGTATACATCAAGTTGTGTTTATATATCTTGATTGATGCGTGGGACCATTCTTATCGAGTTATATAATTTAATCTTTAACTGTTATCATTAGATAAATCATTGGTTGATGATTCTTTTTATCAAATTTAAATTGGAAAACTATTTTATATTCAATGAAAAATTTCATTATTAGTCTTTCTTATGGATATCCACCACTCAGTCCTTTGTGGAGTTGGAAGCACTCAAAAATGATGAGACCCGATCTAAATAGTTGGTTTTAAATTATCCATTCATGATAAAGTAATTAAAACTATTATCTATAATTAAAAATATTAAAACTGAAAAAATGTGATAAAAATATTCAGGGATATGTTTATAGTGATAAAAAAGATTTATAATACCCATCAATATCACTATCATGAGGTACATGGAGAGAGTTCACACTTTGGTTTTATTGAGGGTAACCTTTATGAATATTTTCTATCAATGATGGTACAAAAATTATAACTAAAGACCCAAATGGACATATTTTGTAAAACTAAATTAACCATCCAAGTTGATGAACCATTATAGATATGACATGGGTGTAATTCATAAGTTTCAGTTCATGCATGAAATATCAAAATTTGATGGAAATAGTCTTACATGTTGAATATTATGAGATTCATAATTCCTTCTCCAAATGCTACTAGGACATCCAAGGAGAATATGTTCAATGTTGTGGATATACGTGAAAGAAATCGAAATAGCATTCAACTGTCTTATCAGAATTCAAACATATTTCATGCCAAATACGAGGCCAAAAACTCACCTTGAATGAACATAGTCCTGGTCCAAACATATAATCCATGTGAAAATCACCTTTCATGACCAGATTCTTGTATATCGATCATAGAATATTTTTTTCTATAAATAGGATCTCCACCCCTCTCCTCTTCAAGGTGAATCTTTATATGACCAATATTCTTTGAGTTCATGAAATCAAAATACCCTAAAGGTAGAAAAACATCCTCAACAGGTTTCATGTGGGTCAAATATTTACTGGTCACACATTTGAGTAATCCTCTCCAAACCACTTTCAACCTAATTCAGTATGTTGTTACTCCCTTCACTCTACCAATGTACATAGAGGTTCAGAAGAAGGATGAAGAGGTGGAGAGGATTTACACTCTAGGAGGTGTGCCAATAGAGGAGATCCAGTTGAGCTCATTTAATGGGAAGGTCATTTGCAGTAGGCCTCTTTCCTAAGGGCCTTCTAGGTTTCAACTAATGGGGAGCTGGCCCTAGCCGTTCCTGTTTTGATCTCCCGGTCCTCGCCCCTCCCCAACGGGCCTAAGACCAAGATTCTATATCATTGGTATACATGGAAACCTTCAGAATCAGTGCCCATACAGAGTGTATTATAGTGGAGGTGGGTAGGTATGTCATCCACCTCTATAGTATCAGTTTCCAGCCAGACCTTTTCAGTAGCCGCATCGGGGACAACGATCTACCTCTCCTCCAAGAATAGTCATTGTAGGTGGAGGTCGGACTTAGGGAATGCCTCATGTTCCTCGACCAGGGTATGGTTGAGGAGGCGGTTGATATCCAAGGGTATGAGGAGCTATGTGTGGGTAGGTTCTGGCCACAGAGGTAGGAGTTCTTGCAGGGCCAAAGGTCTTTCGATGTATGATCAGTTTTTAGTAATCTTTCCTGAAACTAGTTTGATTCAAGAGCTTCTCACTACATTGTTGCACCCAACATAGATCATGTATTGGGTCAAGACATACAGAGACTTCCTATGCCCTTGGTATTGTGTAGGACAGTCAGAGTTCAGACTATCTTGTCTTATGTTTTCCAGGGATGTATACTGATGTTGGGGAAATTTCAGTCCAATGGGGTACTTCATTTGGTACAGATGCAGACATGTGATGTCATTTTAGGAATTGATTGGACTTTCTTGGCATAAGCCATTATCGAATGCTTCCAGATAAGGTTCATGTTTTTACATATGGATGGCCAGTGTGTAACTTTCGTTGGAAAGAGGGGTTGCCCGGAGGGCAGTCGACGAATGGAGACCCTCCTTTTGTGTTATCTGAACTGTTAGTGGAGTTGATAGATAAAAGGATGGTGGAAGTCAGTGGGATCATATGTGAGTTCACTGATGAATTCCCTAGAGAGGTGGTGAATCTACTCCTTGATGTGATGTTGAGTTCGGGATAGACTTGCAACCCAGTTCTCGTTTGATTTTGGTGGCTCTCTATTATATGGAGCCTTAGAGTTGTGGATGTTGGGGATATAGGTTGATGACCTGATGAAGAAGGGTTTTATCTGACTGAGTGCATCACCCTAGGGAAATCCATTCTTATTCGCAAAGAAGGAAGATGGTGGTATTAGGATCTGTATAGACTACCAAATACTGAATCAGGTGACAATCAAGAATCGTTACCCCCTTTGAGGATTGATAGCATTAAAGATTAGTTAAAGGGGTGAGGATGGTTCTACAATATTGACATGTGGTCTGGATATCACTAGTTACGAGTAAAGGAAGGTTACAACTCCAAGCCTGATTTCAGGTGATGGTATCAGCACTTTGTGATTATGGTCATGTCATTCGGCATTACAAACACAACAGCTGTGTTCATGGGGCTAATGAATTTTTCTTCTGTGAGTATCTAGGCCAGTTCTTAATAATGTTTATAAACGGCATCCCGATCTAATCAAGATCAATGGAAGATCATGCTGAGCATCTGAGGACAGATCTAGAGGTCCTTCACCAGCACCATCTCTATATGAATTTGTCTATGTGAATGTTCTAAATGTGAGAGGTTCTCATCATTGGACATGTGGTGTCCCAACAGGGAATATCAATGGACCCATCAATGGTCAATGCTCTAGTTTCTTGGGAAGCACCGAGGAACATAGTAAAGATTTGTAGTTTCCTCAGACGTTAATGATACTACCAGAGGTGTGTTCCTGATTTATCTCAGGATGAATCACATTTGAAATTTTTGACAAAGAAAGACCATTCCTTTGTCTGTATTGAGAATTGTGAGGAAACCTTCAGTTATCTGATGGGGATGTTGGTCAGTTCACAATTTTTGAGGTTTCCAAAGGAAGGGGAATCCTTTGAAGTGTTATGTGATGCTTCCATACTATTCTTGAGGTGTCTGATGATGTAGCAGTAGGGAGTGATCTTTTATGGGTCTAGGATGTTACGTCCTAACAAGTGTAACTATTCCACCCATGACCTAGATCTTGCAGTGGTTGTGTTTAAACTAAATTTGTGGTAGAATTACCTCATCGGGGAAAGCTTTATGGTCTTCACTTATCACCAGACCTTGAGATATATCTTCTCCCAGTGTGACCTGACCTTGCGAAAGAGGATGTGGATGGAGTTTCTTAAATAATATGAATTCGATATCTCCTACACCTCAAGAAAGGGGAACATTGTGGATGATTCCTTAAGAAGGAAGTCACATAGGGAAGCTTCTCAGGAATCTATGGATCCTTGGAAGGAGAGTGATGGTTGGATTTTTTATATATGAGTATTAGTGTGGATGATGGTAGAGGGTATTTTTTATTTTTGATGGTTCAGTCTTCCATGATACATCAAGTGGAAGACTTTTAGTGGGGGGACTAATAGGCTGATGTGATTCATGATCATGTTAGCTAGGGTGATGCTCCATAAAGATGTTCAAAAGAAGGTCAAAATCGGATGATTTTCTATAAGATGTTGCTTTTCATAGAGACTATGTGTGAGGGAGTTCTTCTAGAGTTCCATAACTCAACCCTCGTTGTACACCTAGGCATTTCCATGATGTAACGAAGTCTAAAAGAATATTTTTGGTGGCCCGCTATGAAATGAGTGGAGGCAGAGTTTGTGGAAATTTCCCTTGAGTTCTAGAAGTTTAATGTTGAGAACTTTGTTCTGGGTGGTCTATTACAGCCTTTAGATGTCCCATAGTGGAAGTGGGATGACATCTCAATGGATTTTGTCCCCAGACTACCCAAGGTTCAAGGAGGCTGTCATGATATTTGGGTAGTTGTATATCAGCTGATGAAATCATCTCACTTTCTATAAATCAAGGAGTCGAGTGTGGTGGATGCTTGGCAACAATGTTACATAGATGAGGTGGTGTGGTTTCTTGGATTTCCGAGGTATATATTCTTGGATCCTGATTCATGTTTTACCTAACGAATCAGGATGGGATTGAAATATTCTTTTAAAATCCAGCTATTCCTTAGAACTTCTTTCCACCCCCAGACAAATGGGATGATAGAGAGGACAATCCAAACGTTGGAGGATATTCTATGGGAATGTGTTTTTGGATTTGGAGGATCGTTGGTATAACACTTGCCTCTAGTAGAGTTTTCCTACAACAATAACTATCAGTCTTCCATTGGTGTGCCTCCATTTTAATCCTTGTACCGAAGATTGTGTTATTCACCAATGTACTAGATATTGGTTCGGGAAGTAGGTGTTCTTGGCCCATATGTGGGGTAGAGCACAACATAGAAGGAAAAGCTTGTGCGTGAGAGCATAAAAGTTTCTAAAGTCCTAAAGAAGTCGTATGCCGAATATAGGATGAGACCATTGGAGTAAGAGGTTGGGGATAATTTTTTCTTAAAGGTCTGCCCCTGTGTGGTAAGGAGAGGTTCAGAAGGGGGATTAATCTTTCTACCAAGTTCATCGGACCCTTCGAGGTGTTATAGTGGGTCGGAATAGTTGATTACCAGCTGAAGCTACCACCTCCGCTACTGAGGGTTCATGACGTCTTCCTTGTGTCTTCGCTCTGTCAGTATCTAAACAATGATTCATACGTGCTTGAGTGGGGAGAGTTGGAGATCGAGGATGATGCAACATTCATTAAGTGACCAGTAGGGATCAAGTATTGTGAGGACAAGGTGATTCATGGATGAATCATTCCCTTCGTTTGTGTGTTGTGCAGGCTTGGTTGCCTTGAGGAGAGTAACTATAATTGGGAGGCCCAAATGATTTACCATTACCCAGAGCTATTTTGAGTTTTGGTTTTGTGTTTTACTTGATCTTTTCTATGATGTAATTCTTATCCTTGTTTCCTATGAGTTGAAATGTTTTCCATATTCTCTAAATATGTGTAAAGTCATAGCTGTGGGGAGGTGAGGACATGATCCCTAATCGAGATTCATTAAGGTGGATGTGATTAAACTTGTGTGGTTGAGATAGTGCGGCCCAAAGAAGATAGTATATTAATATGGGGGAAGGGAATCCATAATCAATATTCCTGGATAGTATGACCTTTAAATGTTTATGTGGATTCTTTGCGGAGAAGAGAGGTGGTGTATTCGTAGTTTTTCAGGAGATAGATGAGGGGGAGGTGTTCTTAGATACTGAGGTTTGTTCTGGATTTTGAACAACTCTATGGTGGTTTTGTCTCTTAGAGGTATATTATGAGGTGGTTATTCGGACCCCTATCTTTTCATCGGGTTTACTCTAGGATTCTTGAGGATGAAAATAGTATGAGTGGTATCTTATGTAATGGCCCAAAACCTCCTGGACCATTACTTTTCCAAATTTCCAGTGTTTGTGGTGTCATGGAGACCATAGGAGACTCACTATTGATTTTTCCAAATTTCAGGACTAAATGAACAGTGGCACTGATCTGCATCAATGTCACCAAGGATCGTTGGTGGAACCTAAGGGTGTTAGTGGACTTTTGGTTATCCGTGGCACACATATGTTTTTGTGGCACCATTTGGTGTTAGTGGAACTGATGGGAATTAGTGGAACTAATGGGTGTTGGTGACACCGATGGTTATCGGTGGAACCGAAGATTATCAGTGGAACTGATGGGTCATCCATAGCACCAATTGGCATTAGTGCCATGGCGACGGTGCTAGAGAGATGGTGTGAGGGTGGTGGTGCTAGGAAAATGGTGCTTGGGTGATGATGTTAGTGTGACGGTGCCACGGTGACAATGCAAGGGTGACTGTAACTCACCTAACAGTAATTCCTTCCTAGATTTTCATGGACCTTGAATTTTTCTCTAGTAATGTATATTTTTATGTAAAGGTGTTTTAATACACCTTTTAAAGCTAATAAATGATGTTTCAAAATCCAAAGTGTTGAGAAACCCTTCAGTTACCAAAACGCATGGCCTTTTTCCATCATGAAACAACTTTGTTGTGTTTTATAGTTTCTCCCCTGTTATGGGTTTTTCTCTGTTTAATGTAAAATTATTAACTCTCAGATAGTATCTAAATCATAACTGAGGAAAATTATTAAATCTCAATTAATCCCAACATGTGAAACTGCCCAACCACGTGGTCGAGCCACGATCTGACATTTTATGCACTTTGAAATTTTCTCCCAGAATTTAGAATCATTCCTTTTCATAAGCCAAGAACCTCTTCTGAAATTACTTTCAATTATCTAAAGTACACCCTAGAGGCTTACTTAGGAGATGAATTGGGAACCTATACTCGAGCCTTCATGTTCACCCTTAGAGTCCTCCCAGTTCTTCCTCTAGAAGTTGCGCATCGCCAGTTCTGGGTGCGAGTAGAATACTTAGATCCTTGATCATCCAAGTAAGGTTCTTCCATATACTATCTTTATTGTGCATCATGATGGGTGGGTGTGATAATGTTTCCCTATAAATATTGAAGAAACAAAACCATAATGAATAAAATAATTGGATTTTAAAAAATGAATGGGTGTGTTTGATGATGATTATTATGTACGCCTTTATCTACATTTTTATGTTGTAAACTATATGGGATTATGCCCACTGAAAATCGTGGTTGTTGGAGGTCCTTTATTGCACACTATAATGAACCATTTCTTCTTGATAATCTTGTGATTCAATGGGTGTAACATGAAAAATGGTTAATCACGTAAACCTGGTTGAATAAATGGATGACCAATGAATAAAATTCCTTGTGTGATAACCCAAGATAAAAAAATGTAAATAAGGTAAATTATAAATGGAGTGGTTAAATTGGAAAACTCCCTTTCTCTATTGTTCTAAAAAGCACAATTGTTCTACTTGATTCTTGTGGGGTGACATTGATGGGGATTGGATTCCCTATTGTTCAGTTGTTGGTTTGGGGTCTACAGTTGTGTGGGTACATATGTTGGGGCTTGGTTTAGATCTATTATATCTAGGTATTTCATGAATCCATATTTTTTGTGACATTAAAAGTGAACCGAGTGTGAATTCATAAATGTATGATTAAGTGTTTTATTTCAGTTGTGGTTTTTGGCTTTTTGTTTTGCCCATTATTTGCCCAGTAGTTAATTAACACTTAAATGGAATTATATGAGCATGTTAACAAAAATGGGTTCAATGGGTAATTGTATTCCAGAAATGGGTGATTCTCTAGTTACGGTTATTGTTCTTTTGTCTATATATTAATAGAATCAGATGTGTTTGTGTATGAGATAGTTTTGGGACCTGTAGTTTTGGATAAGTTCTTGTTACCTATATGTATACATTTAGTTATTTTGTTTCTAATTCCAACCCCACCGTAGTTGAGACTTCATGCTGAACACCCCCGTTTCATGAGGGAGGGTGTTTTTTCCAACATTCCTTTGAGTGGCCGGTTATTAGCTACTTTTTATTCCCTCTCATGGGTATCCAAGGACTCTTTGGGTAGGTTGTGATGGCCTGAAGTTCATTATATCCCATGAATCATCGAGAAGAATGTGTTATGGGAGTTGTCCCTGGTTCTTGCAGGCATGATTGTTTCCCAAGTGTCTTGAAGATGAGGCACATGTGTCTTCAGGTCTTCTAGTAGTTTTGGTTGCTCAGGTGTCTTCTGGAAGATGGGTGGTTATGATGGCTTAGGTGTCTGTTGATGGGATGCGTGGTTGTGGGGGGCCAGGTGCTTGCGTGCGGGATGCGTGGATGTGGTGGCCCATAAGGTTGTTGCTGGGTGGTAGTGGGACTATAGTGGAAATGGCGGGGGAGGTCTGACATGTTGGATTACTTCAATAGCCAACGGGAAAATGGTGCAGGTACCTAAATATCGATGTGGTAATAATATTATTTTACCTTACATACGTTATTTGGGGAGTGTTCCTTGGTGAGGTCGGCTGGGTAGTTTTCCTTGCTTGGTGGTTTGGTTATCTGTATTTCTCATGGGGCATTAGAATGCCTCCCCACACATGCACTCAATCTTTGGGTTTTTCCTACTAAGTATACCTATGTTCTCACCCTAAATATATAAAATAGATTTTAGGTTTCTATGAGGACTTTGAGGAATTTTCCAAACATTACTAGCTCAAACATTGGGATAACTTTCTGTTACTATGTTCTATCTTTTGGTAGTATTCACCAGAGTCTTCATGTATGTTTTAGCACTTTATTGTGAACATACATTTGGAAAAGGTATTTTTTCTTTCTTTTACATTCTTTTTTTTAGTTGATTGAGATTTTCCATCTTATCTCCTGATCTACTCTATAAAAAGGTTAATTCCATCCATATTATGTGTGATTCTATACCCTTAGTTATAGTAATCACTATGGGTCCTATTGAAGGTGGGGCTCGAGGGTCATTATCTCTAATTAAACATGAAGAAGGAAGAGTTTGGCAGTTTTAAGGCCCTCCCATAATATTGTTTAAAGAATTTCATGACAACTTCTTGGAAGTGCGCAATCATTTTGGAGTTTCTCAATCATTATATTGTGAGTGTATCCTGAGATTCCCTTGACATTAGATACCTTATTATCACATCCTATGGTGAATGGTTTAAAATGATTATATACTTGGATGTTACTTTCAAATAATGTCTTTCTTGTGTCATTATTTCTTATAATACCTGAAATATTAATACCATATCATTATAAGGTTTAATTAATAATGACAATTATTGTATTTGTCTAAAATATTATAATTTTGAAACACTATTTGGGATCATATTGAGATAATTCATATCATATCCTATATACAACCAATGTTTGTATGGGAAATATTTTTAATGATCCAAGAAGTCGAAAGATATTTCATGTTGATGGTTTTTTTTTCTACAATAAATATTTTTATAGATGGTTGTGATGTGGTGGGATCCAGCCCTTATGTCTCCTTAAGATGAGTAGTAGTTTTTCTTTCCTTTTTGGTTCAAATTTTTAAATAATATTTTGGTATTATTTATTCATCCCCCTATCTCAGCATATTTTTTATATGAGTATGCATGTCCCACATTTGGAATATTAAATAGATATTTCCTAATATTAAATTTTATATTATTACAAATCCATTTATATTTTAGTCATATTTATACACATCCTTTATGTGATTATTTATATTCATTTTTGGGGAATTACTTGAAATAATATTTAAATATCACAATGATTCCTTATTTCTGATCCATTTAATGGATTTATTGGTAGAATCCATAAATAGAGGTATTTTCTTATTTCCTATTAACTAGATTCCACTTTGTATAGATTAAGAAATCCCTTTAGGCCATGACATATATCATTTTGGGTTCTTAGGTCAGTGGTTGGATTGGTTGGATAATGAAAAAATGGTATCAAAGACTAATATTTTGGATTATTTTATTTGGAATTTCCATGTAGAGAAACGATTGGTTCACTTGGGGTTGTGGTATGGTTTTGACTGTCTATCAAGGGAAAAATCATAGTCTGGATACTTAATTTTCAATGGGATATTAGGGAATGATAATTTTTAAATGAATTTTAATTGACATTGATTTTTTATAGATTCTGTGTTAGTTAAGGATAGTCAATGGACATTATCCCTAGTTCATAGATGGTCCACATAGGCTATATACCAGTTGTAAATATTTTACTATTTTGAATTTTAATGATATAGTGTGACCATCACTATTGATAATGAGTTTAGAAAACCACGCGACCAAACCATTTTTATTATGGGATTTCTTGTTTTTTCTAATGTCACATATTATTACTACATCTAATTATTTATAATGTATTTTAATAGATATTTGTATTTATATTTTTTTGGTTTTTTTGTTTCTGTACTTCTTATTTTGTTTTTTATATTTTCATTACTCCTTGAATACCTCCTACAAACACCTCCACCAACCACCACCCAATGAGAGATCCAATAATGGGTTTTGAGAATCCAAACCAATGGTGGCACTAGATTTTATAGAAGTGTTAGTGTATAAGGTCAATGTTTTGGAATGATGTGTAATCATTTTCATAGATAAAATTATCCCATTATGGTTCAATGTGCCTGTTTTATGTACAAATTCCATAGAAAATGATTTTGGGGGATAATGGTTGAATATATTTGGTATGAGGAAATGAAGTGGAAGGATAACAATGTTATCTTATATAGTAATTAACACCCAACCCCCTTTCGTTATTAATGTATTTGGAATTTCTTTGATAGTAGTACAGTGATCAATCCCATCATTGAGTATGAAAATAAGTTCACTAAGCTCATCAAGTTTACTATTGAGATAGTTATTAATGAAAAGATGAAGTCCAATCAAATTGAAATGTTGGTATAACATAATATATGATCTCATGTATACTTACATATGAATGTGATTTTTTATGAAGTGCAAAATTGATTCTTCATTTTATAAATTGACCTACATGTCTTGTTATAACTGGTTGGGGTATCCTCCATGGCTAGTGGATGGGACGTTGGCTCATCAAAGAAGAGAAGGAAGTGAAATGAGCCTCGAAAATGGATGTTCCCATAGAACCTAGTTTCTACATCAATATTAATTGTCTCTAACAAGTGGTATTAAGGATAACACCATTTAACTTTTCAATAATACTAGAAATATAAAGACATAATTAATGGATACCCACAATTTCATTAAATATTGTTGGAACATAGTTTATTTATAGATGTTATTAGGGTTATATCGTCCCACAAATGTTGTGGAGGATCTTTAAATCTGATGGGATTCATGGTGTATTCTGATGTTGTTATTATTGTAGGTTTTCATCCTCTAAGGTTTAAAGGCAGGATATGTTTTTCATATGGATAGATTTAGTTGAAAACATGGCCATGTACAACCAATAAATCTCAAACAAATTCATATTTGAGACACGTCCATGTTTTAAAAGAGATTTATGTGGAATCTATGTCAATAATATTGTATATGAGTGGTATTTCACATATTATATCTTTTATAGTAACCAATATATCAAAAAAAACATCAATTCGTTCCATAAATGTAGTCCTATTATTGAAATTCAGAATCTTCCCATTGAGCTCATGCCTCATGTGATTGAGATATCAACTACTCTTTCCCGCATGGCCTGAAGGCCTTACTTTTTATTGATTTTTGATAACCCCACTTTCATGGGATGAGAGAGAACCCATTAAAGGCTCGTAGGCACTGAGAATACATGGCCCGTAGGCTTAGGAGATTACATCACCTGAAGGTCTTATGGAATTCCACCAGACTATCTAAAAAGACCTTCCCCTCCCAAGCATATACATCATGATAGTATATCTCCACCATCGCATGGCCATTTGGATAGGAATCTTGTCAAAGCGCAGGCTAGTCCCAATGGCATAGCCATACCCTCTCATTCTGAAATATCCATTTGGCTCTGCTCTGGTGAGTTCACCTACTCTGAATCCTCTTCCGGGGTTCCTCCTTTTTTAGTATGTCTAGGGAAACTGCAAGTGGCCCGAAGGCCTTGAGGTGTCCCGAAGGCCTTAAAGGTGGCCCAAAAGCACTACCAACCTGAAGGCCTGGTTAGCCCAAAATCATTAATGACTCCAAGACCAAACTAGTGGCCCAAGGTGAATAGTTATAGCTACTACAATACCGAAGAGTACGTGCTACAGTGCCCACACAGTGTACAGTTCTACTACAGTTCCTGCATAGTGTACAGTCTGTTGTAGTGCCTGCTACACTACAGCTACAGTACCAGTAATATGCCTCTACCGGGTTTTGAACATGGGACTTGTGGGTTCACTTAATGATACCTCACCATCTAGGCTGAGGATCATGTGCAGATATCAACTACTCTTAGGAAGAACAAGTATGCAATCTTTGTATTTCCTTTATATGTAATATAAATATCATACATGGAGCTAGTGTGGGATTTTTTGTCCCTAAGATGGATACATTTGACTTTATTATCAGGATGGATCTGATAGTTTCGATTTTTATTTCTGTTGATTGATACTAGAGGAAATTATCATTCACCACGCTCTATGGGATCTCCCTTCTGTTTTATAGGAAATGAGATCCATGATCGAGATACTAAAGAAATTAATATACTAATTTGGGATGTTCATAATGTCATTTAGACTCTTAACTATCTTATCTTGATGAAGGGAATTTCATTATCGAGAATCGTCTTGTCTCATGGAAGTTTCTTGAGGTGTTTCTTGAGGAAATCATTTACTTTCACCATGAGAAACAAGAAAAGTTTTATATCGCTCTAGTTCATAGAACCATGAAAATTAATTTTTCATCTTATCATATAGATACTATAAAGAAGAATAAAATAATGGTTTGTATATATGATATATATAGTAAAGGATTCATTCTCCCTAGCATGTATCCTTGATCTAATCATGTTCTCTTATACAAGAAAGTGAAAATTACGGCATTCATTTTCACTAATTATCATATGATGAAATGTGTGTCCATTAATAATATGTATCCCTTACCATATATAATTTCTATATTTTATCAATTCAATTTGGAAATTTAGACTTGAATAATAGATATTCAATCAGGTTATTATTAGTACAAACTAAAATATGATTATGTTTCTATTAATAATTTTCAAAGAAATTATATCCATTCTGAGAATCATTTTTGGGAACTTTAGATAAAAAATGATCCAATATACGTAATTTAAATCATGAATTTAATTTTAAATAAGTTATTTGAATCCATTTTATGTTGTTCATCGACGATATCATGGTGAATAAAATTTCAATGGAGGAGTATGACCCTCATTTGAGTGTTATTTTATGAAAAATAAGTGTTAATATTTTTTAATTCAAGATATCTGAATGTGACATGTGAATCCATGTAGATATGTTCATGGGTATTTCTATTTTTGAAAAGAGAATATTGGTTGACCATAAAATGGTATGACTCACTATATCTTGTGAGGAGTCAAATATAATCCCTAAGATATAGATTTTATTTGGTTTCGCCAAGTATTATAAAAAAAATTTGAAATATTTATCCAAGCCTACATAATCTTCAACTATAATTACCCCAAAAAGGGTGATGGTTTTCTAGAGATGTATGTTTTAGACATAATTAAATGAAATAAAGAATAGTTTGACTCAATACATATTCTGATTGAACCTGAGTTTAGTCAGCACTATATAGTATATTACAATACATCTCGTCAGGGTTTAGGTTGTATTCTCATATATGGAGAACATGTGTTGGAATATGGGTCTCTGCAACTCAAAATTTTTTAGAGGAATAACCCAAAACATGGAATCAATATCATAAATGAAATTTATAAATTTCAGTGTTGAGTAAAAAAGGTTTTTTAGAAAAAAATTAAGCTATTTAATCTAACCAATAGTGTTGATGTTAGCACTTTTCATAATGATATTTGAATATCAGTAAATTTATATGGAATGAATTCCATTAAAATATTCTCATTCACCTGTCCTATACTCTAGGAAATGGAATTATGGTTATGAATTCAATCAATAAAATTATTCCTTCACAATATTAATGGGATCCCATTGTTGATTATAACATCCACAGAGATTTTAAACTGATAAATCTAAATGTTTTGGAGCAGAAGGAAGAAATTTTTTCTACTACATTTTATTTGATACATTATCTTATTGAGGTCATTCACAAGGGGGTTTATTTATGTGTAGAATTCCAATGGACTATGAACATATTAAGTGGCATGGATACCATCATTTGGCTGTCCTTTTCTTTTGAAGGAGTGTTGACGCTCCTTTCGTCACAGAATCTAAAGATCGGAAAAGGGAATATCTGAGCGCAAAGTGATTCAACCTTTGAATAAAACATCAAAAATCGACAAAGGCAGGAAGAAAGGATCAACAACAACTGAACCACGCAAGTTATCTCACTGTCGCGCAAGTACACTTGCGTGACGACCTTGGTCACGCAAGTGACTTGCGCGACCTAAGTGGTAACCGCCCGGTAACCGCACAGGGCCTTCTTTTGCCTATAAATAGACCCTGTGGGCCCCCCATTTGAGAGGATTTTTTTTCTTCAGAAACTCGAATTGAAGCTCCCGATGCCCATGTCTCTTCTCAAAGCTTCCGGAACACTTCTAAGGTAATTTCTTACCTAGAACGGAAGATCTAAAGAGAGGGAGGAAGGCCTAAGTGTTGAAACTCATCAACACTTGCGCGCCTGAATGGCCAGCCCTTAAGGGAACTGGTCACACTTGCGTGCCGCCTTATTCCTTCAATAGAATTTGCGCGTCCCTTTTCTGGAAGAACCTCAAGGGGATTCTAAATAGTTTTAAAAGGAGTCGCTCAAGTATTTCAATTCCGATAGAAAATCACGCAAGTACACCATGTGTCGCGCAAGGTATACATGCGCGACCAATACTTGCGCGCCCACGCAAGACTTGCGCGCCTTTCAATACTTGTGCGCCCCTACCTTTCTAGGTGCCCATCTTGCCCATTTTACCCCTATTAAGTCATTTCACCTTTCCTATTCAAGATTCAGTCTTCAAGATACTCTTCAAAGCCATTTATGGCATGATTTCTTGATTTGAATTCCTTATTTGAAAGGAATTCGGTGGAATATCTCTCAAAACGTAATTATTTATACATCCTTATGTCACCAAAGATTGAGAGTTTATTCATTCAACCTCATCCTTTAAGATGAGATAATCCTTAATCTGGGTCTCCTTTTCAGGAATAATCCCCAGTTTTAAATCCTTTAATCTGGACATCTTCCTCAGGAGTAAGCACCAACTTCTTAAAGTTCCCAAACATGGGCATCCTCCTCAGGAGTAATCCCCAAACCTTAATTCCTAACCTGGGCCTCCTTTTTAGGAGTAAGTCCCAGTCATAATCTTGGGCTTCCTTTTCAGGAGTAAGCCCCAAGTCCCCTAACTTGGGCCTCCTTTTTAGGAGTATGTCCCAGTCATAATCTTGGGCTTCCTTTTCAGGAGTAAGCCCCAAGTCCCCTAACCTGGGAATCTTCCTTAGGAGTAAGTCCCAGTCATAATCTTAGGCTTCCTTTTCAGGAGTAAGCCCCAAGTCCCCTAACCTAGGTCTCCTTTTCAGGAATAAGACTCAGTTATAATCTTGGGCTTCCTTTTCAGGAGTAAGCCCCAAGTCCCCTAACCTGGGTCTCCTTTTCAGGAATAAGACTCAGTTATAATCTTGGGCTTCCTTTTCAAGTGTAAGCCCCAAGTCCCCTAACCTCTCTTAACCAGTCCTAAATTACGTTTGATATGGGGTTCCTTCTCAAGAGTAAAACCCAATTATCAATCCTCTCCTAATTTGGGTTTCCTTTTCAGGAATAAGTCCCAAGTTAGAGTATTCAAATCTCCATAAAGCACATATACCTTTATGGACCCTGTTCCTGGATTTTCTCCCTAAAAGTAAATCCTAAACCTTCATCTATTTGGGCAGTCATACATACATAAACCCCAAACAATTTCTTATGATTGCATCATTCATGGCACAATTGTCTAATTTTTACCAATACCTCTTGTTTCTCACACCGAGCATGACTCACGTGAGCTTAGAGTGTAAAAGTAATTATGACATCCTTCTTTGAGTCATCAATCATAAACGTCATACTCCCTTACTCGAACTACGTGGGTTCTGATTCCTTTTCCAAAACAAAGGATACGTAGGTAGCCCATTAATGGGTTTGATCCCAACTTTGAAATAATCCATGTCCTTATGAATGACGATAAACTTCAAGTGCCTTACTGAGTGGCTTTAAAACCAGCCTGGTCATCATAATGACAAAGAGACTTTTATATAAATGTTTTGAAGGATACCATTGACCAAGAATCTCTAAACAGATATAGATGATTCTCTATTGATGAAGAACCTCAAATACATATAAAACATTCTCTAAATTTCTTGCATATTTAATCATTGATTGTTAAAACTAAAGGAAAGAAAATTTTATACTTGGTAATGTAATAAGGATTCACGAACATAACTTAAATCTATAAAGAGAGTCCCGGAGTAGACAATAATTCCCCTCAAAAAGGGTTGATGAGTCCGACCTCCCATCCTCTCGACCAATGAAATTCCTATGCCTCATCAGTCCACAAGATAATGAGCGCCTACCTTTGGAAATTAGGTCCAAACGGATGTGGAATCATTGGATGTTTCTGGTTCTACGAACAAACCCGCTAGAAACCGATCGGAACGTTTGAATCTCCCGTCCAGGAGGTCATCCCCGAATTCCGTGCGAAACAAAAATGGTGAACCCGACGTGAAACCTTAACCAAGTTAAAGTGATGTTCTTCTTATTTTTTAGGCCCCTTGGGCCTACAAATCAATCATTGATATGTGCTCATCCAAAAGATGCAGTGGCCAGATTCATCTTGATTATGTCTGTTATATGGAACAGGCACTCTTTTCTCAAGATCGTCTACAAAATGTCTTTTCTTAAATTCACCCCTGTGAATACTGCTGCTGTGAACACCTCTACTGTGAGGTCTGCTGCTGTGAAAACCAATACTGCTACTCCTGCTGGAACGTCGTCCGCTCTAAGGATGACATCACCAACTCAGCGTCTTCAACGCTGGGTTTCTAATGCACTGGTTAAGGAGTACCGTCGCAATGGTACTATCCCAACTCTGGAGGCCGCTCGTCAAGCCCCCCAAGTTAACAACTCTACCTGGTCGTCCGGACAACGACGGCCAGTGATCAAGAAGCAGGCGGTGCTGACTACCGTCTCCAACAGTTTCGGGTCGTTATCCCCGGAACGCAATTTCCATTCACTCCCTTACTCTGAGGAAGTGAATGAGCAGGTCCAGCATGGCCTTAATTAAAAAAGACAGGAGTTCTTCTCGAGGGCTCCCATCAACAATCGCCGCCGGACTCGTGCGGTAGTGCGCCCTCAACATGATGAGGGTACCAACTACAGGCATTCAGCTCAGGTTCCTCGAACCTGAGCAGGCAAGATGAACCGCCAGAGACGTAATCCGGTTAACAATGGTCAGTTTTTCATCCCTGCTATCTCCGGAGAATTCCACCAACCTAACATGGTGGCAAATAACGAGCAGACACAATCACCTGTCCATTTTAATTCTGCTGTCCAGCAGACTCGTCTGGCAGTATCACGCCAATCCCGCCAGGCAATTCCGGCGGAGTACCATAGGCAGGAACATGCACCTGCTTATACATCACCAGTTAGTCAGCAGGCTCGTCTGACTACATATGATGGATCTCGTCAACCGTGTTTGGCAAAGTGTAATCAGCAGGCACATACACCTGCTAATACTAATCAAGCCTACCAACAGTCTCTCTTGGTAGCGCATGGAGAAGTCAGTCGGAAAGCCCCGACGACAAACAGGTGGCAGACTCAACTCTCTGCCTCCACACTTGAGTACTGTCAGGATTCACTAACAAGAAAAGGAGGACAGGAGCAGGCATATACACCTACTCCAAGCCCGGAATGGACGTATATCCCCGTTCCGGCGGCCGAAGTCACCAAACATATTTTTTCAATGGTGAAAGAGCAGAAGCAAATTCCTGCTCATATTCTGGATGCTTGCCAGGATATCATAACAGCTTCAGCATCATCTCAGGGACAGACACATAAATCTATCCCTAGCAATGGAGTGACACATCAACGATTCACTCCGGAACAGACACACACATCTGTTCCAGTCCAAGAGGGTTATGGGGCATACTCCCCCATATCATACGGACAACCAAGTCAGGCACATACACCTGATTTGAGTGGAGATCGTCAGCCTAACCTGACCATCTTTCCCGATCAGGCACATACACCTGCTCAGAGTAACCACTTTCGTCAACAAGTGGTTTCTAAAGTGAGTAAGAAGGCATCTAAGAAAAAGATCCACCCAGCACAGTCAGGAGATCAAAGGCCAATCTGCAACAAGGCCTTGCTCGATGCTGGAGTTCTTGAAGCCCTCAGACATTTATCTGTCAGAATTCAAGATTCTACTCCCTCGGTTTCCAATAACGGGAACATTAATTTTGAAGGTCTTCAACAAACACTTCTTCATGAAGGCTTGCTTCATGAAAGTTCGGTCAATATTGAAGTTTCTTCTTCAGATGAGATCCACAGGAACCCTCTGTGTGGTCAGAAGACCAAGGAGCAAGAGATCTCATCTTTTGCTGTAACCCATTATGGTGGTCCTCCCCATGATGATGAACTTCGCTACGAAAGTCCTCTCCGCAGTAGTGATTCACATTTCCTGGAAAATACTCCAGTGGATAATGTAGTGCCGAGAAATCCCTCTTATCTTGAGGCACTTGAAAATGCGAAACCAGTCATGTCTGATGCTTTATTGCTAACAAGTGAAATACTTTCTCAATCAGAAGATAGCCTAGGGTGTAGGTCATTCTCCGAACTACCCCTAAGTCATGCATCTTCTAGTTTGATCAATGATCTCTCTACCAATCTTGTTTAATCCGATGAAGAAACAAGGAAACACCAACTCTGGTCAAAACAGGTAGAATAATCTTCATTTAATGATAAAGAGGAAATGTTGAACATGAGGAAAAAACTAGCAAAAGGTGAAGTACCAGTCATGTTTTGGCCTTTGGCTAACTCCCAGTACGACATTCCAAAGATGTTGACGGATGATGGAATCCATGATATTCGTCTCAACATATGGAAAACTATTTTTCAATTAAAGAAGAAGGTGTTATCTTATGATGAATATGAAAATCATATTAAGATAATAGACGGGCTACAACGTCAGATTGATTTGGCATCTCTATCAGTCTCTCGGTATCTGAAGGCTGAAAAGCAACAGAGAACCCTTCAACGTTCATGCCTTGGCGCACAAAGAAAATTACGTCAGTTAATTGCCAATGCTCCATCTGATCTTCATATCATAGGATGGGGTGTTCACGAAGCACTACATTTCACAGTGCTTTCCAGTCAGCAAAGCCCGCCGAAAATGGTCTCATGCAATGTTATTGCCCATGACCGGCCACAGTCAATGGGCTTTGTTCATAATCAAAATCTTGCTCAAGAACAGGCTTCAACTAGTTCCTCTCAAGATCAAGTATATAGAGAACAAGTTGTTGAATTTCTCCTACATCAAGCAGGCGAGAATATTGCGCAAGCCTCTCATCTGGAGCAAACACGTCATCAAATGACAGAAGTTTCGGAAATCATCCAACGGTCTGTTGAACCAGGTGATAAAAGTGGATACAGGTTAATGCATCCAGCTAATTTTTGAACTAAGATTCGAAAGATCAAGAGAGATTTTAAGAAGATCTCAGACATATCATGTTAAGAGACACCCCAGCTTGTCAGACTGGGGACTTCTCTAACCCAACCCTCAGAGTCAACAAATGGGATTCGAGGAGTTGATCAGAAGCAGCAGGAACATCCCCAGTCCACCGGACTGGGGACTTTTTCAAATCCTCAATCCCTCCCTTAGAGAAAGTCAGTATTCTCTCGATTAGGGAATAAGCCTTAAGAGGAACGAAGAGCCAAGCTATCAGGAGATTCTCTCCAAGTGACGGTTATCCAAGAAGTTCCTGAGGGATCAAGTCAACGGAATGCCATGTCTCATCATGGACATGGAAGAAGACAATATCACAGAAATGCTGATAGAAAGGATTCCATGCAATATGCATCCATTAATGTCATCAATGCCATTTGTGCTGATTCACCAGATGAGGCTCAATCAGAGGGATCAGACAAAGAGGCTCCTGCTCAAGAAGTTGCGCACACAGACCTAAATGAAGAAGGTGTGCGCACACGTAATCCAAGGCTTACCCAAAATCTGGGTATTCCTTCAAGTAACCCACTTCCCCCTCTCCGAAAAGGATCCAATAAGGGGAAAGGAAAGAATCAGGTTACTTCTCACCCTTCCCTTGAAAGAGGTCAATCACTCTCATTAGAGCAAAGGTTTGCACAACAGGAGGAAGAAATGAAAGAATTAAGAAGGTTGAATGCAGAACTACTTTAGAGTAGTCTTCTTCTTAAGAATGCTGAAGTCCGGCAGCCGAAGGAATTTGTTGTAACTACTGAGATGGATCAGGAATATCCTCCTTTATCAGTACACCCTCAGAGGTCTAATCCTACGGGTCAAACGCAACAACGGTTGGCCGCACTACCATCAGTTGCAGCACCAACCACCACGTCTGTCCAAGCTCCATTCATTGCACCTACCCAAAACCAAGTTCAACCTGATGTTTCTCAAAATTTAATAACTACTATTGAGTCATTAATAGCTCGGTTAGAAACTATGGAAGGGAAACGGGCCCAATTTCAACCTAAAAAAGAAAGTTTACCCTGAATGGGTAGATTCAATTTCTCCTCCATCCAGTTTTGGAAACCCTGTTTTCCCTACATTCAATGGATCAGACGACCGTGAACAACATTTGACGCATTACGTGTCTTGTTGTGATCCTATGATGGGAACTCCAGAGCAGAAAGAAGCAGTGAAACTCAGATGCTTCGTGCGAACCTTGCAAGGACCATCTTTTGTCTGGTATACAAGCTTGCAATCCCGGTCAATCATCGGATGGGAGGATCTTCGTCAAAAATTCCTTCTTCAGTTTAGCTCAACTTTGCCAAAAACGACAGTTTTCGATCTTACAAACTGCAAGCAAAGGGAGAATGAAAGAGTCTCTGATTTCATTTCTTGTTGGAAGGGATTAACGTATTCCCTGAGTTTAGCACTCCCTCAGGAGGAATTTTTGCCAATCTGTGTGGCAAATTTGCGTGACGAATTATGTATGCCATTGATCTCTGTGAAATATACAGGAGGGTTTCGAGACCTTACTTTAATCGCTCAACAGATTAAAGATTCCCTTATACAGGATAAGGTTAAATCTCGTATAATTCCATCAGCTCCAGGAAGGAGAATGGGTAAAGCGGAAACTACTACAGTTATGCTTAAACAAGCACCTGTACCTATTTCTACTTCAAAACCTTCATCTTCTAGAAGGGCTCCACCTCCTGAACGCCAACACCAAAGGCTGTTTCGTCCAAATGATCAAAGAGATCAACGACGAAAAAAATTGAGGATTTGAAGAGTAAAACATACTCTTTCCGAAGTGAGCAAGTTCCTGGTTACTTCATTTCAGCTCTGGAAAATAATTTGGTTCAATTACCAGTGCCCAAGAAGCCAAACAAGGAAGGAGATGAAGACCGTCCCAATTATTGTCCCTTTCGTCAAATGTTGGGGCATCCCATCCAGGAGTGTTTTGTCTTTAAAGACCTCCTGCAAAAGATGGTCGACTTGGGACAAGTCAAATTGAAGGGTTCTTCAGCTCATGTAGCGTGTATTACCACTACAGATCCAGAAGAAGGAGGCGAGTGGCAGGAAGTCAAAAGCAAAACTGCGAAAAAATATGATGATTGGATGGTCAGAAAGACAATCAATCGGACTCATTCCATTTTGCGAACAAAATTGAAGAAGCTAATTGTGTCTCCTACAAAAGCTGCAGTAAAGCTTCCATCAAAAAACAAATCCTCAAAAGGGCAGCGCAATTCAAAGAAGAAAGAGGAATCAGGAGAAGATGAGTATGTATCAAAGCCTAAATTGTCTTTGACTCTGGCAGATTTCATGCCATCTACATAAAAGCCACGGGCACCGCCCCACCAAACGGCACAACCTAAACTCGCCAACAAGGCAGAGTCTTTATCAGATGAAGAGTTAATCTTTAGTTCTGTTAATATGATTCAATTAACAGATCCATATTCCAGTCTTGATGAGCCTGAATTCCCTGTATCAAATAAGGGAATCCGAGGATGTTCTAGAGGTTCAGGATACAGGGGAAGACGTGGATCTTTTCGAAGCCACTACTCTAATTTTACCCCTGCTAGCACTATATATGCAGCAGAAACTCATGGTAGAGCCCTTCAGCGAGCTCAAAAAGAACAAGCAAGTTCTTCTGCCAATGGCCAACTCAGTTTTGGCACAGTTATTTTGGAAGGCCGATTAAAGGTTCAATCTTCTTTATCTTAGCAAGTAAATGGATCTAATCAGTCTAATCTACCAAAACCAAGGATGTTGCCAACTTCAATACAAGATGCATCAGCTTCCAAAGCATCTGCTTCCAAGGTACCTGCTAAACCGCATATTCTTATTGGGAAACGCAGACCTCTAGATCAAAATTATAATATATTGAAACACTTGGACCAAGTACCAGCCAAGTTATCAATTTTGGATGCTTTTAATCTGTCAAAAGATCTTCGGGAAGCACTCATCGAAGCTTTGTCAAGCCCTCAGGAGTTTGAAGCTAAAATTGCTGCAGCTGAAATCTATCACATAGAGAATAATCCTGCAGAATTCCATACAGTGATATCTTTTACTGATAAAGATGAAGATGATGTTGTGCATGGGCACATAAAACCTTTGTACTTTTCTGGAAAAGTCAATGGTGTAGATGTTCGAAGAGATTTCATTGACAATGGTTCAGGATTCAACCTCATGCCCATTCGTACACTTCGTCGATTGGGCCTCACGGAATCCAATTTATCTCCTTCTACCATGATGTTACAAGGATATGATAAAAATGAACAGGAACCACTGGGAGAAGTTACACTCAGAACTCAGTTTGGAGATCTTGTATCCAATTCGGATTTCATGATTGTTGATCAAGACTCAGCTTTCAATATCTTGCTTGGAAGACCCTGGCTACATCAGCATGCAGCTATTCCTTCATCATACCATCAATGTCTCAAATACTGTTTCGATGGTCAAGTTGGAACATTGTATGGTGATAAGGCCTCGTTCAAGACATGTGAGTCTCAATACATTGAGGCGGAATTTTATCACATGAAGGGAAGAGAAAAATCTACAATGAAGGAAATTACCAAAGTTAATGATCCATATGGTTTGGAGAAAATTCCAAAAAATCCATTTTCACATGTGAGTACAGATTATGTGTTACCTATCAGTAAAATTGAAAAAATAGGCCCAAATCAAAATACTCTTATGGAAAGATCCATAATGTCAATTACGGCGATCGAGCCAGACAACATGGGATAAATTGGTAACCTACCAAGCAGTGATGAAAGCATAAGTGATGACGTTTTCATTTCATCTGCTGAAGTCCAACAAGTCTATACTTCGCTAATCAGGCCAGAAGAAGTTATAGCAGCACCAGAGATGAATAATGATGTCGATTCTCAATCCATCATCTCCTCTTTATTTCCCAAAGAAGACCCTTTATCATCAATAGGGTCGGAAATGGAAGCTTCTTCTTAAAAATGTGAAAATTTTGACATCTCTTATGATCATGAGAATTTCGTTTTTTCATCTACTTTGCAAGTAGAAACGGAAGAAATAACACATGATGAAGAGGAAGAGGAAGATCTTAGAGATGCTCCTCCAGCATTTGAAGAGGGTATCTCTACCACTGTGGATGAACTCAGAGAAGTAAATCTGGCTACAGATAAAGATCCACGCCCCACTTTAATTAATGCGGCCATGACCCTTGAAGAGAAAGAAATGTATATTTCTTTTCTAAAGAAAAATAAACATATTTTTTCTTGGAATTATACAGAAATGCCTGGGCTTGATCCTGATGTTGCTAATCATCATTTGGGTTTACCAAAAGAACATAGAGGTTTTAAGAAAGCCGCGAGAAGAACACACCCAACCTATGCTTCCAAAAATGAAGCTGAATTGGATAAGCTGATCAAAGCCAACTTCTTCAGAGAAGTTCAATATCCCAAGTGGTTGGATAATATTGTCCCTGTAAAGAAGAAGAACGGACAAATTAGGGTTTGCATCGATTTCAGAGATCTTAATTGGTATTATCCTGAAGATTATTTCCCAGTTCCGATTACAGAACTCTTAATTAATGCGACGGCTGGCTATGAAGTACTTTCTTTCATGGATGGATATTCCGAATATAATCAGATCTGAATGGCCCCAGAAGATGAGAAATATACAGCCTTCAGAGCTCATCAAGGTGTGTTTTGTTACCGGGTGATGCCCTTTGGTTTAAAGAATGCAGGTGCAACATATCAACGCGCCATGCATCGTATCTTAAAACCTCTTTTAGGGAAGTTTGTTGAATGCTATGTAGATGATTTGGTGGTTAAATAAAAAAAATGTTCTAATCACTTGGCTGATTTGGAAGTCATATTCCACAAGCTTCGACAACAAAATTTGAAGATGAACCCCTTAAATGTGCTTTTGGGGTAACCTCAGGAAAATTCTTCGGCTTTGTTGTATGCCATCGTGGTATTGAAGTCGATCCTGAAAAGACCAAATCAATCCTTGGTATGTCACCTCCTCATAATTTGAAAGAATTAAGAGGACTTTAAGTACACATAGCCTATATTCGGCGTTTCATCGCCAATTTGGAAGGCAAAAGTTTAACCCTTACCAAATTATTGAAGAAAGGAGTCACTTACCAGTGGACTAAAGAATGTCAAGAAGCATTTGATGTTCTCAAGAAATACCTCTTGAGTCCACCAGTACTCATGCCACATGTTGAGGGTAGACCGCTTATCCTCTATGTGACAGCTTTAGAGCGATCATTGGGTGCCTTTCTCGCTCAAAAGAATGATGCTGGGAATGAAAATAGTCTCTACTATCTCAGTAGAACTATGCTTGAAGCAGAAACCCGATATTCAAGTATTGAAAAGTGCTGCCTAGCATTAATCTTTGCAGTTCAGAAACTGAGACACTACCTGCAACATCATGAGGTCCAATTGGTATCTCGTAATAATCCGCTCAAATTCATCCTTAGTCATCCAATGCTTAAAGGACGTCTGGCAAGGTGGGCGGTTATTCTAAAGTAGTTCGACATTCAGTATGTGTCTCAAAAGGAAATTAAGGGCCAAGCTCTGGCTGATTTCCTGGCTGAACATCCTTCAGTGGAAGACATGTATTCAGATATCGAACTCCCTGATGAGGAAGTTTTCTCTATTCAAGAGAGTCCTCAAACATGGGAAATGTATTTTGATGGTGCTTCTAGAAGTCCAACGGGAAAGAAAATGGAAAATCCTAAATTCAAAAAAGTTGGTTTAGGAATTGTTCTCATTTCTCCAGATAAGGCAGTGTTACCTTATTCCTTTTTGTTGTGGGAAGGTGGTACCAATAATGAAGCTGAATACCAAGCTCTCATTACAGGCTTGGAGTTAGCGCTTCAAGCACAAGTGAATCACTTAAAGGTGAAAGGTGATTCATACCTGGTAATCAAACAAGTCAATGGGGATTATTCCATCAGAAAAGAAGAATTAATCCCTTTGTATGATTACGTCAGAGAGTTAATGTCGGAATTCCCTTCCGAACTGACATTTTCTTATGTCCCAAGATCACAAAATGCTCAAGCTGATGCACTGGCTATTATAGCCACATCTTTAGCAGATCGAAATCGGGACGAGAAAACCATCTGTATTGCCCACCGTCGTGCAATTTCACCATATGTTCAAGTCAGAACAGAGAAAATTAATCAAATTAGCCCCATTCCTGAACCTTATGGTCATACTACAGGATGGATGTCACCTATCAGGTAATACCTTCAAAATAGAACACTTCCACCTGATAGAGCCGAGAAAGAACAAATTCGGCGACGTGTGGTCAATTTTACTCTTTATGATAGCCCAAACCACCTCGAGAAAATTCTCTATAAACGTGGTTTTGATGGAGTTCTCTTCAGATGTATTGATGGTGAAGAGACAATGGCTGTCATAAAAGAAGTTCATGCAGAAGTCTGTGGTGCCCACCAGTCTGGACACAGACTATCTGATCAAATTCGAAGGCTTGGATACTTTTGGCCTTCAATGATACAAGATTGTGTTAATTTCACAAAGAAGTGTCATTCATGCCAAGTATATGCCAACTTCATTCATCAACCTCAAGAGTTTCTTCATACAGCTGAATACTCATGGCCATTTTCCACATGGGGAATGGATGTGGTGGGACCTTACCCTTCAGCTACGGCGAAGCAGTTTAAGTACATTATTACTGCTACTGATTTCTTTTCCAAATGGGCAGAGGCAGTACCTCTCAATGAAGTCAGTTCTAAATGCATTGTTAGCTTCATCAATTCTAACATCATTACTATATTTGGTGTCCCTCATACCATATTGACGGACAACGGCACCATCTTCTGTTCTTCTGAGGTAAAGAAATTGTATCAAGAATACAACATTAAGTCCAACCATTCATCTCGATATCATGCGGCGGCTAATGGCCAGATAGAAGCCTTCAACAAGACTCTTTCAAATATACTGAAAAAGATGGTGGATAAAGATGAGTGGTCATGGCCTGATAAACTCTTTCATGCTTTATGGGCTTATCGGACTACCACTCGCAATGCAACGCGGTCAACTCCATATTCATTGGTATATGGAACAGAAGCAGTCTTGCCAATTGAAGTTCAATTGCCCTCACTCAGAATAGCCATTTTTGATCAGTTATCTACAGATGAGCAATCCCAAAAGCGGTTGAATGAATTGGAACAGTTAGATGAGAAAATATTGTGCACTTTGCACCACTTTGAAATCTATCAGAATCGAATTGCACGAGCATTTAACAAAAAAGTTCGTCTTCGTTCATTCATTCAGGGAGAATTGGTATTGGTTCTCAGAGCACCAATGATACCAGGAAAGAAGCCTCCCAAGCTTGAAACAAAATGGGAAAAACCTTATTCAATACATAAGGTCTACTCCAATGGAGCGTATTCTCTAATCTCAATGGATGGAGAACATATCACGACTCCAACTAATGCCAGATTTCTGAAGAAGTATTTTGTATAAACACAAAATATTGTTCCCAGAGCCAAAACAGTCACATTGGTTCATGATATGTCATACATGACACTAAACTTTATTATGTCCTATCTACATGACATTAAACTGTACAAAAGTTCTATATTTTGTCCGAGATGACATTAAACTATATGTTGTCCGAGATGACATTAAACTATATTATGTCTGAGATGACATTAAACTATATTGTGTCCTAGCAACATGACATTAAACTGTGTGGCACTTTCATCGTCCAGCATGACGTTTAACTGTGTCAGTTCCCTTATCGTCCAACATAACGTTAAACTGTCACATTGGTTACTATTTTGTCCGAGATGACATTAAACTATATTATGTACGAGATGAAATTAAACTATATTATGTCCTAGAAACATGACATTAAACTGTGTGGCACTTCCAGCGTCCATCATGACGATAAACTGTAAAAAAGTCCCCAAAACTGATATCCTCATATTGGTTCACCTTCGTCCTTGCTATATGACGTTAAACTATACAGCAATGGTCCAATATGACTTTAAACTGCAACTTCATCCCACACGACATTAAATTGTGAAAAGGTTCCCTAAATTGTCCAGCATGACCTTAAACTGTATCATCCCTGGTCCTTGTATATGACCATAAAATATTTGCAAATCCCTTATGTCCAGCAAGACGTTAAACTGTGACGTCCTATCTACATGACGCTAAACTGTATAAAAGTCCCTCACGTCCGGAAAGACGTTAAACTATATAATCATCAAAGGTCCATCATGACATTAAACTGAACCATCCATGGTCCATGCATATGACCTTAAACTATTCGCACTTTCATCCAACATGACATAAATGGTGTGTTATTTTGTCCTTACTGCATGACATTAAACTGCACAGTCCCCCTTTCGTCCAATATGACGTTAAACTATTTTATCCCCATCGTCCTAACTACATGATGCTAAACTGTACAGAAAATCCTTGATATGTCCTACATGACATTAAACTGTATTTTGTCCCTGCTACATGACACTAAACTGTGCAGCACCAATAGTCCTAACTGCATGACTTTAAACTGCATAGTCCCTTTATATGTCCTACATGACATTAAATTGTGCATCGATAAGGTTATTGTTACCTCTTGTTTCTCACACCGAGTATGAATCACATGATCTTAGAGCGAACATCAACCATAACAGTCCCTTTGGGCCACTAACAATGTGTAAGTCCCAACAAAATTTTAATTAGATCGTTGTCCCCAAGAACAACTTGATCATTAATTCATTCTTTAATTGAACTACACGGACTTTGATCCTTGCCCTCCAGGCTGGGTATGTAGGCAGCCTCCCAGGGTTCAACAAAAAAAAACAATCTCTTCACATCGGTTCACCACCATCTCATATGATGTTGATTTGTGAAACCGCCCCTAGAATCAATATTTTTACATTGATTCACTTTTCGTCCTTGTTATACGATGTTAAACTATACAACACTTTTGTCCAGTACGACAATAAACTACAATATTCCTTGATTTTCTCACTTGAGAGAGAACTATTATTCACATTGATTTTTCAATCATGTTTCATTTCAAAAAAGACTACGTGCATACATGGTAATGCCTAAATTTTTTATCTCAGGTTAAACCATCATTGCACTAAAGTCCCCTTTCACCCTTCACATGTACGAACCAAATTTTTACAAAGGGTAGTTCTAGAACTAAGTGGGCTTGATTCCCCTCCTTATGGGATATGTAGTAATGTTCGAGTATCCCTCGAATCCAGCCCCAAGTCTTTTGGGCCTAACCCCAAATTTCACTTTCAGTCCCTTAGCTGAAAAGTCCTCATGAAAACACACACTGGGTATTCATTATTATGGTCCGAATTCTATGACCCTAAACTAAGATTTCTCATACTTTCGTCCTACACGATGTTAAACTGCATTTGAAGAACTACGTATGGCTTGATTCTCATTCTTATGAGATACGTAGTGAAGTACAAGTTTCAATTCAGGACCCAGCCACAACATGATTATGGTTTTCATTGACCTATGTATCTCTACATACATCGGACAATACCCATCTTTATGTGTTATAATCCTAACCTTATATATTTTCAGATCTTCATAACCCTTTTCATGACTTCTAATCACAAAAATTTCAAACTTCTGAGAATTCTTTTGCCTGACTATGCAGCACGTGCCCATAGGTGGCCTTGCATAAACAGTCCACATAACAGACTTGTCAGCTGAAAGATGTTATTTATGTAACAGCCCGAGATTTAATGAAAAATATTCTTTATAATTTTATTAATGTCCTGTGTTGTACACTACACAAAAAGGAGCTTGCACAACACGCATCTTTGACTTACCTTTCATTACACGCAATCGCAACCTTCCTCGATAGCGTGTGTAGTACGCAATATTGAGTTTCACGAAACAATGATATGCTATTAAAATATTATTAAAACTAGCCGTTATGAATAGTAGTAACCACTTTTTAAATTTTAGAAATTTTATCTCTCAAAATGGACTTCATTTTTGGATTCGGAGTATCGAATTTAGCCTAAGGTGAAATTTTGGTACTTTTTGAATAACTTTCATATTCTGATGAATAGTGAAAATTACTAAATTATAATTAAAAACAACTTTTTTAATCGAAATAATTAATAATGATAAATTATTAATTTGAGTGGTTTTAAAGTATATTTAGAATATATTTTTACAATTTAATACAATGTTTGTCATTGAATGTAATTTCACATTTAAACCAGACATAATCAAGTGTCAATCTTTTGATAGATATTGTTTCTTAAAAACACGATATTTGTTTTAACAGCGGGATTTAATTATAAAATTAATTAATGCAACTTCTATGTTATGAATTTGGTAAAATAGACTTCATTTTTGAATTCGGAATATGAAATATAGCTCAGGATGAAATTTTGGCATTTTTCTGAAAAACATCAATTTTTGATGAATAGTGAAACTTCTAAGTGGTAGTTAAAAAACTGAATTTTTCATAAAACTTAATTTTACCGCTTCTGTGAATGGAATTTCAAAAATCCAAGAGACACGGTTGATGTCAGTAAGTAAAATGTGGTTCAATGAGATGAAAATAATTTTTGGTGAATAGTAACTTTTTACTTTTATTTACCACGGTTAAAAGTAAATAGGGTAATTAAGGGTAAGAATGATATTGATATTACCCTAACACATGTCCTAATTCTATTGGACAAGTGTATCTCGACCAAAAACAACCTTAAGTGTAAAATATTATCATTTAGGCCCACTTGGATTAGATTAGGACATTTATTATTATTTAATTCAAAGAAGAGTTAAAAGAGTTAAAATCAAAGTATATTTACTAACACATTTTTAATATAGGGTTGTACATAAGATAAATTCGATTGTAAATATTAATTAGAACGCTAAAAATATTTCCTACATGATGGTATTTTATTTGTAATTTTTAGACATCAAATAATTTAATTTATTTATGACACAAAGATGATGCAGTAATTATCTTATTAATGAAATATTGACATAGTTGATATTATAAATACCAAGATAAATTTAATTTAAGACTTTTTATGAATTCCACTAATTTTATAGGTTACTATGATATATTAGTGTTGATTTAATCAACTTGTTTTGAACATATAATTCTGTTATGACTTTCACAAAAATCATATATCAAATAGTGTCAAAATTGACACAAAATAGTTTTTAAATCAAATATTATATTATTAATTGTTATTTTATTCCTAAAAATCTAAGGTTAGGCCAAATGACTTATATAAGGATATATGTATTAATAATATACAATTTGGGGTTCGGTTGTCATGTTATAGTAAGTGTATTAACCATATGGTGAAAGAAAACAAAAAGACATGGTAAAAGTTAAATTATTTAACTTAGAGTTAAATCTAATTGATATGGTTAAAATAATACCCTAAACTTGTCTAAATCCTATTGGTTGATAGGTTTTGGACCCATACCCACTTTAGCTTCGAAATAAGACCCTTTGGAACCATTATAAACCGATTTTGACTTTAATATAAAATAATATTTTGAGATATTCCTAAGGTGCCCCTCTCCTCCCTTATAAAAGGGCACCTCCTCCCCCTCCTCCTCACACAAAATTGAGCACTCAAGCTCGGACAACCCCTGCCATTTTCTCCTCTCCACTTCCCTAGAATAATCCTAGAGGTCCTGGTCATCTTCAAAGACCAATATTATTTCCCTAAGTGGAGGATTCAAAGAAGCGTTCCAAAGAAGAGGTAATATCCATTACCGATCTTTTCAATTTCTTTCTTCTTCAACTTCTTCTTCTTTAGTTGTTTCATGATAAAGTAATAACATCAGTATTACTTACATACTGATATGTTATTATAAATATGAAACAACCCTAATTCACCTTCTATACATCCTACGGAAAAATGAAATCACCGCGCGTGCGTACGTACGGAATACCGTCTCCACGCCGTGGTGTAATCTATTTTCCACCATCACTTTACCAGGATGGGTATAATGGTGTAATGAGTAAATATTTATGATTATTATAAAGTAATATTGATATTGAAATAATATATATATATATACTCCAATACAATTCCACGATCATAGGAACGATATCATCACTCGTGCGTACGTACGGAATACCATCTCCACGATGTGAAGAGACTCGTTCTACATGATCATCATTACATAATAATTATATAAATGAATTGAATGAATAAATATGATATATGTTACACTAATACCATTCTGGATATAACGTATCTATAACCTTAAAAGAAGAATAAGAATTTATTCGGCAAAACACGCATAAGAACAAAAGGCAATAAAGACCCGAGTAACAAGTAACAATGAAATATTACTAACAAGAAGCTAAGAATATCACCATATATGATATCATATCAATATGTATGATTCTAGAATAAGTCTATAACATTATTTAAACCATTATACAGGAGCTTCGGACACGTACAAAGCAAATCGGACCTAAGGTAAGGGAAATATCACAATCTCATTTTTATCCGAGATTGTTTATTCGTAAGTATTTACTGGGGTGTATTTTATCATCCACATCCATGTTTCATTAATATGTAATATTATTTCCATCCACATATAATTGTTTAAATCCATTTTTACCCTTCGGTGAGTTTTTAGAAATATGTATGAAAGGAATCTTTTGTCATTTTTCGTACGAGGTACTTTTTGACTTTTCCGACAAAAGTACGAAGACTGTTTTTTTAACTTATACGGCATGAATGGATTTTTAAAACATTATTTACAAGAAGCTTCCTTTACAAGTTTTCATGTTTATTTTTAATCAACTTCTTTTAGTTTAAAATTTTATTACATGTTAAGAAAGGAAAAGTATTTTTTGAAGTAGAAAGGATATTTTCCTCAAGAATGGATTTCAAGTGTTTTATCAAAATTATTTTCCATCTAAGATAATAAAGGGTTATGTTTCTATCCCTATTATTACATGGATTTGATTATGTTGTGATGGAAATATTTTTATGAATTCCTTTATCTTATATGAATTGTTTTATGATGTCATGTTGTTTAAGAATCCCATTTTTATTACATGGGTTATGCAATGATGTATGATTTATGATTTTGTGGCACACATAAGAATGGTATCATTATGAGATGGGTGGGACCTATATCTCCCTCCAATGCATTGGGTAAATATTTCATATCTCATGAGATAGACATGGCTGGAATGGTAGGTTATACCGGTTCAGTGAAACAGGACTGAAACGATGGTGACTCGATTCAGAAAGGGACTTTGTCCACTAAGATAGTCTTGGAAATGAGTCATGACTAACAAGAAATGATTCTCTATGATTATGTGTGTATGCCACAAATTTTCATGTTTTATGTTATGCTTACTGGGATTTCATTTCACTACTATGATTTATCCCATGTTATGAAATTATGCTCTCTTTTGCAGGTTAAGATTTTCAAAAGATATGTTCTTATGAATATGATGTGATTGATTTTTCTTTTGTTTACCCTTACTGATCATTTGAGCTCTCCCCTTTATGTTTTATTTTCCCCAGGATATAAAGAGAGGTTTTAGGTAAAAAAAGGGAAGATCTTTATGGGAGATATTGAAGATCTTTCACCACGATTAGAAGATTACGTTCCGAGTTTCCAAAGACACTAAACTATTACGATCCTTGTGTGTGTGTTTTTGTTATATACCAAGTATTCCGCAAAAGTAATGTAATGTCCATGTACGTCAGGCTTCGGGTCATTACAGTTGGTATCAGAGGAAAGGTTTAGTCAACCTTTGGAAACTAGGATGCGAAAACGTTAGTGAGATCCCAAGAGATATTTCTAAGGTATGTCTAGTGATGTCCCTAAGGTTAAGTATACGTATAGGTTATAGTACTAGAATTACGCTAATGATCATTTAATTAAATCTAAGATGTTAGATATTGAAGGTACTCCCCCTTTATTATGTTGTTTTCCCTAGCATGATTTTTGCCTCTCACACTATTCTTTTTGGGTTTTAGACGATGGCTGGAACCCGAAGGAACCGTGTTGATCAATGCAATGGACAGTGCAATGATTGTCCTCCTGAACAAACAAATGTTATGGGAGATGGAGTGCAAAATCATATTGCTATACTTACACAAGCTATGAATCATTCTAGACTTCCAAATGAGCAGAGAAGGGAACAATATTCTATTAAGTCCTTCATGAGGCAACGTCCACCTTCTTTCAGTGGGTCTTCTGATCCACTTGTTGCTGAACAATGGATCAGTACAACTGAAAAGATATTTTCAGTTCTTCAATGTTCTGAGCATGATAAAGTCATCTTAGCAGTATATCGTTTGGAAGGTGAAGCTGATCAATGGTTGAATCTTATCAAGAATACGAGGCAAATAGATGAAATTGAGTCCATGGAATGGTATGAGTTCAAGAAATTTTTTTTCAGTAAGTACTTCCCTCGTATTCTTCGAACAATGATGGAGAAGGAGTTTCTTGAGCTGAAACAGAAGGATGATGAATATGTTGGTATATACAAAGCAAATTTTACCAGACTTACAAGGTACGCTTCTGGTATTATCATCCAACCTGAAAGTAAAATAGATCAATTTTTCAGTGGCTTAAAACAAAGTCTTCGAAGGGCATTAGCTATAAGAGACTTCAGTAGCTATGAAGAAATTGTGTGTTGTGCTATCAAGGTAGAAATGGAAGTTGGTGTTACATATCCATCTCATGGTTTTGACAAGAAACGAAAGATGGAGTTCAAGGAGAAATCTCAAAATAATGGTGAAAAGAAGATGAGTGTTTCCTTATGCACAAAGTGTGGAAAGGAGCATGGTGGAGATTGTCTTAAAGGGACTAGAAAATGTTTTAAGTGTGGAAAAGAAGGTCATCGAGCAGCTGAGTGTCGAAGTAATGGAAAAAGGGTTTCTAATGATGTGAATAAAGTAAACACTGCAGAGAACGCACCACCAACACTTCAATGCTTCAAGTGCAAGGAAATGGGGAATTATGCTAATAAATGCCCTAATCCAAGGGTTTGTGATGATCGACATGAGCAACCGCTTAAGGCAAAGGACAAAGGGAAGTCACATGCGATCACTATTGGCGATGTTGAATATGACAACGATGTGGTGGAATGATTAAGTGTTTATGTAATGAGATTCCAAAATAATGTTGTATCATAAAGTATTGGAATATTTATGTATTGGTATAATGTGGTATTTAAAGTGATTGAGATATTTTTGGAAATAAGTTGATATGCGCATAATGAAGGGAAAACGAGAAAACGAAATGTTTAACAGTATTCATGAGCTCATGATTGATATAAGGACTATGTGATACCATGGTTTGAGTATATAGAATTTTGAGGATTTTGGTATGTGGAAAGTGTTAAATTTTATCTGCATTCATGTTTTCACTAAGGTATTCAAGAGAATACATGATTAAGGACTTTGAATGTTTGGAATGTGACCAACA
Source organism: Viscum album (assembly GCA_963277665.1). Lineage (NCBI taxonomy): Eukaryota > Viridiplantae > Streptophyta > Magnoliopsida > Santalales > Viscaceae > Viscum > Viscum album. The sequence goes on from OY728157.1 coordinate 1,388,555,782, forward strand.
AAACATATCTTATGATATATGGCGATCAATGATGGTATTAAATCTATGGTAATCGTTTTCACTATGTTATGAGAGTGGACTGCAGTATTATGGATAAGCCTAATGATTGAAATGGATTATGTTGGACATAAGTTAGTATTTTTTAAGAAGTTTTTTCGATATTATTGATGGGATGTTATAGTAATATAGTTTTAGAAAAAGGACAACCTGCAGGACGGGCGACAGCCCATCGCGTCGGACAAGGATGTGGGAATCAAACCCACAACCGAAGTGAGACTGGCCTTTATCGCCTACCACTGGCCTACAGGAAGTCCCTGTTTAGTAGAAGCTAGTTTTATTATATTAAGCAGTATGATATATGAAGTATAAGTCCATTTTAGGAACCATATATGATTAATCTCACTATAGATCGACTTATGTATATAATTTTTGCTAACCTTTTGTTTGAGACAGATGGAATGACCTGTCATTCTATCACATGATCTGCTAACACTTCACGAATAACAAATTCAACTTCATTTATTTAAGAGATGAATTGGAAATTATTAAAGGCACGAACAATAGTGAGATTGTACCAAAATAAAGTAAGTATTTATTCTAATTCAAACTCTTCAACTTTAGGGAAACGATATTGAAAACCAAAAATGTTGTCCTAGTGCTCTTATATCTGATGAATCAGATGGCACCTTAGATCGTCACAAATTTATCGCTTTGTGATTGCTGGCTTTTCCATAGCCATGTTCTCTACCACTCTCCATCAGAACATGATGGTTAGATTTCTCTTCCATATCCATATTTTCACCTATGTGGAAACCCAGTGATTAGTTAATTTGGGTAACCGTTACGTTTCATACTTTTGTTTTTAAAGATTGGTTTTTATATTCCTTTTTACGATGTGGGTTTCTATTAAATAAACTTTCGATTAGTAAACCATTTATAACCCCGACGAATTTCGAGGGCGAAATTCATTTTAAGGGGGGTAGAATGTAACAGCCCGAAATTTAATGAAAACTATTCTTTATAATTTTATTAATGTCTTGTGTTGTACGCTACACAAAAAGGAGCTTGCACAACACACATCATTGACTTACCTTGCATTACACGCAATCGCAACCTTCCTCGATAGCGTGTGTAGGACGCAATATTGAGTTTCACGAAACAATGATATGCTATTAAAATATTATTAAAACTAGCCGTTATGAATAGTAATAACCACTTTTTAAATATTAGAAATTTTAGCTCTCAAAATGGACTTTATTTTTTGGATTCGGATTATCAAATTTAGCCTAAGGTGAAATTTTGGTACTTTTCGGATAACTTTCATATTCTGATGAATAGTGAAAATTACTAAATTATAATTAAAAACAATTTTTTAATCGAAATAATTAATAGTGATAAATTATTAATTTGAGTGGTTTTAAAGTATATTTAGAATATATTTTTACAATTTAATACAATGTTGGTCATTGAATGTAATTTCACATTTAAACCAGGCATAATCAAGTGTCAATCTTTTGATAGATATTGTTTCTTAAAAACACGCTATTTGTTCTAACAGCGGGATTTAATTATAAAATTAATTAATGCAACTTCTATGTTATGAATTTGGTAAAATAGACTTCATTTTTGAATTCGGAATATGAAATATAGCTAAGGATGAAATTTTGGCATTTTTCTTAAAAACATCAATTTTTGATGAATAGTGAAACTACTAAGTGGTAGTTAAAAAACTGAATTTTTCATAAAACATAATTTTACCACTTCTGTGAATGGAATTTCAAAACTCCGAGAGACACGGTTGATGTCAGTACGTAAAATGTGGTTCAATGAGAAGAAAATAATTTTTGGTGAATAGTAACTTTTTACTTTTATTTACCACGGTTAAAAGTAAATAGGGTAATTAAGGGTAAGAATGATATTTATATTACCCTAACACATGTCCTAATTCTATTGGACAAGTGTATCTTGACCAAAAACAACCTTAAGTGTAAAATATTATCATTTAGGCCCACTTGGATTAGATTAGGACATTTATTATTATTTAATTCAAAGAAGAGTTAAAAGAGTTAAAATCAAAGTATATTTACTAAAACATTTTTAATATAGGGTTGTACATAAGATAAATTCGATTGTAAATATTCATTAGAACGCTAAAAAGATGTCATACATGATGGTATTTTATTTGTAATTTTTAGACAACAAATAATTTAATTTATTTATGACACAAATATGATGCAGTAATTATCTTATTAATGAAATATTGACATAATTGATATTATAAATACCAAAATAAATGTAATTTAAGACTTTTTATGAATTACAATAATTTAATAGGTTACTATGATATATTAGTGTTGATTTAATCAACATGGTTCGAACATATAATTCTGTTATGACTTTCACAAAAATCATATATCAAATAGTGTCAAAATTGACACAAAATAGTTTTTAAATCAAATATTATATTATTAATTGTTATTTTATTCCTAAAAATATATGGTTCGGCCAAATGACTTAGATAAGGATATATGTATTAATAATATAAAATTTGGGGTTAGGTTGTGATGTTATAGTAAGTGTATTAACCATATAGTGAAAGAAAACCAAAAGACATGGTAAAAGTTAAATTATCTAACTTAGAGTTAAATCTAATTGATAAGGTTAAAATAATACCCTAAACTTGTCTAAATCCTTTTGGTTGATAGTATTTTGTCCCATCACCACTTTAGCTTCTAAATAAGACCCTTTGGAACCATTATAAACCGATTTTGACTTTAATATAAAATAATATTTTGAGATATTCCTAAGGTGCCCCTCTCCTCCCTTATAAAAGAGCACCTCCTCCCCCTCCTCCTCACACCAAATTGAGCACTCAAGCTCGGCCAACCCCTGCCATTTTCTCCTCTCCACTTCCCTAGAATAATCCTAGAGGTCCTGGTCTTCTTAAAAGACCAATATTAGTTCCCTATGTGGAGGATTCAAAGAAGTGTTCCAAAGAAGAGGTAATATCCATTACCGATCTTTTCAATTTATTTCTTCTTCAACTTCTTCTTATTTAGTTGTTTCATGATAAAGTAATAACATCAGTATTACTTAAATACTGATATGTTATTATAAATATGAAACAACCCTAATTCACCTTCTATCCATCCTATGGAAAAATGAAATCACCGCGCGTGCGTACGTACGGAATACCGTCTCCACGCCGTGGTGTAATCTATTTTCCTCCATCACTTTACACGGATGGGTATAATGGTGTAATGAGTAACTATTTATGATTATTATAAAGTAATATTGATACTGAAATAATATATATATATACTCCAATACAATTCCACGATCATAGGAACGATATCATCACTCGTGCGTACGTACGGAATACCGTCTCCACGATGTGAAGCGACTCGTTCTACATGATCATCATTACATAATAATTATATAAATGAATTGAATGAATAAATATGATATATGTTACACTAATACCATTCTGGATATAAGGTATCTATAACCTTAAAAGAAGAATAAGAATTTATTCGGCAAAACACGCATAAGAACAAAAGGCAATAAAGACCCGAGTAACAAGTAACAATGAAATATTACTAACAAGAAGCTAAGAATATGACCATATATGATATCATATCAATATGTATGATTCTGGAATAAGTCAATAACATTATTTAAACCATTATACAGGAGCTTCGGACACGTACAAAGCAAATCGGACCTAAGGTAAGGGAAATATCACAATCTCATTTTTATCCGAGATTGTTTATTCGTAAGTATTTACTGGGGTGTATTTTATCATCCACATCCATGTTTCATCAATATGTAATATTATTTCCATCCACCTAAAATTTTTTAAATCCATTTTTACCCTTCGGTGAGTTTTTAGTAATATGTATGAAAGGAATCTTTTTTCGTTTTTCGTACGAGGTACTTTTTGACTTTTCCGACAAAAGTACGAAGAATGTTTTTTTAACTTATACGACATGAATGGATTTTTAAAACATTATTTCCAAGAAGCTTCCTTTACAAGTTTTCAAGTTTATTTTTAATCAACTTCTTTTAGTTTAAAATTGTATGACATGTTAAGAAAGGAAAAGTATTTTTTGAAGTAGAAAGGATATTTTCCTCAAGAATGGATTTCAAGTGTTTTATCAAAATTATTTTCCATCTAAGATAATAAAGGTTTCTGTTTCTATCCCAATTATTACATGGATTTGATTATGTTGTGATGGAAATATTTTTATGAATTCCTTTATCTTATATGAATTGTTTTATGATGTCATGTTGTTTAAGAATCCCATTTTTATTACATGGGTTATGCAAGGATGTATGATTTATGATTTTGTGGCACACATAAGAATTGTATCATTATGAGATGGGTGGGACCTATATCTCCCTCAAATTCATTTGGTAAAGATTTCATATCTCATGAGATAGACATGGCTGGAATGGTAGGTTATACCGGTTCAGTGAAACAGGACTGAAACGAGGGTGACTCGATTCAGAAAGGGACTTTGTCCACTAAGATAGTCTTGGCAATGAGTCATGACTAACAAGAAATGATTCTCTATGATTATGTGTGTATGCCACAAAGTTTCATGTTTTATGTTATGCTTACTGGGATTTCATTTCACTAATATGATTTATCCCATGTTATGAAATTATGCTCTCTTTTGCAGGTTAAGATTTTCAAAAGTTATGTTCTTATGAATATGATGTGATTGATTTTTCTTTTTTTTACCCTTAATGAGCATTTGAGCTCACCCCTTTATGTTTTCTTTTCCCCAGGATATAAAGAAAGGTTTTAGGTAAAAAAAAGGGAAGATATTTATGGGAGATATTGAATATCTTTCACCACGATTAGAAGATTACGTTCCGAGTTTCCAAAGACACTAAACTATTACGATCCTTGTGTGTGTGTTTTTGTTATGTACCAAGTATTCCGCAAAAGTAATGTAATGTCCATGTACGTCAGGCTTCGGGTCTTTACAATTTATTTGACCATGCAGCCAATTCCCTTAGGTGGCCCTGCATATTTCAACCCCCTAACGGGTTTTGTTAAATAATAGTAACTTCATTCTTGGGAAGAATGCCTCTTTTGTCCTTATTTGTCTTAAACGATAGTATGTAGGGCTCCACAAAAAATATCTATCCTTAACATATTTGTCCCATATCCTTTTTCATGATCTGAAAGTATTCAAGTCTATGGTTTATTCTTCTTCCCTACGTTTGGGTCAGACCTTCGTAGGAGTGATCTTCATCCAGTTCTTCGATATTCTTGTTCGGAAATATCTTCTCCATATTCAAGTACCTCTTTCCATACAACAGACTCTATACTTTAGAAAATTTGAATCTCCATAAACATTCACTGGCTTTTAGCACTAGGAAAGTAAATTTCTGGGAGTTCTTTTTCCTGACTGTGCAGCACGTGCCCATAGGTGGCCTTGCATAAACAGTCCACATAACAGACTTGTCAGCCGAAAGATGCTATTTATTTAACCAAGAAGCCAATGCCCTTAGGTGGCCCTGCATATTTCAACCCCCTAACGGGTTTTGTTAAATAATAGTAACTTCATTCTTGGAAACTACTTCTTCTAATTCCTTTTAGCTCTTTTTCTTATCATTCCTCAGATTCAAATATTCTTAAGACATAGCTTACATATTTTCCCTTATACTTGAGTATGGTAGTATGTTTTCGGATGAACTTTCAAGGAATTGTGTCAATTCTAATCCATTTTTTGGTCAAAGATATTTTGACCTTAAACATTATCCCCTTTATGTCCGGCATGCATGACTTTAAACTGCCCACAAAAGACAAAGGAACTCTGAATAAAAGTCAAGTTCTAGCTTACTAAACATACATTTTTGTGTGATTTAGGTAATATTGAGAAATTAAGAGATTCAAAGTTTGTAGGATTATTTGTAATAATCCTAGTAAAAATCAAACTATGCTTACTAGGCCCATTGGCTTAAGTAAAATTGAAGAAGGTAATGAAAGAATGCAGGTACAAATGATTGAAGACAAAAGTGTTTTTTCATTGATACATAAGAGTTAGAAGGACATCCACAGACTGGAATCTCTTCTCTTTTTCAATAATTACAAGAGGTTTTCAAACATAACACTTCATTTGATTTACTGCATCTCGAGATTCATCAGCAACCACCTGGAATTCATTCATTCAACTGGATACAAAAAGAGATGCAGTTATACTAGCTCTTCTTGGAACAATTGTAAGAGGATGTTCTTGAGTGCGGTTTGAGAAAATTTTCTGCTGATCAAACAGTGACTCTGTTTCTGTCCAAGAGACTTCGAAAATGGATACATGGATTTAAGAATGGAGCATTGGAATTAAAGAGCCATTTTGAGAGAGTAACCTTTTCAGATATTTCTCTAATTCCATGTTTGTCTTCTCTCCACCAACTGGCAGTGGAAAACATTTCAGCCCATGGGTTTGCCATTTTCATATCTGCAAGGAAATGGCATAGAGAAAGAACTTGATAGTTCACACCATTGTTGTTGCTCTTAATGCACAGCATAACCGAAATAGAGGAGTAGCAGTGCAACTGCATCTCAGGTGTATAATTGTTTGCATATGGAACATTGACTCCTTGCAGATGACCATGACCACACAGAGGCCGATGGATGCTCCGTGGAAAATTAGGATGATATTTCTTCAAGTACTTAGCCAAATCTGGGAGAGTGCTGTTGCAGGTAACATAGTAACCATGGCCAATGATGTTCATCATGTCACCAATACACTTGCTAGCTAGTTCATCAGTCATTCCAATTCCCTTGGGAACCACTGAAACTGCACAAAAGATGAATAAACTAAACTCTTAAATGGGTTTATTTTTTCATAAAATTTGTGAAGAAATTTGAAAAAATGGCTAAGGCATTTGAGTCGCGCAAGTCTAAAAATGGCGCGCAAGTATTTGAGTGCCGCTCTAGTTTTTGATGCGCAAGTATAAACCGCGCAAGTACAAATACCTTTACAGTAGCGCGACATCAAGGAAAATACTAGAAAACAGAAGAAACCTGCGCGGTTAAGGTGACCTGTGCGGCGAGAGCTCGAAGGTATGAAGTCCGGAAATCTAGATGCTTGTACGGAGTTGAGGCCATGTATTTATAGGACAGGAAGCCTATCTACGTGTCGTACCCAGAGCGCTTAAGGCCTATGGGATGCAAACTTGCGCGCCGCCCTCTGTGCACTGAAGACTTGCGCGCCCCCTTTTCCTTTGGATGGATTCGATTTCCTCAGAGTCAAATCCTCATTTCTCTTCGGATCCAACTCTGAGGGGGGACTTTTGTTGACGCTCCATTCGTCACAAAATCTAAAGATCGGAAAAGTGAATATCAGAGCTCAAAGTGATTCAACCTTTGAAGAAAACATCAAAAATCGACAAAGGCAGGAAGAAAGGATCAACAACAACTGCACCGCGCAAGTTATCTCACTGTCGTGCAAGTAAACTTGCGCGACCTAAGTGGTAACCGCCCGGTAACTGCCCATGGCCTTATTTTGCCTATAAATAGACCCTGTGGGCCCCCCATTTGAGAGGATTTTTTTCCAGAAACACGGATTGAAGCTCCCGATGCCCAAGTCTCTTCTCAAAGCTTCCGGAACACTTCTAAGGTAATTTCTTACCTAGAACGGAAGATCTAAAGAGAGGGATGAAGGCTAAGTGTTGAAACTCATCAACACTTGCGCGCCTGAATGGCCAGCCCATAAGGGAACTGGTCACACTTGGACGCCGCCTTATTCCTTCAATAGAATTTGCGCGTCCCTTTTCTGGAAGAACCTCAAGGGGATTATAAAGAGTTTAAAAAGGAGTCGCTCATGTATTTCAATTCCGATTGAAAATCGCGCAAGTACACCATGTGTTGCGCAAGGTATACCTGCGCGACCAATACTTGCGCGCCCACGCAAGACTTGTGCGCATTTCAATACTTGCGCACCCCTACCTTTCTGGGTGCCCATCTTGCCCATTTTACCCCTCTTAAGTAATTTCACCTTTCCTATTCAACATTCAGTCTTCAAGATACTCTTCAAATCCATTTATGGCATGATTTCTTGATTTGACTTCCTTATTTGAATGGAATTCGGAGGAATATCTCTCAAAACTTAATGATTTATACATCTTTATGTCACCAAAGATTGATAGTTCATTCATTCAACCTCATCTTTTAAGATGAGAGAATCCTTAATCTGGGTCTCCTTTTCAGGAATAATCCTCAGTTATAAATCCTTTAATCTGGGCATCTTCCTCAGGAGTAAGCCCAAAATTCTTAAAGTTCCCAAACATGGGCATCCTCCTCAGGAGTAAGCCCCAAAACTTAATTCCTAACCCGGGCCTCCTTTTTAGGAGTAAGTCCCAGTCATAATCTTGGGCTTCCTTTTCATAAGTAAGCCCCAGGTCCCCTAACTTGGGCCTCCTTTTTAGGAGTAAGTCCCAGTCATAATCTTGGGCTTCCTTTTCAGGAGTAAGCCCCATGTCCCCTAACCTGGGCATCTTTCTTAGGAGTAAGTCCCAGTCATAATCTTAGGCTTCCATTTCAGGAGTAAGCCCCACATACCCTAACCTGGGTCTCCTTTTCAGGAATAAGACTCAGTTATAATCTCGGGCTTCCTTTTCAGGAGTAAGCCCCAAGTCCCCTAACCTGGGTCTCTTTTTCAGGAATAAGACTCAGTTATAATCTTGGGCTTCCTTTTCAGGAGTAAGCCCCAAGTCCCCTAACCTCTCTTAACCAGTCCTAAATTACGTTTGATATGGAGTTCCTTCTCAGGAGTAAAACCCAATTATCAATCCTCTCCTAATTTGGGTTTCCTTTTCAGGAATAAGTCCCATGTTAGAGTATTCAAATCTCCATAAAGCACATATACCTTTATGGACCCTGTTCCTGGATTTTCTCCCTAAAAGTAAATCCTAAACCTTCATCTATTTGGGCAGTCATACATACATAAACCCCAAACAATTTCTTATGATTGCATCTTTCATGGCACAATTGTCTAATTTTTACCAATACCTCTTGTTTCTCACACCGAGCATGACTCACGTGAGCTTAGAGTGTAAAAGTAATTATGAAATCCTTCTTTGAGCCATCAATCATAAACGTCATACTCCCTTACTCGAACTACGTGGGTTCTGATTCCTTTTCCAAAACATAGGATACATAGGTAGCCCATTTATGGGTTCGATCCCAACTTTGAAATATTCCATGTTCTTCTGAATGACGATAAACTTCAAGTGCCCCACTGAGTGGCTTTAAAACTAGCCCGGTCATCATAATGACCAAGAGACTTTTATATAAATGTTTTGAAGGATACCATTGACCAAGAATCTCTAAACAGATATAGATGATTCTCTATTAATGAAGAACTTCGAATACATATAAAATATTCTCTAAATTTCTTGCATATTTAATCATTGATTGTTAAAAATAAAGGAAATCACATTTTATACTTGGTAATGTAATAAGGATTCACGAACATAACTTAAATCTATAAAGAGAGTCCCGGAGTAGACAATAATTCCCCTAAAAATGTGTGATAAGTCCGACCTCCCATCCTCTCGACCAATGTAAATTCCTAAGCCTCATCAGTCCACAAGCTAATGAGCGCCTACCTTTGGAATGTAGGTCCAAACGGATGTGGAATCATTTGATGTTTCCGGTTCTAGGAACAAACCCGCTAGAAACCGATCGAAACGTTTGAATCTCCCATCCAGGAGGTCATCCCCGAATTCCGTGAAAAACAAGGAGTTATTTACTTTATTATCCATTATGTGTTTTCTCGGTATTTTTTGAAAGGTTATGATAAAATATTTCCACATTTGTTAGTCATCCATAAACCATGGTTCTAGTAAGATGTTATGTGATATGGAATAATGATATTGGTCTCTATATATATGAATGGAAATCATATATTTTTTGTTTTGACTCAACACCTATCAAAACGTTATGACTGAAAACTAAAAACCCTTCAGACTTCTTCATCCCCTTTCAGTGTCTGGGATGAAGTAGGATGAGATAGCCCTGAATTTTTTATTACAACTCCTCCTAAATATTTATGAAATAATAAATTTTTTTATGAAATGGTTAACACTATATAGTAATGTTATCATGAGTATGTGGTCTATAAAATTTTAGTATCTTGTTTTGAAATACCTATAAAAGATCATGAGAATAAATATGGATCTATCTAATATCATTTACACTAGGGCGAGTTAGTTCCACTCTAGGTTTTATAAATTCATCTATGTTTAAATAGAATCTCATGTGAATATTATTACAATCGATCATCTATTATTAAGAAGTTACATAGATCAAGCGATCCAAATTCTAGAAGATATTATTTTTTGCTGACATCACAAAAATTGTAGGTTTATAAGACAACTCTTTTGGAATACGATAGTTCTCCAATGAAAACTGTTTATAGTTATTGATCCAAAGGTATCGATTTTTATATATTTATGGTCAAAAATCCCAGGCCCTTTATTATAGAAATTATGTGGATCGGAGTTCTTTAGTGGGGACTACGTATAATGAAATATATGATGATGATGATTCTAAATTTTCAACAGAACTTAGTGACTTTTAGTGTCCCCGTATGTCTTATGAAAATCATCAGTATTGACCCATGGTGTTTTAGGATGGTGATTATGTTCTCCAAAATGTATCCACATTGGGTCACCATCATCTCATGAAGTAATATATGAATTCTCAGTGGTATTTGGGAAAATTCAAGTTCAATGGGAGGATAAAAAATGTTGATTTTCAAATGAAATTATATCCCTCGTTGACATAGATCCACTACATGTTCAAAATTTATCATTTGAATATGTATAGTTTATTCCCTTTCCATGTTCTGAATTGGGATCAGCTGTAGTTTTGTTCAATGTACCAATAACTGAGAAGTCAATTTTAATTACAAAATCTCTAAAGAAAGTTATTAATGAAATTTTTATCACATTTTTTTCTGATATGTAGTTGTAAAAGGATAACTATCAATATAAATGGGAGTGTGAATCATTTACAATATATAATAATTTCCCGAACTCTATATTTACCTTCCATCATTGAGTTCTCTTTATGGGAGTATATTTTAGCACCGTGGGTAGAATAATCACACTCATAGTGAAATTTTTAGTTATGATTTGTATTAATTAATAGTTTTTATTTATTTCATTCATTTCTATATATAGATTTATAAAAGTGGGTTTAAAAATATTTTGTATATAATTTTTGATGATTCACATTTTGTTACTACAACCATGTATAAAACTCTTGAAAACTAATGTTTTTTTAACTAAGGTTATTTTCTCGATTGGTGCATAATTTTCCTAAAATGTGAATAAACCATGAATCTCACCAAGTGTGTATAGGCATACCGACATTTTAGGTTCCTAGTTTGAGAAACTGTGTTTCCAAACCATGTGGCCTTCCCAGAAAAAATTTTCAAATGTTCCGTTGAAAATTTTAATAACTATAACCCCCATTTCAATCCCCTATTCAACTTCACAAGGCCCACCTCTCATGTGAAGCCTCTCTGGTTACACCTTTTGGTGAATTATAATGGGATATCTAAAAGATTAATAATGGAAATATAATTTAATATTTCCATCATATTTGTAATGTCCAGACCCTCCTCACCTCTAATACGGTGACCAGATAGGTGGGTCACATACAGTCAATCACATCTCCCTAAATGTGAGTGACTTACGACTAGCAGCTAGAGCCCTTTCTGTGTCTGTGGGGGAGACTATGCCCTCTTAGGTAACATATAATATCACAGAGGAAGTAACATCAACAAATAAGAAGTTGCATAAGCATGTACATAAACAAAATGAAGCCTAAGAAATGTAAATAATCCTACCGAATAATAATAACCAAATGAGGAAGCTAACAAAAAGATAAAAATCCATGATATAGGTCTAAACTGAATGTTCAAGAAAAACAGAACCCAAACATCAAGTCAACTAAAAGAAAAGACACAATAAGTAACTGCATCATGAGAAACACCCGATCCTCTTCCCCAGTCACCACCCTATGTAGTAAATAATAGTGAAGCATCAGAAGCAGAACACTTCCCTTTGTCAATACCTGCGAGCATGTAATCTAATCAGGTGTCCATGATTCCCGAGCAGGGTGTGAGATGTAATCCCTGTTGGTCGGCACCCACAGAGTCTAAACATTTCCATTTCATGCAACAATAAAAATGCAGTGAACCATTACCTAATAGTTACATATAATTAAGTTAATTGATATAATATAAATAAGCCGGATTGGGTTTCAAACGGCTCCCATGTTGGATCACCTACTTATTCCTAAGCTGGTAGTCTGAAAGGGTACCTATCCGCAAAATGAACGAACACATATATATGTATAAAACCCATAAAGCAAGGTAAACCAAAAAAGAGGTATACCCCAAGCTTGTGCTTTGAATTGGGGTCTAAGTCAAGTGTCAACAAGGTGTACTACCACATATCAGAATGATATCAAATTTCCCAATAAAACTCAAATGGAAATAATATCAACCATTATGTGCATCATTTATTAAGGATAAAGTTGAGTGTTGAAGTCTGAGCCCATCGCGAAGGTATCACTATGGAACATCCATCAATATATCCAATTCCACCGAGCACGTTCGAGGTAATCTTTTGAAAGACCAAGTATCATCTGAGGCATGGATTTACCCTGAGTCTGTCTCGATCTCCCAAAATGGGGTCGAGAGTCATCTGAGGTTGGCTTAGCCGCATTGCCTACTGATCCATCCCTATGGGCCTTTTTGGAACTGGTGACACTCAAAAATAATAGAATGTCCGGTGAAGTCTCGGTCCGACAAATCCAATGACACCTCCCCCCAGTACATAGAGGAAACCCATTATAAATGGAGGATCTATGTGTGGCCCTTAATAAGCGACTCTACCCCTTTCCCCACCCTGAATTTAATTAAAGTTTTCACAGCAACTGATATGACATAATCAACATATAAGGTCGCATCTTGAAAACTAACTAGACACACCTGCATCACAAGGCATAAATCTAATAGTATAACATAATAACGTGCAAGACAATATACATATCATATCAACCTCAGCAAGTAACTCTCATTTAAATAATAAGCAGATCAACATCACAACTTGCAAAGAAATATACATATCATATAAACCTCAGTGGATAATTCACATTTTTAAAATAAGGAGTTCGGTATAAAAATTTCCAATAATCCAACAATTCAAGTTCATGTTAAATGAAACTATTTATTAAATATAATTACATTAAAAAGGGGCTTCTCAGCACATGAATTTAATTAAAAAATAAAACCAGATAACATAATTTTACACCAACAATTTCATCACAGTCAAACGGGTCTCCAAATTTTTTTCTACAATTCAAAAAAAACTATTTATTAAATTTTAAAATAATAAAAATGGGTTGTGCAATACATGCACTTAATTAAATATAATCTTATCTAATAGAAAAAGATAAACCCACCTCGTCGGCACACACAATGGGGTATCTGAACTTGTTTAAAAAATTCAACCAAATTAATTTAATACAAATAAGGGATCGACAAGTGTGCAAAACAATTGAATTAATTGAAATGGGTAAAATTGCATAAAGCCGGTACGCACTAACTAATGACACAACGGTGTTTTTTTTAAATCCCAATGAAACAGATGGAATGAGAGTAGACGCCCTACCTTGAAGTCATAGATGACTCTAAGATCCATGATTTTCTTTGATTTTACCTAAAATGGATGAAAACAAAGGATTTTAGAAAAACCGCAAAATATGGTAACAATCTTCCATAACTAACTACATGCATATTACTCAACAAAATTGAAAGATTCCAATTGTGAAATGTTATCCTTTCTCTAAGGTTTACTTTTCACCTGAAGACAAAGAAATCAGACATTGGATGGAGGAGCAGTGGCTTTCCAAAGGGGCTGTTGGATGGTGTGATGGGATCGAGGGGTACGATGTAATGAGTGGGAGGGGGATAGATGAGAGGAAAAAAATGAAAAGAGAGAAAAGAAAGAAAAAGAAAAGAAATGAAAAATAAGGGAAAAATAAAATATAAGGAAGAAAGGAAATAAAAAAAGATAAAATAAAACAAAAAATGGAATGGAAAATAATAAAAATCATTAAAAATGGGAATCCCCCAATTTAATTATTTTTATTTTTCCCATAAAAACTCTTTATTTTATTTTAGAATTTCTTTTTATCCATTATTGATTTCTTTTAAATCTTCATTAAATCACTTATTACACTTTTTCAATACTTAATTAATTATTTAAAACTCAAAAACTGCACCAAAACACGACATGACATTTTTTATGAAAGGTATTTAATTATTTAAATTAAATAAAAAGTTTCCCAGGACCCGCAGTGAGGTTTGCAGGCGCACGACCCAAGTTGCTTAATTAACCAGACTACAATAAATTAAAAATAGTTCGTACCTGATTTAGGCCGGGACATTATAACCTCCCCTACATAAGACAACTCATCCCTGAGTTTCCCTTCCGAAGGTAGTGGAACATCTCCAGAGAAGAGTTTCGGCCACTGCGCACATACATTTGTCTCTCGCTCCTAGGTCTCAAACTGAATGCGTCCATGTTGCCACAACACCCGGCCCAGTGGGAATTACTTTCCTTGGAGAACATTCAATCTACTGTCGACGATACGGATCAGATGCTCCTAAAAGGATGCATCATAGTCAATATTGATGTCATCAGGGTCAAAATAATGAGACGAGTCTAGATGATATTGTTGGAGATGAAACACAAGGAAAGCTTCTTGCATGGCATGGTACCACCAAGATTGCAGTAATCGATAGGCTACCATCCCAACTCTCTCCACTATCTAAAACAGCCCTACATATCTCGTTGATAACTTCACCTGCATCCTGATTTTCCTGGGACCCAGCCTCGGAGAAACACGTAGAAAGAGTCGATGTCCCACCTTGAACCCCAGAGGCCTACAGCGACAAGTGGTATAAGAATTTTTTCCTGGAAATACCTGTTGTTATACACTTTTTAATCAGTTGAACTTGGTCAGATGTCTCCTAAACGAGATGAGGACCCAAAAGAGCTGCCTGAACAGCTTCGAGCCATCAAAAAGGCGAACGACACTGTCTACCATAGAGAGCCTCATATGGATCCATTTGAATTGTCTCCAAGAGGCTGTTATTATAGGTAAACTCAACAAGAGGTAAATGAATCTCCTAAGAAACTCCAAAATCAATGATACATGCCCATAACATATCCATTAACACTCGTATAGTTCTCTCGGACTGCCCATCGGTCTGAGCATGATATTCAGTACTCAGAAGTACTTGTGAGCCCGATGCGTTTTTCAACCCTTTCCAAAACTATAAAGTAAAGCGAGCTTCCCTATTCGAGATAATAGAATGAGGTACACCATGAAGTCACACAATTTCCCAAATATTAAGCCTTCCAAAATCATCGATCGTAAAGGTCTCTGGGATAGGCTAGAAGTGCGCAACCCTGGTCAACCTATCGACAACCACCCATACTGCATCGCTACTTCGAGGAGATCTTGGAAAGACTATAAAGAAATCAATGGGGATGTATTTCCATTTCCAATCATGAATGGATAGAGGCTTTAAGAGTCCAGTAGGTCACTGGGGCTCTGCCTACACCTGTTGGTAGGTGGAGAAACAAGTGATGAAACCAACTATTTACTTTTTAATACAAGGCCGCCAATATTGTCGACACATTTATCTATACATCATGGTCAGCCCAGGATAAACTTCATCAACTCTTCCCACATAACTGATGGCACCCATACACAACCATGGTAAAGGAGGGTTCCACTTCCATAAAGAACACAACCAGGTGGTGGGTTCTATCCTGTAACACTGTCTCCCGAAACGATCCCCTCTAGATTAGTCAACTGTTGTTGTAGAATTTCTCTAGAAGAGAGGGTGTTAGTGTAAGAGTTGCTAGAACTAGTTTTCCACACTCTCCTGAACCTATAGATTCATATCTAAAAACAAGGCCATCATCTACCGCTTACTCCTTTCTACCTGCACAGGCTGTGGTTGTGTCTTGAGGCTTAAAGCTTCTTCCATAGCATAACCCTTAACAGGGGTATAAGAATGCTCAATGTCGAACATCTGCAAGTATTTGACCCACCTACGTTGCCTTAAGTTCAAGTCTCATTGATTGGGGATATATTTCATGCTTTTATGATCCATTTAAAAATTGTATCTCTCACCCAGCAAATAGTTTCTCCAACAGTATAGAGCAAGAACCACAACTTCCAAATTAAGGTTGTGTGTAGGATAGTTCCACTCGTGAGGTCTTCACTGGAGATATCCCTAAGCCACAACTCGATCACCCTATATCAAAACTGCACCTAGTCTAATTCCTAAAGCATCACAATAAATGATATATCTCTTACTACAATCAGGTAGAATCAGTATTGGGGATGAGTTCAGTCTTCCTTTAAACTCCTAAAAAGGTTTTTCACAAGATTCCGACCAAATGACATGTACCCCATTCTTGTTCAAGGCCATGAGAGGGAATTCTAAGCAGAAGAAATCTTGGATGAAACACCAGTAATAGCCAGAAATTCCCAAAAAACTATGAATGTCGAAGAAACTCATTGGGATGCTCCCATCAAACCACGACCCTCACTTTTTCTGGGTCAACCGATACCTATATATCAGATATAATATGACCTAAGAAGTGCACTCTACCATCCAGAAGTGGCATTTACTGAGCTTAGCGTGTAGCTGGTTCGCTCTCAGTGTACTCAGAATGATCTCAAGTTGGGTTTCATGGTCGTATCTGGAATGCGAATACACTAAGAAGTCATCCATGAAGACTACCACAAAGAAATAAAGATACAGATGAAAAAACCGGTTCATCAGAGCCATGAACACCGCAGACACATTTGTGGGGCCGAATGGCATAACCAGATAATCGTACAAGCCATACCTACTTTGAAATGTAGTATGAGGAATGTTAGATGGTCACACACACATCTGGTGATATCCTGACCTCTGATCAATCATGTAGAATATAGTTTCTCCCTGAAACTGGTCAAAGAGATCATCTGTACAAGGCAATGGATAACGATTCTTTACCGTGAGCTAGTTGAGTCGACGATAATCCATGCATAACCTTAGGGTTCCATCTGCCTTCTTGTCAAAAAGAACAGGTGAACTGTAACTCCCCGAGATTTTATGAGATATATTATTTTTAATTTCTTTTATGACATCTATTTTACACTACAACAATATTAGCTTGTACTACATGCAAAAGCATATTAGCTTGCAGTATACACAAAACTATTCTTGGCTCGTGTTACACACAATTTCAAGTTTGTTTTGTGGAAATTATTCTGCACAACATTAAGTATAGATTTGGTTTAATGTATAAATGAAATAAGTTTTGATTATGTTATATGCAACACCAAACGAAGATTTCACTACACGTAGCCCTGACTTGGCTTCCATTACACACAATCAAGACATTTTTCGATAGTATGTTTATTATGCAAAACCAAGTTTCACTAAACGAGATTTTATTATAATATTATTATGAACTAGCCGTTATGAATAGAAATAACCACTTTTTGAAATTTTATAAATTTTATCTTTAAAAATGGACTTCATTTTTGGATTCGGTATATCAAAATTATCCTGGGGTAAATTTTTTGGCATTTTTCTGAAAACTTTCAATTTTTGAAGAATAGTGAAAACACTAAGTTACTATTTAAAAACCGAATTTTTATTTAAATAATTGTTTATTTTATTTAAATTTATTTTAGGTCAAAATTGATACATAATAAATATATAAGTTCAATGTAATTTATTGGAGTCATTTTATAATAATTTTATATATATATATAAATTTTATGGAGCTTTTGACCGTCTTTTACCCACCTAATAGGAGAATTTGAAAATTTACATTAAGCATAATTTTACCGCTTCTGTGAGTGGAATTTTGAAACTCTGAGAGACACGGTTAATATCAATGAGAAAAATGTGGTTCAATAAGATAAAAATAATTTTTGGTAAATAGAAACTTTTTATTTTTTTACCATGGTTAAAAGTAAACAAGGTAATTAATGGTAAAAATGATGTCATTATTACCATAAAACATTTCTAATTCTATTAGATAAGTATAATTAGACCAAAAACAATCTTAGGAATAAAATATTACTCTTTAGGCCCACTTGTATTAGATTAGGACACTTATTATTATTTTATTTAAAGAAGTGTTAAAATAGTTAAAATCAATGTTTAATAACTAAAAACAATTTTAATTTAGGGTTATACATAAGATATATTCGACTATAAATATTCATTAGAAACCTAAAAATATTTCCTACATAATGGTATTTTATTTATAATTTTTAGACTTTAAATAACTTAATTCGTTTTTGACACAATGATGATGAAATAGTTACATTATTAATTAAATATTAACATAATTGATGTTATAAATACCCAAAAAAATGTAATTTGAAACTTTGTATGAATTCCACTAATTTTCTAGGTTAATATTACATGTTATTAGTTATTTAATTAGCTTTTTTCTAACTAATTATTCTGTTATTATTTTCACAAAAATAAATTACCAAATAGTGTCAAATTTGACATAAAATAGATTTTAAAACAAATATTATATTATTAATTGTTATTATAATCATAAAAATCTATGTTTCTACCAAATTACATATATAGAGTTATATATATTAATAATAAACCACTGGGGTTCCTTTTTCTTGTTATTATAAGTTTATTTACCATATAGTGTATGTTAACAAGAAGACATGGTAAAGGTTAAATTATTTAACTTAGAGTTAAATCTAAATGATAAGGTTACAATACGTAACATAAACTTGTCTAAAATATATTGGTTGAGAGGATTTTGACCCATCACCACTTTAGATTCGAAATAAATCAATTTCGAGCTATTATAAACCGAATATGACTTTATTATAAAGTATATTTTAAGTTTTTCCAATGGTGCCCCTCTCCTCCCTTATAAAAAGGGCACCCCTTCCTTCTTCCCTTTACACCCTTTTGAGACTTGAATATCAGACAACCCCTGCACATTTCTCTTCTCCACTTCCCTAAAAACATTCTGGAGGTTCTGGTCTTCTCAAAATACCAACTCTAGTTCCTAAGAAGAAGTTTAAAAGAGATGCGTCGTGGAAGAGGTAATCTCTTCTACCTACTCTTTCAAGTTTCATTATTCTTCTACTTCCTCTTAATTAGTTGTTTCATTATAAAGAAATAACATCAGTATCACTAATATACTGATATGTTATTATAAATATGAAACAACCCCATTTCACCTTCTATCCATCCTACGGAAAACGTAATCACCACGCATGCGTACGTACGGAATACCGTCTCCACGCTGTGGTGTAATCTGTTTTTCCACCACCACCATACTTGGATGGGTATAATGGTGTAAAGAATAAATATATATAGTTATTATAACATCATACTTATTTTGAGATATTATATCATCAACTCCAATTCAATTAAATAATTATGGGAACGATATCATCGCCCATCCATACGTACGGATTACCGTCTCCACAATGCGATGAGATTCATTCTCCATGTTAACCATTCAAGTATGAGTATAAAGTATATATAATAAATAATCAGGAATGATATTACATAATAATGATACTGTATTTATGTACATATATGTTTTATTTACTTAATTCCATTTAATTTATAAGGAAACAAAAACAGCATCCATCCGTACGTACGGCCTACCGTCTCCATGAACGATGTATTTCATTTCATTTATATATCTATTATATATATATATATACTGAATATATATATGATATATAAATCATGATTTACATTCTGAAAGTAAGTAAATCAAGATATAAGTAATAATAATATACAGAACAACAAGTCCAAACAAGTAAGATAAATAAAACGATTTTACCCAAAACGTTGCTTTAACATGGAATTTACAAAATAATGGGTAATATAAAGTCATAATTGAACAATATATGATATCATAACAATAATATGATTCTGTAATAATTCAATGACATTATTTAAATCATTATACAGGAGGTTCGGATAATTACGAAGCATATCGGACCTAATTAAGGGATAACTTTTCAAATCTCATATATATCCGAGATTGCTTATACATAAGTATTTATTGGGGTTATATTTTTCATCCATGACCATAAAATGTTTTTCATAAAGTGTATAATATTCTTCTATGTATTTTTAATGTAATTTTTACCCATCTTTTACATTTACTTTGTGTTATGGAAGGAATCTTTCTTTTGTTTATCATATGTGGAACTTTTTGGCTTTTCTGACAAAAGTATTAAGAGAATGTTATTTTTAACTTATAAGAAATGAACGGATTTTTACGGATTCATAAAACCTTATTTTCATGAAGATTACTCTGTAAGATTTCATTATTATTTTCAACAAAATTATCTTATTTTAAAATTGCATGGCATTTTGTGAAAAGAAAATGATTTTGAATAATAAAGGATATTTTCCTCAAAATTCATTTCAAGTGTTTTATCAAAACCATTTTCCATCTAAGATGACATTATTTCACATGTGTATGTTTCATGTATAATGTATCTATTATTTACATGTTTTCACTTCTCTTATTATCAAATGATATCCATTTGTTTTATATGGATTATGTTGTGATTGGATGATGTTTATGAAACCCATCTTATTCATTGGGTTATGATGAATGATTTATGTTTATGTTGTGGCACACGTAAGAATAATTTCATTATGAGATAGGTGAGACCTATATATCCATCTAATGCATTGAGTAAAGATTTATATCTCATGAGATAGACATGGCTGGAACAGTAAGTTAATCTGGTTCAGTGGTACAAGATTGGAACGAGGAGTGAACTCGATTCATAAAGGGACTTTGTCCACTAAGATGGTCTTGATAGTAATGCCTTGGATACTATGGAAATAATATCTTGTGATTATTGGTTTCCACAATTACATGATTTATTACCATGATATTTTATCATGATTTATGATCCATTATGATCTATTCCATACATACTGTCATGTTTTATGTCATTGCTCAAGATTTTGATGTTTAAATATTATGTTCATGTTTTTAAGTTCAAATGTTTATGGTTTGTTTTATTTTCTCCATGCTTACCCTTACTGAGCATTTGATCTCACCATTTATATGATTTATTTTCCCCAAGATATAAATTAAGGTTTTAGGTAAAAAAATATGATCTTTATGGGAGATGTTGAAGATCTTTCACCAAGATTAGAAGATTATATTCCGAGTTTCCAAAGACACTAAAATATTATGGTCTTTTGATGTATATTTTTTCTATGTATTATATATTCTTGAAAAGAAATTTAATGTCTATGTATGTAAAACTTTGGGTCTCTATAGTTGGTATCAGATGAAAGGTTTAGTTATCCTTTAGAAACTAGGATGCAAAAACATTAGTGAGATCCCTAGATATATTAATAAGGTATGTCTAGGTATGTCCCTAAGGTTAAGTATAACTATAGGTTGTAGTCATATAATTACGGTAAAAATCATATAATTAACCCTCAGATGTTATATATTGAATGTAATCCCCCTTTATTATGTTGTTTTCCCTAGCATGATTTTTTCCTCTCACACTATTATTGTTGGGTTTTAGACAATGGCTGAAATCCGAAGGAACTGTGTTGATCTAGGTAATGGACAACACAATGATTGTCCTTCTGAAAAAACCAATGTTATGGGTGATGGAGTGCAAAATATTATTTATATACTTACACAAGCTATGAATCATTCTCAACTTCTAAATGAGAAGAGAAGGGAACAATATTTTATTGAGTCCTTCATGAGGCATCATCCACGTTCTTTCAATGGGTCTTGTGATCCACTTTTCGCTGAACAATGGACTAGTACCATTGAAAAGATATTTTCCATACTTCTCTATTCAAAACATGAAAAATTCATTCTGGCTATTTACCGTTTAGAAGGTGAAGCAGATAAATGGTGGACACTAATTAAGAATACGAGTCCCCAAGATGAAATTGAATCCATGGAATGGGATGAGTTCAAGAACTTATTTTTCAATAAATACTTGCCTCGTATTCATCGAACAAATATGGAAAAGGATTTCCTTGATCTTAAGCAAAAGGATGATGAATCTGTTGGTTTATACGAAGAGAATCTTACAAGGATTTAAAGGTATGCATCTGGATTTATCATCCAACCTGAAATTAATGTTGATCGATTCTTCAGTGGCATAAAACCAAGTCTTCGAAGGGAATTAGCTATAAGAGACATCAGTATCTAGGAATAAATTATGTGTTGTGATATCAAGGTAGAAATGGAAGTTTGTGTTACATATCCATCTCATGGTTTTGATAAGAAATGAAAGATGGAGTTCAAGGAGAAATACCAGAATAATGGTGAAAATAAGATAAATGTATCTTTATGCTCAAAGTGTGGAAAGAAGCATGGTGGAGATTGTCTTAAAAGGAGTAGAAAATTTTTTAAGTGTGGAAAAGAAGGTCATCAAGCAGCTGAGTGTCGAAGTAATGAAAAAAGGGTTTCTAATGATGTGAATAAATAAAAGACTACAGAGAACGCACCACCAACACTTTAATGCTTCAAGTGCAAGGAAATGGGGCATTTTGCTAATCAATGCACTAATCCAAGGGTTAGCGATGATCGACGTGAGAAAAATATTATGGAAAAGGATAATGGGAAGTCACATGCGATCACTATTTATGATCTTGAGTATGAAAATGATGATGTGGAATGATTAAGTGTTTATGAAATGGGATTTCAAATTAGTATCATGGAATCTCATTTATGGTATTGTGGAATTTTGGAATATCTATGTATTGGTTTTCTATAATTATATGGTACCGGTAACCATGAAAATTGTTTGTAATATTTTTGGAATGAATTTTATTTGCGCATAATGAAGGGATAACAAAAAATTTAAATATGCTCATGAATGATATAAGGAAAAAGTTAAATCATGGTTTGAGTATATAGAAATTTTGGGATTTTGGTATGTGGAAAGTGTTAAATTTTGACAGCATTCATGTTTTCACTATGGTTCAATGGTTATTTCAATAGAAAACATGATTAAGGTATTCACATGTTTGTAATGTGACCAACAAGGTATATCATATGATATATAGGGGATAAATGATGGTATTCACGTGTTTGTTATGTGACCTTTCAAATAATTGTTTTCTTTAGACTATGAGATTGGACATATGTATTTGGGATAAGCCTAAAGATTGGAATGGATTATGTTGGACATCAGATAGTATTGTTTAAGGATATGAATTTTTTTCAATATTATTTATAGAATGTTATAATAGTGTAGTTTTAGAAAAAGAGAAAACCTGCAGGACGGGCGACAACCCGTCACGTCGGACAAGGTTATGGGAATCGAACCCACAACCGAAGTGCAACATGCTTTTATCTCCAACCACTGGCCTACAGGACGTCCCTAGTTAGTAGGAACTAGTTTTATTTTATTAAGCGGTATGATAGATGAAGTATAAGTCGATCGATGGAATCATATATGATTAATCTCACCATAGATGGACTTATGTATATTTAATAACTTATGCTAACATTTTTGTGATAGAAACAGATGGGAAGACTTATCATTCTATCACATGATCTGCTAATACTTCATGAATGAATAATTCAGCTTCATTTCTATAAATAGAGATGAAGTGGAAATTGTTCATGGAATGGCCAACGATGATATTACACTGAAGTCAAATAAGTATTTCTCCTTATGTAAGAGTTCATCAATGTTAGGGAAATGATCTTGGAAACCAAAAATTTTGTCCTAGTACTCTCATATCCGATTAATCAGATGGTACCTTAGATCTTCACAGATTTACGACTTTGCGACTGTTGGCTTTTTCATAGCCATGTTCTCTACCACTATCCATCAAAACATGACAGTTAGATTTCTCTTCCATATCTATATTTTCACCTACATTCTCCTCTGTGGAAACCCAATGATTAGTTAATTTGGGTAACCATTAAGTTTCATAATTTAGTTTTTAAAGATAAGTTCTGGTATTCCTTTTTACGATGTGGGTTTCTATTAAAGAAACTTTCAAGTTGTAAACGGTTTATAACCCCGACGAATTTTGAGGGCGAAATTAATTTTAAGGAGGGTAGAATGTAACACCCAGAGATTTTATCAGATATATTAATTCTAATTTCTTTGATGTCTTCTATTATACACTAAACCAATATTAACTTGTACTATACGGAACACCATATTATCTTGCAGTATACGCTACACTATTCTTGGCTCGTGTTACACACAATTTCAAGTTCATTTTGTGGAAATTATTCTGTACAACATTAAGTATAGATTTTGTTTAATGAATAAATGAATTAAGTTTTGATTATGTTATACACAATAGAAAACAGAGATTTCACTACACGTAGCCATTACTTGGCTTTCATTACAGGCAATCAAGACCTTCTTCGATAGCGTGTTTAGTACGCAATACCAAGTTTCACTAAACAAGATATTATTATAATATTATTATAAACTCGCCGTTATGAATAGTAATAACCACTTTTTGAAATTTTATAAATTTTATCTTTCAAAATGGACTTCATTTTTGGATTAGGAATATCAAAATTAGCCTAGGTTAAATTTTTTGTATTTTTCTGAAAAATTTCAATTTTTTATGAATAGTGAAAACACTAGGTTACTATTTAAAAACCGAATTTTTATTTAAATAATTATTTATTTTATTTAAATTTATTTTAGGTAAAAATTGATACATAATACCTCTATAAGTTCAATTTAATTAATTGTAGTCATTTTATAATAATTTTAGATATATAAAAATTTTACAGAACTTTTCACCATCTTTTACCCACCTCCTAGGAGAATTTAAAAATTTACAGAAAAATAAATTTTACCGCTTCTGTGTGTAAAATTTCGAAACTAAGATAGACAAAGTTATTATCAAGGAGTAAAATTTGGTTCAATATGACAAAAATAATTTTTAGTGAATATTATATTTTTAGTTTTTTTACTACGGTTAAAAGTAAATAGGGTAATTAATGGTTAAAATGATATTAATATTATCCAAACACATGTCATAATTCTATAAGATAATTATAATTCGACCGAAAAAAACCTTAGGAATAAAATATTACCCTTTATGTCCACTTGGATTATATTTGGACACTTATTATTATTTTATTTAAAGAAGTGTTAAAATAGTTAAAATCAATGTTTAATAACTAAAAACATTTTTAATGTAGGGATATACATAAGATAAATTAAACTATAAATATTCATTACAAATATAAAAATATTTCCTACCTAATGGTATTTTATTTATAATGTTTAGACATTATATAATATAATTTATTTTTGACACAATGATGATGCAGTAATTACCTTATTAATGAAATATTAACATAATTGATGTTATAAATACCCAAATAAATGTAATTTGAGACTTTTTATGAATTATTCTAATTTTCTAGGATAATATGACATGTTAGTATTGATTTAATTAACTTTTATTGAACTAATAATTCAGTTATAATTTTCACAAAAATCAATTACCAAATAGTGTCAAAATTGTCATAAAATAGTTTTTAAAACAAATATTATATTATTAATTGTTATTATATTCCAAAAAAAACTAAGGATCGACCAAATGAAATATAAAAGGTTATATATATTAATAATTAACCATTTGTGGTTCTTTTTTCTTGTTATAGTATGTTTATTAACCATATAGTGTATGTAAACAAGAAGACACGGTAAAGGTTAAATTATTTATCTTAGAGTTAAATCTAAATGATAATGTTTAATTAGTAACCTAAACTTGTCAAAAATCTATTGGTTGAGGGTATTTCGACCAATACCCACTTTAGCTTTGAAATAAATCAATTTGGAGCTATTATAAACCGAATATGAATTATTATAAAATAATATTTTAAGTTTTTCCAAAGGTGCCCCTCTCCTCCCTTATAAAAAGGAAACCCCATACCTCTTCTCTTCACACCCTTTTGAGCTTTGATGCTCGGCCAAACCCTGACGGTTTCTCTTATCCACTTCCCTAGCAACATTTTGGAGGTTCTGGTCTTCTCAAAAGACCAACTCTAGTTCCCTAAGAGGAAGTTTAAAGGAGATGCGTCGAGGAAGTGGTAATATCTTCTACCGACACATTCAAGTGTTTTCTTCTTATAATTACTCTTATTTAGTTGTTTCATTATAATGAAATAACATCAGTATCACTAATATACTGATATTTTATAATAAATATGAAACAACCCCATTTCACCTTCTATCCATCCTACGGAAAACGAAATCACCGTTCGTGCGTACGTACGGAATACCGTCTCCACATCGTGGTGTAATCTGTTTTTCCACCACCACATTACTTGGATGGGTATAATGTTGAAAAGAATAACTATACATAGATATTATAACATCATACTTATTTTTAGATATTATATCATCATCTCCAATTCAACTAAATAATTATGGGAACGATATCTTCGCTCGTGCGTATGTACGGATTACCGTCTCAACGACGCGATGATATTCATTCTCCATGTAAACCATTCATGTATGATTATAAAGTATATATAATAAATAATCATGAAAGATATTACATAATAATGATACTGTATTTATGTACATATATGTTTCATTTACTTAATTCCATTTAATTCAATATGGAAATGAAAACAGCGTTCACGCGTACGTACAACCTACCGTCTCCATGAACGGGGTATTTAATTTCATTTATATATCTATTATTTATATATATACTGAATATATATATGATACATAAATCATGATTTACATTATTTAAGTATTTAAATAAAGATATAAGCAATAATAATATCAAGAACAACTAGTCCAAACACGTACGATAAATAAAACGATTTTACCCTAAATGCCACATTAACATGGAATTTACAAAAGAACGGGTAATATAAAGTCATAAGTGAACAATATATGATATCATACCAATGAATAAGATTCAGTAATATGTCAATAACATTATTTAAATCTTTATACAGGATTTTCGGATACGTACGAAGCATATCAAACCTAAGGTAAGGGATAACTTTTCCAGTCTCATTTTTATCCGAGATTGCATATATGTAAGTATTTACTAGGGTTATATTTTTCATCCATGACCATAATTTTTTTTCATAATATGTTTAATATTCACCCATGAATGTTTAATGTCATGTTTTTCCATATTTTAATTTTAATTTGTGTTATGGAAGGAATCTTTCTTTTGTTTACCATACGTGGAACTTTTTGACTTTTACGACAAAAGTGTGAGGAAAATGTTTTTTAACTTATACGGCATGAACAGATTTTTACGGCTTTATAACACCATATTTTCATGAATATTACACTAAAATATTTCATGACTATTTAAAAAAAATCCTCTTCTTTTAAATTTCTTGGCATTTTTTGAAAAGAAAATGATTTTGAATAAGAAAGGATATTTTCCTCAAGAATTCATTTCAAGTGTTTCATCAAAACCATTTTCCATCTAAGATGAAATTATTTCACATGTTTATGTTTCAAGTATATTGTCCCTATGATTTAAATGGTTTCACTTCCCTTATGATTAAATTATATCCATTTGTTTTATATGGATTATGTTATGATGGGATGATGTTTATGAAACCCATTTTATTCTTTAGGTTATTATGAATGATTTCTGTTTATGTTGTGGAACATGTAAGAATGATTTAATTATGAGATGGGTGGGACCTATATCTCCCTCCAATGCATTGGGTAAATGTTTATATCTCATGAGATAGACATGGCTGGAATGGTAAGTTAATCCGGTTCAGTGTTACAGGACTAGAAAGAGGAGTGAACTCGATTCCGAAAGGGACTTTGTCCACTAAGATGGTTTTGGAAGCAATTTCGTGGCTAATATGGAAATAATATCATGAGATTAATGGTTTACAAAATTACATTCTTTATTTCCATGATATTTTATCATGATTGATGATAAATTATTATCTATTCCTTACGTACTATTATGTTTTATGTCATTGCTCAAGATTTTGATGTTTAAATATTATGTTCATGTTTTGATGTTCAAATATATATTATTTGTTTTATTTTCTCCATTCTTACCATTATTGAGCATTTGAGCTCACACTTTATATGTTTTTCCCCAGGATAAAAAGAAAGGTTTTAGGTAAGAAAAGGAAGATCTTTATGGGAGATTTTGAATATCTTTCACCAAGATTAGATGATCGTATTCTGAGTTTCCAAAGACAGTAAACTATTATGGCCCTTTGGTCTCTGTTTTTGTAATGTATTCAAAATTCCACAAAATTAATGTAATGTCTATGTAAATTAAGGTTTGGGTCTCTACATGAACGACCTGGTGATGTGCTAGGTCTGATGAAACCCTTAGACTTGAGGTCTTTAAGATGCTTTTTGTGTTCCTATAGCTCTGTAGGTGCCATCCTTTAGGGAAGAATAGACACAGGTACCGAACCTGGCGAGAGCTTGATAGTGAACTCCATGTCTCCCGAAGTAGGTAATGTATATAAATCCTTAGGGAAGACGTCCCTAAAAATATTCACCACTAGAAGGAATTCAACTAATTTTGTTCCCTGATGGCTCATAAAGAGACTTGCCAACTGAGCGGTCACTCTACCAAACCCTGCATATTTAGGCATAGCTCGGTCTACGTGCATATCCCATTCTTCTTTTTGAAGATATGTGTCACCCTCAGGGGATGTAAAGGACACCACCGATGATAACAATGCACTTGAGAATGACAATGGGTGAGCCAACTCATACCAAGAATGAATTTGACGCCAGACAAATCGAGAATATATAAATTCCCAACAAAAGGGTACCCGCCTATCTCAAGGGGGCACTCTGGGCATTAGAATATTCCCTCTATTTTGACCCCAAGTAGAGTGTCGAGAGACAATATGCCACAATGGTACTCAATTAGAAAACCAAATCTTTTAATAATAGTAGTAGATAAAAAGGAGTGTGATGCACCAGTATAAAAAAGAGTAGAAAATAAAGTAGAGGCTACTAGGATAGTACCTCTCAATTTAAATGGTGCTACACACTACTCCTCTATTGCTTATTGCACTGCCTACATGGGACCTGATCCTCGGTCCTTATACGATGCTTAGATGGCCGGAGCAGGTCCAATCTACGGACGCTCATAATCGGGTACTTGATTTCCTTGACCACGACCTCCACCATTACCTCATCCTGATCGACCGGTGGAAAAATATCTTCTAGCCTACTCAAGAGTCATAGATCTCATACACGATGGAGGTGCAGGTTCGTATCTTCTACCATTGGATGTGGAAGAGAAGTAACGGCAGAAATGCTGAAGGTGACCCATCCTGCTGCAAGCTCGACAATCTTTCGGGACTATTGTGCACTTCGGATTCTTTTGACCATCCATACCACACTGATAACATGTGATAGATCTATCACGAAATACCGTTTGGATAAGATTTCCCCCACGTGAACTTTCAAAACGGTGTTTCCTCCTGCCAAAATAGCCATCAACCTGTCTCAAAACTGAACCTCCATGGCTCAGTGATTTAGCTTCCATAACATTTTTCTTAGAGATTATAGAATAGTTCACGATCTCCAAAATAGTGTTCAAACAGAAGACGTTCACCTGTGAGTGGATAGTATACTCATGTATTTCTTCAAAACACCTCGCAGTATTCTGCGCGTCGCCAGTCAGAGATGGGGGAAAACACATAAGTTATGTGAACCGAAAAGAATACTCTAACACATTCATAGAGACCTTTTAAAGATGTAGGAACTCACAAAAATGATCATATCTTAGACACTGTAGGAAAAAGTGGTCATATAAGGCTGCTTGGAAGTCAGCTCAAGAAATGTCACTCGTCTGCTCAGCCAGAGAAACAATGTCCCACCAGCGCTTGGCGGAGTCATGGAGCATATATATTGCAAGAATGACTCCTCGCTCTGAAAGAGTATAAAGATGGTTAAAGATGGACCTTATAGCTTCTATCCATGATTATTCAGCATGAGGGCCGCCACTCCCAGAGAAGGTGGGAGGGTGTTGCTGCAGAAAGTCTGGTGTGAGGTCTGCCATAGATGTGGCAGGTCTGGGGATGTTCTGAACCGACTGCATAAACCTGAGGAGACTATACCTAAAATCAGCATCTGGGTCCATCATAAGATCAACAGTAAGTAGTGCCATGGTAGGTTCTATTAAAGGTACTATTGGTGGTTCAAGACCCACAATCTCTGGAATGTGCACATTGCCACTCTCCCAAGGAAGAGCATGAAAACGTCGCAGATGCATTTTTATACAATATAAAAACACACACCTTTAGACAACGAATAAAGAAGGTAAGAAAAAAAGTAAGGCATAAAAGTGGTTATGTACATATCCTGCCTCCGAGCACTAAACAATAGGCAACCTGCCTCAATGGATGGGTTACGATATGGAAGAGACAACTCAAAAGGATTACTAAACAATTTGTACAACCCACTCCAAGGATGAGTCAAGCTAACATATAGCAGACTAACACAACCTTATATTTAATAAACCAACAATTCAAAATTTTTACCCCTAGGCACAACATAACTCACATGAAAACAGGAAAATGCATGCTAAAAGTAGATATGGAAAAGAAATATGCGTGGAATTTAAATCCAATACTGCCTATTATGATGAATGGAACTTATTTCCCTCATTTCATCAGGCTACAATGGTAAACCTATTATCTCAAAAATATCAACATAATAACAACACAAAACATTTGAGTCACCCAATGGTGAAATAATATCAACAATAACTTGAATAATCAATAACCGCAATCCCAACCTAGGAATTTGGGTTTCCCCTGTACATGGGTTAGCTACGTCCAAGCATAGGGTACATTACAAATCCCTATATCCTAGTCTCCTTTCTAACCCAAACAGTAAGACAAATGGAAACACCACCTATGATACCACTTTGAAACATACCGACCCAGCTTACCTCTAAGACAATGGTCGGACCACTGAGTCACATAACCTCAAGTGCATCTATCCAAACACCAGAGGCTATCGACTAGCAGCGATGGCCCTTTTTCTATCTATGGGGGTGACTATGCCATCGTAGGTAACAGATAATATCACAACGGAAGTAACAACAACAAATAGGAAGTAACAAAAGCATGTAAATAAACAAATTATAGCAGATGAAATGTAAATAACCCAATTGAATGATAATAACCAAATGTGGAATCTCACAAAAAGAAGGCATGCCAGGATTTAGGTCTAAACTGAAAGTTCTGGAAAAATAGAACCCAAACACACAGTAAACTAAAAGAAAAACACAAGAAACAACTTCATCACAAGAAAGGCACGGTCCTCTACCCCAATCTCCACACTAAGTAGTAATGAACAATCAAGCACTGGAAGCAGCACACTTCCCATTGTCAAAACATTCGAGCATGTAATCTACTCGGGTGCTCATGATGCCCGAGCAGGGTGTGAGATGAAATCCATGTAGGCCATCACCCCCAGTGTCTAAAACTTTCAATTTCATGCAGTAATAAAAATGTTTTTTGGCATTACTTAATAATATTAGATAATTAATTTAAGCACAATTTACTAAATAAGCTGACATGGGTTCCAAACGGCACCCATGACTAGTCACCTACTTCAGCCTAAGCTGGTTGTCTGAAAGGGTACCTATCAATAAAATGAAAAAACATATATATATATATATATATATATATGTATAAAACCCATAAATCAAGGTAAAAAAAGGTATACCCCAAGCTTGTTCATTGACTTGGAGTCTAATTCGAGTGTCAAATAGGTGTACTACCACATATCATAAGAATATATCAATTCACATGAAAACTCAAATGGAAATAATATCAACCCATATGTGCATCATTTATTAAGGTTGACGGTGAGAGTTGGAGTTCAATCCCATCTCGAAGTTATTGATACGGAACATTTGTCAATTTATCAAATGCCACTGAGCTCTACCAAGGAAATCTTTCGAAAGACAATGTATCGCTCAAGGAATGGATTTACCCTGACTCTGTCCCGATCTCACAAAAAGGGGTCGAGTGTCATCTGAGGCTAGCATAGCCACATTACCAATGTATCCGTCCCAATGGTCCCTTTTTGGAACTGTTATCACTCAAAAGTAATAGATAGTACAGGGAAGTCTCGGTCCGGAAAAGCCAACGACACCGCCCCCTGGTACATAGAGGTAACCCATCAGGAAGAGATGATCAAAGCATGGCCCTTAATACAGGAGCCACACCCTTTCCCCTCCCTAAATTTAATTAATCTTTTCACAGTAGCAGATATGATATAATTAATATATAAGGTCGTATCTTGAAAACTAACCAGGTACACCAGCATCACAAGGCATAAATCTAATAGAAGAGCACAACAACTTTCAAGGAAATATACATATCATATCAACATTAGTGGATATTGCACATTTAAATAATAAGAAGTTTAACATAACAACTTTCAATACAATATACATATCATATCAACCTCAGGGGATAATTCACATTTAAATAATAAGAAGTTCAGCATAAAATGTTCCAATAATCCATCAATACAAGTTCAAGTTCAAAGAAACTATGTATTAAATTTAATTACAATAAAAAGGGGATTCACAGAACTTGAAATTAATTAAACAATAAAACCAGCTAACAAAATATTACAGCGACCACGTCAGAACTCCCAAAGGGGTGTCCATCAATGTTACAAAAATTCAAAAAACTATTTATTAAAATTTAATACAATCAAAAGGGGTTGCGCAATATATGCAGTTAGTTAAATATAAACCTGACTAACGCAAAAAGATACAACCACCTCGTTGGCACACACAATAGGGTGTTATAACATGTTGAAAAAATTAATCCAAATTATTTTAAGACAAATAAGGCTGGCATAAGTCTCTGATAGAATTGAATTAATTAAATCGCGTAAAATTGCCTAAAGCAGGTAGGCACCAACTAACAGCACAAAAATGCATATTTTAATCAAAACGAAACAGAGGGAAAGAGAGTAGATGCCCTACCTTGTAGTTGTAGATGACTCTATGATCCGTAGTAGGCTTCAATTTGACCTAAAACTGATGGAAAAAAAGAATTTTAGAAAAACCCCAAAATTGGGTAAAAATCTTCCATGAAAAATTGGGTGAATATTAATCAAAAAAACAAACGATTCCATTTTCACAACATTATCCTTTACCTATGGTTTACTTCACACCTGACAGTGAAGGAATCAGACGTCGGATGGTGGAGCAGCAGCCTTTTGAAGTGGTTGTTGGTTGGTATGATAAGATTGAGGTGTGAGACATGATGAGTGGGGGAGGTACAGAGGAGAGGAAAAAATTAGAAGAGAGAAAAGAAATAAAAATAAAAGAAAGGAAAAATAATGGAAAAATAAAATATAAGGAAAAAATGAAATAAAATAAAAAGATAAAATAAAACCAAAGAATAGAAAGGATAATAAATAATAATAATTAAAAACGGGAATCCCCCATTTTAATTATTTTCATTATCACATAACCCCCACATTATTTTATTTCAGAATTTCTTTTTAACCTTTCTTGATTTCTTTTAAATTTTCTTTAAATTAGTTATTAATCTTTTCAGTTCCTTAATTTATTATTTAATACCCAAACACCATTCTAAAACTGGACGTAGAATTTTTCATGAAAGGTTTGTAATTATTTAAATTAAATAAAAAGTTTCCCAAGACCCACATCATGGTTTGCAGGTGCGGGCCCTAAGTCTCATAATTAATTAGACTACAATAATGTATAAATGGTCTATACCTGATTAAGGTCGGGATGTTATAATCTTATCTTAGTGTTTCTTAACCCTTCTTCATGGTTTTATCCCTACCAAAAATTCAATATAGCCTAGGCCTTTATTGGTCAGAATCTTACTATTGGGGTTTTCATTTTTGTAGAATTACATTGCATTAAACAAGTATTCCCAATCATTTATACTTGGATTCTCAGTGTGGAAATTATTTTCAATATAATTGGTTGTGGACTTCACATGTATATTTATATAAAAAACCTTGAAGGATTTTGAATATTTAAGTTTTTACTCCATTAAATTAAATTTATATAATCTAATCAATAAAAATATGTATATTAGATATAAATGAAAGTGATTGATTTCTTTTAAATTAGAAATTAAAATGATTTTTAATTCCATATTCTGAGGTTATAATGAGGGTTTCATGTGTGGTGTACAATGGGGTGCACATTTTTAATGTATTCTGTATGAAAATGATGATAAGATGATTCTTTAGAAGGTAATAACACATAACAACCCTATAAATTTGGGTGGTAGGAAAGGGAATGCATGATAAGGCATGGAATTCCCAATATATATTAGGAATTTTGAAACAATACAAACTAATAATATTGATTATATTTAGTTTGGAGTTACATTTTCAGGTTTCTACATCCTTCCTGGTATTAAGTGCCCTCACCCAAGTTTTAATGCATAGTTTTCTTTGAATGGATTGGTTTCTGAGTTGTTTGGGGATCATATGATTCACTTGACCTTATTTACCTTATGAAAAAATCTTATAGTTCTTGAATTAATATATGTATTTACATATATTTTCATTCAATATATAATGTTCAAAAAATTTAATTTCCTATCGTATTTGAAATGATAAAAACATAATTTCATTATGTTTAATATTAATAATTAATTCATGGATTTATCTAAAAATAACTAATTGTGAATGACTTGGTAGGATTATACTAGGCTAGATATGGTCACACAAAATATACACACAATTTGTTTATGTAGATATTTTTTACAGATCCATGTAGAAAGAGATCTCTTGGTGGCAGTTGTTCTTCCTAAGCTAATTATTTATTTATTGATTGTGATATGGGGGGACTGATCCCTTGTGTAACATAGATATATGTAGTTGTTATTTATTTATTTTTTATAAGAATTTATCATTTTCATGTATAACTTATTATTCTCCCCATCCTGTATTATATTTTATATAAGTATTCTCGGACCACTATTAGATTATGAAATGGATATTTCAATTTTATGGAATTAATTTATACTATATTATTACATTTTATTAATGTTTCAACTAATAATTTATGTTATTCATATAATTAATTATCTTGATATAATGAAATTATATTGTATTTAATGTTATCTGCAGCTTTGTTTCCTCATAAGGCATTGACAGTTACCTATGATATTATGAAATATATATATATATATATTGAAAACAATGCTACTAAATTAATTAAAATGTAGTATAATGAATGTTTGGGTTTGAATCCACATAGACAGGTCAATTAGTTTTATTAGGTTTAAAAAAAACTTTATTCGATTGGATAAATAGATGAAAAATTTGATTTTGTTGGTTTTGATTGAAAAATGAAGGATGAAAACAAAGTGTAACCGATTGATTGTATTGTTTGAAAACAGATTTGGAATGCATGATGGGGTAATGTAATATCATGGGTCTAGTGAAATTGAATATTAAAATAAAGATTTAGTAATTAATTATTTTTGTTAGAGTCAAGACGAGAATGATCCAATAGCCATTGGATCCACTAAATGATGTGAAAATTCAAATTTTCCATGGTTTGGTAATTTAGGGTGTTGCAGAATCAAGTTTTTTTACACCATTTTTAAAACTGATATCCCCTAAAGAAAAAATGGCCATTAATTATATAGGGTTATCATTTTGTCAATATTTATGTTCCTTATAAATTCAAATATTGATGGAAATAATAAAAGAAAAAGAAAACTATTGGAAATTGATTGACGAAATCACACAAACCAAATACATGAAAAATAAAAAGAATTAAATCCAATACACCTTCCTCCATTAGTTACATTACCATAGAAAAATGTGGTATTACTTCCTCATCCTAGTTATGAGTGGTTTATAGGGAAAGAGAAAATAAAACATAAATAATGAAAAATAACTCAGAGAGGTGAAGTAGCTTCACTCAAGGATTTGGTCACCATCCAAAATTTGAATGCCTTTTTAGCAGTAGACATAACCTCTACTTATAGGCCTCAATTGGGTCTTTCCAACACATTACATGACGTGTAATATGGTTACACATCATGTAATCCTGATCCAACGTTGGTTGTGTGATTTTTGGATTTTTGTAATTCTCAAACGTAGTGTTGAATATTTCACTCATGTCACGACATGTACTGGGGACTCAAGTCATGTAATCTGCATTCACAGTGCGTCTTCATGTCACTAATTTTCCAACTTTCGTAATTTCCTTCTAAACATTTCATGACATGTAATTGCAGTACATAGTGTGTAATCATTTTGTTCCATTTTCCATATCCTCTTTTCCTTAAAAATTCCATTATCATGCCGCGAGCAATGTGAAGCGGAAAAATTTTTCTTTGAGATCATATTCTATCTTATATTTCATCCCTTTTCAAAAATCTACTTTTAAAGAACATAAATAATAAAAAAAAGTCAATCCACAACGAAATTGAATATTTTATTCAACTAAATACAATAATCAGTACATAAAACACTCTTAAAATATATGTAGGAAATAAATTAATAATGAGTCCATGTATTTGAAATTATTAATGTATTTGTTGAAAGAAATAATTACCCAGGTATTTTATTGATTAATAGTTACTAGTTTTTAGCCATTGTGTATTGTGAATTCTTGTCAGGCCTTTTTCTTTTCCAACTATGTTTCCTTGGTCAAGAGGTCCCTTTTTGGTATATGGATAGTATAATAATAAATCTAATCAAATTATTTAATTTATTTTTCATTATTATTAATTTTGAAGTTTTGAATGAATATCCAATATATACATCACATGTTGGGAGTAACATGTATGAAAAAAAATCATTATCAAAGATGTTTGTTTTCTAAATTGAATTTTTGGTGGTATGGTGTGATGTAGGGAAATCTACCGGTGGATTCCCCTGGGTCACCTTCTAAAACATGGATCTGATACAAAAATATAGAAGAAGGACATATCATTATACCAGATTCAAAATTAAAATTAGATGAACATGTTTATATTGTTTTACATTGGTATATATGATAGTGTGATCTTCATTATGCTGATGTTAATGCATCAAATATCACATTATAAAATTCAACATAAGGAAATTCTTCTCAAAATAAATTTATTATTTAACAACATTTAAAATGTTTTCTGAATAATAAATGTTGATATACATTCCCTATTCATTATTCATGTCATGGATCACATCAATAATTTGTTCATGTGTGTCCTCATAGTGGTTGGAATGTTTCCCATCTATCAATTGAATAAACACTAGTGGGCATAGAAGATACTATTAGAGGTTATTTAAGGACTCTATAAATCCTTGCTACACTGATAGGTAACCCCTTAATTATTATATTTGTTTATGGGAATCCATTTACAAGAGAAATTAGATTTGAAACATATAATATAATCAATATCCAATTGATTTCATGTATTCTTTTTAATGTTATGAGTTGGTGGAATATTAATGATTTACCTATTCTACTCTTGGTAAACATTTATGTCATGATGGTAGACAACAATTGCATGTAATTTCAAAGATTTTACAATAATATAACATTTAAATGTGTTCATATTCTTTAATTATTTTGATAGTTTTTTTAAAATATATCTAATCTTGAAAGGAATACACAAAATAGTGAGACTTGACCAAAAATATGTTAACGTAGAATTATTCTATATTTCCAATGATGGTCTTAAATATGTTGTATTTTATAAGATGATGTGTTGCAATAGAATTATTCAAGCTAAAGGGAATAACTTGATATAAATAGACCCATTGGGTTTCTCTGAGGTTAGTGACCTCTATGTTACAGTGGCCTTCCACATCTTATTATAAAATCAATACCCAACCCATATGAGAGGTTAAAGAAACTAGTGGTTTTATTTTTCTCTAATTATATGATTGGGTTAGGGAAATTATCTATGTATAAATACTCATTGAGATCATTGATGTTGTGGAAAAATGATATTTTATCATTATAGTCCATCAAAGGGATGATTTTGCCGTGCCATTTTGAGTAATGAAGTTATTATATGAAGGGTGTGTTGATGTGGTTTTCTACAACATATTTTACCGTGGCAGTTTTATATAGGTTCACTATCAATACGTCAATATAAATGTAATGTCCCATACTTATCATAGATAAATATAATATATTAATATATTAATATTAATTTCATAACATAATGACCCACGGTAGACACTTTTTTGTTTTTTTGTGTTTGGAAATGTGGAAACATTAATAATTGGTCCACTAGAGAGCTATGTCATCTCCCACTATGATAGTCATATCTAGAACCCTTCTTATGCATAACATACAAAATAAATTTGATAAAAAACTAGTTATAAGAAACATAATAAATTGTTATTTATACTTCTTAGTAATTTTAAATAAGTAAGATATCGATATATCATTACTATAAGTGTATAGGAACCAGAGAATAAAATTTTAAAATCATATCCTACAAATCATAGACCATATAATTTACTCATGTAATAAATAATTTTTGTTAATATGACATGAATTATAATTTAAATAAATAACATGAACCATGAGAATAAAATAATGGAATAAGCCATAGATTTATGGATTACTCATAAGTATGGAAAATTATTTCCACAGTAGATCAATCCTTATTACCAATAATATCACAATGTAATGGGTTCACTATCCAAACCATCGTAGTTTTCAAGGGTTAATCCCATTAAAAATATAGAGGACATAGTCCCTTACTAAACCCAGTTCAATCCCCATTCCATTATAATATATCTAATAATATATCAATCATTACCATGTGTACTAGTGTGAGATATAGGTCCCATCCATATTGTTTATAACGTAACCACCATCCTTGGCTATAACGGCACCACCATCCTATGATATAATGTAACCACTATCACATAATTAAAATCATACACATGTGTGGAATAAGATCATTTAATATTCATTGTATCAGAACCCATGAAAATAAATTGGTATCATGAACGTCTCATTATAAGATAAAATACGGAAAAGAACATGAATTCGTAAAATTTCATTATTTCATTAAAGAATACCCCTTTGAAAGAGAAGAGTGTTTCATAAGTATTTTATAATTTTATAACCCATGTAATAGAAATGGTGTTCATAAAAATCATTTTATCATAAAAATAAATCATCTAGAGAAATTATAAGAATGGTATCCTTAGATGATTTCCCCAGAAAATGAAATGTGATTTCTAAGGATGTTAACTTATATGGGTGCGGATTTTGAAAGATCATATGGAACAGTTTTTTAGGAAAATAAAATTTTTAATTTTTTATACACATTTTAACCATAAAAAATATAAAAAATAAATTTCTTTGATAATAAACTTCAAATCATATAAATGAATCTTAAATAACCATTTTAAATATTTCTTGAATAAAAAATTCTTTCCACTTTGAAAATAATTTTTTCAAATATTAAAAATTATAAATATTTTTGGAATTAATTTTATTTGGAAATAAAAATTGAATCCTAAAAAAGGAGTCTTTTATAAATTATTTTCTTAGGTATTCGGAAACTATTAATCAAGACATACATGATAAAACAAATTTACCATTCACATTTTTTATAAAATTAAAAATCGCAATGTTTTTTTTGATAATTATGAGAATATTCATTATAAAAAAAAATTAAAAGTCAACATGGATAAAAATTTCTTTAATAAATCCTTTTTATAATGTTAAAATATTTTTTGAAAATAATTTTTTTTGGAAACATGGATATCCAAGAAAATGGGATTTCAGTCGAAATGAGATATGAAGTAATATAAATTTTAGATTACAATTTTTTTGAATCTTGAGTACATAAAGAGGGGAAAGTGAAGGGAAAAATTTATTATCATGAAATATTCATTGGATAATAAAATTAATGAGTTTGTTTATATATGGATCATAATATTTGATCATAAAATTCATAAAAAAATAATATCGATAAATAATGATATTGTGTCATAAAACCATTACCACATGGTAATGTTGAATCATAAGTCACAAGAACACAAAAAATTAAAAGAAATTAAAAATAACATTAGTGTTCATTAAAACATGATATTACATATCAAATGGTCTATATATAAACCTCATAAATGATTATAGTTTCATAGCAAGACATATTCATCGAAGAATAAAATTTGAAATAAAATCCCATTCTGAGTTTGTAATCGTATGAATCATATAACCCCAAAAACATAAAATAAAATCAAACACTATATATCAATAAAATAAGGTGATATATCATATAAAATTACTATTTCGAATTATACACATCACCTAAATGAAAGAAGTTGTGGATTTTAATATGTCTCCTAGAAAAAAGAGAGAATAGAAACATGTTTCCCTAAGACTAATAATATTTGATACATGTTTTAACCTCCTATATAATAAATATAAGATTACTATAAATATAATAAAACCCATAAACATGTATATTTTATATAATATATAATTTACATTTGACTTTTTATTACCCATTTATTAATAATTCCTTGTTAAAATCATGTTTCAGATAATAAAAGCGTAGTTTTTTGTGTATGTTTTTATTGGATATTTTATACCCTATTAAATAGATCATGGATCTATAATTTATAGGATTTTAAAAATGATATAAATTTAGTGTATATTCAATATATATGTATTTAGATTAATACATTAAATATGATGAAAGAAAAAGAAATACATAGTTTATGGAGATGATAATCCCTACGTATGAATGGATATTGTTTATCTTTTTCAAATAGATTGAATGAATGAAAGGAAAATAATATAATAAAATTATTGAATATTGCATATTTTTATTTAAACTTATCCTTATTATCTTACATGATATTCATATGTGAAGAAAGATCATGTCGATTCACAAGGCAGTAGTCTTCCGTACACATGACTACTGTTATCACATTCCCACGAAATGGAATGAATGAAGTTATATATAATATAATAATTCTAGAAATATAAATATGATACCAATATCGTAAATATTTTTGTAATCTATCTATATAATCATCCATATAAAATAGAAATGGAAAACAAATCACATCAGTTCATGAGGTCGTATTATATCACGCTCTCAAGAGACATTAATGACTTCCAATGGGTTTTTAGATAAGAAGGTAGAAGTGGTATTATAATTAAATGGGTTTAATTATATCCTAAATATAATATATAGTCATTAAAACCATCACTATATCCATATTCTGAGAGGAAGTTATGTGAAACAAATAACATTGGTTTGCAAGGAGATACTCTACCGTACACCTGAATAATTATTTAGTATCCCATTTGATGGGAGAGAAGATAGATTTAGGTCATGGAATTAAAATTATAATATATAATTTTATTGATATACTATGGATATTATATCAACATGGTTTAATATGAATTGAAGGAACCACATGAAGAAATAATATAAAAATATTTGTCAAGATGTTACCTATTCTTTGGAAAACTTTTGTTGGTTTCCACCAAATGTACTCTTAGGATTTATTTATGAAATAAATAAGTCTTATTGGATGATAATATGGAATTATGAAAAATATTTGGTCAGTTATTGGCCTAAAAAAAGGTGTTTTCATTCGGTAAGACGAGAGGGGTGTCCAAATATAAGTAATGTTAGTGGCACACTTGTACTTTTTGAAAGGTAAAAGGTGTACCCAAGTTTTCACATGGAAAAAAATACCTCAATAAAAAATTAAAGAACCCATAAGACATACGATCGATTAAAGTCTTAAAAATGGGGTTTAGACACGTTTTGGATCATTTTTTATGTTTAGATTTCTAGTTTAACCCAAATAAACAAATTTTTTAATTCAACCGTGGTAATTAATTTTTACTTATTTTTCCAAAAATAAATATCAAATATTATATTGATCTTATTATAAAATATAAATTATTATAATTCTAAATATGGATTAATGTTTTCAAAATTTCATTCCCAAAAGTGGGACATATTAATTAAAAATTAAACCCACAAAGGTGATGATAATGTGATTTTTCAAAGATAAAATGTTTAAATGTTCAGACCAATTTTATATCAAAATTCCCTATGAAATTTCAAATAATAAATTGAATTGTATTAGTCAATATAAAATTGAAAATATTTTAATTTTAAAACCATATTAAAATATTTTTTAATTTCTTAAATTCTTTTAAACTAAATTATTATTATTGATAAAAACTATTATTTTTCACCATTGATTATAATTTTTATCTATTTAGGAAAATAGATCACATAAAGATAATTATATCCTGATTATTTAAAAATGAAATAAAATTTTCCAAGTAAAATTTCAAGTGGAAAATATAATAATAATATAAGAGTATAAATGGAGATCAAATTAATTTAAACAAATAGATTAAAATATGTTTCATTATTAACTCTTCCCTAGAAAACACATAAGATAAATGATAAAAAATTATTTAATATATAATATCTACATTTAATTAAAATAATTTACAATTATTTATTTATTTATTTAGGTAAGAGTTTTTTATTCATAAGAGTATTTTTCCAGAAAAATGATTTTGTATTTCTTAAAATTGCTTTATTTAAACTTATAATTATATGGAAACTAAATATTTCATTATATATACATTTTTAAAACCTATATTTTCATAATTTAGTAAATGCTATTTATTACCACCATTCTAATAGAAAAGTGATATTTTATCGTATTAAATAATAATATTTTATTAGTATTTCATGTTTAGTTTAAATGCGGTGTTATTTGTAATGAAATCTATTCTCAATGGTGCATTTAACCGAATATGAACTCATTATTTCAAATAATGTAAGATAAAGATTGTGTTGTGTTTTACCGAAAGTATCAAAAAGGATAAATTTATATGAAAGATTATTTCACCAAATCTTGAGGTATTATGTTCTACCTCTTTAATGTAGTAGCCTAGGATTCTATTACATAAATATAAAACCATTTTAGATAAATATTAATTACATTACAAAAAAAATACATGCCTAAGGGATGTAGTGGTTTAGTTTGTTTGGAGACTAGATACATTATCTTCTTATTTCATTAATGATTTTAAAATTTCCTCCAAAAGGTTCATCAAATTTGGTACTCTTTATAGACCTAGCCAATTAAAACCACTCTTCATAATCCGAGGAGGTAAAACATAAGAAATAGTTGGCTCAGATTCTCAGTAAGAGTAATCAAGGCCGATATGTAATCCTAACATGATAATAACAGTACTATAATAAAAGGGTAGCATTTGAAAGAAGTTACCTTCATATCAACTATCAAAATCTTGAGTCATGTAATAATTATCAATAGTTTATATGATTTGATTTATAAAGAAATCAATTTCTGTGAACCACGATAGGATAAAAATGTCATCAGACATAGATTCATGTAGTACTCATAAGAATAGAAAATATTCATTAAAGGATAACTATATTTACATTAATTACAAGTTAGGATTTGTATAATCACCCATGTACCTTATTTATGATTATGATAACCTCATGTATAACATATTATTTTTTCATTAGGATAACATCTCATGTAACTTCATTTTTGGGCATGGGATAACCTCTTGTGAACCCTTTTATTCTTGTCTTGACATATCCTCACATA
The DNA here is from genome assembly GCA_963277665.1 of Viscum album. NCBI lineage: Eukaryota > Viridiplantae > Streptophyta > Magnoliopsida > Santalales > Viscaceae > Viscum > Viscum album. The sequence continues at coordinate 1,388,599,508 of OY728157.1, forward strand.
TAACCTCTGATCTCATATGACATTATTCATTCCCCAATTCATTTCAGAGATATATAAGACCAAAAATCACATTATACAATCACTTTTTGCCACATTATCATATAACATTCATTATATCAAAACTGTTGAAAAGGAATGGGTTTCATAAAACATTTTATCATAGTATAACCCTCGAAAAAGAATTTATTTTTAAAACAATTTCATTATTTAATAATAACATAACCCATGTAAAATATATGGGTTTCATAGTAATCATGTCATAATAAATATAAACCCAATAATTTTTATAATTATAATGGTTTACTCAAGTCATATCCCCTATAAAATATATATAATATCATAGGATGAGATCTAAGAAGGAATGTTTTTTTGAAATATCGCATGGAAAATTTCATGAGGATGAAAATGTATAATTAAAAATAAGTTTTTTAAAATAAAAATTCCTAAAAATTTAATTTTAATTACAATTAACCTTTAAATAATATAATATAATCATTAAAGATAATTTAAAACACTTACTGAGTAAAAATTATTTTCCATTTTGGAAGGCATTCATTTAAAACTAAAAATCTAAAAATTGATGAAATTACATTTATTTTAAAATAAAAAATTAATCTTTTAAATTAATCTTCAACACAATGAGTTGGTGACAATGGTGGAAAATATCATTCATGATGTGCATGTTAAAACAAGTATTTTCTCATATTCGTTCTAGAATACAAACATGCATTGTTTCATTGAAAAAGAAAAGAGGATTACTTTTATTTTTTTAAAATGTTAAACATGGTTAAAATTGTCATTAATAAACCATTTTTATATTTTTAAAAAAATAAAACATTTTTATAAAACATTTACTTGGAAAAATAACATGTTTTCTTCTAAAGAGATAAATAAAAAAGTTTTTTCTTTAATAAATTTATCTTAATTAATGATTAAAAAAATAGAGGAAAATTTAAGGAGAACATGTATTCTAATTAAATTTATAAAGGATATGAAAATTAAATATTTTTTTGAGAGATAGATCATAATATTCCATTATTGGAAGGATAATTGTAAACAATCCTACTGAACGATGAGACTGTAATACAATACTATTAGCACTTTCATAACATTGAATTATAATCCACATGAATGAATAAAAATAAATGAAACTGATAATATCATGAAAATAATTATATTATTGATAAAAAAATTATATAATTTATATACATCTCATAGAAGAATGTAGGTGCATAACCAATCTTATATCTTAATGAAGGAAATTTGAGACACAAATCAAATACCTCTTTGGGAAATATTGCACGGTAAAATACATGATTGTGAGTTTCTAAAATGGATAAGTAAACCCAAAAAATTTAATTATAATAATCATAATATATATTCATGTACATTATATACATCACATAAAAGAAACATGTGGTGAATAAGACCTGTGTCTCGTTGGAAAATAAAATTTTGGAAAATATATCATACCATAAGTATTGAATTCCTTCAATTATGATCGAACATCCAATATAATAAATATAATTTCATAAAAAATATATTACATAAAAAGACACACACCTGTATATCATACAATGTATTATTTACATGTAACCATTCAGTACCAAATTTTTAACAATCCCATGTTAATGTGACGTTGTGGGAAATGACTTCTTTGTTTTGCATGTGTGGTTTGATTTGTTATTTTATCATATTAATTTAGTCATTGTAATATAATTACCATAATTATATATTTTATATTAATATAACATCTATTCGTTATATATCTATTTCAAGTTATCATATATGTTAAATATATATGTTCAAAGACATTTTTCATGGAGTTTGTAGGTTGTATGTGATCATTAATGTTGATCCCATATTTTCAAATGGTTGAAAGAAAGAAAGATTAAAAATATATTAAGATTCATAATAATTATGATCTAATATATATATATATATATATATATTCATTAAACATTACCTTAATTCCTTCCAAGTAAAGAGTAAAAGAAAAGAAATCATTTCCCATTGTGAGGTCGAAGTCCTCCATACACATGAGTGATATTATCATATCCCATATAGAATGGAATGTAAGAATTTATCATTGATATCATAATTATAGAGGTATATAAATTCCATAAATATATTATTAATAAGTTAAATAAACAATTATATATAGCCTTTGAAGTTGGTGATCAAAAAAACTACATTATTTCGTAAGGTGGTAGTCCACCGTACAAATAATTGACTATTTTTTTCATATAATGTAATCGGGTATGAATATAGATTTTTACTATAAAAACATAGAATCGGATTCCATACAACCTAACACCCATATCCATTATCCATATTTCCATAACTGCATTCCCATTCCCCACAAGTTGGTGAAAAGTGTGAGGGCAACCCACAAATTCATTCGGGAACGATTTCATCCCAATCAAAGTTATATGATTGTAAAAGATATCAATTGAATAAGAAACATAAATAAATAAGAAGGCATGTAGGATGTAATATAATAATAAATAAATATAAACAATCATCTGTAAGCATCAATCATCATCATCATCATCATTAAATTTATTTCGGGTTCAAAGTACAAGGAAATGTAAAAGAGAAAGGGGAGGGGGGGAGAAGAAGGATAGGAGGTGTATCCCCCTCCCTAAGGGGGCCTAAAATAGTGAAGGCCTAGGGCGTCACTGTGGATCAAGTTGACCCCTTCCGGTTTGAGGGCGCTGCTATTAGGGAGACATCTGATACTGGATTCTTGCTCTGCCATTGATGCCAAGTAGTCTGCGGCCATGTTACCCTCCCGCCAAGTATGCGACACCCGAATATTATGGTTGAGGAAAACTTTGCATCTCCTCACGGTGTATTCAATCGTCCAGGGGGTGGGTCGAGTGCCAATCAAGGAGTCATGAAGGGCCTTGGAGTCGGTTTCAACCTGCGTGAGAGCCAGATCTCTCTGTTTACAGAGGGTCAGGCCGGTGAGGAGTGCCTTCGCCTCTGCCTGTAAAGGAGTTCTGCTGCCAGAAAATGCAGTAAAGGCTAGGAAGAGACTGCCCCCGGAATCCCGAACCAGGCCTCCTCCCCGCGTGTCACCCCGGATGCAGGACCCATCCGAGTTCAGCTTGAGGCCAACGTCAGGGGGGCGCCAACAGACCCATCTACCCTGATCAAAGGTTTCCGCACCGCCAGCATGAAGAAACCTCAGTGACAGGGCTTCCCGCCAGTTCCTTAAAGAAGTATCCAAGTCCACCAGTAGACTCTTCGTCCGCATAACAATGGCCCTGTCCGTGGGGAAGAGGCCCTCGTACCTCGCCTGGTTCCTAGCCTGCCATAAGCACCAGCATCCCGCGTTGAGAATCACTGCCCGGGCCGACCGCTCCAATCCCGGGATCATCACCCCCTAAAACAACCTATCCAGGAAGGAACCAGAGCTTGTGCCCGCGACAGAAAAAGCAGTAGGGGATCCAAAGTGAGTCCACACGCTTTGCGCCCATTCCCCTTCAAAAAACAAGTGATCAATACTCTCTTCATGTTTCCTCTTACAACAGTGACAGCGAGAGGCAATACTGATCTCCATTCTCCTGATAGTGTCGTCGGTAGGAAGAACTCTGTTCCGGAGCCTCCATATGAGGAACCCATACTTCCCGAGAACTCCCTTAACCCATGTTATCGCATTCCATATGTCGCTGGGCTCCATACTAGGGGAGAGCTTCTGAAAATCCTTCATCGTGAAGATCCCCGAACTCGACGGGGTGAACACACACCTGTCGGGCTGTTTAGTGAGGGTGATCGATTCAAAGAAAGCCAGTTGCTCCTTGTCCATCACAGCCTTCACAAACGGTTGATACATGCTCGCCTCTCAAAAGGAAATTAGAGGGGCTGGACACCCCAGATATCCGAGCCTCGAGCCGGCCCAATTATGGGACCAAAACAGTAGGTTACCCTCCCCCACTATCCACCGCGCATGACCATGCAGCACCTGAACGAGCTGGGAAATCCTACCCCAAAAGGGGGATCTCCTAGAGACAGAACCGTCCCTAATCCGTGTGAAGCTTCGAGCCATAGTCCTCCCCCACATGGTACGTTCCTCTACCACTTCCCATGCTAACTTCGCGTTCATTTAAATACCCAAAACATCTCCATCCATCCATTCCCAATTCCAACCATAAAGAACAAAATGGGATCTAATAGAGAACCTATAAATACATAGGCATGAGCTAAAGGCCCATTGTATCAATAAAACATATTGAAATAATGAAGTAGGTTTCCTATGGAATATAGTTAATTCTAATTTACAGATATGATATTAAATGGGCTTTATTGGCATAATCAACTTATGGTAAAAAATTCAAATCCATAAAAAACATCCAAAAAATTCCAGTTTTTGTTTTATAAAACTGAAAACATGTGGTTGAAAATGAATACATTGGTCTAAAAATTAAAAAAATATATGAACGCCATTATAATTTCTAAAAAAACCTATTTATTTATTTAAATGAAAAATAATCATATTAAAAATAATTCCAACATGGCTCAAATAATCGACCAATGCGACTTAGGCACAACATGATCAATTTACCAAACAATGCTTAGAGATTGAGGGTATTAACCTAAAAAATTTAATAAATGAAAAATTGTGTGAATATTATATATCAATAAATCATAAAATACATGTAACTAAATAAATGTCTTGTGTAAAAGAAACGGGCCCATACATGTAGTAAACAAATCAAAGGATCAACAACGCCATGTCGACCATCCCAAACTATGTATGGAACACCATGTCCATACCTCTTGGGTTCATTAGAATCAAGATCATTCCAAAAGTAAACCTGAGTATGTAACACCATGTCCATACAACATGGGTTAATTAGAGGCATGTATGTTCTTTAAATAAACCTGAGTATGCAAAACCATGTTTATACTCCTTGGGTTCAAGAGCATGAATTCCATTCATTGAATTACTATGGTGCACTGTGGCTTGAAACTCCATGCCTGGTTATCCAAACCTGAGTTTGGACCTCTGTGACAACATCCCTTTTATCCCACCATCATTCATTTCAATTCCTATAACATCCAAAACCAATTTCACAATATTCACCTTGTAAAAATTCCACCTCCAAGGAAAACCCATCACTACAACCATTTTAAAAAGCCATTAAAAAATAATAATAAAACATTGATCCCTATGATAAAACACATGGAGAATAAAAAATACACATATTTTTTTCCATAACTAAAAATTTTTATTAACAAAATAAAAAGACACAGAATGAGATAGTGATGGGTGCTTGAAAAATTGGAGGCCAATATCGTATCCTACAACAAAGAACATAAAACTGGGGGATGAAGTAATAGAATAATATTCTATGAGGGGAAGTTCAATTGATTTTTGTAAGGCCAAAAATTTATCCACCTAATTATCATCATGCAATGTATGGAGGATCTTGGTGTCATAAACCTATAGAGAAATACATTTTTGAATGAAATAAATGATGCACCAGAAGATGGGGGGCTTAAGGGAGTCCCATAGGATCCTTGAATATATTTCAACTAAAGATAAGGGGAAAATAATTTCATGGAACATCTCAAGATACATAAGCATCAACCTTCATTATGATTTGAGAGAATCACTACACCCATAGAAAGAGTTGAATGAAAACACAAAAGAGCCATCCAATTCTCACAAAACACATCCACCCCTGATACCACTATTAGTGAATGACCCATAAACATTAGATTTATGTCCATGTGGTGGGGGGAAACACACCTAGTGACCAAATCATTGAATCCATGATCTGTGAGGTGATTTCCTATATGCCAATTAGGCTTTGAGAGATGTCATATCCTCTCCATTTTTGAAAATATGGATGGGCTCCATAACCATGCATTTAGATCTCTCCATCATGTCCCTACCCGACATCAATTGGTCATTATGTCAATAATGATTAATTTCTTCCCTTATGCTTCTTAACCCCTCTTCAAGTATTATTTCATGAGAATTAGATTCTATTTTTTCTACATGTTCCATAAAACAACCGTTGGATGGACTCCTCAAAAGACCCCATCGCATACAGGGCCATTTCAAACTCACCAAGGACTCCCCACACATGAGTCACTCAATTATTTTCACATAAAAGTTTCATGGTGGATCTAACTTTGTGAGAGGTTATTTATAATTATTTAGAGTCCATTATAACACCCCTTCCTTGAAAAAGTACATCAATAGGGTTAAAATTTTTACGGATGCTCCATACAAAAATGTAAAATTCATGTCATTACACAATGGAGTTCTACCCCACTTATCACCAACCTGAGAAGAACTCATCACATTATAGTAATCCCTTATTGGAAAAGAAATAATTGAGTTACCCATGAAGATACACATGTCTATAACATCCTTCACCTAGATATTATTGAACAACTCTTTCGAGGATGGTTCCAAGATCGATTCAATGAATGTCATGTAAAAAATGTCTTGAATAGTTGACATGTCTAGCTCATGGAAAATAGATAAATAAATAATCTGAACTACCCAATTGCAGTACTAAAAAATAATTTTTTTTGGGTCCTTGGATTCACTTTGACATATTTTTTAGGTTTGGAATATGGAATTGGGGATACTTCCACATGGTGGAGGGGTGGTCATTTCATGATCTCATCACATTACAATTAATATTTCAGATGAACCTACTATCGGGGGAATTTCATTAAATCACCTCATTTTCACTTGGATATAATGAATTTCATCATTAACGTTCCAGTAATTGATCCCCCCATGATCCACTTGTCTAGAAATTTTATACCAGGAGGCCTACTGGAAATGCCCCTCCCCATGGATTTCCTATAGGAATGAGAAAAATAGCTTCTATAAATTATTAATAGTAATTTTGGGAATCATAATAACTACTATTATATTCTTGGGAATCGATTAAAACACTTAATTAATGTGTTTTATCCTTATACCAATTGACAAAAAGTTATTTCTCAAATTGATAATGTGCTAGTAGATTTTGTTGAGAAGCTGCAAGGACTGAGCCATAAATCTCCACCCCACTATTTTTTATCCTCCTATGCTCATGTGGAAATTCATCTGGGTTGGAGGAAATGATAAACATGGGACAAGATGATGGACTAGGGTCACTTGGAATCGAGAAATATTCCTAGCAACTATGTCATAAAATTTTCTTCCCCTGGGATAAAAACATGTAGATGTCGAAGACAAGAGGAGGGGAGGAGAAAGCATGCCGAACAAAAGTTGTGGGGAGAATGGATTGATGGTAATGCATGAAGAAAATAGAGACACAACTGGTTTTTATGGAAGGATAGAATAGAGATGGTGGTGAGTCAAGGGAAGATAAGTGGACTCAAATCCTAGGTATCCAGGTGGTCATGGCACCCCAACGGACGGATGAGCAGAGTCCTTGGCCGGATCTGTAGGTTTACGTCTTTAAACCATGGATTAGTGAGAGAGATAGAACCACCAACATCTAAAAGAACATGGTATCTTCTCCCATGCCTGAAAAATTATTATCAGGATTCCATAAATATGAAGAAGGTACTCTTATTACGCTCCAAAACCCTTTCACAATACATCATTTTAGTTCACACATGAAAACATGGTTTTTTGATAAAAATCATGAATAACAAGCACTGATGAATAAGGAAATGGTTTTAAAATAGAAAAAAGAATTCAAATATATTTATAAAATCAAAAAAGAAAATTTTTATTGGAGAGAACCTATTTTAATTGTTAAAGTAAACTAATTTCAATGTAACACCTACCTCAAAGAGAAGATGACCAAGAAAAACACATCGGCACTCGACACATTCACCAGAGATAACTCGAAGCTACCCTTCCCTACCTCATCACATATGTCCCTTTGAATATACATAAGAACACCTATCACCTATATACCTGATCATGAATATATACAGTGGTATCATTAAATATATACATATACATGCATATACATATTTACACTTACACAGATTTGCATCATTCATATATATACAAAAGAACACCTTTACCCAATATAGGTATTCCTTCATCCATGAGTGGATATATATATATATATATATATAATAAGGGAACACACACACACACACACATATATATATATATGTCTACCTATTCATACCCATTTATTTCATCTTTGACTCTAAAAAATCAAACCTACCTCAAGGAAGACCAAGATGCACTACAAACTACCTAGAAACCAAAATAACCAACAGTACCCTAATAAAAATTACGATAAATAAAATAATAATAATAAATAATATCTCAATCACCATAAGTAGAGTGAAATGATGTAAAATGTTTCACCGTTAGTGATGAATATAGGAACTCACACAAATCCAACCCTAGAGACCCTTCATAAGCCCTGACCTTGGAAGAACTATCTGAAAATTTGCTAAATCCATAACATAGGGTTCAGCAGAGAAAATTATGGAAATAGGGAGAAGAGAAATTAAAAAATAGTGTGTATAATGGGATAGATGAGAATACCTGGTGATGTTGACCAAGAATATGGATGAAATCCAATGAAATCACCAGATGAAGAGAGGGCCGAGAGGAAGGGGCAGTGGTGTTCAGGACTGGAGAGGAGAGGGGGAGGCTCGTAATATGAGACACCTAGGGGAAAATATGTGATAAATAATAGGATGAATTAAATAAATATAAAAAATAATAATAATTCAAAATCATAATTTTAAAATTATAGATACTCTCACAATTTATGCAATATTTTAAAAATCAGGCAACATTAATGCATGGACCACTGCATCAGCCAGACACTCCCAAGTACAACTACTTCTAAGAGGCAACATTGTTTATAAAAAACTATGAACCATACCCATAAAACATCCAAGACTATGAATGGTCTCAAAGGAGATCCGAAAGGCATGATAAGTCAAATAGAAGCCGTGAAAATTGGATTTTCAGATAACATATCATGACAACACTAGCACCAAACGGTTTCACCTAACCTTGTGAGCTAACTATGAAATAGATATGAAGACAAAAAAATGAATTTCATCCTATAAATAATTAGACCATAAACTCATTCCATAAAAAGATTACCAAAGGAAAAAATAATAACATCATTACTCCATGGGGTCACAATATCCCCACCATACATCTTCTCATCCACAAAATGTTCAATTTGAAACGAAAGATGACATAAAATTGAGGGCACTTAGAGGACATAGGAAAAAAAGGAACACATAACATGGCTCAACCTCAATGATCACAACCAATTTCCTCATTATTGATCTAATCCACCATAGGTAATCAATTGTCTCGAAGAAAATCCGAAAGGGAAACTCAGGCTTAAAGGGCTACGAAGAATGGGAGTCCCAAATAGGTCTCTCCACAATTTACCATTCTAATAAAATAGTTGAACTAGTATATATTACCATATAAAATATCCTCAAGAAAATGAGCATCCATTACTGAGGCACAGTACCAAGAAAATTCACTTCCACACCAATGGAATAATCACCACAAACACCTCATATAAATGGACATGATATTTTACATCGAGCAATATCACTGGTGAATAAAATTGATTCTTAATAATGGATCACCCACACATAGAACCTCAAAAATTTCCAAAATCAAATTACTAATAGTTTATCATGAATATCCAGTACATAAAGCAACCAAGTTACCCAAATATCCACTAATGATATATCTGGTTTCCAAACAATGATCACCTCAACAAATCAATGAGAAAACATGAAAAATACACTGCCACCCAGAAATAAATTCCTAAAGAATGAGGAATACATTTCTTTAATCATATGTTACCACCAAGAGAATGGAAATCACAAATATAATCACAAGGAAATAGAAAAATCATACCTAGACCATAAAAACTAACCTCAAGGGTTGGTGAGAGGAGAATACCATAAGAAAGACTATGGGTAACAGACCCACCACTCAAGGAAATCCAAAAGAAACATCCAAAAAAGGAGGAAACATCCCCAAGATCTCAACAACCACAGTGGGAGCTCCAAAACAGATATTACAAGCACCAAAATAATGTATGTCCAATGAAATTAAACTCATCAAACTCATCTAAAACTAACTTGATTGTACTCAAATACTCTCACATGGATTTTTACCATCCTCCACTCCACTGAAATTCTATGTACGCATTGGATCTGAAGAAAATATTTTGACCATTCTATGGAATAGAAATAATGACACTAATCATTGACCTTGGAAATCCATGACTCTTAACAAAAAACAACCATTTTCTTCAAAATTAAGGAATGAACAAACAACATCAATCAATAAAAAAAATGCACAAAACCCACTACAAAAGAGGAAAAAACAATAACCGAAAAATAACATATCATTTGAAATCCTCATTTCACTAATGAATTTTTAAAAACATTCACCACCAAGGTATTTTAAAAAAATCCATCCTTTTTAAAAACTAAACAACCTTTTTCGAACAAAAACATTTTCTAGAAAAAGAAAACCATGTGAAATCTTATTCAAATTCCATTTAATTTGGAAAACCAGCCACCCAAGGATTCCCTTTCAAACTCAATTTCCATTTTAAAACACTGTTTCACTACGATATAACAATTTTTATAAATCATTTCATAAAACTAATGGCAATAACCATTCCCTATTTTCAAAAAAACAACAATTGAAATATTGGTTTCAACAAATTCACTCATTTTATAAAAGACAAGGTTTTAAGAAGTTGAGAAAACACAATCATTGAAGACAAACCAAATAGGGATAAAAAATCAGATAATGATAAGGGAAAAGACACTACTCAACAAACCTCCAACGACTAATAAACACATTTTTAGAAATAAATAATAAATTTTAGACAAAATAGGACAACTGTAGAGGTAATAATGTTACGAAAGCATTATATAGATTGTTAGGTGACTGCGAACCAACCCTGCAACATAATCTATATTCAGAGAAACACTTGATAGCATGGGAACAACATGTTTTCCTAGGATAGGCATGCCATCCATGAAGCCCATGTTCTCCTGTCATTCCACCCCAAGAACAAGAGAGACCCGAATATCAAACACATTATCAAATGGTATGAAAACATAAATGACATAAACAAAATCAAAACAACTGAAAAAATCATATAAATGATTTAGATCCCAAATTCCCCTAGAAGCATGAGGATTTGGACAAGTATGGGATAACTACACTCTCTCAGCCATTACCTCTCAAGCTCCAACAACCATAGTCTCCATTCTATCCAATAATTCCCAAAAAAAATATGTTATACCAAACCTATGTCCCACTTAGAACTTAGGATATAATGTGATTTTTTGACAAACTGAAATAAGATTCCATCTAACCTGACACCTGAACCAATTAAACACATGTCTCGAAGGGCATTCCGGATAACCACGAGTTTGATAAAAGTTCATGGGAATCATAAAAATTTCTTTGGGAATGATTTTCCAAATTTGCGAGTTAAAATAAAATAGCAGGTACAAATTCTATAACCAAAATAAACAAATTTTTATGAAATAAGGGTATAAAAATCAAAAATAAATAAAGAAATGCATAAAAATAGTATGAAAAGATAACCAACTCATGTTGATACCCAAAACATCTACACACAACTCTCCCCCATACCACCCAAGAAGAAGAAAACAACAACCAATTGGGAAGCTGAAATGACTTAGGTGTGAGATAAAAATCCCAATACGTCACCAAAAACCACTGAATCTATAAAATAGGTTTCCTAAGATTAACCATCAATTCTTATTTGATATTTATCAAGAAATTAGGATTTACATACATAATCATCTAAAAGTAAAAAAATCAAATCCATAGAAAACTTCAAAAAAACATTAAACTTTATTTATGAAAAAAATCAAATGAGTTTGAAAGAAATGACACATTCCAAAACCATATCAAAAATTGTGTACACCATTATCATTTATCAAAAAACCACTTGGTTTTTTAAATGAAAAAAATAATTTAAACCATTTTCTATAAATTTTTAAATAATCACCTACTGACACTTAGGAAAAACAAGTTCAATTATCCAAAAAATTCATAGAAAATATGGGAATAAATAACATCATATAAACAATTGAAAAAAATTTGGCATAACATATCTCAATACTTCATAAATAACATTTTACTGAAAAAATACATAATTTAAACAAAAATTCCTATACAAGAAGTAATCATATAATGTGATCTAGAACACCATGTGCTACGATCCCAACATGAGTATGGAATGCCATTTTCCATACCCCTTCGGTTCAAGAGAATCTTTTACATTCTCTTAAGAAACCCAAGTATGGACCACAATGTATATACCCTCTGGTATTAGGATCATAATCTCCATTACTCAAATATACATGAATTTACAATTCCATTTTCATAACCCCTGGGTTCAATAGCACTATGTACATTCCCCGAATAACTATAGCTCACCAGGACTCAGAACGCCATGTATGATAATCACAACTAGAATATGGACCACCATGACCATTACCCTTCCGTCCCATCATCATTTATTTACATTCCTATCACTTCATAATCCATTTTTCAATATACATGTTTCTGAAATATCTTCAATAGGGAAAACACATTTCAAAATTCATTTTTAAAACACATTTAAAATTCATTAAAAAACATTGAGTCATTTCATAAGACACCTGGAATAGAAAAAAGACACTTTATTATTAGAAAAACCATTTCAAAATAAAAATTGGAAATCCAATTCTATGGTCACATCACTAGAAAAAATTACCTATATAATATAATCATCATCTATAAACAAGAGGGTTAAAAATTGGGAAAATAAACACCACATCAAATGTGGCAATTAGGATTTCAAATATATCATGTCCATTTAGAATAATTTTTTATAAAAAATCATGAATTCAAGCACATTTATAAAGGGTAATAATAATGGTATATAAGAATCACCAGGTAAGTCAAGGGAAACTCCATTTCCACTATATTTACTCCAAAAAAACCTTTAAAATAAGAAACCCTTTCAAATATAAAAGGTAGACACATTAAATTTTTTTTCCAATATCCCATGGAATAAGGTAATTTCATAACGAAAACCCTCATTGGAATTTTATAAATCATAAAGATTTCGTAAAATCCCACATTAAAACCATGTTCCATTTTACAAAGCAATCCCCCCATTCTTTCAAAAGGAAAACCCCACATGAAAACTCAAAACATTAAAAAACCACCACCTCACATGGGTATGATTTAGTGGAAATCAAAACAAGGCCCAATGCCATATATTTCCATTACAGAATTTAAAAAATCCAACCCGGATTTTACACATATGGTGAACTACTCAAACATTGTAAATAACCTTTTTAAATATAACTAAAACCCCCATTTTAAAATCATTCAATATCGACACCTCAATTTAATACCAAATTCCCCTTTAATTATTATTTCCATCTAAAGAAAACCAAATAATGTTAGAAGTCTAATAATCCCTTTTAAAACAATTACAAGAGTCGACATGCATTTCAAAAGAGCTTTTCACAATAAATCATTCTATTTCACACATGAAAAAAATATTTTATATACTAAATCATTTATTCCAAGAAACAACGGCTAAAAAATGCTTTGAAAACATCACAAGGATATCACATATATTTATACTTTCATAATAGTGAATTCGGTAAGGTGCGATCATATTATAATTCAAAATGGAAACAAATTTCATATTAATGCCTACTTTAAAGTTAAGAGGACAAACTTGAAACACCTCAAAATTTGTTTCTTTTATTGGAAACAACTCAAAGGTGACCTTCCCCACCTCTTCACATATTAAAATTCTCATAAACCTATATAATCCGACCCTTCATATATGTATTCTCCTAGCCATCCCCATTTACACGGCGAACCTTACATAGATGGTTATACATGAATATACCCATTTACAGTTACACACATGTCATTTTTCAAATATAAAAATAATGACACCTAGCCCAGATATTTATATTAATACCTCCATAAGTGTATATATAAATATCATGGGAGATTATATATATATATATATATATATATGACTACCTATGAATACACATGTAATCCACATTTGAATTTGGATACTCGAACCCACATTAAGGAATATGAAAATTCACTAAAAATTACATGGAACCCAATATTACAAAATGAAACCAAATTAAAATTGGACAACATAGTAGAAGAAATCATACATCAAGTGGGGGTGGTAGAATAAAATGATCTGAAACTTGTCTCCTTTAGTGGGGAATGCCGAAACATACATGATGCACACCTAAGAGAACCTTCCCTACCCCATACACAAGGAGAAAGATAAAAAATTGTTGGTAACCCATTTACTAGGGTTAAAAAGAAAAAAATTGAGTGATGGAGGGAAGATAAACGATCCAAAATAGGGAAAAAATGTGTGAGGAGAGAGTACCATGAGACGTCAACTATGAAACAAGAAATTTCTTTTTGAAATCCCAGGAAAAGAAATGGTTCAATAGGAAGGGGTGTTGATGGTGCAACCAACTTGATAGGATAAGGATTTGATTGTTGAATGATACACTGATGATAAAAGTGGGGGAAATTATTGGAGGAAGGAAATAATGAAAATATAGAAGAAAAAATAATAATTAAACATTGAAAATTATGGAATCTGGCACAATTTAAGAATCATTTGGAAAAATTAGTGTCAATCGTGCACTATCCATTTCCTAGTCTATGAAATCCCTCACACGATTTCATGTAATAGGCCGCATAGTTTTTAGAAATATCTTAAAATTTACCCCTAACACACTCAAGACCCGAGATGTTCTCTTGGTAGCTTTGATTGGTTTTTTCGACCATAGGGAAGAAATGAAAAATGGATTTGTCAAATGTAAATCCACAAAAGCACGTGAACCAACCATTAACTCCAAATTGTGCAAGGTAACTATGAAATAGCTAAAAACACCCCAACACATGAATATTAACCTCACTAACTACAATAACTACCAAAATAAAAACACCATGACATTGGGGTGTCACAATTACATTCACATAATATCACAACATTATATAGTAGGTGCTGGTTTTATTATATTTTATGTGTTGATACATTATTTATTATTCAAAATAAGAATGAATAATAAGGATCATATTGAATACAATTAACATGTCATAGAAGAACTTACATTGGAACTCTTATTAAGGACCGTATTGTTAGATTATTGGGAGGACCAACAGCTATAGAGCATGTATAAAGATGTTAAGGTTAGATTTTGGTAGGGTTTGTATTAACATTATGTCTTGATATTTGTGAATAATTTAAGGGAGTTGTTAGCCTTTTATATTTGGTGGAAGTATCCCACTTGGAAAATACATAGAAATTTCATAAAAGAATCCACATTGACAGTGTTATTAACCTGAAAAAGCATCCAAATGAAACAATATTGGATATTAGGAAGAATAATATGATAATATGTCCCTATAATTGTATTTTTACATGTTTAGGGTAATTTTTAAATATTATATTTTATGTTTAACCTCATTGAAAAAAAAATATCCATAACGATGATAATTACTTTTTCAGTATTTTCACTATTAGTTATGGTAAAAAATTATGTTTATCATGTTATATAATATATATTATACTAGTTTCAAATAAGGAATCCATATTTTCAAATTCCATTTACATAATGCGAAAATCATAATTTAATGATAATCTCACAGACGTGATAAAAAAGAGCATTTTCAATGAGAAAATGCTTCAAAATATTACATTATTTTAATATCAAAATTACACATGAAATTATTTAAATGAAAAAATTGTATTAATTGATATATATTTTTACTAATTTTACTAATTATTTATTTTAGAACAAAAGGATCCTAATAATTTATTTAAATGGAAAGGATTTTTTTTTCAATAAAAACATTATTTTCAGTAAACATTGATAAACAAATAATTAAAAATATACAAAAAAAATCACCCAAAAATAATTTTTATATGATTATTAAAAAAAATTATTTTAAAAATGTAAATTTTAAAATGTTTTAAAAAATATTTATATTTGAAGTGCTCAGAATCGGACATAACAGTTTGTTAGAAACCTAAACATTTAAAGTGTAAATTTCGATTCATCCTACTTTATTATATAAAAAACACATAAGATGAATATTTAGAAATTTTTTAGAATATATAATATATAAATTCTATTCAAATAATTCATGAAAATTAATTTGTTTAATTTATTGTTATAAAACACATTCATGTTCATTAAAATAGACTTCTTAGAAAATGATTTACCTTAATTTGAAATGGTTAATATTTTATGTTTTTTAATTGGACAACAAATAATTAATTTTATATACATTTTTATTAATATATTTTATTAATACTGATTAATATTATTCATACTCTCTATCACAATTTCTAATTGATCGCTATTATATTAAATAATCAAATTTTAATAATATGTCGAGTTTTTTAAACTCTGTGTTTCGGGTAACACAATCTAAAAAAGGTTCGTGAAATAAAAACTTGAATAAATTTATTTAAAATAAGTATTTTAAAAAATCTAGGTGTGTTACATTCTATCACACTTAAATAAATTATGTCCTTATAATTTGAACATTTACTCGATAAATGTGTGTTTAACATCTGAATATCCCATTATGGGATACCCAAATCATGAAACATGTTAATAAAACTTCATCTTCTAAATAGAGACATGGGTATGTGAAGGACATCTAGAATAATAAAAACTAGATTTCCAAATTTTAGAACATATATTGGAAGTGAGTACATTGACATACTAGTGAAAACTAACATGAAAATATAGATGGATAATGATAGGGAACATGGTAAAAAGGATGTTAATGACAACAGTTCCAAAAATCCAGGATAGTTGAAAGCACCATTAATTCATTAGAAATAAAGTTAAATTTTTTAAATTTTATATCAAGACCCTTTTCCAAAATTCATTTTATTTTAACGATTAGATAAACATACTTCATTTCATTAAATTTTATAAAAACAATATCATTCTTTGATTATGACATGAATAATTTCCAATTCATATCATTCGCTAAGACATGAAATTTCATTCATGTCTGAATAACTAATTGATAAAAGGATACAAAATAGAATGATAATTAATTCATTGGATCTCAAGTGATTATCAAAAAATATATTTTTATAAAATGTTATCCAATAAAGATAAATATTTATATAGTGAAGTAATACATTAATCATTAAAACTAGATACGACATTCAACATTAAAAACTCGATAAATGGTTAACAATAAGTCTAATCAATGTATGACTAAAACTAAAATAATTAATTTTTAAATTACATTATTTTAAATCCAAAATCAACTTATAATTAATCCCAATAATAATATAAAATATCTCTTAATATCGTATGAAAAATATATGACTGCATTGATAATATATTTTCTTGAAACATAGAAATATCATAAATGTCCATAAAACCTTAATAAAAAAAATTCAAATTTCCTAATTCCATAAATAAACAACATATAATTGAATACATTCCATAAATATAATAATTTTGTAATCTCCGTCATTGATAACATATACCATGTTTACCAAAAATCATTAATAGGTTCCAAGGTCAATAATACTATCAAATTTACATTATTCACCATCATCTCTTTATCCAAACAACATTATCTCAACATTAATTAAATACTATGGTTTACCATCCCTTAATCATTTTTTTCCAAAAAATATTACATTTACATTAAATATCTTCTTTTGGTCATCATAACCATGATGCATATTCATAAAAATCAGTAATGATGATCTTATGCTAGGAAAATATATAAATATTTCATGTTTCATATAACATTATTCTTGAATTACAACACATAAACAGATCAGTCATCTAGCCGCCTTCTCAAATAATTAACTATGATTCATCATCTCATTCATTAATACATTATTCTATTCATATTTCATTTTTAGTATAATCATCATAAAAAAACTAGTCATTTACATGTACCACTTTTTTACCCCCTTCATAGGATTTCTTCCCTATGAAATTGTTTCAAATAATTCCCACACTATTCAATTTTAAAACATTCATACACTTATTATAATTTAGGGAGAACAATAGTCCCTTCCATTACATTAACTGAATATTTCATTTTTCATCTAAATTGCATTACATATGTTTTTTATTTACACACTGAAAATATATTATCGTTCCTTTGAGTCGTTACATAGATTGATTATTCCCATATTATTATCATATTGGAAAGAAAATATTCTTTTATTTTGTCCTCCACCACCCAACCACAAAATGAACAATTTCATTATATTATGTGGTGATTTTGAGAGTTGGTTATGGTGTATGTTGTTAATTATAAATCATGATAACTTATTTGGAATAATCACAATATCATTTACTCCTGTTATCATCGACTTTGGATCCTAATGAACATATTTTCTATCACATTCAATGATGATCAATATCATTTTCATTCCATCAATTGACTAAAACCAAAACTCATAGATTGAGAAACAATAATCATATCACAGAAGCACATAATAATGAAAAGTAAGTTGTAGAAAATCTAAATCAAGACACATTCATTCCAATATGTGACACCTTTGATTAATCTTAGGCCATTCATGGTCATTATTTAAACTCTTAATTATGGTTCATAATTAGTACATGAAATTCAAAATAATAGACCCTTGGAGTGTCAAACTGTGGGTGAAAAATGTCTCCATTTCATACACTAGGTGATGGTCAAGTAAATATCAATGTTCTCTTTTTGGAGTAATTACACCTATAACACCCTATGTTATAAAAAATTCCACTTGTAAAATACATATAGATATTTAATTTATTTTAATCCACTCACTCCATACTTTTAGAAAACTCAAGGAATAATTATTATACTATGACTCATCCTTAGACCTATAATTAGACATGTCCATATGGGTCTCAATAAATACCACTAATTCTGGTTTCTAAGGGTAAAATAATCATTTCCACTAATAGCAACTATGGTGACCCAATCTTCACATATATAAATATTACATATTTTTAAAAAAAATCTTAAATAAGTAGAAAATATACATTTTTGAGGACCATATTAGATTAGTTTATTTGGATACTATGTACACTAAATTATTATTTCATGGAAGATATTTATTTTAACCCTCAAAAATCTTCTCATTATGTTTTCTTAATAGGCATACCATAAATGAATCCACTCTTAATAATCTGGGGAGAGGAAACAAATGAACTGGTGAGATCAGATGCCCAGTAAGGTTAACAAATGGGGATACATAAGCATAACATGAGTAAAAGGGCTTAAGAACATGGCAGTAACATTTGAAAACCATACCATGTATATCAATCCTAATAATATTGATTCACGGAATAATGATTGGCTATTCATAAGAAATGAAAAAAAAAGTTAAATCAAATTACGTGAGGTGTAAGTTAATCAAAATTTCATCAGATATATATTTTTCTAATTCACAAAAGAATAGAAAATTGTATGTAGAGGATATCTACAATGAAATTAATAACAAGATAGGCATGGGTGAATCATCCATTTAATTTTTTCGGCTAGGGATAACAACCCATGTACCCTCATGATTCAGGATCGGTATAATCTCTCTTATACCCACTTGTTTTGGACTTGGGATAACCTCCTATTTACCCTCTTTTTTTGGTTATTGGATATACTCACAAATTCCCTTTAATATCAAATAATATTAATCATTTCCCAATGAATTGGAGGGACATATAAGTCACTCCCTTCATAAAATCCATTTACATGTCTTAGCTAATATCATTGAACATTCATAATATTATAACCCATGAAATGAAATGGATTTCATATTACATTATTTCATAGAATGACCAATGCAACAGAACTGTATTTCACAATAATTTCATCATTTCATCATAAAATAAATCATTTAAAAGATATAGGTTTCATAAACATAATTTCATAATAAATATAGGACATTTAAAGAAACAATAAAGATGATATCATTTATTCATATCCCTATTACATAATAATTATCATCAAAGGATGTTATCTTTGATAGAAAATTACTAAGAAATATTACATGTAACATATCATGACAAAGAAAACATTTATTTGATAATCACATTTTTAATATAAAAATTAATGAAATATTTTGGAAATCAATTTCATTTAAAATAACCTTGAAAATATATAAATAAATCTTTAAATATTAGTTCAAACTTTTCTTAAGGAAAACATTTTTTTTCATTTTGAAAACCTTTTTTAAATAACAAATTCCTATTTTTTTATAAATCAATTTATTGGAAAATAAAATTTTAAATATAAAATGTATTATTTAAAAAATTATTTAGTCATGATGGAGGGAAAAAATTCATTATATAAATTTAAAAATAAATATTTAATTCGCATTTTTGGTAAACGAAAAATGAGAATTGTTTGTTTGAAAATGAATTGATAATTAATTTTAATCTTTTTTGTTAAAAGAAAAAATGGGTACAATTTTTTTTTAAATCACTTTTAGAATGTTAAAAAAGATTTTGAAAACATTTTTAGAAAACATTTTTTTGGAAGAAAAACGAGGAACCATCCGAAGAAAGAAATAAAAATTATTTTTTATAAAAACAATATTTTGAATTCTTTAAGAAATAAATATAGTATAATAAATTTGAAACATTTATAACAACTAAATTAACAAAAGATAAAAAATTATTGAGTTTATTGAGTTATTTATAAAGATATTTCATCATTGGAATAATAATCATAATCAATCCCAATAAATGATGAGATTAAACATAAAACTCGTACCACTTTGGTAAAAATGAATCCTAATATACATGAAAGAGGAAAATTAAATGAAACTCCAAATAAATTGAATATAAATATATTCATGATATAATATGTCAAAGGGTAATTGTATACACCTCATATATGGTGACATGATCTTAATATAAGTTATGTCCTAGATAGGGATAATTGAGACAAACATCCATTACTAATTTGGTGACATTTGAACCATAAACAACATGAAAGTAAGATACTAAAATGTATATATAAATCACAAAATATTTATTTAAAAAAATATGATATACATTAAATAAATTTATATACACCACATAAAAAAAAGCGATGAATATGGAATATATCTCCAATAAAATTTCATGGGCGTTGAAAATCTCAAACCACAAGTCTCAAAGTTCAATATATATGTTCAAACCTCAAATATAATATGTATAATTATATTATAAATCTATTAAATAACCATACATATATATATATATATATCAAATGATTTATTATTTTCATATGACATATTATTGGGAAATAAAGAAAAGGACAAAGAAGAGAAACAAAACACTTATATAATGATGGAGGGTGATAAAGAAAATGGATTGTAAATATTTAACAACCAAAAATTCCAAAATCTGTGATAAGTGAAAATTCCATGACATAATCCAAAGTGATGAAAAAATATTAAAATTTTAAATAAATATATTTTTTGGAACGTTGAATAATTTCCATGTTAATATATATAATTTTATTCCATTTCATTAGAATAATCATATCTTTTGGTTTTTCCATGATCAATATCAAATTCTTCTCTTACATTAAGAGTTGAAGTTAACATTTTTAATAACTAATAGATAATATGATACTTAAATCAATTATAAATAATTACTTGTATCTCTATTTTTTATTAAAAACCAAATTCATATCATAGTTTATTCAATATGAATAAATCATCATATGTTGAAATTATTAATTAATCTCGAAAAACTAATTAAAATTTTAACATATTCCATTACATAAATGGTTAACATTATAATAATTAAAAAATAAAAAATTTATATTGAAGGTCACCAAATTTTCCAAAAATAAACTTAACGTTAATCCCCCAACTATTATATGTATGTATTGATTGTCCATCCACAATATGTGAATTCCTTGACCATATATTCTCCTAAAACAAGGTAATAACCAGAATTACTAGAAGAAATCAATGAAAAGAAAAATTATTCATTCTGTATAAAAACTATAGGTTATTAAATATATCCCATAATTCCAAAGACATTTTTAACTACATCACTTGTAAAACATTCATTTTAAAAAAATCATTAATCTGGAATGGGGACATCAATACTATAAAGTTATTTTATCCAAATAAATCATCTATTTATCTAAAATAAACTAAATTTTCAAAACAATATGAAAATATTAAGGATTATCTTCCATTAATCATGTGTTTTCCATAAAATTTCACCATAACATTAAATCACTTTTCTAGGTCTTCAGTAACATTCATTATACTATTCAAAATCAATAATTATTGTATTTTAATGTGTTATCCCTATATACTTCAAGATTCATATAACATAATTCATGAATTCATATAACAAAATGTTCAAAAAATCCACTTTATTATTAAATATTTAAATTGGCTTAATCATCTTAATCCATAATTCCACATTCTTACATATTCCATTTGTGTTCTCTTCATCATCATCTTCATAAAAATTACTCATATCAACTTAATATTTCACATCAATATTGTTCCCCCTAAGTCATCAATTTTTTTAATTCCCATTCATTACAAATTTATAACATTTATAAATTGGTGAATCTATAGGGAAACCATTACTATAATGTATTTAAATAATTTAACACTTAATTTTTTTCACAATTAGATATTCTATTTACTTTTTATCCACACATAAATCACCTTCCCAATCCATTGATTCAATCCCCTATGTTCTTACTCCAATGTTTACTACATATAAAAAATTAATCTTCTTTCCTAACTATTATCCACCCTATATTATCTCAATGAACTATATCGTTCTCTTTATTAATGAGTCTAAGAGTTGTTTATGTTACAAGTGGTTAATCATATATCATGGTAACTAATTAGTTATAATATTAATATCTTTCACTCCATTCATCATCCAATATGGTTTCTCCGGAATATATTTTCTATCAAATTCAATTTTCATAATGTTCCTTCTGCTTCCTATAATTGACAAAAACAATAAAGGATAGTGTGAGGAAAAATAGTCATGCTATAAAATCACATAATAATGAAAAATCTCTAATAGAATGTCTAATTCTTAAAATCCACATTTTAATATATGAATACTTAAGAATAAAATAGGTCATTCAAGATCATTATTTAAATCTATCATGTTTGTGTTTGAAGAGTTTATGAATTTTAAAATCATAACCCCTAGGTGTGTCGATATAGGAGTGTATAATCTTCCATTTTCATGCACTAGGTGGAAATTGTGTCTAAATCAATGTTCCCTTCTAGAAGTTATTACACCTAGGGACCTAAATTCCAGACTCACATCCAATGGTTTTATTAAGATAATGATGTATTATCATGGAACCCACTCACTCTAACCTTTACAAAAATTCTAGGAAATTTTTCTATATTTTAAATCATCCTTTGAATCATTCTTAGTAATATCCCTATATATAACCTTTGAAATGTCCATAGGGATATCAACAATGTTTTCACATCCTAGTTTCCAAATGTTTAATAAAAAATTATTTGATAGAAACTATTATGACAAATACTCATCATACATATATTTTAAATTTTAAAAGATGAATATTAATTTACATAACATAATAATCCATGGTAAAATAATTTTAGTTCAATTTCATTAGAAACAAGTACATATTAAAAACATTTCCAGAACTAAGATATTTTATCTCTAACTATGTTCTTCTTAACTAGTTCCATTCAATAGAATATAATACTATGATAACCATTCTCTTTATTTCATAGCTAAACATGATTTATAACATAAAACCTTAACTAGATACAATATATAATATCGAGAGGTTTAGTGTATTTGGGTTTTAAGAACACTGAATAACAAATTAAAACATAGAACACAACATCTTATTGAAATATACCTTTACATGAACACTACATTCTCTCGTACATAGAATTTCATATGATAACCTGAGGACATGCCTAAAAAATGGGTGAGCTATAAATCCCAGTAAAGGAGTAAACACAGAATAACAATAAAATTACTATACATGTTAGGCAATAGGTGTATCAATGGATCACAAAAGAAAAATGAAAATAAACACATGGTTAATAATGATAATCATAAAATCGAAATGTGGAAACAACACTTTACATGGAATTAGCATTAGGCAAGGCTCATTACATAGGAAGCATGACTAAAACCTCATTTCACCTGAATCACGAGTAAAACCTCATTGAAACTGAATTATCAAGATTCAATACTCATTGCATATGACATATCATGATACTATACTTTACCCAATGCAATGTAGCGCTATTAGGGTGCACCCTTCTTAATCATTTCATTTCATGCTTAAGTGTGCCACATGGATCATACAACATATAACCAGTCAATATAATTTATTCCATGATAAAGGGATATGGAATAAATAAATGAATATATATAATCAATATTTAAATAGGCATATTGTTTAATACCCTTGATAGAGAAATGGGCAGGGTATTCACCACTCAATGACATTGGCTTGGAAAATCTTAATGCAATTTTGGCAGTATAACGACGTGATATAAGAACACATATAATATTGTTGATGAGAGGGAAAGGGGTGTCTTAACATATTTAAATGAAATGGAATACAAGGGGTCATATAAATACGTGACCCATTAAACGTAATGGAATTTAGATTCTTAATATAGAAGCATTACTTGGATGTAAAATAGGAGAGAGAAATTCCACACGGAATTGTGGCATGGTTGCAAATGTACATGGGAGGAATTAATGAAAGGGAAAGGGGTCTCCCATTATACAAAAATAAAAGGGGATGTATAGGGAAGGTGTGAAATCATACCCCCAACATTTTTAAATGAAATCATAACGGCATAACAATGTAAAGAAAATTGGACAAAAATGAGAAAAGAAGAAATCCCTTACTTGGAAGTGTGCTTCCAAAGGCTTGGGAGAGGCTTGAGAGAGGCTTCTTTGGAGCTCGGGGAACCTTGGGGGGATTTTAGGGACATGAGGTTATAGGTTTGACGAACTACAAAGGATTTTAGTGAAGATGATGTGGGAGATTGGGCAGGTTTATATAGGAAAGGAGAGGGAATTCATTATTATTTAGGATTGGGACACCACACATTAAACTAATCAAACCCACAAACCAGCCCATAGATTTTTCCTCTAGTTTTTTAAAATGGGAGTGAAAAACATTATTTTATGTGTAAAATGGCCAAAATTCTAAAAATAATATGGTTTATTATGTGTAGGTGAGTCACACTCTCAAGAAAACAATTTAAAAAGATAATTAGTTTAATAAGTCTTGGAGGGTCCACTAAAGTTTTTTAAAATAAATAAAATAAATCTAAAACCAAATTATTTAAATGGTAATTCATATATTTTCTGAACATAATATTTATTGTTTTTTATTAAATCACTATTGGGTCATTATGATGTCATAAAACACGTTAAATATTTAAACGGTATCTAATTTTTACTAAAAAATTTGATTGTCTCATAAAATTTTGAAAAATTCACCATTGGATAATTTCGACATCCTGATTTCAAATGTAATATTCATTCCATTTAATCTAAATAATTTTCTAAATATATTAATTTTGACTTTTAAAATGAAAATCGACATTTATAAAAAAGTCATGACTTTTGAAAAAAAAACAGCTGTCAAACCTTAATAAAAATTACAATTCCATTCAAAAAATTATATGATAATTTATATTTATTAAAAATTAATTTAATGATAATAATATAATTTTATTAAAATTTTATTAAATTCAAAAATACATTAATTCATAATAATATATTTATTAGTTGAATATTAACTTAAAATTTTATTTGTTCTTTAAAAACAATTTACAAAGTAACAATAATAAAAAAAATGTATATTCTATATACAAGAATAACGTATATAATCAAAGTACTAGGGTCTTGTTACATAACCACTTAAAACAACAACATAAGGCCTTAGGGTACGGTGCATGATGGTGAAAGACTCGTGGGGTGGTTCAGAGAAAATTGTCTGAGTGGTAATATCTATCAACTTCCACTTCTCTTGTAGGTGGTTCGGCTCGAGATTGACGTATTCATGATCAGATTTGGATTGGTCAAGAGAAAAGACAACTGATGCCACCTATTATCTAAGCTCCGATAAATGGGCTTCGAAAGGGGAATGTCTGCTCGATGAGGCCATTGCTTCCCTTGTTTGTGTAAATTGGATTTGTTAAATCCCTATATTTATAATAATCATGTGATCATTATTCAATGGATATATTATCAAATGTCACAATTCTTATGGGTATTTTAAAATAAAAAATATAGAACCAAATATGTGCATATTTTTTACATAACCATAAGAAGATATTTAAATAAACCATGAGAAAATTTAATTAATAAATTATTTGGTCATTAAAATATTACCCACTTAAGAAACTTCTCCCTTGAAATTTCCTTTTCCCTCTCTAAAAAATGTAGGTAACTCTATTTCATCACTTTCTATGATTCTCACATCGCTTCTACAAACATGTGGTTTTTCCACAACACTTTGATGAGGGGCATTGTCTTATTTCGTATAAAATTTTCTCTACAATCTAAGATCTCCATTGGAGCTCCTAATAAAAAAATTATTCCTCTAACAGTACTACCTCTGCAGATAGTACATGTGAAGGTTCTGGTATGTACTTACTTAATAGGGAGACATGAAAGACATCATATACTCTGTCCATGGTAGGTGGATGTTCTACTCACTAGGCCACAACCCCGACCCGATCAAGAATCTCAAAGGGGATGTTGTACCTAGGACATAACTTCCATTTATTTCAAAACCTCATGACCTTAATTCATGGAGATATGTGTAGAAATACCATGTCTCCAATATTAGTCTCAAAGTCTCATCGATGGTTATCTCCATAACTCTTCTGTCGACTCTGGGCTGCATTGATATGATGCTGAATGGTTTTCACCATCTCCACCATTTCATCGACCATTTCTGGTCCTAACAGCTTATTCTCAATGACTTTATCCCATAATGTTAGTGTTATGCACCACTTCCCATTAAGGGAAACATAAGGTTCCATTCGGATGCCCGAGTGGAAACTATTATTATTAGAGAATTCAACCATATGAAGATGATGATCCCAACATCCTTTAAATTCCATTGAATGTGATCTTAACATCTATTTAAATGTCAAAATAGTTCGCTCGAATTTTCCATCAGTTTGAAGATGATAGGCAGTACTGAAGTTCAGTACAGTATCCAGAGCTTGTTGAAGACACTAACAAGACATATAGGTTAATTGTGTATCTCAATCGGATACAATAGATTGTGGTACTCCAGGAAGCCTTAACACATCCCTGATGTATATCTGTGCTAGTTGATCCAATGAGAAATTCCCCCGAATTGCAATGAAGTGTGCATACTTTTTAACACAATCCATAATAACCCAGATTTCATTATTTTTCTTTTGAATGTATTGAGAAGTTCAACGAAAATGTCCATGGTAATGTTCTCCCATTTCCATGTTGTATGGGAAATGTTTTCTTCATCCCCTTATACTTATTCCTCTCTTCCTTCACTTACTGACACACCAGACACATTGATGTATATACTAAGCGATCTCCTTCTTCATATTATCCCATAAATAATTCTCTCAGAGATCTCTATACATCTTTGTGTTTCCTGGGTGAATAGAGAATTTTGAACTATTTTCACCATCCAAAAGTTCCTTCTTCATCTCTGGACGAGATGAAATAAATAGTCATTTCAGGAATCTCACAATTCTTTCTTCATTAACATTAAACTCCAAGGATTTCACCTTTCTGATAGCTTTCACTTTCTTCTGAATTCCCACATCATCCTTTTGAGCATCCTTTAACCTTCCCAAAAGATATAGTTGGGAAATAATGTTTGAAAGGATTGATGATGTTCATTATTTATGATTCCCATGTCAATCTTCATCAAATCTAAGAAGATTGGATCCTTTTCAATTCTCATCCATGATAGAATCTTTGTGTCTATTCTACATATGGCATATTCTTCCTTGTTCACTTTCCTAGGGTGGTAATGCATTAAGCAGTCATAGTCTTTAATTAGCACTAACCATCTTCGTTGGTGAATTTTCAACTCTTTCCGTGTGGATATATACTTGAGTATTTTTTGGTCAATATATATTTCACACATCTCTATAAAGAGATAGTGCCACCAAATTTTTAAAGCGAAAATCACTACAGCCAACTCCAGATAATGTGTTGGATAATTCTTCTCATGAAATTTCAATTTCCTTTAAGCATAGACAATGAATTTTTCATTTTTCATCAACACAGAACTCATGCCCTTCTTCGAAGCATCACTAAACACCACAAAAATTTCTCCACTTGTGGGTAATGTGAGCACATGCGCAGTGATAAGCCTCCATTTCAACTCCATGAGGTTTTCATCGCATTCATCACTCCATGAAGACATTAATCCCTTATTACTTAGCTAGGAAAGAGTGATGGACAATCATTTGAAATTTTTCACAAATCGTGGATAATATCCAGCTAACCCCAAGAAGCTACGGATATTTGTTACCAACGTTGGCCTCATCCATCCCTCAATTTCATTTTGTCTTGGAGGGATCCAAATATATCTCATTTCTTGTGATTATATTCCCTATTAATGAAACCTCCTTCAACTATAACTCACACTTATCGTACTTGGCTTAGATCTTCACTTTTTTCAATGTCTCTAGTACAGTTGTTAGATGCTCCTCAAGATCCTCTTTGGTTTTGGAGTATATTAGAATATAATCTATAAAGACTATCATAAATTTGTCATGGTAATCTCTAATGGCTATATTCATCAACTCCATGAATATTTCTAGAGCATTAGTGAGTCTGAAAGGCATTATAAAGAATTCATAGTACATGTACCTTGTATGAAAAGCAGTCTTGGGGATAACATTCTTTTTTTTCACGATTATATGATAATATATCGACTGAAAATCTACCTTGGAAAGTATTGTGGTCCACATAGCTGATCAAACAAGTCATAAATTCGTGGGAGATGATACTTTTTATTTATCGTGATTTTATTAAGCTCACGATAATCGATTCAAAGGATTATTGTCCAATCCTTTTTCTTGATGAAGAGGACTGGTGCACTCCACAGTGAAGCACATGGGAGCATAAAAACTTTATCCAGATACTCATGTAGTTATTTCTTCAGCACCTCATGTTCCACTACATCCATTCTATATGGATTATTTGATATAGGAAACTCCCCAGGTATATGGTCAATTGAGAATTCAACATCTCTTCTTGGACGAAAACCAGACAATTACTCAAGAAACAATTTTTCGAATTCCCTCACAATAGGAATGTCATCAAGGATGGTTGCTTCCTTAGACTCAATCATCTGAGCGTGATAGACGTGCTTATAGGGCAGTAATATCCACACATGAGATGATGGATTTAAATAAAAATCATCTTACTCCTTGAACTTGTATAGAATCAAGGGTCGATTATCCCCATGGATATTGATTTCCCTCTCACAAAAATTTACGTTAGATATATATAAGGAAAGCCAATCCATGGTAATAATTACATCAAATTTCACAAGAGGGAGTATGATGAGGTTAACCAGGAAGTTTAATCCTCCGATTAAGAGAGGAGAGGAGTTATATTCATGGGATGCAATGATTTCCCCATTTTCTGTACTCACAAAAAATTTTCATCCATTATTTTTGGTGTTGTTGGTATTGTTATACAAAAAATTAGGGATATAAAATAATTCGTCGAACCCGAATAAAAAATTTATGATCGCTATTATTGAATGAATAACTAGACTACCTGTCACCACTTCATTGTGGGGGTTCACTTCGATAGTAGTGATGGAAAAATCATTCCCCTACTGCCTTTGAGGTTGTTGGTTGCCTCCAAAACCCTTGTCTTAGGGAACAAATTTGCAAGATTCCCTTGTTCTTTGTAGTTGACGAAATAAACAATGTGTTGAGAGTCAAACAAAGAGTTACTCTCCTCTGTCGCAAAAGCGGGATTTTCTTGTTGGTAGTTAATGTCTAGGTTACCTTCTA
Source organism: Viscum album (assembly GCA_963277665.1). NCBI lineage: Eukaryota > Viridiplantae > Streptophyta > Magnoliopsida > Santalales > Viscaceae > Viscum > Viscum album. The sequence continues at coordinate 1,388,629,594 of OY728157.1, forward strand.
TTCCACACCTAAAGAATTTACTCACCCCCTTTAGGAAATTTCCAGGGTGCTTCTTTCCATACCACTGGAAATTGGGGTGTTGGATTTTTATAGCACCATTGGATGGTAAGAATTGAAGCCCACCTTATGCTTATTATTACCATGATACCCCTGAGGTTCACCTATCTCCATTTAAACTTTTAGGGCACATCAAACAATTTCCTCATAGTTGTCGAATTCATAGATCTCTAGTGGTTTCTGCAGGCTAGGATTCATCCCACAAAAGAAGAGGTCAACTTTGCATTCGGGGTAATGAAAATCCTGGAAGTGTATTGCGCATGCCTTGTGATTTTTTCCTCATACACTCCGACAAATCCGTCAATTGTTTCATGAGGGAGTGGAAGTCCCTTTTCATCATAAGTTGTAGGGTGCACAGAATATATTTATCAAAAAAAATCTTCCAGAAATCCTTCTATTTCAACACCTCGATCTCTTCCTTAGGATTCGTATTTTTTATCAATGTCTAGCATTGACCAGCTTCACCCTCTACATTAATGCAGCCAGAAAAACCTTCTATTTTTTGAAACACTGAAGGATAGAGTAGATCTTCTCAATAGAGTTGATCCAATGTTCGATGATTGAGGGATCAGATGATCAATTAAAAGTAGGAGGACTTTTTCTCATGAAGCTCTTGATAGTGACTTTTTCTTTATTTGGGGTGGTTAAACATTCCTCTTAACCCATGTTTCTATTCAATGCATGAGTCAACTCAATTAGTGTCATGAAAATGTTCATGATTCCTACCCTTATAAGATTGGTCATCTCATTAGAATAGTCCTCACATTGGCCTTCACATCAGTTTTTAGTTTGAGTCCTCCTATTACCGGCCATTGGCTACAATAAAAGGAAAATTAGGGTAACACATAATGGGTCATCCCATGACAAAATAGATGATCTATATGTAGATTTTATTTTTTTAACAAATGAATCTATAGGATTAAATCTATTTTATCCATGATCTTCTTTGTAACATGTATTCTTAGAGGAAATTTTTTATTCCCTTAATAATGGTTTATAATAAGTTTGTGAATTTACCTATGCATATCCCATGGGAGTGGCGTAACAAAGAGTAAATCATGGCCTATTGTCATGTACTAGAATAACCTGGGCCATACCCGAAACTTCTTGTTGGGGTTCTCACCCCTAGGTACATCTATGCCAGAGCTACCTCTACCAGCTTGTATCTAGATAGGGACGTATTTTCATGATAAACTACTTACTTAATACCCACCAAAACTTATATATTTTTCTATCATACTTAGTCTTGTCTCTAAGTCTTCACTAGGGTTTTCTAATCCTAATTCAAAAAATAACTAAGCCTGTCCTCTGATACCATCTATGACAACGCTTTCCTTTATTTCATACATAAACAAGATTTATTACATAAAACCATCACCTGATACAACATAAGAGATAGAGAGTTCTAGTGTCTTGGGGTATTAGAAACATTTCAAAACAAATTAATACATAGAATGAAACATCTTATTGAAAACATCCATTACATGACCACTATATTCCCTCGTACTTAGCATTGCATGGGATAACTTGAGGGCATGCATAATAAAAGGGTGATCTATAAAGCCCAGTAAGGGAGTAAAAAAGAAAAAACATGAATATATTAATACATGTTAGGAAATATAAATATCAATGGATCACACAAGGAACATTAACATAATCAATGATTAAGAAGGATAATCATAACAAGGAAATGTGGCAACAACACTTATCCTGGAATTAGCATGAGCCAAACCTCATTGTGCATGGAGCATGAGTAAACCCTCGTTGAACATGATTCATGATTAAACCCTTGATGCACTAGAATTATCATGAGTCAACACACATTTAACATTATGTATCATGATAATATACATTACCCAATTCATTGTAGTGCTATCAGGGTGCACCCTTCTTAAATATTACATTTCATGCATAAGTGTGCCACATGGAACATACAACATGAAATCAGTCACAATCATTTATTCCAAGATAAATGGATGTGTAATACATACCTTTATATTTATAGTCTATAAATAAATGCTCATAAAGGTTAATACGCTTGATAGAGAAATTGGCATGGTATTCACTACCCAATGATATTGGCTGGGAAAATCGTAGTACAATTTCGGCATCATAACGACATGAAATAAGAACTCATAAAAAATGGTTAATTGTAGAGAGAGGGGTGTCTCATCATATTTACATGAAATATAAATAAATTGGGTTATATAGATACATGTTCCAATAAATATAATGGAATTTATATGCATAATACAAAAGAATAACTTGGATGTAAAAGAGGAGAGTGAAATCCATCACGGAATTCCTACATGGTAACGAGTGTACATGGGATGCATTAATGAGAGAGAAAGGGGTCTCTGATCATCCAAACATAAATAGAGAATTATGGGGGAGGTGAAAAATCATACCCCAACATTTTAAATTTAAAAAAAGGGCATAACAATGTAACGAGAATTTGGAAAAAATAGAAATGGAGAAATCCATTACATGGAAGTGTGCTTCTAAAGGCTTGGGAGAAGCTTGAGAGAGGCTTCTTTAGAGACTGGGGCACCTTGGAAGGATTTCAGAGGGATGAGGGAAGATGTTGGACAAACTCCAAAGGCTTTGAGTGCAGAGGATGTGGGAGCGTGGGTGGGTTTATATAGGAAAGGAGAGGGAATTCATTATTATTTAGGTTTGGGACCTCACACATTAAACTAATCAAAACCACAAACCATCCCATGGTTTTTTCATATGGGTTTTTCCAAAGGGAAGTGGGAAAAAATATTTTATGAGGCCAATGTCCGATTATCTTAAAATAATAGCATTTCTTATGTTGAGGTGGGTCACACTCTCATGGAAAACAATTTAAAAGAGGCAAAATGTTTTATAAGTTGTAGAGGGTCCACTAAAGCATTGTAAATAAATACATTAAATTCTAAAATCACATTATTTTAATGTTAAAACATATATTGGGCGAACATAATGTTTATAGTATTTTATTATATCACTATTGGGTCATTATGACGTCATAAGCACATTATATATTTAAACAGTATTTATTTTTTACCATAAATTTGACTGTCATAGTAAATTATAAGAAATTAACCATTGTATAATTTTGACGTCATGATTCAAAAAATAATATACATTTTATCTAAATAATTTTCTAAATACATGAATCATTACTATTAAAATAAAAACTATCATTTATCAAAAATTCATGGGTTTTGATAAAAACAGCTTTCAAACCTTCATAAAAATTACAATTTCATTCATAAAATTATACGATAATTTATATTTAAAAAAAGTACTTTAATAATAATAACAATATTTTATTAAAATATTATTTTGTTCAAAAATAATTTTTTAGTGAGAGGGAATGTGTAATTAACTGACAAATATCATAGTATTGACAGTACATCAAGTCATTACATAGCCTTAATTTACATCCCCAAGATGCCCAAGGCTAGCAATAATAGCTAACAGGTTTCAAATTCAAGTGGGGGACGATTTACCCTTTAATAAATAAACCTATAAACCAACCAACTGTAACCAAACATTCACTATATGATGCATGAACACATGAATGACTACTCGTAAACTTCATGTATCTCAAAACCAAATCAAAGTATATTACATCAGAACAATAACCAAGTATCAATGTACATAGCAGACAAATGACACAAGACTCTAAAAAACCCAAAATAATCCAGGATCCACAATATCTAAGGTCTACAATCTCTGAAAATACCATGAATCGAGAGGTAGTGCTAAAAAACGTGGGAAACATTAGATATTCTCCTGTCCCGGAAGATGGAATTTGCAAAAGCACAAATGTGACAAAGCAGGGGTGAGTATAAAACTAAGTAGGTTTTCCCCGATGACTTCCCTACTCACGCAACTATTATAAAATAGTTTTTCACATTTATATAAAATATTTTATATAAATAATTTTATCAAAACAATTTATTACCAAATATAAACATGTTTACAAAACAATTTATAACCAAAAGCATACAAGTGAAATTGAAACTAATTTTCAAGCAAGTTATTTATTCAGAAAAATTACTAAATAAAATTTTAAAACCATTTATCTATATTATTTTGAGATACCCAAATAATTTAATACATCCTCATATCCAACTATAAATGTTACTTTGATCTCCTAATACTGGTGACTGGTGCGTCATCCTTTCACTAAGTCACAAATAGTGAACCAATTGACAAGGGAGTGTCCTAACCCTTATCTATCCCATTAATTATCGGGGAGACCCCTATCAAATATCTTCCCAAATTCCCCCTTCTATGGGGGAGATCCCTAACCCTTATCCATTTCTTTAATGATGGGTGAGACCCCTAACTCTTTTGGGTCCCACAAACCTATGAGCACACATAACCTTCATGTCAAAAACCATGTGTGTTCAACCAATTCAAACCATTTCAATAAAACGTATATTTTTTTGAAAACAAAAGAATAATAAAATTTTAAAACCTCAATTTCACTTCTATAAAACAATAAATTTTGTTTAAAACATCTAATCCAAACCACTTTTCACAATTCCAAAAAATCCCCAATTTAAAATATCTATTTTATAATTAAGAACACAAGCTCAAATTCAAAATCCCCCATTTTTCCAGATTTCACAAACCTCTGCTCATGTAGGTTTCAAATAAGTACCCAATAACCAAATCACAATAAATTTCACAAAAATCAATAATTTTAAAATCATGATAATCAGTTTTATAAAGTGGAATCAATAACGAATCCTCTTATTTTGATGTTTTGAATAAAACCCCAGTGAATGAAGAATGCACAAGAAAACTGGGTTGATTCTTCATGAAGCTGCCTTAGATCTCTTCTCCCAGAAATACCATGACCAAATCACATAATATATGGAATATAAACACCAATATATACTCATAATCATTGTAGATATTATAATTTTAGATATTAGGAGAAGTAGATCAAAGTTGATCTAAGAAACCAATCAAGAACGATGAAGAACGATAACATACCTCAAGAATCTAGCTTTGAATCTCCAAGGAAATCCTTCATATCACCTCCAAAACTCTTTGTATAGGTTATACTACTTTCAAGGGAGAGTAACCCCGAGTTATGGATGCTCTAGAGGAAAAACGATCCATTTAGAGGCACAAATGTGTGACATCCATTTTTTAGGATACCACTTAAGTTCCCTCATGGTTAGTTCGCAAGGTTAGACATACTGTGCGCTAACCGTGTGTTAACCAATGCCTCAGAAGACCCTCACATGATATAATGAACCATGCTCCAACCATACGGGAGCCACTGCCTCAAAAGTGCCAACTATGAACGGTTTGGCCACATGGTTAGAAAAACAATTCGCCATCCGTGTGACTTCCCCTTTGACTCAAAACATCATTCCAAGTTCTCCTGACTCTATCATTCATCACCCATAACATTATAACCATGAATGTAATTAAGTAATAATTACAAAACAGAAACCTAGGGTATTACATTATCCCCGTCATTGGTCTTTTTATCCTCATAAAATAGAATGCACTCACACAACTGACAGAGTTCCAGCCACTCCTCTTTCAGTTCCTTATAACATTCCTTATTCTCTTCCTTAATCAGACCATGCTTCCATAAAACCCAAACTATACCAATTATTTTTTCACAAATATCTTTATATTTCCTATCCACAATCTCAACCAAGAAATCTATCAATGAAGCATACATATCTTGGTCAATGTGATCCCATATGATCACATGGTCCATATCCGGCTGATACTTTTTCAACTGAGATATAAGAAACACATTATGCACCAAACTAATCCATGGTGGTAATTCCATCCGATATGCCACCTCTCAGACCCGTTCCAGTACCTCGAATGGGCTAATTTATCTAGGATATAATTTTCCCTACTTCCCAAAACTATGATGTCCATGTATTTTTGAGATACTCAAGAAAACATGATCACTCCTGGAAAACAAAAATGGTCTTCTATGATGATCTGGGTAAGATTTGACATTACTGTGAGTCGTCTCCATCCTCTTTCTGATCAACTAGATCTTCTCATTTATTTCTTGGGAAAGGCTTGGCCCAGCTAGTGATGTTTCACTTGTTTCCACCCAGGACAATGGAGAATGACAATGAGGCTCATACAATGCTTCAAACAGAGCTATGTGTATCAAATCCTGATAGATGTTATTGTATGATAACTCTACTCTGGGTATATGCTCCTCCCATGAGCCTCCAAAATCCATTACATAGTCTTGCAACATGTATTCCAACATTTGTATCATCCGCTCGGTTTTCCCATCCATCTAAGGATGATACATCGTGCTCATAGTCAACTTTTTTCCAAAATATTTCTGTATGTATATCAAAAAATGAGGCATGAAACTCAGATCAATATCTGAGACTATTTAAAATTGTACACCATTCCTATTTACTACTTCTCGAGTTTAGATTTTTGAAATATCTTCCAATGTAAGGGTTTCATGAATAGGGATGAAATGGTTTGACCTTGTAAGTTGATCCACTATCACCCATATGGCATCATGTTTCTGAATAGTTCATGGATGACCTATAACAAAATAAATCACAATCTACTCCCATTTCCACACTGAGATAGGTAAAGACTGCAACATTTTTTCTGGACTCTGATGCTCTACTTTAACTTTCTCACATGTTAAGCATCGTGAGACGAACTCAGTCACCTTTTTTTCATGTCGCTCTTCTAAAAATGTGACTTTAATGCCTTATACATGTTTTATATACCTGGATGTACAACCCATATTGAATGGTTGTATGTATGAAGGAGTTGTTCCTAACAAGTCATAGGTACAACTGTTCGATCTCTAAATCCAAAAACTAAACACCCATCAAGTTTATATCCATCAATGATCTCCCCACCATTTTTTTAATCTCAAAACCAAACATTCTGCATCCTACGTATATGCCTCAATAACCACATTTACCAATCAAGAACAACTATAGATGAATGGAAAATGGCAACATCACCTCAGTATTTACATTCCATGTGAACGTCGGCTAGGACTGACATCAACATCCATTCATCTAAAGCTTGTTTTTTCAACTGAGAATATGACTTCCTACTCAATGCATCTGCCATTGTATTCCCTTTTCCTGGGGTATACATCAAGTCAAATTCATACATCAAGAGATACTCCATCCATCTCCTTTGACTAAGATTTAAATCTCACTGTGAGAAAATGTGTTTCACACTTTTATCATCTATGACCATAGTAAATTTATCCCTAAAGAGATTATGTCTCCATGTCTTCCAAGCATGGAAAACTGCAGCTAAATCCAAACCCCGTTTTGGGTTGTTCTTCTCATGCAGTCTTAACTACCTTGAACCATAAGAAACCACATTGTCTCCTTTCACGAGAAAAAATCCCAACCCTGATCACAAAGCATCACAATACACCACACACCCCTATCCTGATTCTAGAAAAATCAAGGTAGGTGCTAATGTAAGACAAACATTCAACTCCTAGAAAGACTTTTGGTATTCTTCTATCCATTGGAATGGATCATTTTCTTTATCATAGTTATCATTAGTGAATCTAGTCATGACAAATCATGCACAAAGTATCGGTAGTAACCAGACTTTCCAAGAAAAAATTGTATATCGAAGGAATTCTTTAGTGGTTTCCATAAGATAAAATATTCTATCTATTCAGGATCAATAAAAACAACTTTTCCAGAAATTACATGGACAAGAAAACGTACATCATGTATCCCAAAAAACACAGATAGATTATTTGGAATAAAAATGGTTATCTCTCATGATATGTAACAATCTATCAAAACGATCCTCTATAAAGAAAACAAAATTCCATGGAATTTTTTTTAATACATGGGAATTTTCTAAGTCTGTGATAATTTACAGTTCTTGATTCTGAGGGTCGGTGTGCCCGAAATAAATTTTTGAAGTTTTGTTTGGATACGTTTAGTAAACGTACTAGCGGGATTTTATAAATTTTGAACCAGGGTTCAGAATTGAAATTTGATGGCTTTGTTGAACTCGCCGCACTGGTATTATCTTAAGAAGACTTCCACCCCAATAGTAAATGGTTGAGAATAAAAGTTACTTTTTGGATTTTTATAAAAAATAATAAATTAAAGTGTTTAACACATTAATTTATTCTGGGTTTTCTTGTGTGTGTTGGCTGGTAGTTGGAACCCCCCATGGGAGTTGGTGGTGGAACCGCTATACCCTAACCTCCTATGAGAGGTTATGGTGGTGGGTCCCACCTGAGCATAACCTCCCGTGAGAGGATTAAAAGTGGTGGGGACCACCTGAGGATGAAACCTCTCAAATATTCCTCATTAATGAGGGAGAGCCTCTTGACTTCACTAGTTTTAATTATTCCAATGCTTGTGTATTAATTTGGGGGAGTCGGGTTATTAATGAGTCCAATTCTAATTTGGTGCCGACAAAATTTATAGGATTCTCACTCTATTATTTTGTTGGCATATCCTTTTGATTGAAATTTGGGAGAGGAAGAACACTTGGAGAACTTCACCTTCCAACAAAGAATGCCCCTCACCACCGATGAACAATGGAAGCTTCTTCCTTATTCAACAGGAACAATTGACGGAGTGTCTTCCTTGAAGAACGCCAACAACGCCATCCTAGGCTTCTTCATTTCTGACATCAACGAATTGGCTTCCGGACATTCCTTGATATCATCAACGAATAACGAACCCGAGGTAGGGGATTTGATTTGTTTTTTTATAATGTTCTACATCGTTCATTTTATGGATTGTGATTTTCTGATTGATATCGCCATAACGTGGAGGGATCGGACCACACGAACACAGCCCGCCCCTCCCCATTCATTCTAACTCGCTTGTTGACGGCGACGGTGGCGCAACGGTGCCGCCGGAAGAGTGGACCAGGGCGGAGCAACAGCGGCTAGCGATGGGCGGGCTGCAAAGAAACCAGTGGTGCAAGGCTGCCAGGTCACCGGTATGGCGCGACTCCATCGTGCCACACAGATGAAAGTGGGGTCACGGCCAGTCCGGGCTGCGGCGGAAGGGTGCGGTTCCATAGCACCACGCGGAGGATGTGAGCCGCATCCAGGGCAGGTCGCGGCGGAGGATAAGGGTAGTGGGCATCAGGATGGCCGCTGGTGGTGCGGAACCGGCTGACCGCTCGGCCAGACAGAGAAGGTGGGACCCTCCTCGGTCAAGTGGGCAATCAAACCGGTGCTTAGCACTGGTTCCATTCAGAAGGCAGGGGGCATGGAACCCCCCCCCCCCACACACACACACACTTGGCCAGCTAGGCCACGTGGGCCACCAGCCAGGCCACACAGGCTGCCAGTCGGGCCGGTTCAGACCCGCAGACCGGCTCGGACCCGAGTCCATACCCGTTTGACCTGAATTCACCTTTTCACCCATAACAGTGGCTACATGTATCTGATCAATGAACCATCTTTGGAGATACAAATATTAGAGAGAAATGCATCTTTTGGCATACACCACTTGAGGTTTGGACAAAATTGGTGTATGGATGGGTTGGTTTGAATCTAAAATCCAACCGGGACCCCGAGAAGTAAATTCCAATAACTCACAGACCGGGCATTCGATTGATGCGCCGTCTGTTGCGTTGAGAACCTTATGACAAGGCGAAACATTGAGATAATTCTACATGGGTCTACGTGGCATTTGGTGTTTCTACTAGTAGCATGTGGAGCGGATCCTTCCAAAAGAGAGAAGACAGAGTACGAAGACCTAGTAGCTGGCCGAGACCTGACGACTGTTTGACCGATTTGACGTGGAGTGACTCGACAGGCCCTGTGGGGAGCACCTATGTGTGACGCAGTAGACCGATGGTGGGTAGCACCTCTATTTGAGCATGGCAGACCCATGGTACTTGACATGAGGAGTACCTCAGTAGGCTATAAGGGGGAGTGCCTCTGTGTGAGCGCGGTAGAACCTTGGTGGGGAGCACCTCTGTGTGATGTAGCAGACCCATGGTACTCGACAGGAGGAGTAACTCAGCAGTCCAATGATAGTGGGATGTTCCTCTATGTGATGCGGAAAATCCTCTGTACTCGATAGAGGATGATTACACCATCAGTCTATTTTCCGACAGTGTGACTGGGGTTGTTACTTGATACTACCCCTAGAACAAAATCCTGGTTTGAGCTAATTCAATAAATTTTGTGTTTTCCTCATGATTAAGATGGTTTAACATATAACATAGGTATATGATTGGGAATATTCCTAAGTGATGTTTATCCATTAATTTCATACTTGTGGTTTATCCTTGTTGTATTTAGTGAGACCTTGAGGGTTTCGGGGTCCCTACTGAGTATCGTTATACTCACCCTTGCACGAGATATGCCTGAATCTCATTGTGTTGGTTATAGACGACATAAAATGTTGATTGAGGTAGAGAGTAACAGTAATAGATGGTACCAGAGGTGGACCACTTAGCATGAATGTACATAGAGTAGACAGACAGATGTGGAGTGCTGAGGAGGCCATCTGTACCTACCCTTCAGGTAGGAACCCTGGAGGATGACCCAATAGCTACTGTAATTTTCTTCAGTTGTACTTTCTTTTTAGTTCTACTTGTACTTTCCAGTGGAGATTGTATTTCCGGCCCCTTTACTTTCTAGAACTTCTTCTATATATAGTTATGCATAGTGTTTTGCTTCAATTTGTGTACTCTGTTGTGTTTTTTTTCTCTTATAAAGGCAATGCCTTCCCAGATTAGGGATTTACACCTTTGGTGCTAGTTACTATCCTCTGGCCTTGGGAAGGCGGGCATGGGATAGTCATGATACTGGTCCCGGGGGATGGGTCATGACAAATTAGAATCAGAGGAGTCGGTTCTACCATAGAACATAGTACTCTGATCATTCTTTTCTATGAAGAAATAGTGTTAAGGTTACTGAGTGTGGTTTTTAGTACATGGAGTCCAGTGTTGGTGCGGGCGGCTGACGTATTCATAAACCTGGACCCTGACTACTAATTTATGACTTAGTGAAAAAAACACTGATTGTGTGCATGTATTAAATGTTTTCTTTAGTCATCTTAACCAGGTCATCTCACCAGGTATAATATTTTGATCGTGTCACATCTGTTTCTTTCAGGATACCTCCCCGCAGAGCCCCAAGAGTTGTACACTCTAATAGCCCACCGAGCAACGAGGCCTCAGTACAGGCCCCCTATCAAGTTGAGGCACCAGCGGAGGCTCCAGCGGGACTACTTTCTGTTGGCCCACTGATTCCACTAGCCATAGCATCGGACGATGCACACCACTTGAGCAGGTTTCATGAGTTCTAGCGCTAGAGGCCACCCCGGATCCAGGGAGAGACCCACCCACAAGCGACTGAGGATTGGTTGGAGGCTATGCTGAGAGTCTTCAGGCTAGTAGGGATACTAGCAGAATTAATGGTAACCCTTGTTATCATCCTCTTTCAAGAAGTAGAAGGCAGATGGTGGAGCATGATGCTCCAAGTCCATGATGAGGAAATACTTCTCTAGGCAGACTTTGAGAGCCTGTTTCTTCATTTCTGACGTCAAATAATTGTCTTCTGTCCTTTCCACGAAATCGCCAACAAATAACAAACTCAAGGCAGTGTATTTGAGTTGTTTTTGTTCTTGTTCTACGTCGTTCAATTTATTTATTGTGATTTTTCGATTGATATCGCCATAACGAGGAGGGCTCGGACTGCACAAACATGGCCCGACCCTCCCCCTTCGTTCTACCTCGCTTGTTGATGATGGAGGTGATGCAAAGATGCCTCCATAAGAGTAGACCTTAGTGGAGAAACGGCGGCCGGCGACGGGCCAGCCACCATGAAATCAGTGGCGTAAGGCTGCCGGGTCACCGTAAGGGTGTGGCGCCATCGTGCCATTTGAATGAAGGGGGGGGGGGGGGGGGGGTTGTGGCCTGGATGGGCGGGGGCGGAAGGATGAGGAACCATCGTACCGCGCAGAGGAGGTGAGCCATGGTCAGGGCGGGCTGCAGTGGAGGAACAGGGTGGCCGACATTGGGCCGGCTGCTGGTGGTGCCGAACCGGCTGGCCACGTGGCCAACAGGACAAGGAGGGGCCCTTTGGGATCCCACAAGCTATCAAACCGGCACTTAGCGCTGGTTCCACTTGGAAGGAAGGGGTTGCGCCCCCCCCCCCCCCCCCCACATGGCCATCCAAGCCATGCGGGCTGCCACCCAGCCGGGCCTCCCCGTCGGGCCGGGTCAGACCCCAGTCCGGACCTGTTTGACCCAAATTCACCTTTTCACCCATAACATGGGCTACGTGTATCCGATCGATGAACCATCTACAGTGATAGAAATATTTGATTGAGACACTTCTTTTGGAATAAAACACATGAGGTTTGGATATATTTGGGGTATGGTCAGGTTGGTTTGAACCTAAAATCCAACTGGGCCCCTTGGATGGAAAAGCCATTAACTCACAGATCGGTCGTCTAATTGAAGCTTCATCTGTTGCATTGAGACCCTTATGAAAAGACAGACCTTTTAAATTCTTCTACATGGTAGTACATGACAGTTGGAGTATCGACCAGTAGCACTTGGAGTGGATCCTTCTAGAGGTGAGAGGACAGAGTACAGAGACCTAGTAGCTGGCTGAGACCTGACGACTACTTGACCAATTCGACTAAGAGTGACTCGACGGGCCCAGTGGAGAGTGCCTCTGTGCAACATGGCAGACCCAAGGTGGGGATCACATCTGTGTGAGCGCAGTATACCCACGGTACTCTACATGAGAAGTACCTCAGCAGGCTACGAGGGGGAGTGCCTCTCTGTTAGCACGAAAGACCCATGGAGGGGAGCACCTCTGTGTGACGCGGCATACCCATGGTACTCAACAGGAGGAGTACCTCAGAAGTCCAAGTATAATGGGAAGCACCTCTATATGACGCGACAGTCCTACTGTACTCGATCGAGGAGGATTACATCATCTACTGAGGTTCCGACAACGTGACTGGGGTTTTTACATGATACAACCCCCTAGAAAAAAATCCTGGTTTGAGCTGAGTCAATCACTTTTGGGTTTTCATCATGATTATGATGGGTTACAAGATAACTTAGGTATATGTATGGGAATATACCTAAGTAATGGTTATCCGTTGTTTTCATACTTGTGATTTTTCCATATTTGATTCAGTGAGACCTTGAGGGTCTCTGGTTCCTTAATAAGTATCGTTATACTAACCCAGGAACGGGCTATGCCCGCATCTTATTGTGTTGGTTGCAGACGACGGGCAACACTGAATGGGATAGAGAGTAGCAGGACTGGACTGTACCGGAGGTGGACCACTCGGTGTGATGACACATGAAGTGGACTAATGGATGTGGAGTGATGAGGAGTCCATATGTACCTACCCTTCGGGTAGGAATCCCGGAGGAAGTCCTAGTAGTTTCTTTACTTTTATTCACATGTACTTTTTCTAAGTGGTAATTGTACTTTCCGGTTGGGCTCCTATTTCTGGCCCATTTACTTTCTAGCACTTCTTTTGTATACAGTTATACATAGTGTTTTGCTTCCAGTTGTGTACTCTGTTATTTTTTTTTTCTGTTATAATGGAAATGCCTTCCCAGATTAGGGATTTACACCTTTGGTTCTAGTCACCAGCCCCTGGCCTATGGAAGGCGGGCACATGGTAGTCACAATACAGGCCCTGAGGGACAGGTCGTGACATCCTCATGGTCAGCCCTTGTTTTTTAATACACTATGACGTCATCCACAAACACCACAACAAATGTAACAATATATCACTAAAATTTCTGATTCATCAAATCCATGAATACCAATGGTGTATTCATTAGAACGAAAGGAATACCTATATATTCATAGTGGTCACATATACTTTAGAATGCTGTCTTCAAAATATCCTCCTTCCGAACTCGCAATTGGTGATATCCAGATCGCCAGTCAGGTTTTGAGAACCACTGAGATCACCTTAATTGATCTAACAGATCATCAATGCGTGGAAGTGGATATCTTATCTTTATTGTAACATGGTTAATCTTATGATAATCAACACACAACCGAAGAGTTCCATCTTCCTTCTTCACGAAAAAAATACGGTTTCCCATAGAGACATACTTGGTGGAATAAAAACCTTGCTTTCCAGTTCTTTGTACAGAACATTTAAATCCTAAAACATTTTTTATTCCATCCTATATTATGGAAGTCAAATAGGGATGGTCCCCTAAATTAGATCAATTATAAAATCCCCTTCTTTTTTAAGTGGTAACCCTGATAATTTCACAGGAAATAAGTCAAGAAATTGATCCACAACTACTGGAAAACTAGATTAATTGATATCTTCCATTGATTCCAAATTCAACATTTCCAACTAGTAAGAGATTGTTTCCACCATTGGTTCCAACAATCTCTTTTCACCTTTCCTTTCCATACTCTCTCCTCTGATGAGATGCTCGATGTCATACTCAGTCATAAAACTCACTATTCTCCTATAACAATTTATATGAGCCTTAAACATTTTCAACTAATCCATACCCAGGATTACATCATATATAACCATTTCCTAAATCAAGAATTCCCATTTCAGCTCAACTCCATCAATAGTTACAGCACGTGCTCTACACGCAAAAGTTTGACATTCTCTTTCACCGAGAGGAGTTTTCAGTATTAAAACAGAATGAATCATTGACTACATTAAAAATAGAATGTCAACAACACGAGATGAAATTAAAGAATTATATACACCATTATTGAAGATCACTTTAACAAGGGTTGAATTCAATAAAATCATACCTCTCTCCATAAATGGTCTAGACTGATCATCTATAGTTATCTTGTTGAGCTCTATACAATTTTTTTGTTGATAAATTTTTATCCTTATTAAGTTACTGGGATTGCACTCATTTAATCAAAGAATATGATGTTTGTGACACCAGAGAAGTGTCCTTGACACCTGAACTTGGAGGTGTGAGACCAATGCGATTACGGTTTCCAATCTGGTTGCAATTTTGGCATGATCTCGGTTGTGCTATGCACTCCCACTTGATGTGACTCAGTGAACAGCACTAAAAACATCCAAGTTTGCTCTTTGGTCTTGAATGAAGATAAATATCTCTTGTGGTAAGTTTCTGATGTTTACTTCTTCCTTGAGAAAAATTTTCTGATTTCCTCTTTCTCTTAGTACTATAGTTCTCAGCTCCTCTAGTAAGAAAACCATACTTCCTCCACTTGGATATTCTGCAGTGACAAATATTATAAACAAAGTATTTGGTTGCAGTCCAAACATAATTTTTTTAAATTCCAGAGTGGTGATTTGTGACAACTGTTCATTCACCTATGAATCAGGTGAAACCAAATTCTCACTGGTTTATTTTTATGGTTTCTATGACACCAGTCGGCTGCCATTTCTTAAACAAAAAACAAACTCCATAAATACCACGCTCTAGAAAATGATGGTTTATCATTTCAAATTATGTCACATAAACTACCAAAATAAGGTTTTCCAAAAACAACATATTTCTTTGTTTAACCATTTTTGAAAATAAACTATTTGTTTTTAAAATCGAACCATTTTGAACATACACCAGATATCCTCTTTTAAAAATATTTTATTTGAAAACAACTTCTGTATTTTTCAAAAATTTATATCATATCACAAAATCATAAATCATTCCACACAATTAGATATATAATCCACATCGGAAGTCATTCCACTATAATGCATTTCATTCTCATCTCATTGTATAAACCAATGACAATGAGATTTACAAAAATATTGAAGTACGTCCAAAACACTTATGTACCAAATCCCTTAGTAACATGATGTTCAGTATAAACTGGTTAGCTACATCCTTTTATGCTATACATTTCATGTTCTGACAATCCAACTTCGATCAATGATTCCAACCCTGGGAAGAGATGAAAATAAATTCCAAATCCAAGACCAATAACACTGATGATTTGTAGCACAAGGGAAGGACCGGCCTGATAACATTTGTAATGACCCACTCAATGTCATTGGATTAAGAGAAAAATGATTCATTACATGGCCTTAAGAGACATCCCTAGATGCCAAACTCTTTAAGGAAATGCTAAAGGGTTTAAAATATAAGTAGGGGACAATTAGACCTTTATGAAATAAACCAATAAACCAACCAAAAAAATAATTCACTATATGATTCATGAATAAATGAAAAACAACTCAACAACTTCATGTATCTCTAAAAAACATCAATGTATGTACACACGGAATAATAACCAAGTATCAAAGTACTCTGTGGATAAAGGACAAATGACTCTGAAAAGACAAAAGGACTCCATGCTCCACATGCTTCATGATCCACATGCTCTATGTTCTTTAATCACTGAACACCCCAAACATCACAAGGCAGTTATGAAAACATAGGAAACATTACCTTTTCCCATGTCTCGAAATATGGTGTTTGAAAAATCACTAAATTTCCAAAGCATGGCTGAGTATAAAACTCAGTATGTTTTTTCCATGGACTTCCCTACTCACACCACTAGGATAGAAAAGTTAGTCATATTTATATAAAACAATTTATATAAAAAAATTTATCAAAACAATTTATAACGAAATATAAACATGTTTCCAAAAAAATTTATAACCAAAAGCATACATGTGAAATTGAACTCAATTTTCCAGTAAGTTGTTTTTCTATAAAAATAACTAAACAATGATTTGAAACCATTTCTCAATATTACTTTGAATTACACAATTCATTCCATACATCCACACAACCATTTATGCATGTCATCTGGATCTGTCTATACTTGCATGTGGTGAGTCATCCTTTCACTGTGTCATCCATAGTGAACCAATTGACGGGGGAAAGACCTAAACCTTATCCATCCATTTAATTATGGGGGAGACCCCTAACCCTTATACTTCCCACATGCACCCTTTGATGGGGATGATTCCTAACCCTTAACCTTCACATTAATGATGGTGAAGACTCCTAACCCTTATCCATCCTACAAACCCGTGAACTCACAAAACCTTCATGTCAAAAACCATGTGTGTTCATCCAATTCAAACCATTTAAATAAAAAATTACTTTTATTGAAATCCAATGAATAAAAAAATTTAAAATTATACATTTCACTTCAATAATAACTTCCATTTTATTGAAAACATATAATCCAAGCCATGTGTTACAATTCTATTAAATCCCTATTTTAATATCTCTATTATAAAATAAAGAACCCAAGAACTCATTCAAAATACCAAATTTTCCAGATTTCTCAAACCTCCACTAATAAAAGGTTTATAATAAGTTTCCAACATCAAAATAAAATAAATTTCACTAAAATCAATCATTTTTAAATCATTAAAATCATTTCTATAAATTGGAGTCGATAAGGAATCCTCATACTTCAATGGTTTTAACGAAAACCCCAACGAACAAAGAATGCACAAGAAAACCAGTTTGATTCTTCAAGAAACTACCTTAAATCTCTTCTACTAGCTAAAACAAGCCAAAATATCATCATATTTGGACTCCACACACATATATATACCCATAATGGTATTAGATCTATGAAACTAATAGAATATGAGATGTTGATCTAAGTAGATCTAAGAAACCGATCATGAACGATCACATGCCTCAAGAATCAAGCTTTAATTCGCCATGGAAAGCCTCCATCTCACCTCCAAAATTCATGGGAGAGGTTCTCCTACCTTCAAGGGATATTAATAACTATTTATGAATTCTTAGGAAAAAATGATCCATTTATAGGAAAAAAAGTGTGAGATCCATTTTTTTAGGATGTCACTTAAGTGCATGCACGGTTAGTTCACACTGTTAAACAAACTATACGCTAACTGTGCATTAACCACTACCTTGGAAGACCATTTCATGACCTCCTCACATGGTCTACCGAACCATGATCCATCCTTGTGGGAGAAACTACCTCAAAAGTGCCAACTAGGCATGGTTTGGCCACACGGTTAGGCAAACCTTGCTCCGCTCGTTCGACTACCCCATTGCCTCAAAACATAATTCCAAGTTCTCTCGACCCTCGAATTCATCATACATAACATTATATCCTTGAAAATAATTAAGTAAAGGACACATAACAGAAACTAGGGGTACTACATAATGATATATACCATCCATGGAGATGGTGGGTCGTACATAAGCATGAACATTATTTCCAATTTATCATTAGATTAAAAGAAATAATGTAAAATAATATATGAAAATTATAGAAACATTTTTTTCCATATATAGGTCACATATTTTTATTTAAATCTATAATTTTTACCTTCTATTTAAATCCTACCAAAATAATTAATCACATAGCTTCGTGGGGTAGTAGTTTTTCATACACACGTGTGACAATATCGTATTCCCTATGAATGGTAGTAATGATATATATATATGTGTGTGTGTGTGATATTATAATTAATTATTGATAAATATATTTCCATAATAATACCCATTTATTTAATCCAACCTTATTACCATCCATGTTTTTTAGAAATGAAAAACACATCACATCAGCTCATAAGGTGGTATTTTGTCGTACACATGAGCGACATTATTGATTTACAATTGAACCGGGGGTAAGATTATAGATATAGAATTATAATAACATGGGTATAATAATATCATAAATATCATATATATATATATATATTACATAAAACATTATATCCATCCATGATAGGTGTTTAGGGAAGATAAATAACATCGCTTCACGAGGCATCAGTCCACCATACACAATAATAGTGATTTCAAATCCCTTGTGATGGAAAAAGAGAAGGATCTAGGATTTGGAATTATCATAATAAAACTAAAATATATTTAATATAATTATATTTTTATATCATAATTTTTTAATATGAATTTATTTAGGATGAGGAAGGAATAAAATAAAATGCTCATTTAGGGATGTTACCTCTTTTTTGGGAAACATATTTTTATTTACACCAAAAGGAATAAAATGTTGGGTTTTTAAAAAAAATTACGATTATAGGATGAGATAAGGGATGCATGTCTATGATTTGGAAATTATTAACATTACAAATGGGTTTTGAATGTGGGGATTGAAATGTAGTTGGGGTGTCCTTTTATAAGTGAGGCGGGGCCACACTAATATGTTTTGAAGAAATGCAGGTGTTCCCTCATTAATTACATTCCAAAAGAGTTAAAAACTATTAATTGAATATCCAAGAATATCTAAGGTATAAAAGATTTTGTCCAATTTTTTTTGGAAATTTTTGGAGTCATTTTTTATCAATTTTAATATATTATAACCCTCGAGAAATTAAATTTTACCATAACCAAGGTAATAAATCATAAGTAAATTTACTATTCTTAACTGTAAAATATTAATTTTATATTATTAAAAATATATATATTAATATTATTATAAATAAGGAATCAATTTTTTAAAATTCCATTATCAAGGGTGGAATTTTTTAAGTTTAAATTAAATGTGAACACATAATTAGAAAGTGGTTTTTCAAAGAGAAGGTGTTCAAATGTTTAAAAAGTATTTCTACCAAAATTCAATTCGAATTTTATTAAAATGTCATACATTTAATTAATAAGCATATAATTCACGAAAAATATTTTAAGAACCATATTAATATAATTAAGATGTTTTATATGATATAATATAAATTATAGTTCTTAATAAAAACCATTATTTTCCACAATTCAAAAAAATAGTATCTTTTCATATAATTATAAAAAATTATGTCTATTATTATATTGTAATTATGATTTCAAAAATAAAATTATATTTTATAAAATATTTTCTAAATGTGGAAATAATTAATTTTATTATTATTGTGAAAACGGAAACGAAACAACATTTTAGAAAAATATTATTTTTTAAAAACGAAATAGGTTTTTATTATAAATTCATATCTTTAAAACCGAAATACTCATATTAAAAATTTTAATGAATATATAATATATATTGTTCATTATAATCCTTCTCCAAAAGTGAAATATTTTAAATTCTTTGATAATAAAGAATTTTTGAGCAATAAAAATAGTTTTTTCAGAAAAAGATCTCATTGGATTACAAATTATTTTTATTATAATATCTAATTAACTAATCAAAAATAAAAAATTTTATATAAATGTTTAAAGAAAATATTTTTATAATTTAGTTTATCATATTAATACCCTATAATCAATTGTATATGTTATAACTAGGATGATAAACAATGTTATTTTAATTGTATGTCACATTTCAATTAAAATTGATGTTTCATATTGCACAAGCTACAATCAATAGTGTTTATAATTAATGATAATACTAGTGTTGGGTAAAACTAAAGTCAAACTTTTTTTCATGTAATACAATATATTTATAAGATTAAATTTATTTGAAAAAAATATTCCAAATAATATTTGTGTGATACATTAAATCCATATTCGGCATTTTTAAATACTATGTCATGGGTATCATAATAATTATATAATTAAAGAATTTCTATATAGTTCATGGAAAAGAAATCCAAGTGACTTTATTTGAAAGAGATATATGTCTCTTATTCCATGGGTGATATAGTTTCATTGATTAACATAGGCTACAAATACCCCTCACACCCAAATTCACATATTTTAGTACATTAACAATGAATTAGTTGAATTCCTCTCATACAATCTGGGATTATAGGATATTTATTAACATGTAATCATATAATTTATTATTATTAAATGTGGTGAAAAAATGGTATTTTCTAGATCTAATATATGTTTTGTGGGGGTATTTGGTTTATGAAAATATTGTGGGGATGTCTCGTAAATTTTTCACTTTATCCCCACTATCCTCCATGAAAAATATAGCACGAATTTTGTGAGATCCAAAAGATGAAATAAAGACATTGTTATCATGGGAATTATTATATTCAATAATATATTATCTCTATTCAATATGTTTCTATTTTTAGAATGAAAATGATATCATGTGGGCAATGGATAATGTTATCAAACACCATGCCTTTCTTATTATCTTGGGATTCGGATACACAGGGGTGAAGAGATTAAACTATGTTGAGTGAAATTTAGGCTCATTAGAATTTTAATATTTATATAGATACAATAAATATAATTATATGAACATTGATTTTGATATAATAAAATATTTTATTAGATCATTTTTCTCTAAAAGAATATTTTCTTGAGTTAAAAAAAGTAAATTTGGTCAAATGGTTGCTCTTATTGTAAAATATTACTAACATGACTCAATTATTTTCTAGATCATGATGTGTTTCCAAAAATTAGTTGTTGGGATGAATAGAGTACTCATTATATTTCTATATAGGTTCTAGGGCCCATTTTTAGGCCACTTAGTGAATTTATTATTAGGGCATTATCTACTATGTACAACTTCCTCTGCATTTTTTCCCATTACAAATAAATATATAAATATTTATATGAATGAATGGAGGAATTGTAACGATATATCAGCCTAAATTTCTCCATAAAAGAATATTTTAGGGTTTTATGGAATGATAATGGTGGAAAAATATGAATAGGAAGTCACAATCTTCCTAGAAATACTTTAATGTTTATATCAGGGTTAGACATCATAAATTCAATGAAGGGTATAAGATCACTGAATTTGACTCTGGGTTTGTTCCTCCCAAGTTCTCCATATCATTCTTATCATACCCCCATTTTATTAAGTGGTAATTATTTAATTTAATGTTACTTTTAACCATGATGTAGAGGATCCAAAATGGTTGAGAATAATAAATGAACCATTATCAATTTGAGATGGATAGATGTTTTCATCTACCATATTTATAGACATATAATATGGCTAGAGGTTTCCAGGTATAAATACATTATAATATTATTATTTAAAGAAAATTATGATGAAAAACTCAGTGAAATAAATCATTTAGAGATATTCCTTTTCTATAATAACTTCATCCAATAACAATTAAGGGCCTAATTGGGACTCAATAACTGATTTCCTATATTCCGTTGGGAGATAAAGGGAATCTAGAGTAGAGATATTGCCCAAAATAATCTCTATCTACTTTAGGATATAATACATAAGGTTAAATGATATAAACATCTTTTCTTGATGATTTCTATTCAAAAGGGTTTGGAGAATAATGACAACCTATCCCCCACTCTTTCCACGTTGAAATTTGGGGATATATAATCCTCATGTGGTTTGGACTAAGCTAGCCTTCAAACTATGTAAAATTGATATGATAACTATTAATTTTCTTGTTAGTCTCCCAATATTATTGTAACCAAATGTGGAGTGTATGATTTAATATAATTTCATAATTTATATAGGGATGATTATTTTTTTTATATTCATGTTTCTACAGAATATATGACCCTAGAAAAAAATGCCAAAACATCATGGACCATTATGAACTCATCATTCATGACCCCCTCTTCCTCTACAAAATCTTATTCAACTAGTTTAAGGGAAATTATTTTTATGTGTATCACAATTTGATTTGGGATCTGTCTTATTAGTGATGTTCACAAAAACATATTAAGATTAATTATCTTATGAGCATTCCATTTAGAAAGATCATTCTTCTTATAACATTTTTTGGATAGTTCATATAATTGAAATAGTGGAGTAGTTATGTATTATTTTTTAAAATGGTTTCGGTATTATTTTATACACTACATAATATACTTTATTTTCCTAAGAGAGATTGCACAAATTATTTGAAAAAAAACTCAAGATATTGTCTAAGAATTCATAGGGGTAGATGGGTCAGAACGAGATGATTTATTTTTACCATATGTATATAATGTTCATAATTAACTATTTATATTATAATATAGTTATTCAATTTATGTGAAAATTTTCTATGTATTTAAATCTATCTAACATCATCTTCTGGTCGAGTAGTTGGTATATTTTCCACCTATGCTTGGAATTTTACTAATCTATGCTACCCAGAATTAAAATTCATTTTTTTTGTAAACAATAAGATGAAACAATCATTTATATTTAGTGGATGGGGATTTATCTTGAATCATAGGTCAAAATTTTATTTACCTAAGCTTGAAATATAGTGCACACCTAGGGTCAGTCTAGAGGAGGGACCTCAGACAACACAAAATTTTAATTTCCACTACATTATATTCTAAAAAATATAAAAATAAATAATATAAAGACATGGTTTTGAATGATTCACGTAATATAAATATATATCTATAAATATAAATATACTCTTTTGTTAATAGTATGAATTCATACAAAATGATGTTAGACATAAAGGATATCCTCATAGGATATCCCATAGAGTGAACCTTCATTGTCTATTTATTAGTTCCAAATAAACATAATGACCATTATACATCGTATGCAAGAAAAGCTTCTCCTACCAATGTCTAGAAGATATTTCCACTCAATGATCACCAAGAAACCACTCATACACCACCTAAATTGAGGGATGAAATGATAGAAGATAATTTTATTCCATGGGTGGTATAGGGAGACACAATAACACCTTACCCACTAATATCCCCCTTCACCTAACTATAATAAAATATGAAAAAAAAATTATTTTTTAATGAATTGGGTTCAATATTGGATTTATTCTTCAAGAACATACACAGGTTAGTTAATCATGATCATGAGTATTAGAGATCATAGTGAGAAGAAAATGAGTGTGAACAAAAAAAATGAGAATAGAGGAAGAAAAAGAATAATATATATTAAAAATTAATATTACTATTATATAAGAAATGAAACTATAAAAACAACCAAATTGGAAAAATAATGTTAGAATACATTGAAATGTATTAGAGGTACAATTTGAAAAGATAAATTTATGAAATTTTGGATCTATCATTTTTTTCTAAATGATTGGGTAGGGGAGACACATTTAAAGATAGAATAGGAAGAATTATCCTTTTGGAATGTTATTCAAAAATGAATTGATAATTTGACCGAAGAAAATTAACGTTAATAAATCTAACATCCTAACCTGAACCATAGGGAACGAGCCATAATTCCACCAGGTCTCATGCACACCTCCCCCTACACTAAAGGTTTTCAACTTGCCGCAAGGGTCACAATTGAAACTCTGGGAAGACTTTACCCTCCATAAAATGTCATTAATCAAGACACTAATAAAAATTAAAAAATTATTATTAAATATTTATACTAAAATGAATAAACTAAGTAATTACAAACATATAAAAGTATATCCGGAAGCAGAAGCCCTTATATAGTGAAATCCCTAAGAACTAATAGAGTTGTATGAAAAATATGTGGGGTACTTCAGTGTATACCATGGTCCACCCCAGCTCCAGGATCCACCGCTCAACCATCCATCATAGGGTTCTTTCCCTTCACCAGATATCTCATCATGATATCTTCAAGCACACTGAAATCCCTAACTAGGGTGTGAGTAAAAGACTCAGTGGGAAACCACCATTTTGTACATACCATTAGTGAAAAATATGTTTAATGTATATATCATGATATAATTAAATTCTCAGAAAACATACAAGTATCGAGTCATCATGCACTAACCAACCAACCATGAA
Source organism: Viscum album (assembly GCA_963277665.1). NCBI lineage: Eukaryota > Viridiplantae > Streptophyta > Magnoliopsida > Santalales > Viscaceae > Viscum > Viscum album. The sequence goes on from OY728157.1 coordinate 1,388,654,155, forward strand.
CCTCAATACCACTAGCATTGGATCATTTTAGTAAAAATTTCAATAATTCATGTACCTCAATCAAGGTCATGTAGCTCACCCCACCCATCTGATGGTTGTTATAGGAACACTTCACATTCCCTCAGGTCTATCATCAGACTATGTGAAATCTTAATCAACCATTTCCCAAGTATATAGAAACCCTTGAAATGATTCTCAAATAAGCCACAATGATTTCTCCTCCACAAAGGTAGTCATGTCTACCTATAAGAATGTTATGACTATGTCAGGTTGGGTAACCATCCAATGGACCGAATAAATCCCACCCTCAAGGATCCACCTATGTATCTCAGTATTCGTCAGCTAGACACTATGATTTCACCGATACAGGTGTAGCCATGGCCACCATTAAAGACTTTATAAACATGTTAGGTTTTTCACCCACATACACCCAACCTCAAGGCTCTACATGGGTATCTCACTACATTCCACCTATTAAATTTCAATTCAAATATATAGGGGTAGCCACACCTTCATTTAAGGATGTTAACACTATACTAGGCTAGGTAAATGTCCACTGATTAACATAACTTCTATCCTCAATGTTCAACTTAAATATGTTGGCACCTGCAACACAATTTCAAATGATATGCAACCAACAAACAATACGTGTCATATAAAGCAATTATAAACCACACAAAGATCAAATCCAAAAAAAATCACACATATTTAAGTAGGACCATGTCTACTGACACACCCACTTGAAATTCTTCACAATATTTGGTTTGTTCAATATAAACAAAAATTCATGATGAAATCATATATACATGGCCCAAAAATGAATTGAATATCCAACCTTATAATTCATCGATCTCGAAGGTAAGGATAAAAAATTCTTGAACATCTCTTCGCATCCTAATTATCATAAACATTGACACTCAAGGTTCACCAAGGGTCCCTAGAAAAAAACTATTTTATTTAAAATATAAATAAAATATCACTTGAGATTATACATTCCCTTTCATGGACTATTTTGGAATTATCAAAAAAAATATCACATGCGATGATAATTTCAGTCTCTAAGTAATTTTAATATTATAATTTAGCTCAATGATTGCGGTAACATTATTATAATTTATAATTATCTTTGGATAATTTATTATAAATAAACCTCAATAACTATATCCTTATAATTTTAGTATAAATTTCACATTATAATAGTATTTTATAATTTTATCCAAAATTATCTATTATAAATATCTTTGGATAATTTAATAAAAATTATCATTTATAATGATATTCTTCTAATTTGATAAAAAAATTTGTTTCATAATTTTATTTTATATTTTTATATAGTATTATAATATATAATATCATCTTATAATCTATTATAAATTATCCTTTATAATTATCTGTTGATAAATTAAAAATATCATCCATGAAAATACATTTTGTTTACTTTAATAGTTTTGAAAAATTATCATTCTATATATAATTGATATTTATTATTCAATAAATATAACAATTATCCTTTAATAATTTACATAATTATCCACTAATAGTTTTGATATTATATTTTGGTTACAATTACATTATAATTATCCATTAATTGAACAATAAAATTATATTTTATAATTAATTTTAATTATCGAGTTATAATTATTTTTTATTATCCTTTCATAAATAGAATATTTTTATAATAGATAATAATTTTTTAGTGAATATACCTTGATATTTCTGTTAAATAATCTATTTAAATTGGGAATAATCAGATTGAAAAATACTTTACTACCTTCAAAAAAAATATTACTTTTCTTTTTCTCATCGATATGAACACAACAATGGAAATAGTGCATCAAACTGATAATTTGTAGAGGATTTATCAAAGGTTGAAGTTTTTAAAATAAAATAAAATAAGAATTAATAAATAAATAAAAGATGAAATTTTTCTTCTACTAGAGGGGCACACCAGGTGTAGGAACAACTTCTTACCACGTGCTGTTTGGAACCCAAAGAAAATGAAGGAGGAAAATACCTTCACAAATAACACATATGCAATTCTTTGACTATACTAGATCCACTACTATGAAAAACCAAATTTTTTTGATTATTTAAAACTGAAGGGCGCCACATAGTCATCAATAAAAGAACTAATATCCATTTTTAATATGAAATTCATCCTCAAAGATCAACGTGGACCTATTTATTTTCAATTATTAAGACACTAATAATTTTATTCTAGTCAAAACATTGGTGAATCAATATTTTTAGGATGTTTTCATCATTAAAAAATGGGTGAAACATGCAAAGGATGAGATAATCAAGGAAGGAGCAGGACTAGGATGAGTGCCCATATAACGACCCATACTTTACATACATTGTTAATACTTCAAAATTGAATCACAATTATTACAACATATAACAAAACCATAAAGGACCGTATAGGTATAATGTCTTTTGAAACCGGGAAACATAAACAACTGGTTCATAAATCTTCTACAGTGTCTCCCATTTATTTCATCATATCTAGGGTCCCTTTTAGCATATCTTACTTAATATCCATATTCCTGACCAGGGGAAAAGAAAACATAAAAGGGTGAGCTCAAATGCTCAGCAAGGTAAAATAAAGGAAATAAAAATCATATCATATCTTTTTGAAAATCATAACCTGAAAAAGAGATCATAATATCTTAACATGGAATAAATCATAGAAGTGAAAATGAGATCCCCATAATCATAACATGAAACTTTAAACTTTGTGGCATGCACACGTAATCATGGAAAATCATTTCTTGTTAGTCATGACTCATTTCCAAGACTATCTTAGTGGACAAAGTCCCTTTCTGAACCGAGTTCACTCCTCGTTTCAGTCCTGTATAACGGAACCGAAATAACCTTCCGTTCCAGCCATGCCTATCTCATGAGATATAAAATCTTTACCCAATGAATTGGAGGGAGATATAGGTCCCACCCATCTTATAATGAATCCTTTCTTATGTGTGCCACATAAACATACATCATTGCATAACACATATAACAAAAATAGAATTCTTGAAACATCATGACATCATAAAACAAATCATATAAGGTAAATGACTTCATGAAAATAATTTCCTCAAAACATAATCAAATCAATGTAATAATAGTGATAAAAACAGAACCCTATGTTATCGTAGATGGAAAATAATTTTGATAAAACATTTGAACTCCATTCTTGAGGAAAATATCCTTTCTACTTCAAAAAATACTTTTCCTTTCTTAACATGTCATACAATTTTAAACTAAAAGAAGTTGATTAAAAATAAACTTGAAAATTTGTAAAGGAAGATTCTTGGAAATAATGTTTTGAAAATCCATTCATGCCGTATAAGTTAAAAAAACATTCTTCGTACTTTTGTCGGAAAAGTCAAAAAGTACCTCGTACGAAAAACGACAAAAGATTCCTTTAATACATATTACTAAAAACTCACCGAAGGGTAAAAATGGATTTAAACAATTGTATGTGGATGGAAATAATATTACATATTGATTAAACATGGATGTGGATGATAAAATACACCCCAGTAAATACTTACGAATAAACAATCTCGGATAAAAATGAGATTGTGATATTTCCCTTACCTCAGGTCCGATTTTCTTTGTACATGTTCGAAGCTCCTGTATAATGGTTTAAATAATGTTATTGACTTATTCCAGAATCATACATATTGATATTATATCATATATGGTCATATTCTTAGCTTCTTGTTAGTAATATTTCATTGTTACTTGTTACTCGGGTGTTTATTGCCTTTTGTTCTTATGCATGTTTTGCCGAATAAATTCTTATTCTTATTTTAAGTTTATAGATACCTTATATCCAGAATGGTATTAGTGTAACATATATCATATTTATTCATTCAATTCATTTATATAATTATTATGTAATGCTGATCATGTAGAACGAGTCGCTTCACATCGTGGAGACGGTATTCCGTACGTACGCACGAGTGATGATATCGTTCCTATGATCGTGGAATTGTATTGGAGTATATATATATATTATTTCAGTATCAATATTACTTTATAATAATCATAAATAGTTACTCATTACACCATTATACCCATCCTTGTAAAGTGATGGTGGAAAATAGATTACCCCACGACATGGAGACGGTATTCCGTACGTACGCACGCGCGGTGATTTCATTTTTCCGTAGGATGGATAGAAGGTGAATTAGGGTTGTTTAATATTTATAATAAAATATCATTATGTAAGTAATACTAATGTTATTACTTTATCATGAAACAACTAAAGAAGAAGAAGTTGAAGAAGAAGGAAATTGAAAAGATCGGTAATGGATATTACCTCTTCTTTGGAATGCTTCATTGAATCCTCCACTTAGGGAACTAATATTGGTCTTTGAAGAAGACCAGGACCTCTAGGATTATTCTCGGGAAGTGGAGAGGAGAAAATGGCAGGGGTTGGCCGAGCTTGAGTGCTCAATTTGGTGTGAGGAGGAGGGGGAGGAGGTGCCCTTTTATAAGGGAGGAGAGGGGCACCTTAGGAATATCTCAAAATATTATTTTATATTAAAGTCAAAATCGGTTTATAATGGTTCCAAATGGTCTTATTTCGAAGATAAAGTGTGGAAGGGTCTAAATCCTATCAACCAATAGGATTTAGACAAGTTTAGGGTATTATGTTAACCTTATCAATTAGATTTAACTCTAAGTTAAATAATTTAACTTTTACCATGTCTTTTTGTTTTCTTTCACTATATGGTTAATACACTTACTATAACATGCCAAACGAACCCCAAATTGTTTATTATTAATATATGTATCCTTATCTATGTCATTTGGCCGAACCTTATATTTTTAGGAATAAAATAACAATTAATAATATAATATTTGATTTAAAAAATATTTTGTGTCAATTTTGACACTATTTGATATATGATTTTTGTGAAAGTCATAACAGAATTATATGTTCGAACCAAGTTGATTAAATCAACACTAATATATCATAGTAACCTAGAAAATTTGTGCAATTCATAAAAAGTCTCAAATTACATTTATTTTGATGTTTATAACATCAATTATGTCAATATTTCATAAATAATCTAATTACTGCATCATAATTGTGTCATAAATAAATTTAATTATTTAATGTCTAAAAATTATAAATAAAATACCATTATGTAGGAAATTGTTTTAGCTTTCTAATGAATATTTATAGTCGAATTTATCTTATGTATAACCCCATATTAAAAATGATTTACTTATTAAACTTTGATTTTAACTATTTTAACCCTTCTTTAAATAAATTAATAATAAATGTCCTAATCTAACCCAAGTGGGCCTAAATGGTCATATTTTATTCATAAGGTTGTTTTTGGTCGAATTACACTTATCCAATAGAATTAGGACATGTGTTAAGGTAAGAGTAATATCATATTTACCCTTAGCTACCCTATTTACTATTAACCGCGGTAAAAAAAGTAAAAAGTTACTATTCACCAAAAAATTATTTTTATCTCATTGAACCACATTTTACTTACTGATATCAACCGTGTCTGTCGGATTTTCGAAATTCCATTCACAGAAGTGGTAAAATTATGTTTTATGCAAAATTCAGTTTTTAACCTACCACTTAGTGGTTTCACTATTCATCAAAAATTCATAGTTTTCAGAAAAATACAAAAATTTTACCCGAGGCTAATTTCGGTATTCCGAATCCAAAAAATGAAGTCCATTTTAAAAATTAAAATTTATAAAATTTCAAAAAGTGGTTATTAATATTCATAACGGCTAGTTTTAATAATATTTTAATACCATATCGTTGTTTAGTGAAACTCGGTATTGCATACGACGCAAGCTATCGAGGAAGGTCGCTATTGCATGTAAAGTAAGCCAAGCCAGTATGTAGGGAAAGATTCCTTTGATGATATATAAAAAACAAAATATTACTCATAAAAATCTCGGGTGTTACATTCTACCCCCCTTAAAAAGAATTTCGCCCTCGAAATTCGTCACTTTGTAACAAACAGATGAGGATACTTCTCCCTCATCATATCCTCAAGCTCCCATGTAGCTTCTTCAAGTTGGTGGTTCCTCCATAAAACTTTCACCAATAGAGTGGTCTTGTTTCGTATGACTTTTTCTCTACGATCCAGAATCTCTATCGGTTGTTCTTCATAAGAAAGATCTTTCTCCAGCGGTACAACTTCTGAGCTGAGTACATGTGAAGGATTAGGTATGTACTTTATCAGGAGAGATACATGGAACACATCGTGAACTTGAGAGAGATTCGGTGGAAGCGCCAATCGGTAAGCTACCTTCCCAACATGATCCAGTATTTCGAAAGGACCGATATATCTAGGGCTCAACTTCCCCTTCTTTCCAAATCTCATAACCCTCTTCCAGGGAGATATTCGTAAGAACACTTTATCACCCACTTCAAACTCTAGGTCTTTTCTTTGGTTGTCGGCATAAATTTTCTGTCGACTCTGAGCTGCTCTTATGTGTTGTTGAATAGATCTAACCTTTTCTGCCATTTCATCAATGAGATCAGGTCCTCGCAGCTTTCTTTCCCCAACTTCATCCCAGCAAGTTGGAGTCCTGCATTTCTTTCCATAGAGAGCTTCATAAGGAGCCATCTGAATACTGGAGTGAAAGCTATTATTATAAGAAAATTCCACCAAAGGTAGGTGTTGATCCCAACCTCCTTTGAAATCCATAGAGCAACCTCTCAACATATCTTCTAGGGTTTGAATTGTTCTCTCAGACTGACCGTCTGTCTGGGGATGATAAGCAGCGCTGAAACTCAACTCTGTATCCAGAGTATGCTGAAGACTTCGCCAGAACTTCGAGGTAAATCTCGGATCCTGATCAGATATAATAGAAAGTGGTACTCCATGCAATCTTACCACTTCCTTTACATATATCCTGGCAAGCTGATCTAGAGAGAAATCCTCTCTAATAGCAATGAAGTGTGCAGACTTTGTAAGACGATCAACTATGACCCAAATAGCATTATTGCATTTGGATGTTTTAGGAAGTCCTGTGACAAAGTCCATAGTGATGTTTTCCCATTTCCATTCGGGTATGGGTAATGGTTGTAACATCCCCTTAGACTTCTGTCTCTCAGCTTTAACTTGTTGAAAAACCAAGCATCGAGAGACATATTCAGCAACATCTCTTTTCATGCCATCCCACCAGAAGTACTCTTTCAGGTCCCTATACATCTTCATGCCTCCAGGATGAATAGAGAATGAAGAACTATGAGCCTCATCCAGCAGCTCCTTCTTTAATTCGGGGATGGGAGGAACACAAACCCGATTCCTGAACTTTATTATCCCATCACAATCAAGGTTGAATTCAGGAACATTTCTCACCTTCTTTTGCAACTCGACATCTTCTTTCTGTGCCTCCTTAATCTTCGCATGTATAGATGGTTGAACATTCATTTGAGAAAGATAAGATTTTCCCCTTCCATTATAATTCCAAGATCCATCCTTTGTAAATCCATAAATATTGGATCCTTTGTGATCCTCATCATGGATAAACTAGCATGGTCTTGTCGACTTAATGCATCTTCCACCTTGTTTGCTTTCCCAGGGTGGTAATTGATTGAGCAGTCGTAATCCTTAATCAGCTCCAACCATCTTCTTTGACACATATTCAACTCCTTTTGTGTGAAAATATACTTTAAACTTTTATGATCAGTATAAATATCACACCTTTCACCATAAAGGTAATGCCTCCAAATCATTAATGCAAAGATTACCGCAGCCAACTCCAAATCATGAGTTGGGTAATTTTGCTCATGGATTTTCAACTTTCGTGAGGCATAAGCTATCACCATATCATTTTTCATAAGAACACACCCCAATCCCTTCTTGGATGCATCACTGTAGATCACAAACCGTTCTCCACTACAAGGCAGTGTGAGCACAGGTGCACTGGATAACCTTCTTTTCAACTCCTTGAAATTCTCTTCACATTCCTCTGTCCAAACAAACTTAACTCCTTTCCGAGTCAACTTGGTGAGTGGATTAGATAATCGTGAAAAATCCTATACAAAACGTAGATAATATCCAGCCAAACCAAGAAGACTTCGGATCTCAGTTACTGTTGTTGGTCTTGACCATCTTTCGATAACCTCTGTTTTTGCTGGATCCACAGATATCCCCTCTTTTGAGATTATGTGACCCAAAAATGCAACTTTTTGAAGCCAAAATTCACACTTGGTAAATTTGGCAAAAAGCTTCTCCTTTCTTAGGGTCTTCAATATAAATCTCAAGTGACCTTCATGCTCTTCCTTTCTCGTTGAATAGACAAGAATATCATCTATAAAAACTAACACAAATTGATCAAGATAGCCTCTAAAGACTCTATTCATTAGATCCATGAAGATAGCAGGGGCATTAGTAAGACCAAATGGCATCACTATAAATTCATAGTGTCCATACCTTGTACGGAAAGCTGTCTTTGGTATATCCTCCCTTTTGACCCTTAATTGATGATACCCTGAACAAAGATCAATCTTGGAAAAGTATTGAGCTCCGCATAGTTTGTCAAATAAGTCATCAATGCGTGGGAGAGGATATTTGTTCTTGATAGTGATCTTGTTAAGTTCTCGATAATCAATGCAGAGTCTCTTTGATCCATCTTTCTTCTTAACAAATAGAACAGGTTCTCCCCAAGGTGACGCACTAGGGCGTATGAATCCCTTATCAAGATTCTCTTGGAGTTGCTTCTTCAATTCCTACAACTCAATTGGGGCCATTCTATAAGGTGTCTTTGAAATTGGCAAAGCGCCCGGTACGAGTTCTATTGATTACTCAACTTCACGATTTGGTGGAAGACCCGGTAATTCCTCTGGAAATACATCATCAAACTCCCGTAAAATGGGAATATTCTTAATCGTGAGTTTCTCACCAACCATTTGAGATAAATAACCTTCATTTAGTGGAATCAATACCCATAAGATAGAAGAAATTTCCACTGGAAGGTTATGTTCATCCTTGCATTAATAGACGATCGTAGATTGATCTGGAATATGAAATGTGACTTCCCTTCTTTAGCAATTGATATGATCTCCATGTAGAGAAAGCCAATCCATGATAAGAATCACATCAAATTCCACTAAAGGAAGGATCATAAGATTTGCAGGAAGCACTTTCCCACAAACTTCGATCGGAGAAGAATTATAAACTTTTGATGCGACTGTTGTGCCATTAGGTGTTGTCACAGCTAACTCAACATCTAATTGTTGAGGTAGTACGGCGATACCCTTAGAAAATTTTTTAGAAATAAAAGAGTGGGTGGATCCAGAATCAAATAAAACATTTGCTACTTTAGAGTGGATGGTAACTGTACCTTTCACCACTTCGTTATCGTACTCCACATCGCTGATAGAAATTGCATGTGACTTTCCTTTTTCTTTAGCCTTATGATTTTGTTGACGTCGACCATCATCATCAACCCTTGGATTTGGGCATTGATTGGCATAATGCCCCATCCCCTTGCACTTGAAACATTGAAGTGTAGTAGGTTCATTCTTTGTATCCCTTCCTTTGTTTGCATCATTAGACATCTTCTTCCCATTATCGCGGCATTCAAATGCCCGATGACCTTCCTTTCCACTTTTAAAACATTTACTTGTCCCTTTAAGACAACTACCTCCATGTTTCTTTCCACACTTTGAGTATAAGGGAAAGTTCATCTTCTTTTCAGTGTGCTCTTTAGATTTTCCTTTGAATTCCATATTCCTCTTCTTATCAAACCCATGTGACTGATGGGTTACTCCAATCTCCATCTCGACTTTGAGAGAACATCGAACGATTTCCTCGTAACTATTGAAGTCCCTTATGGATAATTCCCTTCGAAGACTTGGTTTTAAGCCACTAAATAATCGATCGATCTTACTCTCAGGTTGGATAATAATACCAGAAGCATACCTAGCAAGTCTTGTAAAATTTTCTTCATAGGTACCAACAGATTCATCATCCCTTTGCTTCAGTTCAGGAAACTCTTTCTCTATCTTTGTTCGGAGAATACGAGGGAAGAACTTATTGAAAAATAAGTTCTTGAACTCGTCCCATTCCATAGACTCAATTTCATCCCTTTGCCTCGTATTCTTAATAAGATTCCACCATTGATCAGCATCTCCTTCCAAACGATACACTGCTAGGATGACTTTATCATGTTCAGAACATTGAAGAACTGAAAATATCTTTTCAGTAGTACTAATCCATTGTTCAGCAACTAATGGATCAGTAGAACCACTGAAAGAAGGTGGACGCTGCCTCATGAAGGATTCAACATAATGTTTCTCCTTCCTTTGCTCGTTTGGAAGTCCTGCATGATTCATAGCTTGAGAAATTTGTGTGAGCATGGCTACAAGATTTTGCATTCCATCTCCCATATCGTTTGGTTGCTCAGGGGGACAATCATTGCATTGCCCATCGCATTCCGCATTAACATGGTTCTTTCGGGTTCCAGCCATTGACTAAAACCAAGAAGAATAGTGTGAGCAACACTAATTATAATAGGAAAACCACATAATCAAGGATAAAATTTCACACTTAAGGTTTTATCCTAGGGTATTCCTGGCCATTTCTAAAACACTAAGATTGTGTTCTATGCTTAGACTTATCCTTGTGGTTCTTACTAAGGCTTTCACATCCTAGTTTCCAAAGGTTGACTATACCTTTCCTCTGATACCAACTATAACGACCCATACTTTACATACATTGTTAATACTTCAAAATTGAAGCACACTTATTACAAAATATAACAAAACCACAAAGGACCGTATAAGTATAGTGTCTTTAGAAACTGGGAAACATAAACAACTGGTTTATAAATCTTCTACAGTGTATCCCATTTATTTCATCATATCTAGGGTCCCTTTTAGCATATTTTACTTAATATCCATCTTCCTGACCTGGGGAAAAGAAAACATAAAAGGGTGAGCTCAAATGCTCAGCAAGGGCAAATAAAAGAAATAAAAATCATATCATATCTTCTTGAAAATCATAACCTGCAAAAGAGATCATAATATCTTAACATGGAATAAATCATAGAAGTGAAAATGGGATCCCCATAATCATAACATGAAACTTTAAACTTTTTGGCATGCACACAAAATCATGGAAAATCATTTCTTGTTAGTCATAACTCATTGCCAAGACTATCTTAGTGGACAAAGACCCTTTATGAACCAAGTTCACTCCTCGTTTCAGTCCTGTATCACTGAACCAAAATAACCTTCCGTTCCAGCCATGTCTATCTCATGAGATATAAAATCATTACCCAATGCATTGGAGGGAGATATAGGTCCCACCCATCTTATAATGAATCCTTTCTTATGTGTGCCACATAATCATACATCATCGCATAACACATGTAACAAAAATAGAATTCTTGAAACATCATGACATCTTAAAACAAATCATATATGGTAAATGACTTCATGAAAATAATTTCCTCAAAACATAATCAAATCAATGTAATAATAGGGATAAAAACAGAACCCTATATTATCGTAGATGGAAAATAATTTTGATAAAACATTTGAACTCCATTCTTGAGGAAAATATCCTTTCTACTTCAAAAAATACTTTTCCTTTCTTAACATGTCATACAATTTTAAACTAAAAGAAGTTGATTAAAAATAAACTTGAAAACTTGTAAAGTAATCTTCTTGGAAATAATGTTTTAAAAATCCATTCGTGCCGTATAAGTTAAAAAACACATTCTTCGTACTTTTGTCGGAAAAGTCAAAAAGTATCTCGTACGAAAAACAACAAAAGATTCCTTTCTTACATATTACTAAAAACTCACCGAAGGGTAAAACTAGAGTTAAAAAATTGTAGGTGGATGGAAATAATATTACATATTGATGAAACATGGATGTGGATGATAAAATACACCCCAGTAAATACTTACGAATAAACAATCTCGGATAAAAATGAGATTGTGATATTTCCTTTACCTTAGGGCCGATTTGCTTTGTATGTGTCCGAAGCTCCTGTATAATGGTTTAAATAAGGTTATTGACTTATTATAGAATCATACATATTGATATGATATCATATATGGTCATATTATTAGCTTCTTGTTAGTAATATTTCATTGTTACTTGTTACTCGGGTCTTTATTGCCTTTTGTTCTTATGCGTGTTTTGCCGAATAAATTCTTTTTCTTATTTTATGGTTATAGATACCTTATATCCAGAATGGTATTAGTGTAACATATATCATATTTATTCATTAAATTCATTTATATAAATATTATGTAATGATGATCATGTAGAACGAGTCGCTTCACATCGTGGAGACGGTATTCCGTACGTACGCACGAGTGATGATATCGTTCCTATGATCGTGGAATTGTATTGGAGTATATATATAAATTATTTCAGTATCAATATAACTTTATAATAATCATAAATATTTACTCATTACACCATTATACCCATCCTTGTAATGTAATGGTGGAAAATAGATTACACCATGGCGTGGAGACGGTATTCCGTACGTACGCACGCGCGGTGATTTCATTTTTCCGTAGGATGGATAGAAGGTGAATTAGGGTTGTTTCATATTTATAATAACATATCAGTATGTAAGTAATACTTATGTTATTACATTATCATGAAACAACTAATGAAGAAGAAGTTGAAGAAGAATGAAATTGAAAATATAGGTAATGGATATTACCTCTTCTTTGGAACGCTTCTTTGAATCCTCCACTTAGGGAACTAATATTGGTCTTTGAAGAATACAAGGACCTCTAGGATTATTCTAGGGAAGTGGAGAGGAGAAAATGGCAGGGTTTGGCCGAGCTTGAGTGCTCAATTTGGTGTGAGGAGGAGGGGGAGGAGGTGCCATTTTATAAGGGAGGAGAGGGGCACCTTAGGAATATCTCAAAATATTATTTTATATTAAAGTAAAAATCGGTTTATAATGGTTCCAAAGGGTCTTATGTCGAAGATAAAGTGGGGAAGGGTCTAAATCCTATCAACCAATAGGATTTAGACAAGTTTAGGGTATTATTTTGACCTTATCAATTAGATTTAACTCTATGTTAAATAATTTAACTTTTACCATGTCTTTTTGTTTTCTTTCACTATATTGTTAATACCCTTACTATAACAAGACAAACGAACCCCAAATTGTTTATTATTAATATATATATCCTTATATAAGTCATTGTGCCGAACCTTAGATTTTTAGGAATAAAATAACAATTACTAATATAATATTTTATTTAAAAACTATTTTGTGTCAATTTGACACTATTCGATATATGATTTTTGTGAAAGTTATAACAGAATTATATGTTCGAACCAAGTTGATTAAATCAACAATAATATATTGTAGTAACCTAGAAAATTTGTGTAATTTATAAAAAGTCTCAAATTACATTTATTTTGGTGTTTATAACATCAATTATGTCAATATTTCATAAATAAGATAATTACTGCATCATAATCGTGTCATAAATAAATTAAATTATTTAATGTCTAAAAATTATAAATAAAATACCATTATATAGGAAAGCTTTTTAGCTTTCTAATGAATATTTATAGTCTAATTTATCTTATGTATAACCCCATATTAAAAATGATTTACTTATTAAACTTTGATTTGAACTATTTTAACCATTCTTTTAATAAATTAATAATAAATGTCCTAATCTAACCCAAGTGGGCCTAAATGGTCATATTTTATTCATGAGGTTGTTTTTTGTCGAATTACACTTATCCAATATAATTAGGACATGTGTTAGCATAATAGTAATATCATATTTACCCTTAGTTACCCTATTTACTATTAACCGCGGTAAAAAAAGTAAAAAGTTACTATTCACCAAAAAATTATTTTTATCTCATTGAACCACATTTTACTTACTGATATCAACCGTGTCTGTCAGATTTTCGAAATTCCATTCACAGAAGCGGTAAAATTATGTTTTATGCAAAATTCAGTTTTTAACCTACCACTTAGTGGTTTCACTATTCATCAAAAAATGAAAGTTTTCAGAAAAATACCAAAATTTCACCCTAGGCTAATTTCGGTATTCCAAATCCAAAAATAAAGTCCATTTTAAAAATTAAAATTTATAAAATTTCAAAAAGTGGTTATTACTATTCATAACGGCTAGTTTTAATAATATTTTAATAGCATATCATTGTTTAGTGAAACTCGGTATTGCGTACGACGCAAGCTATCGAGGAAGGTCGCGATTGCGTGTAAAGTAAGCCAAGCTAGTATGTAGTGAAAGATTCCTTTGATGATATATAAAAAACAAAATATTACTCATAAAAATCTCGGGTGTTACAGCCCAGTCCCCCAGAAATATGTTAATAAAAAAAAGATAGTACATAGTACAGAAGAGAGAGAGAAAGTAAAAAAAAACATACCTCACAACATCATATATTAGAAAGAATCAAAGTCATCAGCCCCACCACCTTTTGAGAACCCATCTAGATCCGACGACTCCCATTCAGAATGTGGAGCGTATTGACTTAGCATTTGGATGTATTGCTCCCTCAAACATAATTGCACTGGGGACATGGGTCCAATGGTCGTGTTTCCTCTCCACTTTTAATCCGTGTCTTTCAATTTTCCATTTTTTAGAAGACCCTGTGGATATTGTCCTCGGAATGATGGAGTAATATTTTTAGGGTTTCCTCTTTGGTGGAGCGGTGGAAGCCCCATTGCTTTCGTTTCTTTTCACCCCATTCCTGAGAATCTCACTATAGGATTCCTTAATATGACCCTTTGAACAACATCATTGGTTATCCATCCTCTCAAACACCACATGAGAGCCCTCATGCACCAAGGAAGATGTATCCTGGGAAGGTTCCTTGTTAACATCTATAGGTTTCAAACAGAGAGAATAATCCACATTGTTCTGATTCTTACTGCTTGCCTCTAATCATTCCTGCCTATCCAAGGATATCTCCTTGAAATCTTGCTACCCCAGAGTAGCATTCTCATTCAACACTTCCTCAGAAATTTTGCCAAATTATGGTTCAAGAACCTCCTTCACCAGGTTGATAAGTTCACTCTTCTGTGGCCCACCACATCCCTCATTTGGTTCCTCCTATATTAGGTCAACAAGGTCCCCAGCAACCTCCCCCATTCCCCTATTACCACAATGAGTATACTTATCATTGCTAGTTTAGAACATATCTTGAGGTGAGTGTTGTGATTCATGAGCATTGATATCCATATCAGAATAACCTATTAAATGGTTTCTATGTGACATGACACTCCCTTCCTTTAGACCAACATCACATTTCACCTTACACGACACCCGATTGCCACATTCAGAATCTGAAAGATCCTTCAAACTGCATGACTTAGCAAAAGAACTGTAATTGAGATCTTTCTTCAACCAATCAAAAACCTCATTAACCAATTGACTGACACATCCATTGGACTCCTTCCTTAGAACAAGAGCAGCATTACTCGGGGACTAAAAGCTTGCATCTCCAGTAGTTGCAGTAATGATAGAATCCTTTAGTCCACATTCCTCTGGTGCAGTGTGATGAACAGGAGCATCAAGTGGTTGCATTGCATTATCCTCACTATGGCGTGGAATGCAGTGACAAAGGAGATCTGAGTGACCAAGGTGACAATAGTTTGCACATAAGGGTGTCCATGACTCAAAGCAGACACGTTGATGCCATCTGATCTCACCTTCAACCTCAACGCACACAGATTCAACCGGTGTTTTCAAGACGTCAACTTGAACAGAAATTCGCGGAGCAGCTGGATGGCAAGAAACACGGGTCTGTAGGTCCATTCACAGGAAACGACCGATCAAATTCCCAATAACTCGTAGAATTGTAGGGTTTTAGAAATGTAAAGCAAGGCCAATAAGAGTTACCCATAAGGCTATGGTCGGAGGATCAGGATAGAGAGGAAAATCAAAGGACCAATGCAACAGGGAGAATCTAAACCCATCAACCACTCTTAGCACAGAAGACCATGCATTAACTAAATCATCATCGCAAGAGAAACTGTTTTTAAAATGCCTCAAATCTAAAATCCCTACAAATGCTTGATCTTGAAGCTTCCATGGTGAGGAGAAAAACCTGTGAAAGCTGTCAAATGAGGGCCGATTCTTGAATCCATCACCCAATGTGCATTAAAGTTATACCTAGAATATGGTAGAACCCCTGTTATGGGCCCACATGTGGTATCAGAATTTCTATACAATGCAATGTTCATGACCTAATAAATAATTTTAAAAAATAATATAATAAAAAATTATTAAATAAATTTTTCTCATGACCAAGATGTCTAAAAATCCAACTCTTATAAATTTTATACCCTATAATGTAGACACTATTTCTTAGTTCTATCGATGTTCTTAGATTTATCATATGGCTCACCATTTTGGAGATATTCAATTATTTTGACTAAATTGTGCCTACGTAATATAATATATTTAAAATTTTATTTCGTCTTCACTGAGCTTTTACTGGACTAGAAATCTTGCACCAACTTAGAGCCCAACTCCTTAAATATTCAATTAAATATTCCAAATTGTTAAGTGTACTAATTTAACATTATAAAACGCTTTTAACACATTTATTATGTTATATTAATTGATAATGTGTTTTTTCACATAACACTTATAATGTATCAACAATAGTGTTTTATTATCTTTTTAAAATCAAGGATATTACAGTCCCCCCTCTCCCGTTCTCATACTTTATAATCATATCTATGGGTATTTCTTAATCATATCAGGCCATTGGGATCATACATTAGAATCTCACTCCCACATATCCTCCTGAATTCATCTCTAATACAACTAAATCTGAACTAGTTGTGCCATCTATCTACACAACACCTTCTTACCTCGATCATTGATCCGCATCGGATGCTCCTTAAAATATGTGTTGGTCTCCAACTCAATGTCTTCACAATCAATAACATGAAAAGTGTTTGTATATACCTCTGAAGTAGGAACACATGTACCATGTAGTGCATACCTCGATAGTGATATTGGAGGTCTAGATGATATGCCACGATACATATCCACTCAGTGATCTCAAAGGATCTAATAAAATGAAGTGCTAGATTGTCCTACTTTCTAATAGGTATCCACCCCATACAAGAAGTCACATATCTCACCCCACCATTATGGTGGATGTGGGACGAAGGAATAATGTTTTGTGGGGACTATCTTTGTTCCACTTGTCATTTCAATCACCGATGTCCCAAGTACATATGAACCCATGACCTACTTCTTCCAGAAAGACACTACACATTCCCCTTTACATGGGTTTTCACCTCTTCCTTTAAAGACATTAATACTATGTCAGGATGGGTAACTGGACACTGGATTGCGTAACATCCACCCTCAAGTATCCACCTGTATGTCTCGGTATCCTCTAGCTAGAAACTATGCTTTCCCCCTATAGGGGTATCCATGAACCAATTTAAGGATGTTCGGACCGCTCCAGGTTAGGTAACCTGATACACCAAACCTAAAGGATCCACCTAAGTATCATGATACAATCCAAATATTTAATTTTCACCCCCTTTACCAAGGTAGACATCCCACATTTATGGATGTTATGACGACATAAGGATGGGTAAATGTCAACAAATTCACATAATTATTGACCTCATGAACTTGTTATAGTATTTTAGTATCTCTAATAAAATTCCACAGGCTATGAAACACAATAACAATATGTGTCGTAGAAAGGAATGATAATCCACACCATGATCAAAGCCAAGAATATCACACATAAACAAGAATGTCGATGGCTATAGACACAACCACATGAAATTCATCACAAGAATGGTTTAGTATAATATAATCATAAAATCACGATAACATCACATATTCATGGCCCAAAACAGAAAGAACCACATACCTGAAATGTTTTCAGTGTCAATGGTAAGGATAAATAAGTCAAGAACACCAATTCACAACCCTATCATCATAAACATAGACACTCAATGTTCACCAAGGGTCCCTTGAACAAAATTCAAATATTAAATTTAATATAGAAATAATATATCCCATCAAATGATACATAATATGTCATATATAAATTTTTAATTATAAAAAAAATATTTTATGCCATGACATTTTATTTATCCTGAATATCTTCAAAATTATTGTGTATTTCAAATAATATACTTACAATATTATCCTTTATGATTATTTTTTGATTATTTTTTATAAATTACCATTTATAATTATCAATTTATAAATTTATTATAAATTATTGTTTATAATTATAATTTATAATGATATCCTGAATTATCCATTATAAATATGATTTGTTAATTTATTAATATGTTTAATTTATAATTAAAGTTAGATAATTTTATTAATAATAATCCATTATAGTTATATTTCATAATTTGTTTTCTCAAATTATCATTTATAATTATTTTTTCATAATTTATTATAAATTATATTTTTTAATTATCATTTTAGAGTTTAGAAAGTTCAACCAAGATTATTCATTATTTTATCATTTGATAATTTTGATAAATTATCCTTCAATATATAATTTAAATTTATCATTTCATATTTATAATAATTATCCTTTTATAATATGCATTATTATCGTATGATTATTTTGATAATATATTCATGTGATAATTACCTTATAATTATCATGTAATAAAATAATATAATTATCTTTGATAATTCATTAGAATTATCGCTTCATAAATCATTATTATTTTAATTTAATAATTGTATATTATTATTCTCGATAATAATATATTTAAAATAATATCTCTTGATATTTTTTTAAAATTATCCAATTGAAATGAGAAAAATTAGATTTAAAAATACATTGTTTCCTTCAATATAAAATAGTATTTTTCTTCTACTTGTTGATAAAAATCCCAATGACACTGATGGTGCATTGAACTGAATAGTTTTGGAGCAGTTATCAATGATAGTAGTTTTGAAAATAAAATTATATAAAGAAAAATAAATAAATCAATATTCACATTCTTCTTCTATAAGAGTGGTGCACCAAGGTTAGTAACAAGTGCATTTAGTGTGTTTCTTAGTACCCAAAAAAGATGAATTAGGAAAGGATATTCACTGATCACAAATAGTGGACACTCAATCTCTACATGATCCACCACGAACCAAAACTGAATGGTTGGGTTATTAGAAACGGTTCGGAATCACATGGTCATCAATACAATAATTAATACCATATTTAAATCATCTATTAAACCTAAAGAATCTATGTGTACCTATTGATTTATCATTATTAAGAGATTCCTAGCTTAATTTTGGAAAAAATGGTGGTGAATCTAGATTTTTAGGAAGCTTCCATGTTCATCAATGGAGGAAACATGAAAAGGAAGGGATGATGAATAGTAACTCATAAAAAAATTTATGTTCATTATAATTATTATTTATAATAAAAAAATAATTTAATTTAAAGGGTAATCTAACCAAACATTCATTGCGTGTAGAAGTTATACCTTCCTAGGTTAATCCCTGCATTCTGCACTTAACTGTGATCTCATATTTCTCAAATGATGAAACATTTGAGGGATATTAATTATTAGTCATTTAAAAATGGATTAAATAAATAATTAAACATAATATTGGCTTTATCATGTAAAATTTTTCCAAAAACGTGACACACATAAAAGTTATAGCCTTTCTGTGGTAAACCCCTCTATTTTTGACCCAACAGTGGTATCTAATATTCCATATGATGCACCATTTGAGAGATATTAAATAATTTTCAAAAATAATAAAATAAAAAATTATTAAATAAATTATTTTCAGAGGATACGAATCCAAATGTACGACACATTCTACTATTATACCCTCCATAGGGTAAACCCCACCTCTTGGATCTAATGGCATTCCTTAATTTATCATATGAGTCACCTTTTTGGATGTGTTCAATTATATTGAATACATAGATCACACATAATATTATATATTTAATATTTTATTTTGTCTTCACCAAGGCATTATGTGCCTTAGAATCATGCACCAACATATCATCTGACTTTAATAATTTTGATTTAATATTACAATGTTTTAACTGTGCTTTTTAAACCTTACTCAAATAATTTAACACATTTATTACATTTTTTGTAGTGGTAAATCATGTTTCCCATAAAAACTTATAATTTATCAATAAGAGAGTTTTTATTATTTTTCTAAAATTATGGATAATACAATACACTGTGTATAGAAGGATTTAAATCCCATTTAGTAAGGAATTTTATTCAATCCAGGAAGAATGTTTGAGTATCTGTAACACCCCGACCCTAGATAACTAGATTCGGTGCATTATTACCTAGCATTGGCATGATCACAAGAAAGATCAATTCTCGAAATACCGATTAGTTTAGTAGCCTTGGAATAACTAGATACATTAATAAAGTTTACATTACATCATAAAAGTAAAACTACAATAATATAGTCTCCAGATTCCTCAATCATATCCCCTCATACTATCCCTACAGGTCATTCATAAATTACTTCTTCACATCCTGGGAAAAATAAAACATAGAAAAGGGGTGAGCTCAAATTCCCTGTAGGGATAACAATATAGCGGAATATTTCATAAATAAGAATAAACATTTAAGGAAATGTATAACTAAACCAAAAGCCATTTAAACATGAACTTCAACATAGTATGGGAAAAATAAAATGAAACAATTCCACTTACTTATTCACATGGATATTCTACTAATCGAATATTCACATGCAATATCAATAACCACTTTCATAATGATGGAATGAATAATTCCTAACTATCATAACCACATAGCCAAGGCCTCATGCCAAAGACTACAAATAATATTTTGACAAGGCTTTCTGCCAAGACACTAGTTTGTCTCATGAGACCTAACGATGCATCGAAGAGCTATACCGGGCTCCACCCATCACATATTAAGTCGAATTCATTCCCATGTGAAAAGGTTTAAACATAACATAAACATTCGTTTTAAAAATAGAATACGAAATCCAATACTTTCTTCATAAACCATGAATGGTATAAATGTAACACATCCACAGTCAAACATATCACAAAAACATCAATACAATATGGAATTTTGGTATCATAATATATCAACTCCAAATAAACCTAAAATCCATCAAAGGATGTTGACATAGATGAAATCAAAACTCTTTTTTGAGAAATATCTCTTTCTATTTTTAATTCATTTAAGAGTCATATATTTATAAAATAAAACATTTTCTTTGAAAATATTCTTATACGCTTGTAAGGGAAGCTTCGATGATTTTATAACGTTGGAAAATATCCGCACCCTCCATATAAGTTAAAAAAACTTTCCTACCTTAATTCTGTCGAAAAGGTTAAAAAGGACATTGTTTGGAAAACGAAAGAATGATTCCTTAATAAACTTCGTATAAAAAGTCAAAAAGGGTATAAATGACTTTAACCCATAGTTTTTAAAATAGTAATAATGATTTGAAATACATTTTTATGAAACATGGATGTGGACGATAAATAGGTCCTAGTAGATAATTACGTATAAAAAACCTCAGATAATGAAAAGATTGTGAAATATACCCTTACCATGTACTTTTACTTGGTTGGGGTCAGTTAACTTCCTTTATAATGGTGAAATAATTGTTATTAAATTATACAAGAATAATATACATTAATATGATATCATATATGATCTTTTAACATTGATTTGTTAATAATATCTCAGTATTATCACTGTTTCAGGTGTTAACTTAATCATTTTTATATGTTTTGTTACGTAACCTGTGTTTGTCAGGGATAGTTTGTATCTTAATCATATCTAGAATTATATCAAGACCTTATATACTATTATTAATCATAAAATGAGAATTATACTTGAATGGATACGATGGAGAATGAATCTCATCGCGTTCGTGGAGACAGTAGTCTGTACGTACGCACGAGCGACAATATCATTATTTTGATATTAAAATAATATATAATTGGAATTTATATAATATATAGAGAATCATTATCATGTTATATTTATTATTTACATGAATTACACATCATTATTGTACCCATCTAAAGAATAATTTATTGAATAACAATTACACCACGACGTGGAGACGGTAAGTCGTACGTACGCACGTATGGTGACATTCTATTCAAAGGATGGATAGAATACTGAATATGGTTGTACCATTTTTATCATAACATCACTGTTTATATAATATACTGGAGTTATTATTTTCTAATTTGAATAACAAAGAATGGAGAAGTTGAAGAAGAAAGGAACTTGAAATAGGGTGGAGAAAACATTACCTCTTCTTCAGGTTCTTCCTTTTAATTTTATCCAAAGGGCTCCTTAGGCTGGTTTTCTGATCAAACTAAGTCCTCTATGTTAAATATAGGGATGTTGATAGAGTATTTGGGTAGGGGTTGGCTGAGCCAAAAGGCTTTTAATGTGTTAATTAGTGAGAAGGGGGAGTGCCTATTTATAAGAGGGGTGAGGGGCACCTTTGGAAAATCTAGAAATATTATTTTATAATAAATTCACATTCGGTTTATAATGGATCCAAAATTGATTATATAAATTTTAAGGTAGGTATGGGTCTAAAACCACTCAACCAATAGAATTTAGATAGGTTTGAGTCATTATATTAACATTATCGTTTAGTTTTAACTCTTAGTTAATTAGTTTGACACTTACCATGTCACTTTGTATTTTTATAGTATATAGTTAATAAACATACTATATACCTCCAAGTGACCCCCAAGTGGTACATTAATGATATACATATCATGATATAAGTCTCTTCGACAAAACATATATTTTTAGTAATTGAATATCAATTAATAATATAATATTTGTTTTAAAAACTCTTTTATGTCAATTTTGACACTATTTGGAAAATTTATTTTTGTAAAAATAATTACAGAATTATTACTTTAACAAAGGTTAATTAAATAAATCCTAACATGTCATCTTAACCTATAAAATTAGTTTAATTCATAAAAGTATCAAATTATATTTATTTGGGTATTTATAATATCAATTATTTTAATTTTTCACTGTTATGGTAATTACTGCATCATCATTGTGTGATAATTAAATTAAATTATTTAATATCTAAAAATTATAAATAAAATGTCATTATGTAGTATATCTATTTATCTTTCTAATGAATATTTATAATCTAATTTATTTTATGTGTAACCCTATATTAAAAATGTTTTAATAAAGAAACCTTGATTTTAACTCTTTTAACTCTTCTTTGAATTAAATAATAATAAATGTCCTAATCTAATACAAGTGGACCTAAATGATAATATTTTATTCCTAAGGTTGTTTTTGGTCGAGATAAACTTGTCCAATAGAATTAGGACATGTGTTAGGGAAATATTAGTATCATTTTTACCCTTAATTATCCTATTTACTTTTAACAGTGGTAAATAAAAGTAAAAAGTTACTATTCACCAAAAATTATTTTTATCTCATTGAACTACATTTTACTCAATGATATTAACCATTCCTCTCAGATTTTTTAAATTCCACTGAAAGAAGTGGTTAAATTAAGTTTTATGAGAAATTCAGTTTTGTAACAACCACTCAGTGGTTTCAGTATTCATCAAAAAATGATATTTTGCAGAAAAATACCAAAAATTCACCCTAGGCTAATTTCGATATTCCGAATACAAAATTGAAGTCCATTTTGAAAAATAAAATTCATAAAATTTCAAAAAGTAGGTATTAATAATCATAATGGCCAGTTTGATTGGTTGTGGTGTGTTAGAACTCGATGTTGCGTACAACAATTGTTATTGCATTATTCAAAGAGAAGCGTACCATAGAATCTTGGGGTGTTACGTTCTCTCATCCATTAAATAATTTGGTCCTTGAAATATCTAGAATACTACAGCATAAAATGACTTGGGTGGTTCTTCATCATAAGTTCCTCGGGTTCCCACGTTGCATCTTCCATCTTATGGTTTCTCTACAAGACTTTTAATGGACGAGTCATCCGGTTTCTCAGAACTTGTTCTCTTTTATCAAGAATCTTGACGGGCTCTCCGCAATAAGAATGTTTGGGGTCCAGTTCAATTTCCTCATTGGTGAGTACATTCTTTTTGGGTCAGGCATGTATTTCCTCAACAGAGATACGTGGAACACATCGTGAACTTTGAAGAGACTTGGCGGCATTGCCAATCAGTAAGTTATATCCCCAATAAGTTCTATAATTTTGAAAGGTCCGATGTACCTGGGACTCAATTTACCTTTCTTACCAAAATGTATGACTCCCTTCCATTGAGATACCTTTAAGAAAACATGGTCACCTACTTGAAATTCTAAATCCTTCTTTTTATTATCAGCATAGCTCTTCTGCCTACTTTGAGCTGCTTTGATATGGTTTTGGATTACCTTCACCTTTTCCATCGTTTCCTCTACTAGTTCTAGGCCTACTAGTTTTCATTCACAAACGTCATCCCAATAGGTTGGTGTGCGACATCTCTTTCCATATAACGCTTCATATTGTGCCATCTGAATACTCGAATGGAAGCTATTTTTATAGTAAAATCCCACCAGAGGTAAATACTGATCCAACATACCCAGAAGGTCATGTGAGCTGGATCTCAACATGTCTTCTAAGGTTTGAATACTTTGTTCTGATTTTCCATCTGTTTGAGGGTGGTAGGAAGTGCTCAAATGAAGTTCAGTATCCAAGGCTTTCTAATGAATTTTCCAGAATCTTGAAGTAAAACAGGGATCACGATCAGAAACAAATGATAGGGGTACTCCATGAAGTCTCACAACATCATTAATATATAGTCTTTCTAGCCTTTCAAGTGGTAAATCTTCCCTTATAGCATGAAAATGTGCTGACTTGGTAAGACGATCAACAATGACCCATATTGCATCGTTCCTTCTAAGAGTCTTTGGTAGCCCCATGACAAATTCCATCGTAATATTGTCTCATTTCCTCTCCGGTATGGGAAGAGGTTGCAATACTTCACCAGGCTGTTGCCTTCCAGCTTTCACTTGTTGACAAAGCATACATTTTGACACAAAATCGGCAATCTCCCACTTCATGGTGTCCCACCAAGAATGTTCCTTCAAATATTTCAACATTTTGGTGCTCCCATGGTGTATAGAGAAATTGGAACTATGAGCATCATCCGGAAATTCCATTTATAGATCAGGTATATCGGGAACACAAAGACTCTTCCCAAATTTCAAAATTCCTTCTTCATACACAAAGTCTCTCAATCTCCCAACATTCACAGCATTAATCTCCTTTTTCAATTCTTCATCATCGGTCTGAGAACTCTTAATCCTTTTTAGTAAATATGGTTTGGCAACCATTTGAAAAAGAATTGTTGTTTCACCTTCCGTGGTTATTATCATGTCCATCTTCACTAAATCCATGAAAATTGGATCCCTTTAAATTCTCATATTTTTCAAAACTCCATGATATTTTCTGCTCAAAGCATCGGCCACCTTGTTTACCTTCCCCAGGTGGTAGTGTATCATACAATCATAATCCTTGAGTAATTCAAGCCATCACCTTTGCCTCGTGTTGAGTTCTTTTTGTGAGAAAATATACTTCAAACTCTTGTGATCAGTATAAATCTAACATTTTTCACCATAGAGGTAGTGCCTCTATATCTTCAAAGAAAAAATCACAGCTGCTAACTCGAGATCATGAGTAGGATAGTTTTGTTCATGAATTTTCAACTATCATGATGCATAGGAAATAACCCTATCATTCTGCATAAAGACACATCCAAATCCCTTCTTAGATGCATTACTATAAATAATAAACCCATCATTACTCGATGGTAGAGTAAATATAGGATAATTGACAAATCTTCTCTTCAGTTCTTCGAAACATTCTTCACACTCTTTTTTCCAAACAAATTTAACCCCTTTACGTGTGATCTTTGTTAATGGGTCAGCCAACCGGGAAAAATTATGGACGAAACGTCGATAATAACCTGCCAAACCAATAAAACTGCGTACCTCAGTTATACTCGTCGGTGTTGGCCATTATTGGATTTCCTTGGTCATAGAAGGATCAACAGAGATTCCATCTTTAGAGACAATATGTCCATGAAAAGAAATCTCCTGAATCCAGAATTCACACTTTCTAAACTTCCCATATGTGTTCTCCGAGTCTTCAGGATAATGCGCAAGTGATTTTCATGATCTTCGTAGATTTTTGAGTATACCAATATATCATCAATAAATACCACCAAAAATTAATCGAGATATTCCTTGAAAAATATATTCATCAGATCCATGCATATAGAGGGTGCATTAGTCAATCCAAAAGGCATTACTGTAAACTTGTAATGCCCGTACCTGGTTAAAAATGCAGTCTTCGGAATTTCTTCCTTCTTCACACCCAACTGATGGTATCTAGATCGAAGGTCAATCATTGAAATGTATTGATCTCCATGATGTTGGTCAAATAAATCATCAATGCGTGGTATGGGATACCTGCTCTTTATTGTTGTAGCATTGATATCCCTGTAGTCGATACATAACCTCATAGATCCATCTTTCTTTTTAACAAAAAGAACTGGGGATCCCCATGGAGAAACACTAGGGAGAATAAATCCATTATTACTCAATTCCATTAGTTTTTTCTTTAGTTAAACTAATTCTATAGTGTCCATTCTATAAGGGGTCTTTGATATAGGCCTTGATCTAGGAATTAAATCAATGGAAAACTCAACTTCTCGTTCTGGAGGATGTCTGGGTAAATCTTCCGGAAACACAACTACATATTCTTTCACATTAGGTACATCCTCTATTATAACATTCCTTTCATCACCCACTGTCATTTCATTCTCTTCCTCCCCAATAATTGAATTTAGTTGAGATACTGGGGGTGGATCTAAATAAGAATTAGGTGGTGATGATTCTGCATAAAAGATAAAGTGTTCCTTATCATCATCATCAAAAATTGTAACCACCTTCTTCTTATAATAAATATTCACATCATGGTCCGAAATGCAATCCATACCGAGGATTATATCATACTCAATCATAGGTATGACGATGAGATCAACGGATAATGAACATTTATGTGCACTAATGGGGACTGATTCACAAAACATTGTTACAATGATACATACCTTTGGAGTTTTAACTGACAACTCCCTTGTTAAATAAAATTGGAAATATATAATTTTCTTAGAAAAATGGGAAGATATGAAACAATGTTATGATCGAAAATCAAATTATTCATTTTCTAAACTTGAGGAAACCATTAAATTACCTTCCACCACGTCTTTAGGAGCTTCTACCTCAGCAGTAGTGATAGCATAAGAATGGCCTTGATCTCTTGGCCTTTTCTGAGGTACGTTTTCCTGACGCTTAGGACATTCATTTTCATAATGTCCCATCTCCCTGCAATTATAGCATTGGACATCGGTAGCTTCCTTCTTCCCCTTGCAATCACGAGTTTGGTGGCCTTTTTCACCACACTTGTAACAGACTCACGTTCTTTTTATGAAAGTACTGGGGTGTTTCTTCCCATATTTACTGCAGGATGGACATTCAACATTTTTGTTCTTCCCTTTATTTCTATTACAATATTGATCAGTAGATCTCTTCTCCTTTTTCTTTGATTTAAAGTCATATGACTTAGAGAATTCTTTCTCTGTCTTGATAGCACATGAGACAATGTCTTTGTACGACGAGAAGTATTGTGGGACTAATGCTCGATGGAGAAATGGTTTTAACCCATCAAGGAAATGATCAATATTACTTCATGGGTTACGTATATAATCTCCAGCATAACTTGCTAACCTTGTAAAGTTAGCCTCATACTTTGTGACATTTTCATCATCCTTTTGTCTCAGACTCAGAAATTGTCTTTCCATATCTGCTCGATGGTCACGAGGAAAGTATTTTTCTATAAACAGATATTTTAACTCCCTCCATTCCATATTTTATACTTCATCATCTTCCTACGTGTTTTGAATCAATGACCACCATTGATCAGCATCTCTAGTGAGCCGATAAACCGCCATGATAACTTTTTACCTTTCACTACTTCCAAAAGCCTGAAATATTTTCTCTAGGGAACTAATCCAGTGCTTAGCTACTAATGGAGTTGTACTCCCTTTGAAAGTTGGTGGTTGCTACCTCATGAAGCGATCTAACATTGTTCCTCCATGCTGTGGGTCAGGGTGTTCCATATGGGTAAGGATATTATTCATAACCTGAGTGAGTTGTCCCAGTATGGTGATTAATTGATCAGCACCAGTTGCATCACCAACTCCACTATAATTATCTTTAGCAGGAGGGAAATACCTACATGGAATGCATGCATTGATACAGTTTCCATTTCATACACTAGCCACCATTTCTAAACAATGGAATAATCTAGATCTGTTTATGAATCAGAATACATAATTCCATACTAATAAAACAATGAACATAAATTCAAATATTTAATGATATAATCCATCATCATACAAATGTTTTCTTTGAGAAATTTTATACTCATAAACCCTTCATAATTATTTGTAATGAAAATGAGAGTTATCCTAAGCATATCCCCCAGGTGTACCGTAAGCAAGAGTGCAGCAAGGCCCATTCTCATGCACCAGTTCCCGTTCGAGTCTAGCTCAATGCAGTGTTTTCAGGTTTTACCCCTAGGTACATTTGTGCCAAAGCCGCCTCTACCTTCTCATATCCAGACAGGGATGCATTTCTTGTAAAACTCACAAAATCTCTACAATACCAAAATTCTAGGAAGTTCTTCTATACTAATCCTCAAAATCCATGTTAGGTCGATGTGCTCTAATCAGAGTTTACCTAAATCTAGCTTCCAAGGATTGTACTAAACTGCCTCTGATACCAACTGTAACACCCCGAACCTAGATACCCAGAGTCGGTGCATTATTACATAACATTGGCATGATCACAAGAAAGATCAAGTCTTGAATGAATGATTAGTTTATTAGCCTTAGAATAACTAGATACATTAATAAAATTTACATTACATCATAAAATGAAAACTACAACAATATAGTCTCAATATCCCACACTCTTATCCCCTCATACTATCCCTACAGGTCATTCATAAATTACTTCTTCACATCCTGGGAAAAATAAAACATAGAAAAGGGGTGAGCTCAAATGTCCAGTAAGGATATCAATATAGCAGAAACTTTCATAAATTAGAATAAACATTTAAGGCAATGTATAACTAAAAAAAATCCTTTTAAACTTGAACATCAACATAGTATGGAAAAAATAAAATGAAATAATGACATTTAATTATTCACATGGATATTTTACTAATCGAATATTCACATGCAATATCAATACCCACTTTTATAATGATGGAATGCATAATTCCAGATGATCATAACCACATATCCAAGGCGTTGTGCCAAGAATACAAATAATATTTCGTCAAGGCCCTGTTCCAAGACAGTAGTTTGTCTCATGATACCTACCGATGCATCGAGGAGCTATAACAGGCTCCACCCGTCACATTCTAAGTCCAATGCATTCCTATATGAAAAGATTTAAACATAACGTAAACATTCATATTAAAACTAGCAAACGAAATGTCAATACTTTCTTCGGAAACCATGAATGGTATAAAAATAACACATCCAAAGTCAAACATATCACAAAACCATCAATACAATATGGATGTTTTGTATAATAATAATTCAACTCCAAATAAACTTAAAATCCATCAAAGGATGTTGACATAGATGAAATCAATAATCTTTTTAGAGAAATATCTCTTTCTATTTTGAAATAATTTAAGAGTCATATATTTATTAAATAAAACATTTTATTTGAAAATATTCTTTATAAGATTGTAAGGGAAGCTTCGACGATTTTATAACAGTGGAAAATAGCCCCACCCGCCGTATAAGTTAAAAAAACATTCTTACCTTAATTCTGTCGAAAAGGTTAAAAAGGACTTTGTTTGGAAAACGACAGAATGATTCCTTTATAAAATTCATATAAAAATTCAAAAAGGGTATAAATGACTTTAACCCATAGTTTTTAAAATATTAATTATGATTTGAAATACATTTTTATGTAACTTGGATGTGGATGATAAAGAGGTCCCAGTAGATAATTACGTATAAAAAACCTTCGATAATGAAGAGATTGTGAAATAAACCCTTACCTTGTACTTTTCCTTAGTTAATGTAGGTTAACCACCTGTAAAATGGGAAAATAATTTTTATTAAATTATAAAATAATCATATACATTATTATGAAATCATATATGATCTTTTATCATTGATTTATTAATAATATCTTAGTATTATCGTTGTTTCGGGTGGTAACTTACTCGTTTTCTTTTATATGTTTTGTTACATAAGTCGTGTTTTTCATCGATAGGTTGTATATTAATCATATCCAGAATGATATAAAGTCCTTAGTTACTATTACTAATCATCAAATGATAATTATACTTGAATGGATACGATGGAGAACAAATCTCATCGCGTTCATGGAGACTGTAGTCCGTACGTACGCACGAGCGACAATATCATTCTTTTGATATTAAAATAATATATAATTGGATGGTATATCATATATAAAGAATTATTATCATGTTATATTTATTATTTACATGAATTACACATCATTATTATACCCATCCAAATAATAATTTATTTAATAACAATTACACCACGACGTGGAGACGGTAAGCTGTACGTACGCACGTATGGTGACATGCTATTCAAACGATGGATAGAATACTGACTATGGTTGTAACATATTTATAATAACATCATAGTATATATAATATACTGGAGTTATTATTTTAGAATGGGAATAACAAATAAAGAAGAAGTTGAAGAAGAAAGGAACTTGAAAGAGTGTGGTGAAAACATTACCTCTTCTTCAGGTTCTTCTTTTTGATTTGATCAAAAGGGCTCCTTAGGTTGTCTTTCTGAGCAAAGTAAGGCCTCTAGGTTGAATTGAGGGAAGTTTAGAGAGTATTTGGGAAGGGTTTGGCCGATCCAAAATGCTTTGAATTTTTAATTAGTGAGAAGTGGGTGTGCCCTTTTATAAGAGGGGTGAGGGGCACCTTTGGAAATGCTAGAAATATTATTTTATAATAAATTAATATTCGGTTTATAATGGCTCCAAAGCGTATTATTTAAAGGTTCATCTAGGGATAGGCCTAAAACCACTCAACCAATATAATTTATATAGGGTTGGGTCATTATATTAACCTTATCGTTTAGTTTTAACTCTTCGTTAATTAGTTTGACACTTACCATGTCACTTTTTATTTTTATATTATATAGTAAATAAAATCACTATATACCTCCAAGAGAACCCCAAGTGGTCCATTAATGATACAACTATCATGATATAAGTCTCTTGTCCGATCATTATATTTTTAGGAAATGAATATCAATTAATAATATAATATTTGTTTTTAAAACTCTTTTTTGTCAATTTTGACACTATTTGGAAAATTGATTTTTGTAAAACTCATAACAGAATGATTACTTCGAAAAATGTTAATTAAATAAATTATAACATGTCATATTAACCTATAAAAGGATTTTAATTCATTAAAAGTCTCAAATTATATTTATTTTGGTATTTACAATATCAATTATTTTAATTGTTTACTATTATGGTAATTACTACATCATCATTATGTCATAAATAAATTAAAATATTTAAAGTCTACAAATTATAAATAAAATATAATTATGTAGTAAATAATTTTTTATTTCTAATGAATATTTATAATTGAATTTATCATATGTGTAAACCTATATGAAAAATTTTTTAGTAAATAAACCTTGATTTTAACTCTTTTAACTATTCTTTGAATTAAATAATAATAAATGTCCTAATCTAATCTAAGTGGACCTAAATTATAATATTTTATTCCTAAGGTTGTTCTTGGTCTAGATACACTTGTCCAATAGAATCAGGACATGTGTTAAGGTAATATTAATTTCATTTTACCCTTAATTACCCTATTTACTTTTAACCATGGTAAATAAAAGTAAAAAGTTACTATTCACTAAAAAAATTTCATCTCATTGAACCACATTTTTCTTCTTCATATTAACCGTGTCTCTCAGATTTTCGAAATTCCACTCACAGAAGCGGTAAAATTAAGTTTTATGAAAAATTCAGTTTTTTAACTACCACTCAGTGGTTTCACTATTCATCAAAAAATGTAGTTTTTCAGAAAAATACCAAAAATTCACCCTAGGCTAATTTCGATATTCCGAATCCAAAAATGATGTCCATTTTGAAAAATAAAATTTATTAAATTTCAAAAAGTAGGTATTACTATTCATAACGGCTAGTTTGATTGGTTGGGGTGTGTTAGAACTCGATGTTGCGTACAACACACGCTATTGCATTATTCAAAGAGAAGCGTGCCGTAGAAACTTGGGGTGTTATAGTATCCAAATCTAAATTCCCATGAATTAATGGCATTGAAAAAAGAATAATTAAGTGAGGTCATAGTTATGCAGATGTTCCTCAGGATTTTATACTTATGAATGTAGAATTTCAGCTCCATTGTTCTATATATTTTTGAGATATAGTCCCAACATGAAAAAAACAAAAACAGTGCACAAATTATTTGGTTTGACTTGTGAGGGTATTTTGGGCCTCCAAATGATATCTTTATATCTTCATCCATAATAATTAAATGAATCCCAGGATTCTATTCATCATAAATAAAATTTAAAAAATCAATTTGTGTATAGAAAGTTATTTCTAAAATACGTAAATAAATTAAAAGTGGTAAAATCCAAATTTAAGTAGTTTTTTCAATTAATCTCAATATTCATCTCAAATTATAAATTGTGACAATTGAACTATAATAAAAAAAATTGGGATTAAAAATATTTATATTAAAATAATAATAATTGAACATATTTTCTCTATCATTATTATTCCCCATAATATGATTGAATGGGGATTAATTATGATTTTTATTTTGTCCAAATCCACCATGATTTGGAACATCTATCAATTTGACTAGAATATTCCCTGCTATGGTAATGTACCATGGAACATTTTCACTTTGGACAGAATATTATTTATTCCCTTCATCTTGAAAACTCTACTGAGGTTGATCCCTCCTCCCATCCTAATAAGAACATTATATATAGTGTTGTCTCTAAATGGTAGGAAATGTTCCATATTACAAATTATTAAGAACATGAGATGACGTTTTCATCAACATGAATATAATGGTTGTAGTTTTCTTTCATATATTTTCCCACAAGATTATAATGACGACTAAGAAATGGCCTTGGATCAGCGAATGACTTCTTCTAGGACTTGTGTGACTACTAAAAACTCCAATAATACAACAAAATATTTCATGGAATTAGTTCTATAAATAGATAATTTTATACATTATATCTATATATTTCTAATAGGTTCTCAGGAAGAAATTTTATATTATCAAAGTAGTTGATCCATTCCATGTGGAGATGAATTCTATAACCCTCATGATCTTGAAATTTTTGTAGTAGAGTCTTAGAACAATCATCCACATTAGTGTGGATGTTAATTTATAATGATTCGTTCACTAAAAATATTTCAGATTGTTATTAAATATTATTTCAATACTATTATACCAAAATAAGGCTTGATCATTTAGTGTCTGGATAATGAATTTTTGCTTTACCTCTTATTATTGTTCCAATAACCCCATCATGGGAACACACCATGAGATGAAGTGTTTTATGTAACTCTACATGTATCCTATTCCCTTGATGATTGCGATGTTTTGATTCAAAATTGTAGTCAAATGAGGTGTGACGTTTACCTATTAAATATATTCTCCTCTATCTACAGAAATAGTGAAATTACCCCATAGTATACTTCATTTGTCTAGAATGGGAGTTATGGGAGTCATGGTTTACTGGAATCAAGGTCACATGAGTATATTTCATAATGGAATACCTAGAATGATACTTATATAGTTTTTCCACCAATTCATTTTAAAAATATCAATTTTGAGAAATCCTAGTGAATCATTCATTAAAATATGGAATTATATTTCCCAGTAGTGTATGTAATTGAAATTT
The DNA here is from genome assembly GCA_963277665.1 of Viscum album. NCBI lineage: Eukaryota > Viridiplantae > Streptophyta > Magnoliopsida > Santalales > Viscaceae > Viscum > Viscum album. The sequence continues at coordinate 1,388,688,188 of OY728157.1, forward strand.
CATAGAAATCGAGTTTAGGTAAACCAATGATATAGAACCAAAATTATCTATGTGGTTTTATTTTTCTCTTGATCACAAAAATTTTTCTCCCCATTGAATATGTACAAAAGTTAAGGCTATGTCCTTTAACAATAAATTATACTATGCTAGAATATTTCACGTTAGTAATTAAAGGTTCAGTCTCTTTTTCTACTCTAGATCATCATAATACATAGTGACAATTTCAATGGGAAAAAATTAAACTGTAACACGTGGTGGATTTTTTTGTGGATATAGTCACATATTTCTCATTATCCCCAACTAGATGATGAAATGTATGCAATAGATAAGTAGTTAAAGGAACTCTAAGATTCATATCCTGCTTGTAATTTTGATTTTTCACACTATCTTCATAGATATCAACCATATATCCAGTAGATGTATCTTCATCATATTCTTCTATTTTGAGTTCATTCGTTATATTATTCTGAATGTAAAAAATGATGTCAACTACATTTAAAAATGCATAGTATTTAGTGCAAATCATTTCCACTTCATCCCTAGAGTAGTGAGGTGGTTTTTTCCCTCAGAATATACAATGAATGGAATATAACAATAATCCTTGATATTTAATTTCTAGGTGGATCATTTTTTATGATGGATCGTAAATGGATTTAACTTACCTATGATATGCATCGTTATAATAAGATAATATATAATGTATGTCATTAACAACACTTCTAATGAAGGATAAAGATCATAAGGGGGCCATAGGGTTATTTCATATATATCCTCCCATAATCTGGTGAATACTGATTATTTTATTATATAGGGAGGTTTAAATGTTGATAAACTCAACCCGGTGTACTTGAGATGAATTGGTTTCTCCATCACCACATCTTGGATAAGTTGTACCTTCGACTATATAGGTAGGGTAAGAATTATCCTAAGCTTGTGGGATAGGATTCCCCTATACTTATTTTGAGGATTTTTCTATCACAAAATTTTTTTCCCATGCCTATACATGGGAATAAGATAAATTCAATTAAAATTTGGGGTGGTTGAATTTTTTTTATTGATCAATTTTTCTGTGTTATCAACATTTTCCTACCTCAACTGAGATTCTTATTTGACTTTATTAAAATATTGATAGAGAAGTTGATAAATGTATTGCTCTTAAAAAAGATGTAACATATATTCCTTGAGAGTAACATGGTTCTGTTATATATGATGACTACCATATGTGAAGTCTGGTACCAAGACCTGTCATCAGGTGATGAAATTGCATATATTTCTTATAAAATATATTTTTTTTTTGCAGTGAGATGGCTGATATTTAGATCCTTATATACACCCCAACCCCACTTATAAAAATCTAGTGAGGTATCCCTAGTTATCTTCTTTTGTCAATTCATACTGTTTAGGAAGTATTATTAGATTTTTTCTCACTAATTTCCTACCTCAAGGTTTTAGACCACCGAGAAGGTAGTTAAATAATTCAGATGTAAAATCTCACATGACACCTTGATGTGGAAAGCATAGTTCCCATAAGATAGATTCCCTTACATGAAATGATGTGGAGCACCTCATATGTAGTCAACTAGAAAATATATAAATGTATCTATTAATGATTCATGAATGTGATACTGGGGGTGGGGTCTTGGTTTAGAACACCAAAAATATATTACCCTTATCTAGTTATTTCAACATGACCAATGAATTATACCTTTCATTTTTGAGTGATTAATAAAAATTATCAGACATTATAGGTCACATAAGTATCTAATTGATATGTTATATATTGAAATTTAGGATATTCTTAATTTTATGAGAGGATAAGTTATTCTAGGGGTGTGTGATGGTTTTTACATTGGATTTCCTCCAATTAAGATTAGAAATCACATATTATTGATGATGTACATGTTGTTATCAAGATTAAATTATCTAGTGGTTCTCAACATGATATTAATAATAATAGTATTTCATCATGAGGAAGAACTTCATGTCAAGAATAACATAGGGTTGGAATCGATTGGGAGGACCCCCAAAGTTACTACATGTTAGCAGCCTAATAAAGGGATAAAATCATTTCATATAGAACATCATTTTATGTGGAGGTAATCCTAACATATTAACATAAATAGGTCCACTCTTATTTATGTATTGGGGAAGACACCTAGAGACTGTAACATTCATATCATTGGAAGAACTTCCATTAATATATTTTCAATTTTAGTCAACAAGTTGGTCAATTCTTTTGATGCTATCGAGATGAATTAAAGGGACTCATGAATATTTTCATTGTTGGGCTAGTAATATGATCCCACTGAAATTTAATATGAATATAATTATGGGACCTCCATGAAAATTGTTTCTAGGTGGATAGGTTTAGAATAATAATCATTATTGCTGTTACATAATGTTGAAAACCACCATCATGCATGGGGACCGATGGATGTTACCCTAGCCTATTATCAGAATATATTGAGGTCTCACTCATGATATATCCAACATATATAATTTTTCTTTGAAATTTATTATAGGAATGGGAATATGGTCTTTCCCATATATTCTAATCACTAACATAATATCCCCAAAGGCTTCCTTAATTAAATCAAGAATAAGGGTGTGTTTTTTTAATTAGTGAACCTATGATATTCAATAGGGAATCATATAAATATGAAGTGATATAATCCTATAATTGAGTGGTTTCAAGAGAAAATTCTAATTTCAAATTTTTTAGATCAAGGAAATATTATTTTTTAAAAATAAATGTGGTTCTATGTCAGCAAACTCCATTTGTGGAAGTAGAAATAGAGGCAACCTCTTGAATCACTATGTTATATTTATAGTGAAGCACAGTTGTATAGAAAAATTTACAAGCCTAATAGTGGGTCAATTTAAGTATATTATAATGAAACCTAATAGAATATGGTATGTATTCCCACCCATGTTATTTAATTCTAAATAGGTTGTTCCAATGATCATACAATGTGGAAAAACTAATTTGACCCATGTCCTCAGTAACTGTCAGGATTTGTTGAAAAACTCCATTGATGTTGGAAGGAAAAAATAATAAAGAACTATGGATTAGTAGATATCAGGAAATAATGATGAGGTCATTTTATTATTTACAATATATAATTTTAGGGAGATGAGGTTGTACATGTAATATGACTATGTGATTCATTCATAGTTAGTATATACTAATGATCTCAATCAATGGTAATAAAAATATATTCCAATCTGCCTATTTAATTTGTCTGCCTCCATTCGATATATCTCAACATATGTAACTATACATGAATTCATAGGTATGAGAACTATATAGTATATTCTATATAATAATAAAAAGGAATCGAGTTTTATTAACATAAGCTCTAGGGACCGATGGCACAAGCCCCCACCGAAAACTCCTTTGTTGAAATTGATATAATGGATACATTCTCCACTAACTACCTAAGTTAATGGAGATGGGTATTATTTTACATTTATGAAGGATGTAAAGTCAATTTAAAATTGAATTGGAGGCCTTATGATTCTCCATAGTCAATTACTGTTAGGAATATCATTGGGGATTTTCCTCTAAGATAATCTCATTAAATATCTATGATGTTTGGATTTATACCTTCAGTTGGAACTCCTAGATCAACTAGACTACCACCTATTTTTAGAATTGCACGGATGAAAAAATTATCCACATGGGTAGTGAGGAAAATAATTTCACTACTATATAGGTATACATTTGGTACCACATATGGTGAGTAGTAGAATTGCAAGGAGCTCTAGAGCGGCTATCTATTCATTCCTACGGAATAATATGAAATATATTGCACCTGACCATTTTTCGATAAAAAATAAATCTCTAGGTTTTACATAATGTCCCTTAAGTAATAAATAAATACATTTACCAACTATAAATATGAATCCTAAAGGGATCAAAAACCCAAAATAATAATACCCGTCAATGCTAAATGAAAAGTAATGTAGGGTCTATTAGATTCTCCCAAAGGTAAAATATTCATGTTGGGATCGCCATTCATTTTAGGAATAAAACTTTATATGGATTAGTAGTTATTTCAGTGCTTGGTTTGGGTGTGTGATTATATATTCATGGATGACTTTCAATAAATTTTTATTACATAGATGGAGATTCTAGGATTATCATCTTATTTTTGTGGTCAAAATGACATCTGCTAATTTTTTTGAAAGACTAACCTAATATTAAAATAAAGGTAGTTGTTTTGAAATTACCAATGAATCATTATATATACCTTCATTGAAAATATGTATTGTTCAGAAATTATAATCCTTTAATGGGTAATTTTTTCTTACTCTAAGACTCTTTGATCTATTTTAGTCATGTCAGAAAATATTTCAATACTCTTATATGAGAATTGTTGCCACTATTTTAATGATTAGATCAAAAATATGAGTTCATATTAAATTATATTAGTAATAGAGGTTTATTTTATTTGGTAATATCTCATTATATAATATAATTTCCACTTCTCTTCTTAGTTATAGGTGATGATTTTTAAAGCCACATAATCTGGAACCTTATAATTTATCATATTAAAAATAGATGGAATATTTTTTTTATATTGGGATCAGGACACTTAATAGGTATTCCTATGAATCCCTATGAAAGGAATTGAAATCTATGTTTTTTGGTTGACTCTTAACAGGTCACATTTTACATATTAATATCAAATAATTGAGAATAATGTTATTCATTTTATGTTATACAACCATGACCCTGAGAAGTTCCTCTTATGGTTATGTGTTTTTAGTAATTAGAGTGATAGGATTGAACCTTATAAATATTTATAGTGTAAAATTATATATAATTATAAAATAAAAAATAATCTAATATCCACATTTAATGGTAGTGTGATGTGACTATCCCATGCAGTTTGACACCATGAAATAATGAATTTTAATGTAATGGGTTATTATCAGTGGTTAGTGTGGGACTTTTATATGATTATCCTTATAAGGTTTTTAATTTAAGTAATATATCCTTTATATAATTTTAAACTAATTTTTAGTATGAATATTTGTGGTATTTTGTATTAGGATAGTTAAGAAAATGTACTTAGGAGCCTTCAGTGTTGTATTATAGGGATTTTATGCCGTTTATTGGTTCCTTCTTAACTCCCTTAACAGAGTAATTTTCCATAAAATAAAATAAACACTTAGATTGATGAAAGGTTTTATTCTATCAAATACGGACCATTTAGGAATGTTATATCATAAGGAATACTTCCCTTTGATGGAGCTATAAAAGGGGTTTTGAGTTTGGGATTACATAAGTGATACCCATAGGTATCATCCTCATAAGAAAATTGTCAATTTTCTAGAAATGAATCATAGTGGATGTAGACCTTTATGTATTGATTTGGGTCCGATAAATAGTACACCCATGTTCTATTATAGATAAAAAAGGGTATATGTGGGTGTTATATATGTGAATCTTGTAGATATGTGACTTACTAAGTGACTTAGATGATGGTCAGTTTTTAGGTGGTACTCCTTATAGGAGTCCCTTCAAAGAATCCTTTACAAGTAGAATGCATATTGGATATATTTATAGATGTACACACATGCAATTTTTCCATTATAAAATGAGGTTACAAATTACACATAGTTTTCCTTTGTATGAAAATTTATTTCATAGAAATGAACCATGGTGATGAATTCAATAATGGGAACATGGAAAATGATCATTTTCCTCAAGAAAACCCATAAGAACATGAATAATTGTGTGTAATGAGTCCTAAAAGATGAAATTTTTTTACCCTAGGTGATCGTCGTGGCCTAGGTGAAGTTTTAAGACTGTCTTCATGATACTGACCCTCATTATCAAGTGGATACATTATTTTAAACCAAAGAGAATCATATCCATCATAGATAAAAAAACAACCACATAATATAAATATAATACTTGATTGATACGTTGATATCATGTCTGAATGACCCAACCAATCACTTCATGATGCCTTCATAGGGTGATTACTAAAAAAAGATCATATGAAATGGACCAAGGTGATGAAATTTCCCAAGTATACATCCTCAGTGAGAGTGGAACCTATATATGATACCTAATAACTATGGGTGATATTGAGATATTAATTTTATGATGATTCAACTTAGTGGGAGTACCTTAGTGATTATTTCATCATAGTTAGATGAAGTGTAAAGTGGTATACCTAGTATGTGGTTAAGAGAAATAGTCACCGTCATTAAATTTTTTTGGTGAAGTGTATCCATAGTCAATGGTGGGAATAATATGAAGATCATGTTATATGAATTTTTTACCTATAGTTTAGGTTCAAGGTCAATAGATATCAAAATTAATGGTGGGGAAAATTTTTATCCCAAGAGGAGCCTCAAGTGAGCTGTCATTATAGGGAATGGACATGACTAAATTTGAATCTCTATTTAAAGATATTATGAGAATATAGTTCTTTTTGGATGGATATTTTGGTTAAATACCATCTCTATATTCCATGGGGATCCATTTTATGTGGTATTCAGGTATGGGTTCGATGTTCTATACTTTTAGGTAACTCAATTAACCAAATTATTTGTTAATTGCCTTAGTTTTTAGGCTTATTTAAGCTACCTATATGGGGTATGGAGACATGGGAATGATGATCTCTTTAGTTATCTATTTTACATCCACAATATCTATCTCCACATAAAAGTGTGAAAAATGAGGATTAATGGGGTATATTTTTGGGAAAAATATTGGAATAAGGGTATTATAAGGATGGGTGTGGCAGGGACTTCATAAAATTAATCTATGAAAATTAAATGAGAATTAATTTTTTCTCGCAGATGCGGGTTGTGTGATAGAGGTTATTGATATAGTTTCTTTATGATAGTGGGTATTGGAATACGATATTAAATAAACCTAGACTAATGATTTAGGAACTTACAAAAGGGACATAGGGGCATGACCCAGGTCTTGAGTCATATGATACTCCTCCTTCCAATGAAATTTCCATATACATAGCACGGATTTCTTTCTTCCAAAAAAACTGATTTCTAGTAGTTACTGTAGTGTAAAATTTAATAGAACTAGGTGTATGGGGAATGTGTTTTGTTTTTATATTACACACATTTTATTCTATGTATAATTATTATTATCAATAAAATTGAATCATATTATTATAATAAATGTAATATCATTTATCAGTAATTAATTCTAGTGTTTTATACTCTATGAGTACTGGAAGATTAAATTTCCATTAAATTTTGATTTGAGATAACACTAAAAAGTTATCATTTAGGAGTATTATTTTATAAGGATAAATTTTTATATTATAATTAAAAAAATTATTTATAGGATTAAAATTACAACCATGAGATCGGATGTGGAGAAAAATTATTGATATTGATGCACAACAATATGTCACATAGAATAGCATATGTTCATTAATATACATAATTATATATTATTATTATGTATCAAAATTAACTATAGTGGTATTCATACATTTTATTTAAACCACTGTACATTGATACATTCTTATGGTATCATTAATTTTAATCTAATCAGGGGTGGTATGATTATTTTTTTATCATGCCGTAACTATTGGTTAACCATTATAGTATTTTTTTCATCTATTAATGAATTATAATATGTTAATTCATTCCTATGGTAAGTTGAGATACATGTAATATTCCTAGCTATATAAATAAATGGCATATGATTTATTAGTTTGAACTTGTTATTATATTTCAATGAATCTTGAATACATGATATGGATAATACTTGATTGATATTATTCATGTTTTTTTTCACGGCATGTAATATGAATCGGTATTATATACACATGAATATGATGTATATGATACATTTTTTGGAAGACATGTTCATCTACTGATATGTTTTTTATTTGATCAAGTTCTTGAAAAACACCTTACAACATTAGTAACATTGATGTTTTTAGATAAGATTTTATTTTCAAAAAACCTTTTATTTACAAGAAATATAACTATTATTAAGCTATAATGGAAGTAAGGGTCACATATATGGTCATGGAATATGGATTACTTGGTAAGATTTATGTGAAAAAAATTATAGAGAAAATATGATAATCATATAAAATTGTGTTTTGATTGTTTCAAAAAGAGTTGTGATGTATTGTATGAAGTTAGTGAGGTTTTATGGTATGTTGGAGAATATTGAGTATTGTTCACTCAATCATCCTACAATACATAGTGAGTGATACACCACTATTGGGAGTGTCTTCTTGAATTTTTTGGTGGTATGTAAAAGTTTGAATGATGAAGGATTTATTATATCATTATATCCACAATAATATAATAACTATTATATTTATCTATGCTCTGTAGAACACAACATAATTTGTATATATTATATTGATATTTATTCATGTTTATTAATAATATCAATAATTTTTGTGTATGTAAAATGTGATTAAGCATTTCATAATATTTGAAACGTTACAATTATAAGAGGTTACCTAATTCTAAGAAGGAGGACAAAAATAGTGACTCTATAGATCTCATTTTATAGGCCGGTGTTTAGTCACTACTGGGAGATAATCTCTGTAATCCAATTCCACATGTTTTCCATCAATTATAATGTGATATAATAATATCAGGGAGAACATTCCAAACTAGATTTTTCTGATTTTAGTTTCTATGGAATATAGTTGGTTGGAATAACCTATTGGTTGTTTCTATGGTATGGTGATCAAGCTCACTACTAATGATGATCAAAATCATGGATAGTGAGGTACACCATTCTATGGGTTTTATTTCTTATTTAGTTTGATCCTTAACTTTTTAATCTTTTAATTGATTTAATTAATTCTTATAATGCATTAAGACAATGTTATGTCTGGAATAACCCATTAGAAATCCCTTAAGGATTTTTGTGTATAGGTACAAGTTGAGTTGAAATCCTACCGTGAGTAGATAAATCATACTCCTCTTAAAAAATATGACAACACTTACTGTACATCCATAATGAAAATTGTTTCATTGAGAGAAAAATCCCACATTTGTCTTCTAGGTGTGTCCCCCTTTTAGGGACTTGAGAGAAACAAATTCAATATGAACATGTGTTAAGTAATCATATTTTATATTTTCCATCACTTCTTTTACAAAAAAACTAAAAACATGTATATTCAAATCATTTATGATATCTATATACAATTCCACCATATGTATTCTTCAAAATTTCGAATTAAATTTATCTAAGAACAAAATAATAGTAAAAAATTAATGAATTAATGGGTTTTTTTATTTCATTAAATTATTGATGGGATAGAAATAATCCATTTAGATCAAAAAAATTATAAGAATAAATATTTGAATTTTTTTGTGAATATACAATATTAATTAACCATAGTGTTATCCCATTAAAAATACTTTACTAAATTTATTATAGAACTATAAAGTAGCAAAATTCAAGGATGATGTTATTTTATGGTCTAGGAAAAGTCCAAAAAATTATCCCCTTAGAACTAAAATGTTATATAGTAAGGTAGTGGTATATAAAATAATATATAATGATTTAGTGACCCCAACCCCCACCAACTGAAAAACATGGTTTCTAGAAACACCACCTCCTAAACCATAAGAGTCAAATTCACTACCAAATACAAATATAAAATATGTATGTAATAAAAAGAGCTTCTATAAATTTAGTAAAAATATTATTGTGCATTCCTCCCAAATGTATTAGGATCTTTAGTTCGTAATTCTTACATATTATATAACCTACTCAATATTCTAACTATTATGATGTTATTGGAAGTAGGATCGAATATTCACCTATAACACTACACATACAACTGATTTCTTAGATATAAATTGAAATATTTTAATATGTTTAATAAATTGATTTATATAATGGTATATTAAGGTCATTTGTAGTTATTGAAATCCAAGGAACACGTGTCATATGTTTCATACTTGCCCCCACTCCATAAGAAGATAATGAAAAGGGGAGTGAATAGAATTGTTTTCCAATGAATAATTCACAAATGGATAATTAATTTAGAAAATTGATGATGGATAATCATGAATACGTGATCATTTATAAATAATAAAATGAACAAATATTGGACAAATATTCCGATATTTATTTCCCATCAACTACATCTTTGACTTTTTAATTCTCTAATCGATTACAAAATTAATGTATACATTATAATAATGACTGGGTGGATCCCATAATGATAATTATTCCAACCCCTTATCTCATGAACATTGTTTTTTTAGAGACCCAAAACTTGAAGTACATGGAAATTACATTAAATTTACAGAATACTTAATACATTAAAAAAACCAACACTCAAGGACTGTAATATTTTAGTGTCTTTGGAAACTCAGAACATAATATTCTAATCATGGTGAAAGATCATCAACATCTCCCATAAAGATCTTCCCCTTTTTTTCTTACCTAAAACCATTCTTTATATCCTGGGGAAAAGAAAACATAAAAAGGGTGAGCTCAAATTCTCAGTAAGGGTAAACATAGAGAACATACAACAATCCATAAACATTTGAATGCAAAAACTTGAACATAAAATCTAAACATCAAAATCACGAGCAAAGACATAAATCTTGGAAGTACGTAAGAAATATATCATAAAGGAACATCAATCATGATAAAATAGCATGGGAATAAAACATGTAATTGTGGAAACCATTAAACACATGATTTGATTTCTAGAGTAGCCAAGGAATTTCTTCCAATACAATCTTAGTGGACAAAGTCCCTTTCTGAATCGAGTTTAGTCCTTCTTCCAGTCCTATAACACTGAATCAGATTAACTTACCATTCTAGCCATGTATATCTAATGAGATATAAATCCTTACCAAAATAATTTTAGGGAGATATAGGTCCCACCCATCTCATAATGAAATCATTCTTACTTGTGCCACAAAATAATAATAAATCATTCATCATAACCCAAAGAATAAAATGGGTTTCATAAACATCATCCATCATAACATAATCCGTATAAAAAATGGATATCATTTCTTCACAAGAAAAGTGAAACCATGTAAATCATAGATACATTATATTTGAAACCTACAAATATGAAATAATATCATCTTAGATGGAAAATAGTTTTGACAAAACACTTGAAATTAATTCTTGAGGAAAATATCATTTCTTCTTCAGAATTATTTTCATTTCACAAAATTCCATAAAATATTAAAAGAAAATGATTTTGTTTTAAATAGTCAGGAAATATTATTGAGTATGCTTCCTGAAAATAAGGCTTTATGAGACCATAAAAATCTATTCATGCCGTATAAGTTAAAAAACATTCTTCTTGTACTTTTGTCAGAAAAGTTAAAAAGTACCTCGTATGGTAAACAAAATAAATATTCCTTACATACCATGTAGTAAAAGTAAAAAATATTTAAAAAGGACTTTAAAAATATAAGAAACCATTTTTAGAAATTGGGGACATGGATTATAAATATAACCCAATCAATTACTTACGAATAAACATTCTCAGATAAGAACAAGATTGGAAAAGTTATCCCTTACCTTATGTCTGAAATGCTTTTTATCTATCAAAAACTAATGTATAATGATTTAAATAATGTCATTGACTTATTATAGAATCATATTCATTTTTAGGATGTCATATATGGTTCACTTCTGACTTTATATTACTTGTTCTTTTGTAAATTCCATGTTAAAGCAGCGTTTTCGGTAAAATCGTTTCATTTATCGTAGGTGTTTGGACTTGTTGTTCTTGATATTTTTATTACTCATATCATGATTTACTAATTTAAAGAATGTAAAACAAGATTTATAAGTCATATATATTCAGTATATATATATTTATATATATATAATAGATAGAGAAATGAAATGAAACACACCGTTCATGGAGACGGTAGGTCGTACGTACGCATGAACATTGTTTTCGTTTCCTTATTGAATTGAATGGAATTAAGTAAATGAAACATATATGTAAATATTTCTAGTATTATTATTATGTAATATATTTCATGATTAGTTATTATATATATTCATTATAATCATACTTGAATGGTTGATCATGGAAAATGAATCTCATCGCGTTTGTGGAGACGGTAGTCCGTACGTACGCACGAGCGATGATATCGTTCCCTTAATGATTGAATAGAATTGGAGTGAATGATATAATATCTCAGAATCAATATTGTTTTATAATAACCATATATAGTTATTGTTTATACCATTATACCCATCCATGTAAGGTGGTGGTGTAAAAACAGATTACCCCACAACATGGAGATGGTATTCCATACGTACGCACGCGCGGTGAGTTCGTTTTCCATAGGATGGATAGAAGGTGAAATGGGGTTTCTTAATATTTATAATAACATATCATTATATTAGTGATACTTATTTTATTACTTTTTAATGAAAAAAGTAAATAAGAAGAAGTTGAAAAAGAATAAAACTTGAGAGAATCGGTAGAAGAGATTACATATTCTTCGACGCACCTCTTTTAAGCTTCATCTTACGGGACTAGAGTTGGTATTTTGAGAATACCAAAACCTCCAGAATGTTTCTAGGGATTTGGATAAGAGAAATGGTCTGGTTTTGGCTGAGCTTGAAGGCTCAATGTGTTGTGAAGTGGAGAGGGAGGAGGTGCCCTTTTATATGGGAGGAGAGGGGAACCATTGGAAACCTCTAAAATATTAATTTATAATAAATTCAAACCCCACATAAAAACATTCAAAATGACTCAAATAATAAGCATAGATGATATAGGGTTGTAATCTAATCAACCAAGAAAATATAGTCCTGTTGGGAATTTCTTTTAATCATTATCAACTTCGTTTATCCTTCTTTAATCTATCTAATTATATTTGTGGTAATAAGACTCTAAATTTTGTATTATTATAAATAATTAAGTATGTGTTTTTAGTTTTCCATAATTGGATACGTTATGACATTTTAGACCATTTAAGTTTTAATTTATAATTTTTTAAATATTTTTGTGATTTTTAAACAATTTTATATTATGTTATTTTTATAAAATAACAATAGTGTAAATTTTGACACTATACATTTATTTGAATTTAAATAAACATCTCACAGAAGATATGTTCGAAATAAAATATTTAATATATTAAAAACATGTAATATTTATATAGAAAATTTGTGCATCACATTAAATATTGAATATAATATTTATTTTTATATTTTTAAAACCATTTTTTAATATTTCAATCAATAAAATAATTTCAATATCACTATTGTGTCACCATTAATGATAATTATATAATCCCTAAAAATACTAAATAATTTAAAATGATTTATATAATTTAATTATATTTTTGGATACTATTCATGTTCTATGTTTCATGAAGATTTTCATTAAATTAAAATTATTATACTTATAATATTTAAGAGAGTGACATGTTGTCACTTTCTTTGGTTTTAATAATAATTAAATTATTTTCATAGTCAAAAGTCCATAAAATTAATCTATTCCTACCCTTAGATGATATGGGTTGACTTTTAGTCATCCAATAGAATTTTTCCAGGTGTTAAGGTAATTTTATAATATTATTTTTTCCCTTAATTACCCGATTTACCATTAATTGCAGTAAATAAAAATAACCGTAGTTACTATTCATAAAATCAAAAAAAGAAAAGTTACCTATTAACATAATTTTGTCCCAATGAACTCAAATATGGAATAAATTTTTCAAAATTCAAAACATAGATGTTGCAGTAATTAATTTAAAATTAATCTCGTTGTTAAGAAAATTGGTTTTAAAAGTTAAAACATTTCCAATGATTGAAACGTTTTTACCGATGAATTCAATGTAAAATTAGTTGTAATGACTTATATTATATTAAATGGTGAAAATATATTCTATTTATACTTTAAACCATTCAATATTATAATTTAACCATAATAATTATTACGATGAAAAAATATGTTTTTAATTAAAATATAACATGTTTTTACTATTCATTAAAATATAGAAGTTATCAAATAAAATGAAAAATTTATCCAAAGTAAATTTTTATATCCTTATTTCAAAGGAGAATTTTATTTTTTTCAAATAGAACTTATAAACATGTCAAAAGCTAGATTTAATGTGGGTGTGCCATCAAAAGGTGGCAAAACTGCATTTTTTTTATAAAAAAAAAATTACCTGAAAAATTTATTTTGTTCGCATACCATGTTTTAGAAAATGTGTAAGATGAATATTAATGTTATAAAATTAAAAATGTAGGTAATACTTTTCATAACATCTAGTTCATATTATTAACGAAATATATCATTGTTTAGTGAAACCCAGTATTGTGTACTACACACACTATCGCAGAAGGTCGCGATTGCATGTAATGAAAGCCATGTCAGGGATGCGTGTAGTGCAGTCTCCCTTTGGTGTTGCGTATAAAATAATCATATCTTATTTCATTTATACATTATTCACAATCTATACTTAATTTTGGGTAGAATAATTTCTCAAAAACGAACTTGAAATTGTGTGTAACACGAGCCAAGAATAGTGTAGCGTATGCTGCTAGCTAATACGGTGTTGCGTATAGTACAAGATAACATTGGTGTAGCATAAAACACAATACATCAATAAAATTAAAAAAAAATTTCATAAAATCTCGGGGTGTTACATTCTACCTCCCTTAAAATGAATTTCTCCCTCGAAATTAATCAGGGTTATAAATGGATTACTACTCGAATGTTTTTTCATAGAAATACACATTGTAAAAAGGAACAATTAAACATAAATTTAAAAAGTGAAGTATGAAACATAATGGTTACACAAATTAACTCATCACTGGGTTTCCAAAAAGGGGATCAAAGGTGAAAATATGGATTTGGAAGAGAAATCTTACCATCAAGTTCTGATGGAGAGTGGTAAAGAACATGGCTATGAAAAAGCCAACAATCACAAAGCCATAAACTTGTGATGATCTAAGGTACCATCTGATTCATCAGATATAAAAGCATTAGGACGACATTTTTGGTTTTCAATATCATTTCCCAAAAGTTGAAAATTTTTAAATAGAAGAAATACTTACTTGATTTTGGTACAATCTCACTGTTTATTGTGCCTTGAACAATTTTCACTTCATCTCTTAATGAAATGAAGTTGAATTTGTCTTCCGTGAAGTGTTACCAGATCATGTGATAGAATGATAGGTCATTCCATATGTCTCAAACAAAATGTTTGCAAAAGTTATCAAATATACATAAGTCCATCTATGGTGAGTTTAATTGTATATGATTCCAAAAATGGACTTATACTTCATCTATCATACCGATTAATAAAATAATACTTGTTTTTACTAATCGGGGACAACCAATAGGCCAGTGGTAGGGGATAAAGGAATTTAGCACTTCGGTTATGGGTTCGATTCCCACACCCTTGTCCGATGCTACAGTTTTTCGCTTGTCTTGTAGGTTCTCTTTTTTCTATAACTATAAAATTATAGCATTACCAAAATAATATCGAAAAAAAGTTCTACACTTAAACAATACTATCTGATGTCCAACATAATCAATTCCAATTTTTAGGCTTATCTAAAATACTTCTGTCCAAGATCATAGTATAAAGAAAACAATTACTAGAAATTTCATCAACCAAGCATGTGTATACCATCATTTATCTCCCATATATCATTAAATATATCTTTCTGATCACATTCCAGTCATGTGAATGCCTTAATTATATATTCTCATGAAAGATGAATTACCATAAAACCTTAGTGAAAACATGAATTTTGTCAAAAGTTAATTATTTCCACATACCAAAATCCCAAAATTTCTATATACTCAAACCATGATATCAGTCATGAGCTCATTTCATTATATCAGTATCCCTTAATTATGCACACATTATCTTCTTTCCAACAAATTCCAATAAATATTCATGGTTATCAGTACCATATAACTATTGAAATCCAATACATAGATATTTCAAAATTCCACGATACCATGAGATTCCATGATACTATTTTGAAATCCCATTACATAAACACTTAATCATTCCACAACATCATTGTCATATCCATCATTACAAATATTGATCGCATGAGACTTCCCATTATCCTTTTCCTTAATAGGTTTCTCACATCGATCATCATTAACCATTGGATTAAGGCATTGATGAGCATAATGCCACATTTCCTTGCACATTAAGCATTGAAGTGTTGGTGGTGCGTTCTCTGTAGTCTTTTATTTATTCACATCATTATCATCCCTTTTTCCATTACATCGACACTCAGCTTCTCAATGTCCTTATTTTCCACACTTAAAACATTTTCTAGTCCCTTTAAGACAATATCCACCATGCTTCATTCCACACTTTGAGCATAAAGAAAGATTCATCTTTGTTTCACCATTATTCTGAGATTTCTCCTTGAACTCCATCTTTCATTTCTTGTCAAAACCATGAAATGGATATGTAACACCATCTTAAACTTCTACCTTGATATCACAACGCACAATTTCTTCATGTATACTGAAGTATCTTATTGCTAATGCCCTTCTATGAATTAGTTTTAATCCACTGAAGAATCGATCAACTTTAATTTCAAGTTGGATGATAAACCCTGATGCCTACCTTGCAAGCCTTGTAAAATTCTCTTTGTATATACCAACGGATTCATCATCCTTTTTCTTAAGCTCAAAGAAATCATTTTACATCTTTTTTTGAAGAATACGAGGGAAGTACTTATTGAAAAAAAAAGTTCTTGAACTCATCCCATTCCATGGATTCAATTTCATCTCAGGGCCTCGTATTCTTAATTATATTCCACCATTGGTTTGATTCACCTTCTAAAAGGTAAATAGACAGAATGATCTTTTCATGTTCCGAACAGTGAAGTATAGAAAATATCTTTTCTATGGTACAGATCCATTGTTCTACAACAAGTGGATCAGAAGACCCACTGAAAGAAGGTGGGCGTTGCCTCATGAAGGACTCAATAGAATATTGTTCCCTTATATGCTCATTTGGATGCCCAGAATGATTCATAGCTTGTGTATTTATATAAATATGATTTTTCACTCCATCTCCCATAACATTGGTTTTTTGAGGAGGACAATCATTGCATTGTCCATTACATTGATCAGCACGGTTCCTTCGGGTTCTATCCATCGTCTAAAACCCAAAAAGAATAGCATGAGAGGCAAAAATCATGCTTGGAAAACAACATAATAAAGGGGGATTACTTTCAATATATATCATATAAGGATTAATTCTAAGATCGTTACCATAATTAAATGACTATAAACTATATGTATACTTATCCTTAGGGATATACCTAGACATACCTTTGAAATATCTTCTTGGGATCTCACTAATGTTTTCTCATTCTAGATTCCAAAGGTAAACAAAACCGTTATTCTGATACCAACTATAGTGGTCTAGAATTATATCCAGTGGAATATGATTGATACCTATCAAGGCACTCCATGGGTGGCTACACCCCATGGGTGGGATACACCACCATCTCTAGTGGCAGCTATTTCATCACAAAGCCCTTGAAAGGAGAGCCATGCTTTATCCAAGACTCACATGTAAGAGTTCCCAAGGATCAGATTCATTCCTACCTCCTTTTCCACTGATACCAACTATAGAGACCCAAAACTTTACGTACAAGGACATTACATTACTTTTGCGGAATACTTAATACTTAAAAAAACCAACACACAAGGACCATAATAGTTTAGTGTCTTTGAAAACTAGGAACATAATATTCAATCATTGTGAAAGATCTTCAACATCTCCCATTAAGATCTTCCCCTTTTGTTTTGCTACCTAAAAACTGTCTTTATATCCTAGGGAAAAGAAAAAATAAAAAGGGTGATATCAAATGATCAGTAAGGGTTAACATAGAGAACATAAAACAATCCCTAAACATTTGAATGCAAAAACATGAACATAAAATCTAAACATCAAAATCTTGAGGAAAGACATAAATCATGGAAGTACGTAAGGAATATATCATAAATGAACATGAATCATGATAAAATTGCATGGGAATAAAACATGTAATTATGGAAACCTTTAATAATATGATAGGATTTTTATAGTAGCCAAGGCATTGATGCCAAGACCGTCATAGTGGACAAAGTCCCTTTCTGAATCGAGTTCACTTCTCATTCCAGTCCTCTAACACTGAACCGAATTAACTTACCATTACATCCATTTCTATCTTAGGATATATAAATCTTTACAGAATGCATTGGTGGGATATATAGTTCCCACCCATCTCATAATTAATTCATTATTACTTGTGCCACAAAATAAACATAATTCATTCATCATAACACAAAGAATAAAATGGGTTTCATAATCATCATCCCATTGTCACATAATCCATATATAACAAATGGATATAATTTAATCATAAGAAAAGTGAAACCATGTAAATCATAAAGACATTATACTTGAAACATACACATATGAAATAATGTCATATTTTATGGAAAATAGTTTTGACAAAACACTTGAAATGAATTCTTGAGGAAAATATCCTTTCTTCTTCAGAATTATTTTCTTTTCACAAAATTCCATGAAATTTTAAAATAAAATGATTTTTTTGAAAATGATCATGAAATATTATGGAGTAATATTCATGAAAATAAGGCTTTATGAAACAATAATGATCTGTTCATGCCGTATAAGTTAACAAATATTCTTCTTGTACTTTTGCCGGAAATGTCAAAAAGTACCTCGTATGGTAAAAAAATGAAAGATTACTTACATAACATGTAGTAAAAGTAAAAAATAGGTAAGCAGGACTTTAAAAATACAGGAATCCATTTTTATAAAATTGGTACATGGATGATAAATATAACCCCAGTAAATACTTACGAATAAACAATCTCGGATAAAAACGAGGTTGGAGAAGTTATCCCATACCTTTTGTCTGATATGCTTCGTATATATCCAAAACTCTTATATAATGATTTAAATAATTTCATTTACTTATTATCGAATCATATGCATTGTTATTATATAATATATGGTTCACTTATGACTTTATCATACCCGTTCTTTTGTAAATCTCATGTTAAAGCATCATTTTTGGTAAAATCGTTCCATTTATCGTACGTGTTTGGACATGTTTTTCTTGATATTATTTTTACATATATCATGATTTAATAACACCAATAATGTTAAACATGATTTATATATCATATATATTCAGTATATATATATATATATATATATTTATAATAGATAGAAAAATGAAATGAAGCACACCCTTCATGGAGACTGTAAGTCATATGAATGCATGAACACAGTTTTCGTTTCCTTATTGAATTGAATGGAATTAAGTAAATGAAACATACATTTAAATAAATCTAGTATAATTATTATGTAATATATTTCATGATTATTTTTTATATTTATAATTTATAATAATACTTGAATGGTTAATCATGGAAAGTGAATCACATCGCGTTCGTGGAGACGATAGTCCGTACGTACCCACGAGTGATGATATCATTCCCATAATTATTGAATAGAATTGTAGTGAATGATATAATATCTCAGAATCATTATTATTTATAATAAATATATATAGTTATTCTTTACACCATTATACCCATCTATGTAAGGTGGTGGTGGAAAAACAGATTACACCACAGCATGGAGACGGTATTCCGTACGTACACACACGTGGAGATTTCATTTTCCGTTGGATGGATAAAAGGTGAAATGGGGTTTTTTAATATTTATAATAACATATAATTATATTAGTGACACTGATGTTATTACTTTATAATGAATAAAATAAATAAGAATAAGTTGAAAACGAAAGAAACATGAAATAATTGGTAGAAGAGATTACCTCTTCTTCAACGCACCTCTTTTAAGATTTCTCTTAAGGGACTAGAGTGGGTCTTTTGAGAAGACCAGAACCTACACAATGTTTCTAGGGAAGTGGAGAAGATAAATGGTCAGGGGTTTTCTAATCTTGAAGGCTCAAT
The DNA here is from genome assembly GCA_963277665.1 of Viscum album. Taxonomy (NCBI): domain Eukaryota; kingdom Viridiplantae; phylum Streptophyta; class Magnoliopsida; order Santalales; family Viscaceae; genus Viscum; species Viscum album. The sequence continues at coordinate 1,388,708,158 of OY728157.1, forward strand.
GTGTTGTGAAGTGGAGAGGGAGGAGGTTCCCTTTTATAAGGGAGGACATAGGCACCTTTGGAAACCTCAAATATATTAATTTGTAATAAATTCAGAACACACATAAAAACTCCCTAAATGACTCAAATATGAATATTAGATATGTATGGTTGTAATATAATCAAACAATAAAATTTAGACATGTTGGTAATTTATTTTAAACATTATCAACATGGTTTATCCTTATTTAATCTATTTAATTTTTTTGGGGTAATAAGATTATAAATTTTAAATTTGTATAAATAATTACTTAAGTGTCTTGATTTTTCCATAATTGGATAATTTATAAACTTTTATACCATATAAACTTTAATTTATAATTTGTAAATATTTTTGTGATTTTTAAACAATTTTTTATGATGTTATTTTTATAAAATAACGATAGTGTCAATTTTGAATCTATTTATTTATTTGAATTTAAATAAAATAATAACAGGATATATGTTCGAAATAAAAGACTTAATAGATTTATAACATGTCATATGTATCTAGAAAATTTTTGGAACACATTAAATAGTTCAAATATTATTTATTTTAATATTTTTAAAACCATTTATTTGATATTTTAATCAATAAAATAATATCAACATCAATATTGTGTCACTGTTAACGAAAATTATTTAATCCCTAAAAATTATAAATAAATTCACATTATGTATATAATTTTATTATATTTCTGGATACTATTCGTGTTCTATGTTTCATGAAGATTATAACTAAATTAAAATTATTATACTTATAAAATTTAAGAGAGTGACATTTTGTCACTTTCTTTGGTTTTAATAATAACTAAATTATTTTCATGGTCCAAAGTCCATAGAATTAATCTATTACGACCCTTAGGTGATATGTTTCTACTTTTAGTGATCCAATATAATTGTTTCAGGTGTTAGGGTAATTTAATAGTCTTATTGTTACCCATAATTACCCGATTTACCTTTAAGTGTAGTAAATAAAAATTACCGTAGTAATAATTCATAATATCCAATAAATAAAAGTAACCTATTAACATAATTTGGAACCAATAAATTCCAATATGGAATCCATTTTTCAAAATTAAAAACACATAATTTGTTGTAATTAATTTAAAATTAATCTTGTTGTTAAAAATGGGTTTCAAAAGTTAAAACATTTCCAAAGATTGAAATGGTTTTACCTATGAATACAATGTAAAATTAATGGTAATGACTTATATTATATTAAATGGTAAAAATATATTCTATTTATACTTTAAAACCATTTAATATTATAATTTTATCATATAAATTATTGTGATGAAAAAAATTTATTTTTATTTAAAATATAGCATGTTTTTACTATTCATTAAAATATGAAAGTTATCAGAATAATATAAAAAATTTACCCAATGTAAATTTTTATATCCTTATTCCAAAGAAGAATTTTATTTTATAAAATTAAACTTATAAACCTATCAAAAACTAGATTAAATGTGGGTGCACCATCAAAAGGCGGCAAAACTGCATTTTTTTAAAAATACTTATTTTACCCGAAAAAATTATTTTGTTCACATACCATGTTTTAGAAAATGTGTAATATGAATATTAATGTTATAAAATTAAAAATTAATTAAATACTATTCATAATTTCTAGTTTATAATATTATAATAATATATCATTGTTTAGTAAAACCTGTTATTGCGTACTACACACACTATCGAGGAAGGTCACGATTGCGTGTAATGCAAGCCAAGTTAGGGATGTGTGTAGTGAAATCTCCCTTTTGTGTTGCATATAAAATAATCAAAACTTATTTTATTTATACATTATAAAAAATCTATAGTAAAAGTTACGTAGAATAATTTCTCTAAAACGAACTTGAAATTGTGTGTAACACGTGCCATGAATATTGTTGCGTATACTACAAGCTAATACGGTGTTGCGTATAGAACAATCTATCATTTGTGTTGCATACAACACAAGACATCAATGAAATTAAAAAGAATATTTTTCATAAAATCTCCGGGTGTTACATATCTTATAAAGGTTAGAAGTAATTCACTATCCCAATTAAGAATAAAAAAATGTTCTAATAAATAATGATAATTCACCTTTTTTATATCATTGAACTTGATGACTAGTGTACTGAAATAAGGGTAATATATTAGAATAAGTTTATATTATCACCTCTTGTGTGTTTTTTCAATAGTGATAAATTAAGTATCATGGAATGGCTTATACTCTTTGATTTATCCCCAAAAGCTCATACATGCTACCAAAATAAGTGGAATGGAAATTTGTAGAATTTAAAAAAATATAATGTCTAATATATGTTTTTATAATTCACCCATTGCATGATATAGATATTTTATATTCTAGAAATTTTAATTTATACTTTATAACCCTAATTTTTTAAAATTAATCAATGTTTCTCCAATGTATATTGTGATAATTTCATATCAAACATCATAATGTTTCACCTTCATAGTCATCTAATATTTTTGAAGCTCTTGATGGGGAATAACTATGTGATGTGAGATATTATCCCATTGGAAAAAAATTATTCCACCCCAATCTAGATCAAATTTCCCTATATTATGTGACAAAAAATCGTATTCTATTCCCCATTTGAAACATTATATGTATAAGTGGAATTGAACTAGGTCATTTAATCGGAAGACTATGAACTTGATGCCAAATAACCATCAAAATCAATATATTAGTGATATTAATATTTAATAATACAGTTGAGATGAATCAAAATTTGATATAAATATGTTATTAAGTTTTATTAAGTATAAAATGAGATAAATTAGACCATATATAAGTAAAAAAAATCACCACAAGAAGTGGACTATACATATGGTAAAAAAGGAACAATATAATATTAGAGGTCCAAAAAATGTATACTAGTGTATATCCTAACCCATCCTCAAATATGAAAGAATCCTATATGCTAAACATCATAGCATAGTTACCCTTCCTTTATATGGATTCTAAATAGTAACTTTTATATACGAATTCAGATATTATTCCATTGTTTCAATAGTAAAAACATTAGGAAAACACTAATGCATGTTTAGAAAAAGTTTATTACCTATATTATTTTTTTCACTAATATAAATAAATAGTGATTATTAAAAAACACATATAGGTTATGATATTATATCCAAGAAAAAGAAAAAACACATCTATAGGTGTTTATGCTCGATTATAAAATTAAGGATCATATCAATCCACATATACCATCTAGAACCTAACTAGTACATTGTTACTCAATCTATGACCCCAAATCCTATAAGAAGTCAAATCCCAGATCATGTACTATGGAAGACAATTCTCACTCATAGAGTTATACCCACAAAAACTCATAATGTTTATAAAACACATGTTTTCACTCAAGGAGGATCACAAATCTTGTTTAAAATAAACCTCATAAAAAATGCTCATTCTCAATAGATAAAATAAGATATTATCTCATATCTCACCAATTTTGCTAAAGGATGTACCCAACATCCACCAAAACATAATTTCAATGAAAAAACACCATTCATATACCTCAAACAATGTCTCATATCAATATTTGAAAATGTACCACAAATCCTAGCATTAAAAATAAATAAAGTAGTATCAGTTAACAAACAAGATCCCAACTAGCATATCCCATACCAAAAAATAATGAATTTTAGCCTACCCATGGTATTTTCACAACTCCTCCAAGAGTTAAGGGACTCACCACCCATATCCAAATTCCTAATTACTAGGTAACAATATCCTTCATTATGGTTGAAAATATCAATTTGTCCCAATTCATACTGAATGATGGCCAGGAATCTAACCATGATATGTTGAGGGATTCCTCCCTTCCAATAAATCTATCATATATATCATCCACTAATGGGTCCATGAAATGTATATAGATCCACCATGTCACATTGATAACAAAACCAAACATCTTTATTTATGACATAGGCACCCACATGCAATTCAGTACATAAAACTACAAATGAATAATATAACATTGTAAGGACTTCCTACCCATGGAATTACAAAGAAAAGATACTTAGAATAACTATTTGATTCATTATAGATCTATGTAACCCATAAAATCAGACTCAAGCCCTCGTAGTTGTGTTTTTACAATGTAATATTTGGGAAACATAAATATATTGGAATATTGGGGCATAAAAATTATAAGAGTCACTCTCTATAATAGAAGAAAAGTTAATTTGAAAATGAAAGATTGTAAAGTAGATTAAGTATCTAAAAAAGAAGATCAATGATTGGTCATGATTAAATATTTATTGAGGTAGAATTATAATAGGAGATAAATGGGTCCAGTGGTGAATTTCCAATTCATTTCATTTAGAAAAACATTCACACTATATGCTCATGGAATAATCATGATAGATATGCATTGAAGATAAAAAAAGGGTTATATTCCATTTTGGCCTTCTAGGATGTGGTGGAATTTCCCATTGAAAGTAGAGGTATCAACACCTAGTTGGTCACCACCCCATAAATTCTCATGACACAAACACAGACTAAAATAAAATCTGTTAAAAATCCTCAAAATACTATAATCATATAACCAAGAATATGTGCATTCATCATACGGGGAAATCCTAATGCCCAGATATGGAAAATCCATACCGTAATAAGATTATTCCAAAATAATTTCTCACAATATTAAAAAAACTATAATCTATAACATCCTAAATTAACATTAAATGGGGAAGAATAAGAACCTAAGTGGAAGTGGAATGATATTACTCCCATCCTCTAAGGAAACCCCCATAACAACACCACTAATTTATGGGTCCAATTTAGAAGAAAGGGAGGTGTGATCACTGGTATGCTGGATGGGAATGGGAATAAGGATCAGGATAAAGGATTTTAATCCCAATGGGGATAATAATAAATTTATATTTTTAGGAAAATATGATTAATCACTTAGATACTACATTATTTTTCAAATTGTGAACTAGCCATGTAGCTTGCATTATCTCAATCTGGTTTCCCTTTCATGATTTGGATGAATGATTTACTAAAATTTTATCCTCTACATTCAAAATATAAACATAACTCATATATTAGACACAAGTTTTATTGGACCATCCCCCAACCATATTAATTAATCAGAAAAAAATAATTTTTTACATGGTTTTCAAAAATCATGAGCATACTATTCCATGAAATCCACTAAAAACAACCTACTATGATTTACTCACATAATATACCCTAGAATAGTAAAAACCAAGAATTAGGATAATATCCCATGTAAAATTTAATAAATAAAGTTTGAATAAATTAATTCCCAATATAAAACTATAAACAACTTCCACGAATTGAACCACATTTAAAAAAATCTTCTTGATATTATCTAACTCTTATAATTCCAACAATTTTATTTTTTCCTAAAATGAACACTACCCAAATGTAATAATTTTTTTAAAAAAACTCAAATTCCACAACACAAAATGATATATGTTATTAAAATATCCCAATTATAAAAATTCAAATAACTTATAGATCATAGTTTTCTTTCATCCACATATAACAATATATCATATCCCTTAATGAGGAATTTAATTGAAATTCTCCACCTTGAAACATCAATGGAGTCCCTGCCCCCAAAAAAGAAATTTTCAAGGTGATCTATTTAGAAAATATCAAGACACCCATTAATATCTATCAAAAAACATAGAGATTATGGGCAACTACATAATTTAATCTTGAGACACCATTGACCCACGAATCGATTCTTTCATAGGCTTATGATTCTTCTGTCCTAATGTCAAATCTCATAAAGGAAACCTCTGATTAATGGTTCTCACCCACTATTAGAATCAACTAGTTAAATTTAATTTATAGTGTTATAATTTTACAAATTGTGCATTTTTCCTCTCACCACAACCAATCATACAAATAAATCACTAGTATACCCCCACTAGTTCACAATTCAATAAAGATATCATCCACAAAAATTGAGGCACTATATCATCTCTTGATCCTGATTCCATAACTCTTGTAGAAATCTCAAAACCATAAAAACTATGACACAAAATTTAAAAACCTAGAAATTGTGTAATTCCATAGTTTCATCCAACAAAAAAAGAAATATTCCATTATAACCTCACCCCTAGTACTATGGTACAATCGATCCAAAATATCAACAAATCATATCAAAAACCATCCTAAGATTTATTCCCATACAAATATTCCATATAATGGATCATTCCAGACTAAAGTATACAATTTAATAATTAAAAGATAATCTAATTTATATCTTCACTATAGTATTTATATATACTATATTCATAGTCCGATAACCACTCTCATCACTCCCAATAAACAACAAGTATTGGATGCATATATCTGTGATAAATAAGAATCTCCCAACAATAGTGTTTTCCTTATCCAGAATTAAATTCAATAAAACATCAATCCACACAACACATTATCCATTTAGAACGTCATATAAGGACTTGACGTGGACACCCATCACATACCATAGTGTGAGAATGAAACACCAATCACCACCCATTCCCAGATCACTAGGAATATAATCATTGGTATCTTCATAAATTTTATCCACAATGAGCATCACACACTCCATGAAACCTAGTTCACTCCAGTAAATATTTATTTCCATATACGACTCCATGAGGTTAACTTTAATAGTTTCCAATATCACACAAATTCCACTCTTCTCGATCCATTTTTACACATCTTGTTATGAACTATGCTCATATCATTCATTCAACACACATTTATCCATTCATAAAATCATCATATATATTAATGTACACACATCCCTTACCCGAAAAATATCCCAAGATTTCCCTCCCATTAGAATATCATCAAAATCATCATCCCTATATTTGAACACATCTGGTCATATATTCACATCCCAATAAGAATCACCCCATGTTTCACCCATGTATTATTCATTTTTACAAAAAAACCCTTGGGAAATCTTACTATGGTAATCAAAGGGTAGAGAGAATAACTTAAAACCCTATGACACCATCATTTCCATTATAAATATTTACTTTCATTCAAGATTATGAGGTGTATGCTCCTTTACCACATGACTCACACTCCCATGAGACACACATCAACAAAATTAGGATCACATGTCTGGACCACAAGCCATTCATTACTTGATTCCATTCCTTCGTATTCTGATACATCGTAGTTCTATTTTCTTATAGGATTGATCCATCCCACCAATTCCATGGAAAACAATATAGTTACTTTCCCTCTGGGAGTCATTTAAAAATCTATTGTTCCAACATACACATGATCTATCCTAGATAAAACCATCTAGAATACTTATCCATAACGTCATCATGATTTACATGCATAATGCAAAATTCCTGAAATCTTACTGATCCATCACATTGAAACATGTATTCAATAGAAAACACTTTAGGTTTTTTACATTATGGATCCCCACTATATGTCCATTCTTATATCACATCATTATTATAACCTCTAGTTCAATTATCCCATTAACTAAACAATCTTCTCATGAATCCCATCTCTAAAGAACTAATATGATTCATCTGAAAACTCGTTCTAGTTACCCTGATACATATAATAACTCATATCAACCATAGAAGGTCAACACCTTATTATTCAGTCAAAATAATTACGTCACTAATATCTTGAGTCATATGTCAATGTACATGGACAATCTACATGACCCATAAATAATGTTTCACATATGTCATATTTAATTTCAAAACATCTATTCTATCATGTCAAATATCCTACAGAATCTCACATGTCCAATCTCACAATGATTGTTTCTCATATAAAAATATCGACCATGCATCACATTCCATGTCATTTTCCCAGTATAGAGAACTAACCCTAACTAGAAATATGTATATGATAATACCATGTCAAGGACCATTATATCATTAACATATAAATAATTACATCATCCAAAGATAAACCATGTTGAGTAATACATAATCATATGACTCGTTTATATAGAATTTCACAAAAAGTGTGCAAGGTAAACCATCATATAGGTTATTTTTTACACTATAAATATATAAAAAATCATTAAAATATAACCATAAGGTGTTAATAAAAATAGAATATTGTTCTTATATTAACTCATTAGGGTTTACTATACATCCCTTAAAAAGAGGGATTGTAAAACCATATTCATGTAACATCAATGTATATAATCCTCATGGCATGTCATAAAATTATTATGACCTAACTGAGTAAAATTAAACTAAAAAATATATTTAATAATTAAATATAAATTTATGATAACACTATAAATAGATAAGGTATCTATAGTTAGGGATATTAATTACTCATAATCATAATGATTTCTAGTGAGCCCAAAGTTCCAAAATTGAAGCATGTACACATTCCTATCAGAAATGACCCATGTTCCATGAACACAATTTTCAATCTCAGAAATAGATATCATATATAATTTAAAATTAAAATTCATCCAAAAAAACCCAGAACAAAAAACATAGATCAATGTTACCTTGGACTTCCTATAAAATATGTTTTTGTGAAAAAGAAGATAAAGGTATAAAACAAGTCCCAAAAAATCATTATTCTTAAGAGACCACATTCCCAAATAGTATAAAACAATAATTGTGCTATAATACCTCTATTTAATTCTTCAATTTACAAAACCTCTACCTTTTTTTTGTAACATCCAATCACTGTTTCATCTGGATCACCCTTAACCTAGATGTGGGTTTTCTATCCATTGAGATTGGGGGAATACCTATAATGGTGAATTCAGTGATTTTTTGGACTTTCTAATTTAATCATCTTTTTCTACCAGCCACAGAATGAATTCATGCCATGTAATTGGGTTGGACACTGAGTAACTATTGTTTGGTACAATCCGTGAAATGGGATTCACACTTTGAAATTTCACACATAGTTAAGGGTGGTTTCACATCATGAATTATATATATAATTGATTTTTAATCAAGGGTGATAGATTTTTCAACGTTTATGTGAACTGTGGATTTCACATAGTATAATTATGTAACACGTCATGAAAAATTACTTGTCATGTTTTAAAACTAGTAAAAAAACATTTTTTTTCTCGGTTATTTATCGAAATATTCATTTCACTCAACCCAAGGATGTTAAAAGGTGTTTTTTTGAGACTTCCCACCATCTAAATTTATCTGATCGACACAGTATCTCTTTTTAAATTGTGGTTCATGTCCCAAGGTGAGTTACCATTCTCCTTATTCATTGAATTTTATCATGTTATCTTCCTGATGTTTTTTCATCGAATTCATTGATCTATTTTGGGGATTCCTATTGTCATCTTTTGATATTCTCTATGTGATCTCATTATGGAGGTCATTCCTTATTAGTCATGGTGCTGTGCGATTTCATTCTTGAGGTATGTGGTTTAATCTTCACCTCCAACACTTTTATTAAGCAATTAAATCGATCATAAATTGTATGGATTTGGGTTCTAGGGTATCCATTGGTGTTGTTGGGTTTCGTTGTTGGTTGATTCCATTACGGAAATGTGCGGCCCAAGCATTGAGTTAGTGGGTTTCATCTCAATCCTAGGATAAATATCCTGATTTCTATTGCTTTATAAATTGATTTATCTATTTGGAATGACTACTTTTGGTGGTTGAAAATTGTTTTTAAAGAGAAAATGGTTTCCCATGTTTTTTATGAAGGAAAATGAAGTAGATAATTTTGATAAATTTAAATTGATCTTTGAAAATGAAAACATGGGTTTCCTTATGTACTTTTGTGGAATGATAAACATAAGTCAATAATACATTTTTTTTATCAAATGTTTTTCTCAGGTGATTTTCTTCTATTTCCTAGGCTCATTGTTCTCAGGGATGGAAATTAAAATTTTCAGGGGGGGTTACTGATGGGTTATTCCTCTTCTTCATAAGAATGTGTTCTAGGAAATAGATCGCACACATGATCTATTTTTGTATGAGAGTTCATTTATTATTACCTATAGTGTTACTTGGAACTGATGTATGTGTTGCTATTTCTATTTTGTACTACGTGGCTTTCTGAGTTTTCATAAGAAGGCATGTCAGATATTTTTTTTGTTTAGAACTACGAAAAATAGAATGATTACCATGTTCTCTATAAAACATCTTTACTTATCATCATGAAATGTTTTATTTAGAGTATGAATACATGAATTTTTATATAAGTACATGATTTGGAACACCTGGTTGGGATCCTAATGTGCCGGTTAGATCACACCATGTGAAATCTTCAGTGTTGGGTAGACCTTTGAATGTCTTGTAGTACAAGGAATGACAAGTTTCTATAGTGAGGAGGAATGGATTATTGTTAGCTGATTTGGGTAGCTGGTGGTGTGAATGTGGAGTTTATCCTCACCATCACTTGGAGTAGCTATCAGTTTTAATAATTTTGCATTTGCCTTGTCCTTAGGAGCTTTCAATACATACTAGTTGTTTCTTCCATTTTCTTTCTCATTATTATGGCATATGTATTTATTAGTATTACACTATTTCATTCGGGATATATATATATATATTCTATGTGGTTTTTCAGGTTGGGTGAAATCATTCCCTCTGATGTATTTTTCGATTCTTGGGTTCCTGTTGCCAACCATTGGGGATCGAGAATTCCCTTTAGATATGTGAAAGATTAGGTCTGATTCTAGTTTTGAGGTTAACCTGGTATGGTTCATTTCAATTTTTTTTATCAGAGGTGTTCTGTCATTAAGAGTCCTTGTCTTGGGATTTTTTTTATACTAGAGATAGGATTATAGGAACTTGAGATGTATGTTGCGATGAGTTCATGGCTAGCTCTTGTCATGGAATTACATAAGATTCCATGGGATGTTTAAGATGTGGGTATCTAGTTTTGGTTTGGGTTTAAATAATAGTTTCTTCATATGGGTTTTTTATTTTTAATTGAGATTTATTCTATTTTAGGATCATTCTCATGTTTTGGTGTGAAACAGTATGCCTCTTAGATGTCATCCATGAGTTCCTCAGGGGGTGGAGCTGATTCACCTCAAGGGAATCCACTATAGATTAGAGTCTCATCGATATTATCATACTGATAGTTCATGAAGTTGATAAAGATTTACCCTGAGTTTAGAATGTTATTGTTGAAGTAAAACAAGGAGTTTTAGGGGAGAGGGATCGATCATGAGAATTCTTGCACAAGAAGTCGTCATCCTTTAAGGTAATGACTAAACCTCAAGAGGAGGATGACTGTCTGGGTAGGTTTTATTAGATAATTGACATTTTATGAACACCTGAGAATATCTGGGTGATGTGTGTATCATTCAGTCTAATGTTTTCCAATAAGGGATGGTGGGACTCTATGGTCCATGAAGACAAGCACATAGACTTGGATTGGAAGGGTTTCATAATCCAATTCTTTTAGATGTTTCTTTTAGATTACTTGATTCTAAAAAGGTCTTTAGAGTTCCTAATCTTTACAATAGGTTGAGTGATCTGTGCAAGAAAACAATAATCCTTTTTTTTGAGCATGTCTATTTTTACCGAGACGTATTGTAGAATGATCCTCTAAAGGCACAAAATTTCCTTTAGGGTTTGTGACCAAATATTAGACCACATTAGTTTATATTGAAGTTCTATGCATATTTGGAGATGGGGGATAGATCTCTGATGTAGGATATGGATATGGGAGGCATGGATGGATTTCCAAACCCCTCTATTCCATCTAGTGTAAACATTAGTGGTGTGCATGGGAAGAAGAGAAACTGGAAAGATCGTCATAGAAATAGTAGAGGTGGGTCCTAGGAGTGAGCCTACTCTAAACAGTCCTTTTTTTTGGAAATGTGACTCTCACTTTTTATTAATGTGGAAAAGGTGGAAACACACGACATTATTATCCTATTCATGCGATGATGTGAAATAGTTGTGGATGCAATGTTCACTTACAACACTTCTGATAGGATATGAATACACCTCTTTATGTTCAGGGTTCATCAACTCCAGAGGCTACTATGGTGCATTCAGAATCTTCTAATACTATATGGATCTAGCCACAAGACTAATTAGTGAAGCATTTTCTCAGAGTATATGAGTTTACAATGGAAGTTTATGTAGTTCTAGAAATAGTGAGGGGCACAATTCTTATTAAATCATTAGTAGAAATTGTTTTTTGTTACAGGTTCCTCCCACTCATTAATATCTATACATTTTTTTGATATGTTTAAACTTCCAATGAAACTTATTTCCTTTACAATATAGTTAGTGATGCCTATTCACAAAAAAAATATTATGGGTTTCAGTGTCCTTCTTATGTGTTAACGATATATTTAGGAATGGCCTGAAGGCCTTCTTTTTTAATTTATGTTTTATAATCCCCATTTTAAGAGATGAAGGGTAACCCTCACATTAAATTTCCTATAGGCATTATGACATTACAAGACCTCAATGTCTTAATGGAATAAATTCCACACCATGACTTCTTGAAACTACCCCTCCCAATAATCTACACCATGATCAGCTCTCCACCTTTTCATGGCTATTCGGCCATCTATCATTTGCAAAGATGCACATGCTTGGTACCGATGAAAAAATACATACCCTATCCTTTTTTTAAATCTAACATCTCTGCTTTGGTGAATGCACCATGATCTGAATCCTACTCTATAGTACGTTCCTTGTAGAATTTTGCATGTTTGTTTCTACAAAAAATAGGTGGCCTGAAGGCCATAAGGTGACTAGAGGTCTGGAAGGTGGCTGAGATCCTTATTGATGATAAGGAATGGATGCCATGAATGCCTTAAGGAATCTATTACCAAATCAGTGTCCTGATGGAGAATAGTTCTTTATATAACAATACCGAACAATACCTACTATAGAATCTAGTATAATACATGAAAAAAATACTATTACAGTATCCTAGAAATATTCCTCCACCTATATTCGAAAAACGGTCTCATGGGTGCACTTGAAGGTTCGTCACCATCTGAGATGAGGATCATGTGCTTGTTAACGATATCAAATATAGATTTAGTCTGGGATTTTATTATTATTGATTAGGATCTTTTTGTCATCATCATTGGTATAGATTAGATTGCAGATCATCAAGCTAAGATTTATTTTTATCATCTTCGTGTATCATTTATTACTGCAAATGGGATCTCTCTTGTTTTTCATGGAGAGTGGGATCTAAGGTCAGGTCTTGTAGGGCCTTCCCTCCTAGATATCGGAAGTTTTTTGTCTGCTGTTGTGTTTGATCCTGATGATGATTCTCCTTTTTTTGATCTTCCCATCATTTTTCGAGACATTCCATACATTTTCCCATATTATTTATGTACTCATCATCTAGAGAAAGATGTAGAGTTTACTATCGACCTAGTTCCATGTACACTACTAGTATCAATACCTTCAAATCATATTGATCCATCTGAGCTGACGAATTTCATGATTTAGTTGGATGACCTATTGAAAAATTATTTTCTTCACCCTAGTTTCTTGAATTGGTAAGATATTTTGCTCTTTTTCATGAATGGAGATGGGTCAATTCGGTTATGTTTGGATTATTGAATGTTGAATAGGGTAACAGTTATGAAAAAAATATCATTTTCCTCCCGTGGATGATTTTTTTGATCAATTTAATGGGGAAAATGGTTATAAATAATTGATCATTAGTTGGGTTATAATCAGCTCAGTGTTAAAGAGTATAATATATCAAAAAATGATTTTAGGAGTAGGTATGTGAACTACTAATTTCATGTGATGTATTTTGGTCTAACTAATGTACCTACTATTTTATTGGACTTCATGAATCAGATATCCCATGATTATCTACAAACTTTATATGGCAGTGTTTGTGGATGATATTCTGATTTATTTAATATCCGAGCATGAGAACGAACACCAACTACGTTTGGTTTAGAAAATTTTTATAAGTCACCTTTTGAATGAAAGGCACTAAAAATATAGTTTATAGATTTTATAAGTGAAATTATATCGAAACATAATTTATGAGCATGGCTTATCAATTGATCCAGTAAAGGTAAATGATGTTTCTTTCATAAAATGAGCCATTAAATTTTATTGATAATTGAAGCATTATTGGACTTATTGGATAAAAATGATGGTTTTATGGATTTATCTATGTTTTCATCACCATTGACTATAATTACCAGGATAGTGATAAAATTTACATTGGATGAAAATTGTCTATCTTCATTTGATGAACTAAAATTACTTCATACGTCATCCCCTATTCGGATCTTACTTGAGCCTAGTATGGGATACATGGTGTCTTATGATGCTTTAGGTGCTGGTTTGGGATTTGTGTTTATGAAGGATGACCATGTAGTAGCTTGTGGGACATTTAATCTTTGACTTCATGAGTATATTTAATCAACTCCTGATTTAAAGCGTAGATGAGTTATTCATGTTCTTAAAAATGTTGAAACACTATCTTTTTGGGGAGACGTTCATGGTCTTCTCTTATCATAAGATTCAGAGTTATGTATTTTCTCAAAATGACGTGAATAGTAGATAGATACGATGGGTAAAATACATCCAGACTTTTTACATTGATATTTCTTAACACCCAATGTAGGAAAACAACATTGCATATGGCCATCGTATGAATGTTCTATTGTATGCTATTCTGGATTTGAAGATGGAGTGGAACGTTATGGGGATTTACCCTAGGTTGCACTTGGATGTTCAGGAGGATATTTTAGGCATGGTTCTGACCAGTGTTCAGTTTTCATCATCTCACCTAGAGTCTATTTAGAGCATTCACCAGCAAGATTATGAGTTTAGTAACATTTTAGACAAACTTTTTGGAGGGGAGACCATTTAGGGTTGGTCTCTTTCTTTAGATGGTATGTTCCATATCATGAATTAGGTTGTGGGCCCGACATCTATAATAATTTTGGTATCATTTTATTATCACAAATCATCATGGTAAATTCATCCATGCACAAAGAATATGTATTATAATATCAGGTGATGATTCTAGTGGCTGGGTATGAATCATGACTTTGTGGAATTTTTGTCTCGATATTACACCTACCGATGAATAAAGGTATAACACTTGAAAACTTCATATTTCTATTCAGCATCTTCCAATTCCTATTTGGAAATGGGATGAGGTTTACCTAGATTTGTTTTATTACCAAAGTCCCCCCAAGGGAGGAATTTTATCTGGGTGGATATTGATCGATTTTCAAATTATTCTCATTTCATTATGATCAATGATACCAATAAAGTTGAAGATATGGGTAAGCTATATTTGCAAGATATTATGAGGCTCTATGGGGGGTCCATATTATATTACATTAGATAGGTATCACATGTTTACCACAATGTTCTAGAGGAGACTCCAAGAGTCAATGGGAACTTAGTTTACATTAATCACGTCCATATTCTGTTACCTTAGATAGGTATCATTTGTTTACCTCAAGGTTCTAGAGGAGTCTCCAAGAGTCAATGGGAACTTAGTTTACATTGATCACAGCTTACCATCCTCAAACAGAAGGTCCTATGGAGAATGTGATTCAGATACTAGATGATTTTCTATACACCTGATTTTTGTATTTCATAGTATCATGGGAGATCAATTTGGGACTATTTGTGTTTGTTTATATCAATAATTATCATTATTCAATCATAATGGCTCCCTTTGAGGTGTTTTATGGTCACCTATGTAAAACACCTCTTTTTTGGGTTGAGGTGGGAGGAGTATCTTTAGATGGACCATTTTTTGTTCAGGAAACATCCATTGTTTTTCTCACTCTTCTGGAATATATATTCATTATCATTCCACTATTTCTTTCATTAATTATTTATATATTATATGTGGTTTTTTTGGTGAAATCGTTTCCTCAAGTGCGTTGTTCGATGCTCGAGTGCTTTTTCCCAGCACATGGGGATCCAGAACACCCTTAAGTTATGTGGTAGATTGGTGTGTGGGCATTTTTATGATGGTATATTGTCTCAATTAATTACAATTTGATGTCTGGTTACATCCTTGATTTGATAGAAACCGTATGCAGATTGACGACATCGTCCTTCCGTTTTTTCAATTGGTGATTGGGATTTCATGAAATTTATTCCTCTGTTGGTTCACCATCCACTTGTAATGAAGGGAATGTTGGCTCTGAGATATGTTTTTCCATTTGAGGTCACTAAGAGGGTTGGAAATTTACTCATCATTTTGAATTTTTGGTTTAGTTGATATGTATTCATGATGTTTTCCACAAGTCTTTTCTCAAGAAATACCATCCTGATCCCACTCATATTCCTAGTTGGGAAGAAATTGAGTTATAACTAGATATTTCTATTTTGTATAGACTAGTTGAGGTCATTGAATCTCAAGTGAATGTCTTGTGTGGGAAATTGAATATATTGGTCAATGTTCTATGTAAATTAAGATCATATTCTATTGATACTTGGGATCATGAATTGTTGACAGGGGATTAGTGGCATCATCTATTTCCAATGATTATGTTTTCTACATGAATTTCTGGGGATGGAAATTCATTATGGTGGATACATTGTAACATCCAGTTAAAATATTATAAAGAATGTACTTAAGTTCATCATGGTTTACCCATAATTTTTTATTGGGAGGAAATTTATAATGGTGAACCTATATTTTTTTATTTCAACATTAATTATTAAATTTTCATGATGTAGAAGGAATTCACAGCATGTAACTAGGTTACATGCTGTGAAACTTTTTTTGTGTACGAGGTGGGAAAGGTGATTCACGTTGCAAAATTTTACATACATTTAATGGTGTTTTCAAACAAGTAATATTATAAATGTTTAATTTTTAATTTGAGGTGATGGATTTTATCTCCTTACATGTACATCATGGTTATCACGACCTGTAACTATATTACACATCATGAAACGACCCATGTCTTGTTTTAGAACACACACACAATAGTTTTGTCTTATTTATTTCTCATGATCATTGTTTATCTTGACCCAAGGATATTACAATTATTTTTTTGAGATATTTTTATCCTAATAGATCGATTTGAATGGAACTCAATCTCCGTGGAAATTGTGGAGCATCTCTCTAGGTGAGTAATCTTTCTTCTTCTTCATTTCTATTGATCATTATTGTGTCTTGAGGTTGTGTCATTGGATCTATTAATCTAATTTTCTCTTTATAATTTCATTCTTATAGGATCCATTGTGGAATCTAATTTTAGAGCTTGTTCCTTGTTATTAATTTTAAAGTGGGTCTTCATTCTTGAGGTATTTGGTTTCTTCTTCTTTACCAAACATTTTATTTTCCTATTCAATAAATCCTAAGGTGTTTGGATTTGGATTCTAGGGTCTATTATAATGTTATTGGTTTTCATTGTTGGCGGATTAGGTTTCGAGCAAGTGTGACTAATTCTTTGCAGTAGGTGGTTCTGTATCTAGCCTATGATAACTATCCTTATTTCTTTTTCGTTATAAATTTATTTATCCAGTTTGAAAGGTTGTTTTTGTGTGTTGAAAAATAAGTTTTAAAGATAAATTTTTTCCCATGAATTTGTTGAATGAAATGAAAATGAGTTCTTTTTAAACATTGAAATTGATATTTGAAAATGATCACATGGGCTACCATGGGTACATATGTGGATTGTTTATCTTTTGGAAATTATCCATGTTTTATGATTGTCAGGATGTTTGATCTTGGTGATTCCAAGAATTTCCTATGATCATTGTTCTAGGGGATGGATATTGAAATTTTCCGGGGGTTTACTTATGGGGTATTCCTTTGCATTCTAGGTTGTGTTCTAGGAATTGTATTGTGCACATTATTTTGTGTGGTATGGTTAGACTTTTATTTTGAACTATTGTGTTCATTGTCACTGATTCCTATTCTTCTAAATCACTTTTTTACTGTCTTGAATTCCAAGACAACCTTTATATTCATGTTATATTTTCTTTTGTTTAGAATTGTGAATAAGGTAAATGTTTACCATGTATTATTTAAAACTTCCTTACTAATAATTATTCCATGTATTATTTAATTGTAGAATACATGAATCATTATTCAATGACTTGATATGGAACACCTAGGTTGGATCCTACTGAGTATGTCATCTAAAACCCTAAGTACCTCTTTGTTGGTGTATATACCATTGAATGTATTCAAGTGAAAAGAAATGAATGTCTTCAAAGTGAGGTGGAAAGGTTTTATGTCAAATGATTTGGGTAGATGGTGGTGAGATAATGTGAGTTCATCCACACCATCTCTTGGAGTAACATTTGGATTAATCATTTTTAGTCAGACTTGTCTTTGGGAGTTTTTACGACATTATAAATGTTGTTTTCACTGTATTTCTCACTATTATGGCATAAATATTCCTTAGTATTCTTCTCTTACTTTTTTTATTTATATAAATTTTCCATTTGGTTTTTTAGGTTGGGATAAATCATTCCCTCTATTGTGTTTTCCGATCATTGGGTGGTTGTCGCCAGCCCAGGGGGGTGGGGTCAGGAACTCCATTAGGGTATGTGGAAGATCGGGTCTGGTGCTAGTTTTGTGGGTAACCTAGGTCCGTTCATTACATGTCTAGTCTTTGTTTATTACAAAACCTCTCACATGACTCATACTACACAGGAGGGTTCTAACAATTATTGAGGATTTACAGTGCTACTATGTGTTGATTATACCCATAAATCACAATATGAAATTGGGGAATGAAAAAAACACCAATCATTAATAATCAATGACTAAAGAAAAAATAATAATCCAATATATAAAAACTTCAAGAGGTAGTATACAACCATACAGACTAAAATGATCACTCATATGGAAAATTAACTCAAAATTAAAAAAAATTAGAATAAAAAAGGGCTCCACAACATTTCCAAAACCTCACCTTATATTAATATTTAAAAAAAAAATGAAGAAGGCTTGATCAAAAAACTATTTCAATGCTCCCTATATTTATATAAAAATAGTGAATTCTTCTCATGCACCTAGGATCTATTTACACTCAAGGAGGGTGTGAGTACAACTCTTCAATGAACCACCATGGACACCCCTAAAAAAAATAGTAAGTAGTTTATGTACTACTTGTTTTTCATAATATAAATACAGTGTAGAAAGTTTATAAAATATTCACCATCAATCCTTAGGTTCTAAGGGATATGAAGGATTTACTATACCAACATTGGCTAGGGAGAATAACTGTAATCATATTAAATTTATTTGGATCCCATTATATACACTCACGCTTTAGAAAACAAGTGAATGAAACAAGAACCTGGTTGTGTAATATCACCCCCAATGAAACAAATATATCATATATAACCTGGGTGGATGAAACTTCCCTACAAAGAAAACATTTCATTTTGATCATTTGGGGAATGCCCACACCCTATGTAGAATCCAATTACCACTATATAGAACTCCTGGGCATGCTCATACCATATTATAAAATAGGTAATCCACAATATAGGGGTAGAATTTCAATTTATATAAACACGTATATGATCATACCGAACTCACAAACAGACTATCCCTATATGGGAAATCATTTTTGTTGGAACCGAGGGGAAAGTCTACTCTATCATGGGAAAAAAATAACAGGGAATCAAGACCCCTATGAAGACTCTCCTTGATATGAAACACTAGAAATCCTCTCAATCCAATAAAATAAAATACATTCTATTAAACACATAAAAGTCCATAATAAACTTTATACCATACCCACTACTTACTAGGAAACATCAATCACATCATATACTAAGGGTACCCACCTCCTATTAAAATCCATTTTAAATCACATAGGATGGACACATACCTAAACCAATTATGCATCTTATACTCTAGAATCCCTTGTCATAAACCTTGATCCTATCATGAAATCTAATCTAGTTTACCATCATTTATCCTCAGGTTCTACTTTAAAACTTGATATCTAGGATACCTACCACTTAGAGGTATCTCTCTCTAGGGTCGACAAAAAAATTGGGAACTCACTGAAGTCCCATTATACACATAAAAATATGGATCCACTATATAGGATTATTTTTATAACTCCTTTAACATGGGATAATCCAATTACAAAAATGGAATATATTTTCCCATCATCACTGAAATTAGAGAATAGACTCACAAGATACAAATGAAATGGTGTAACGACATCACTCAAGATAGATAACCTAATGAAAATGTTTTTCTAACCAATCTTAAGAAGGTCAACACACCGTAACTACCATAAATAAACATATATTATACCAACCTATGTTCTCATATTATACTTTAAAGGTACACCTAATTCTCTAATCAACACGATTAAAGGCTATATAGAATCCAAATACTTCTTAGGGGATATCCTTATGTTAATAATTATAATATAATAACACTCCACTACTAATATATATCTATGATCAACTACCTCCAATTAAACTATTTCTTATTAAAATCACTTCATTTATACTCTTCTAGGGTAAATGTATCACATGGAATATATTTCAAATTATGGACTTCACTATATATGGGAGATGCATCATCAACTATTCAATAGACCATCATGGTCCATTATGTTTTTTTAGAACAACTTAATTTAATAATTTTTATCACCCAAAATAGTTCGATAACATATTATATTCTAAACACATAAATTGTATATACAAAATTGAGATGTTTAGTGAACACCTACCCCATTCATGGGGGAATTTTCCTTAAATAAATATCATCCACTCCCGTATATTCTTGATTAAACCTCATGTAATCTATTAAATTTTATACTAAAGAAAAAAATATTTAATTTTATAAATTTAATAATAAATAATAAATTTAATTAAAATATGTTGAAATGTAAAAAAATCGTTGAAAAATATAGTCCCACCCAAACCTTGAGCAATGGGGTATGGTCCACTCATGACATGAACCCAAACCTAATACATGAAAAATATTCCTCAATCAACATTTATTCTATATATATTTTTAAATAAAAAAAATAAATGAACTATACTAATTCAATTATATAGATACCATCATAAATAAATGACGTGTTCATAATCACATTACATCAACAATACTGACTAAGAAGAATCCCAATCATATCAGGATTATTCATCCAATATTTGGTAAAATAAACAAAGAAACCCAAATTAATATCATAAAGAATTATCCTACTAAACGGTATAATAACAATATAAGAATAAATGTATGTTCATATATTCAATAAAATATATAAAATTCATAGATACTATCCCAATTCTTGGGGGGACTAATAAGAAGAAATAGATGGAAATTCTTGGATATATTATGTCTTAGAGGGAAGAAGGGGAGGGGGGAGCATCGAGCGGATATGGAAAGACAATTTCTGAGCCTGAGGAAAAAGGAGGATGAGAATGTCTCAAATATGAAGATAACATTACATGGTTAGAGAGGCTTGTTTTAGATTATATACTTAACCCAAGAAGTAATATTGATCGGTTCTTTGAGGTGTTAAAACCATTTCTCCGTCAAGAATTTTTCTATCAATCCTTCTCATCATACGAAAAAAATCATCTCATGAGCTATCAGGACAGAAAAAGAATTCTCTAAATATTATGACTTTAAAGAAAAGAAAGAGAGGGAGAGATCTATAGAACACTTTAGAAATGGAAATAAGGGGAAGAAGGAGAAATTTGAATATCCATCCTACAATAAATATTGGAAGAAACACCCTGGTACTTTCCTGAAGGGAATGGGAGTCTGCTACAAGTGTGGTGAAAAAGGCCACCAAGCTCGTGATTGCAAGGGGAAAAAAGAGGTTGTCGATGTTTAATGATAAAATTGTATAGAAAGGGGTCATTATGAAAATAAATGTCCAAAGAGTCAGGGGAACATACCTTAGAAAAGGCCATGTGATCAAGTCCAATATTATTCTATCACTACTGCTGAGTTTGAAGCTCTGAAATACATAGTGGTAGGTAATTTAATTGTTTCCTCAAGTTTAGAAAATGCTTTATTTGATTCTGGATCATCTCATTGTTTCAAATCTTCCCAATTTGCTATGAAAATTAAATATTTCCAATTTTATTTAACAAGGGAGTTGTTAGTCATAACTATTAAGGGAAGTATCATTACAACAAAGTTTTGTGAATCAGTCCCCATTAGGGTATATAAATGTTCTTTATTTCCTTATATCATCATCATACCCATGAATGAAATTGATATAATTTTCGGTATGGATTGGATTTCATACCATGATGAAAAAATTTACTGTAATAAGAAGGAAGTTACTATTTTTGATGTCGATGATAAAGAACAACTTATCTTTAGAGAAGAATCATCACCACCTAATTCTTATCTATATCCACCCCATTAGCTCAACTAAATTCAATTATTGTGAAGGAAGTGAATGAAATAACTATGGGAGAGGAAAAGAATGTTCAAATAGAGGATGTAATTATTGTGAAATAATATGTTGACATGTTTCCAGATGATTGACCTGGAGATCCTCCAGAACGAGAAAATGAGTTTCCCATTGATTTAATTCCTGAATCTAGTCCCATATCAAATACCAATTTTTGAATGGACACTGTGAAATTAAAGGAACTAAAGAAACAACTATAGGAATTTAGTAATAAGGGATTTATTCTCCCTAATGTTTCTCCATGGGGATCCCCTGTCCTTTTTGTTAAGAAGAAAGATGGATCAATGAGGTTGTGCATTGACTATAGGGAGATCAATTCTATAACAATAAAGAACAAGTATCCCCTACACCACATTGATAATTTATTCAACCAACTTCATGGATATAAATACATTTCAAATATTGAACTTCTATCTAGATAACATCAGTTGTGTGTGAAGAAGAAAGACATTCCGAAAATAGCATTTCGAACTAGGTATGGGCATTATGAGTATACAGTAATGCCTTTTGGATTGACTAATGAACCCTCTATCTTCATGGATCTAATTAATAGAGTTTTCATGTAATATCGTGATGAATTTTTGTGGTATTTATTTATTATATCTTGTTATAATCCAAAAGCTACGAAGATCATGAAAATCACTTGCACATTATCCTAAAGACTCTTAGAATACATGAATTATATAGAATGTTTAGCAAGTGTAAATTCTGTCTTTAGGATATTTCATTTCTTGGAAATATTTTCTCTAAGGATTTAATATATGTTGATCCTTCAAAGAACATTTCAATCCATGAATAGCCATCACTGACGAGTATAACTGAGGTACAAAGATTTATTGGTTTAATAGGTTATTATTGGCATTTCGTCCAGAATTTTTACCGATTGGCTAACCAATTAACCAAGCTCACACGTAAAGGGGTGAAATTTGTTTGGACAAACGAATGTGATGAATGTTTTGAAGAATTGAAGAGAATATTAGTCAATGCACTTATATTGACTCTACCATTGGGGTATGATGGGTTTGTTATTTATAGTGACGCTTCAATAAAAGGACTTGGTTGTCTCCTTATGAAGAATGATAGGGTTATTGCCTATGCATCACGATAGCTAAAAATTCAAGAGAAAAACAATCATAATCACGATCTTGAGTTAGCATCTATAATATTTTCGTTGAATATATGGATACATTATCTATATGGTAAAAAAATGTGAGATATATACTGACCAAAAGAGTTTGAAGTATATTTTTCCATAGAAAGAACTCAACATGAGGCAAAGGAGATGGCTTGAACTACTAAAGGATTATGATTTCACTATACACTACCACCCTGGAAAGGGAAATAAGGTGGTAGATGCTTTGAATAGAATGGATCATGGAGTTTTAAAAAAGATGAGAGTTAAAAAGGATCCTGTATACATGGATCTAGTAAAGATGGATATGGGAATCACAATGGAAGGTGAAACATCAATACTTTTTCAAATTGTTTCCAAACCATCTTTACTAGAAAGGATAAACAGTTCTCAGACCATTGATGAAGAGTTAAAAAATAATATTAAAGATGTGAATTATGGGAGATTGAGTGAATTTGTGTATGAAGATGAATTTTTTAAATTTGGGTAGAGACATTGTGTTCTTGATATACCGGATCTAAAAAGGGAATTGTTGGATGATGCTCAAAATTCCAATTTCTCTATACAACCAGGGAGCACCAAAATGTATAGATATTTTAAGGAAAATTTTTGTTAGGATAACATGAAGCGGGAGATTGAAAATGTTGTGTCAATGTGTATGGTTTTTCAACAAGTGAAAGCTAGAAGGTAACATCCTGGAAGAGTCTTGCAACCTATTCCCATACATGGGTGGAAATGGGATAATATTACAATGGAATTTTTCATGGGACTACCAAAGACTCCTAGAAGGAATGATGCAATATGGGTCATTGTTTATCTTCTTACCATGTCAGCTCATTTTCTTGCTATAAGAGAAGATTTTACACTTGAACGTTTAGCATGAATATATATTAATGAAGTTAGAAGACTTCATAGAGTACCACTATCAATTGTTCCCGATCATGATCCTCATTTTACATCATGATTCTGGAAAAGTATTTAGAAATCCCTTGATGCTAAACATCGTTTGAGCTCTGCCTACCACCCCAAAACTGATGGACAACCAGAATGGACTATTCAAACCTTATAAAACATTTTTAGATCATGCTCACTTGACTTTCATCGTATGTGGGATCAATATTTACCTATGGTAAAATTTTCCTATAATAATAGCATCCATTAAAATATTCAGATGACACCATATAAAGCGTTATACAGAAAGAGATGTCACACACCAACCTGTTGGGATGATGTTGGGGAAAGAAAACTCGTAGGCCCAGAATCGGTGGAGGAAATGATGGAAGAGGTAAAGGTAATCCAAAACCACATAAAAGAAACTGAAAGTAGGCAGAAGAGCTATGCCGATAAATGATGGAAGAATTTGGAATTTCATGTAGGAGATCATGTTTTCAAGAAGGTATCTCCATTGAAGGGTGTTATATGTTTTGGTAAAAAGGGAAAATCAAGTCCCAGGTACATAGGACCTTTCAAAATCATAAAACAAATTGCGGTTTTAGCTTACCGTTGGGAAATGCCGACATTTCTCTCCAAAGTTCACGATACATTCCACATATCACTATGGAAAAAATACATGCCTGACCAAATGCATGTTCATACCTATGATGAATTAGAACTGGAACCCGAGATGTCTTATTGCGAAGATCCAATCATGGTTCTTGGTACAAGAGAACTAGTGCTGAGAAATCAGAGGACTCATCTAGTAAATGTTCTAGGGAGAAACCATAAGATGGAAGATGCAACATGGGAACCTGAGGAACTTATGATGAAGAACCACCTGCGTCTTTTAATGTAGTAATACTCTAGAAATTTTAAGGATAAAATTATTTGAAGTAGGGTAGAATGTAACACCCCAAGGTTCCACAATACGATTCTCTTGGAATAATACAATAGCATGTGTTGTACACATCTTCGAGTTCTAACACACCACAACCAATAAAACTATCTGTTATGAATAGAAATACTCCCTTTTGGAAATTTTATAAATTTTATCATTCAAAATGGACTTCATTTTTGAATTATTAATATCGAAATTAGCCTAGGGTAAATTTTTGGTATTTTTCTGAAAACATTCAATTTTTGATGAATAGTGAAAAAACACGGAGTTATTGTTTAAAACTGAATTTTTATTTAAATAATTAATTATTTTATTTAAATTAATTTAGGTCAAAATGTATAAATAATACCTATATAGGTTAAATAAAATTCATTGGAGTCATTTTGATATAATATTAGATATATAAAATTTTATTGAACTTTTCACCGTCTTTTACCCACCTTCTAGGAGAATTTGAAAATTTTCATAAAATTTAATTTTACTGCTTCTAAGATTTTAATTTAAAAAATATAAGAGACATAGTTTTTATCAGTAAGTAAAATTTGTTTCAATAAGAAGAAAATAATATTTGGTGAATAGTAATATATTACTTTTATTATTACCACGGTTAAAAGTAAATAGGGTAAATAAGGGTAAAATGGTTTTATTATTACCCTAACACATGTTCTAATTCTATTGGATAAGTATAAATTGACTAAAAACTACCTTATGAATAAAATACAAACCTCAATGGTCTACTTGTATTAGATTAGGACATTTATTATTATTTAATTCAAAGAAGAGTTAAAAGTGTTAAAATCAAGGTTTAATAACTAACCAATTTTTAATATCAGTTTAAACATAAAATAAATTTGACAATAAACTTTCCTTATAAAGCTAAATATATTTCCTAAATAATGGTTTTTTTATTTAAAATTTTTAGAAATTAAATAATTTAATTTATGTTTGACACAATGATGATGCAGTAATTACCTAATAAATAAAATATTAAAATAAATGATATTATAAACATTCAAATAAATGAAATTTGAGACTTTTTATGAATTCCAATAATTTTATAGGTAAATATGACATATTAGGGTTGGTTAGATAAATTTTTATTGAATTAATAATTCTATTATGAATTTAGAAAAACCAAAATACCAAATAATGTCAAAATTGACATAAAAGTGTTTTTAAAACAAATATAATATTATTATTTGATATTATATTTCTAAAAATCTATATTTTGGCCAAAAATACTTAGAGAAATGATATTTTTAGCATTAATGAACCACTTGTGGTTCTTTTGGAATTTTATAGTTTGTTTATTGACCATATAATATAAAAATACAAAGAGACATGAGAAATGTCAAACTATTTAACAAAGAGTTAAATCTAAAACATTATGTTAATTTAGTGACCTAATCCAATATAAAACCTATTTTTTGAGTATTTTTCGACCCATAACCCCCTTAAACTTAACATAATCCATTTTTGATCCATTAGAAATAGAAAATGATTTTATTATAAAATAATATTTCTAGCTTTTCCAAGGTGCCCATCGGCCCTCTTATAAAAGGAAACACCCCCTTCTCTCTAATTCACACCTTCAAAACAATATGGCTCGGCCAAACACTACCCAAATACACTCTCAACTGTCCTCCCATCATTTTATAGGCCTTCCATTTAGTCAGAAATCCAACCTATTGGTTGAGTATTTTTTAATCTATGGTGTAATTTCCAGTCCTAAATCACTTGGTCTGATATGAATTAACACATGTCCTAATGCATGCCTCACTATATACAAAAGGTTACCAACTAGAAGAAAGGGTCTGAATGTTGTCAATGGGTATACTGTAGTCTGAGTATTAATAATGTCTAGTATAAATAATTTTACAGTGGAATATATAAAAAAATCTATAAAAATGGAATTGAAAGAATCACAATTCACACATTGTAATAAACCATGGAACCCCCAAAGTGCTTGGTTAATCAATAGCTTTTCAAACACATGTATGTAAATGAAACACTTTGGTATCACTTAGGAGTATTTCATAGTGCCTCCTCTAAGCACCATGATCTATCCCATAGTTCTATATCACCAACGATTTTCCACTTCTAGTATCCCAGATCATGATTTCCTTACATGAATCAGGATTTCCATTTAGGGTGTGAGTATAATCCCATTAGGACGCCACTAATTCATCATTGAAATGAATTCACATGAATAAAAATTTTATTTCATTAAAAATGAAAAAACACTAGAAAAACATACAATCATGTTATGTGTGTTCATTCTCCCACAAAGATGATAGAAACACTTGACCATAACTACTTCGGATCCTTGTTTGAAATGTATTCATAATATATGTGCTCAATTGTTGTTTAAAAAATGTTAATAGAAGAATCTCACAACAACCACATGGATAATTTTTCTCGTTTCATCAATCCCCACAAATCTCATGGGTTTAGTCATAATGTTTCATACCCAAAAATTACATATGTCTAGAATATAAGGACATTATATCCTGAAACCATGTTTATTTCATGGTTACTGAATTATATCATTCACCATAATCTCCTTGAATTTTATATCACATAACACCATCTTTCTTCCAGGTCAAGAATCATATCCATCATGCCCCATTATCTAACATAGTCTTATAACGATTTCACATGAAGCATCTAAACATGGCCCCTACGGCCTCAGAGCCCCGATGGGTCTACCTATCACTTTTTTACTATGCATTGAAAAACATTTGAGGATTTATAAAACAAAACCCATAGAGAAAATTTCTTTACATATTAAGTCACAAAATAGAAAATTATGAGTGGGATATCATAACATTCAAAGAATTTATGATTCTAAAAAATGATTATTAATTAATATTGTTTTTTCTAAAACTAACTAAAGAATATTTTAATATAAAATTAGATATTTTTTATTTTTTATTATAAATTAAGATACCATATCCCCTTTATTTTATTTTATTAAATAAAAAGTATGTATAATTAATCCATTATATTGTAAATAATTTCTATAAACTATAAAATGAATCAATAAAAAACCACTTTTATGAAAATTTATTCATTTTCATTAATAAAAATATGTTTTAATTATGAGGTGTAAAATTTTACTTTTAAGAAATTATATTAAAAATATTTTAATGTAAATATATTAGTTTAATATGAATGCTTTAAATAACATTCTTTGTATATTTAAATTTTATAATTTTCACAGAATTATAAATTACATATTATTGTCAATATAAAATATTTATTAGAATTAATTAATTATACTATTATATTCCAAGTCATGATAGTTAGAAAAATAAATTTTCTGGTAAATATGTTTTTGAATATTTTACTAGTTTTGTAACATTATAAGATTTAGTTAAGAATTGATTTTAGGATGACATTTAAAATTGAAATAACTGATAAAGACTATGTAACCTAAAATAATTCTTATGCTAATTTTTTAATAATTTTTATAAAAGTAATTTTATTGGAATATTTGAGGTGAAAGATGAATAATTTTGTAAATAATAAATTTATTTTATGTTTTAGCGATTCTTATTATCAAATATGATTTTTTAATAAAATGTCAAACACATCCAATTGCTGCTACGTATAGTCAACCGCTACTTATGTTGGACCAATACACTCATTCAGGAATTTTGGGGGTCCATAAGAGCAATATCCATTGATAAATCTATTCGCAGTATGAATAGTCTTTGAACATCAAACTCGGAAGGATCAAACTGAGTAAAGGCAGTGTGCCCCATGTCCTAGATTGTCTATAGGTTATGAAAAACCCAGAATGAGCCCATATATATGGCCTGCTAAGAGTGAACCATGTTATCTATATATTTAAGGATTAATTCATCACATAGATTATATTTTATCAATGAAAAACCTTCTTAATTTGATTTGGGGTGCAATTCTATTTACTTTTCACCGTGTTAAAACACCTGATTAAAAAAAATCGTCCAATTGATCAACATTAGAAATATGATCGCTCTAGTATCCTCTTTCAACATGATGCCTCCACCTTAATTTTAATCCATTACTCTGAATTTGTATTGGGGACATCACCATCAAAGAAACTCCTTAGATTTCCAATAACGATAAGGAAAATTCAATGAGGTAGGGCTAAAAACGGTATGCCACCCCTTTCAAACATCCTTGGGAAATAAAATCCAGACCTTCAGATAGTTCCATAGCTCTTTAAGCCACAAGAACATTGATTGAACATCAATTATCCTTGATTCTCAATTAATCTTTTCCAAACATATACACATATCCATATTGGGATTAAATTGAAACCAGATTTTTTGTTTCAAAATAAAACAACTTTTAATTTTTTTAAACCCCCAATTGAGTTATCCTAGGTGTAGGGTTACTATAATTCTATAAAATTATTATCACAAATTATATTACTCTGGATGTCCTGAAGGCTTTCTTTATTATTTTATTATAGATAATCAACCTTTTAAGAGTTGAAGGGGAACCTTTACATGACTAGTAGGCCCAAGGCACAAGGCCCGACAAGACCCGTAATACATGACCCAAAGTCCCAGAGGCATAACATGCCCATTACATGACCAATAGGACCAGCCCACTATAACTTCCCCTCAACATCTTTTTCATCATTGATCACCTTTATCTCCCCACCTACATTGCTGATCGGCTATCATTGCCCCATAAAATGTTTCACGGTGCTTGGTCCTGATGGCGGTTTCCATACCCTCTCATTCTTCCAATCCGGTTAGCTCTGCTTCTGGTGACTGCTAATGTTTCTTTGATCCTCTTATGGGGCCTTTAGGCCATTCAATTTAAACATATATATAGAGTATTTTTTATTCACATGGGAAACCCCATTCCCTTATGGGAAGACCCAAGACAAAAACCCTTTCCCTCTATCATCTTCTCATTTACACTAGTTTGAGTTCCCTCATGAAAGGGTAAATAAATTACCTCCAACTAGTCCAAACCCCTAATGTAGTTGGAAAATCTATTTTTATGTTTTCATAATATAACTATGTTGATTCATGTTACTTTAAAAAATAAGTATATTTATTTTAAAATCTATATTTATATAAGAATTCAAATACTTGCATATATGATTTATAAATTTCATTTTTATATGTGTATTATTTTCATCTTCGTTGATTTTAAAGTCATATAATTTAAATTTCCCTAATTAGTTAAGTGAGTTATAATGTTATATATATATATTATAATTTCAAATTAGGATTTTATAGTATTATTTTATATATATAACTTAATGTTATCATGGTTGTATTTTATGAAGAAAATAAAGTGTTATAATCAGGGTTTTATAAATTAATTAACGATCTTCAAAAAAAATTAATTATTATTATTATTAATGTTGGAGAAAACATATATCTTTATAGAATAATATTATATAATAAATAATATATTAAATACCATTATTTCATGTAAAGGAACAAAATCATTGACGTTATCATTTTATTTACACTTCATTCAAGATCATAATTATGGCCATATGTTATTTATTATTCCTTAAATTCTATACTAGAATATATATGTATATGTATTTATTTCACAAATATATATGGGAATGTCAATTGAATAAATAATTCCTTTTTAATATCTACTTTCAAAAATGGATTTCTATGGTTTCGAGAAAGGAATTTAAATACATAAATGTTAATTAAATTTCAATGAATTTATAAAATGTCAAAATGAAATGAGATTTGGTTGTAAAAGATTTATCAAGTTATATCCTATAAATTTACATACATAATAGTGTAAATATGAATTAATATATTTTATGGTTTAAAAAATACAATGAATAAACATAAATATATACAAAGGGAATGTGAGTTATTTTTTTAAAATTTGGAACTTGGAAATTGTAAACATGAAAGGGAAGTAGGCACTGAACCCATCCCCCAAGAATGTGTGGGGACTAAACAACATAAAATTCTTGATGTTCCACATTGGTTTTTTACAAATCTATCATAATAGTTTTTGAAAAAATCCCTGGATTACTTTTATTATGAAAATAATTTTCAAATAACATAAGTATAATGAAATTTATTATTATTATTTAAAATTATATAATTATTTTTGAATGTTTTATAAAATTGTCAAAATCAAACATTTTTTTCAAATGTATTATATTTTTCTCACAACCGTAAGTATTTTCAAAAGTTTTATAATATATTCAATGGTTTAAGTATTTTAAAAATTATTATAGCATTTTATAAGTGTATGTATTATCATATGTATTTAAATTTTTCCATATTTCTATGTAAATTCAAACATATTATAATTCTTTCAAAATAAATTGCTATTTTAAATAGAATTATTATTCATTCAAATGACTTAATATTTTTAATGCTATTTTCCAATTTTTTAGAGTAATGATTTCAAAATTATAATTATTTGAAAAGGATTTAAATAAGTGTCTTCTAAATATATATATTTTCAAAAGTATATTCAATGGAATTTTTAAAATCAATTTTGAAAGGTATTTTTAAATTTATTTAACAACATCTTTTTAAAAAATCTTACAAGGAAATTATGATCACCCTATTTTTTATAAAAAACATTTTGGATAATTTTAATGTCTCATGGAGTTTATATTAAACAACAAATCAGTGTGAGAAAAGTCTAATTTATACCTAATTATTTTTTATTTTAATTATGATAATATGTAATAGTGATCCTTTTCCTCCAAATACTATATTTGATAATATCCACAGATATAAATGACATTTTATTTTTAGATACTTTTTTAAAATATATTGTACATCATTTTTGTACCATATCAATAAGAACACGTCAAGGGGTTTCTATAGTCCATATCAAAGGAAAGGTTTAGTAAAGCTTTGAAAAATAGGTTGAAAAAACCATAGTCATATTCCTAGTTTTTTTTCTAAGGATATTTCTATGGATATATCAACAGATAACTCTAAGGATGAATTAGTGTTTAGGAGAATGTCATGAAATTTTGGAAAAGTATATTGTGAGTGGTTTCCTATAAATGCATCCCTATATAGATACTATAAGTGGATTCAGATATAACATAGATGTGCATAGGGTTATGTACCATGAAAACACTATATTGAGCTAGACTCGATTGGGAATTGGTGTCCAATAATGGGTCTTATTTTAGACCATATTGGATAATCCTAAGGGTTTTTTTAAATTAAAAAAAACTAATTATGAGCCACCATGAAGTATATAAATATAATTGGACTATGAATAACTTAGGTTAAAACTAATGAGTCATATATTAAAGAATTAGATTTCATGATTTAGAAATCATATAAGTAATTTTCAGGATTATCAAGTTTTATACTATGATAAGTGTTCCTCACAGTAGGATTTCTGGTTTTACTCAATGGAAATAAATAGAAGGAACTAGGTAAACATTGACTATTTCAGATCGGGAATATACGAGTATAATGAAAGTATATTTCCAATATGGAACTCATATATTATGAATTGAGACTGTGGTACATGTATTGTTTATACTACCAAAGATAATGTGGATTTGAATGGAATGTGAATCTTATGGGATGTTATTAGATTATTTTTTACATTAAACATAAGAAGTGGGAATAAATTGAGGTTGAGAATCCGTTATACATGATTCATATTTAATATTCTATGAAAGGGGTATTATGGAATAAGATGATAAATCCTAATTAATGGATTAATAGTATATTTGGTTGAATAAAGAATAAATGTATTAGAATTAATGAATAATTTTATTTAAATAATTATGTATATGTTTTCTAATTTAATTTTTTTTTTAAATATGGAATGGTGATGATGATATAGAAAAGTTATTTAATGGAAATGTAATTTCTCTTAATGGATGGTAGGCCGTAATGTTTTCCTGATGTTCAGAACATTGTTTTTAGCTTGGATAATGTTATGATTGGTATGGATATGGTAAATTGGATAGCACTGATTACTTAGGAAATCAATTAATTATTTATTGAAAATGTTTTTAATTCAATCATGGATAGATTTTATGAAAAAAATGTAGATTTTGGAATATATACAATAATATATGGAAAAAAAATGTTTTCAATAAATGTTTTTGGTAATTTAGGTTGTTACCTTGTTTCTAGAGAATAAATGATGAATTTTTTGACGTGTGTTGGTATGTGACAACCAGGATCTTCATTATGACATAGGGGGGATAAATCTTACTGTTATTTTAATAAATTTATGACTTTATTACTTTTTTTTTATTTTCAACTTTCAGAAGGGTTATATGGTTAACCATTTATGGAATGGTTTAAGGTAAAAATAGGTGAGGTTTTTGAGATTAATGTAATAAATCACCATGTGAGTATATAATCATATTGGATAACCTGTTCTATCCATTATTCTATGATACTAACTAAAGAAAGATGAAATGAATTTTAATCCTTTATTGACCTTATAATCTATTAGTGTTCCACACACAAAAATCTCCCCTTCATTTTGGAGTTATAAATATTGTCGAAATTCAACAACACACCACAAAAGGGTGAGATTGTACTGAAACAAAGAATAAATAAATTCTTTTGAATGTTCTTCAACCTTGGGAAAAAGATATTTAATCAAAAAACTATTATCATAATGCCATCAATTCCAATAAATGAAATTTCCCCTTCGATCATCACCTATTTTTTGCTTTGTGATCATTAACATTCTTCTAGAAAAGTTCTTTATCACTCTTCATCATAAATTTAGTTTTATATTTCTCTTCGATGTTCGTTTTCTAATTTTTCACTGATTTTCTCCTTTGTTGAAAACTAGTTAAGAGTTATATTGGTTAACATTTATATCCTCAAAATTCCATTGTTAAAGGAATAATTTTTATTCATTTTTATGCCATGGGATTCAATGAAAGGAACATTAAATTATTATACCATTGATGACCATGAATAATTTCATTGAAAAATTAAATTTTAAAGCGTGTATAATGTAATAACCCATCATTTCTATAAATTAATTGTATTAAAAAATTAAAATTAAATGGATAGGCTTAATTTCATGTTACTCCAAATTAATATTTATTTATACGCAATAAATAAATAATTTTTTCCTACACACAACATTGATCAGGGGTTGTGTTACACATAACAAAAAGTTTTTCTTGTGTTACAAACAATACCTTTTTCCTTCATCAGCTTCTGTTACATGAAAGACCGAGTTCTACCGAGATAAATATACTAATAAATTCTTTATTAAAATATTATTATTATTACCATTATTTATTTGGATTGGATGGTACAAATAATATTAACTCAAATTTAAAAAAGTAGTTTACACATGTCTATAAAATTAGTCCTTTGATCACCAATTTGTTAGACATGAAAGTATGAACTATTGGAAAATAATGAAAATCATTTTCTATAAAAACATATTAATTTGTAAAATCACATTTTATCCAAATAAATTAAAAACCCTAATTTTGATTAATTATTTTAAGGTTATTTGTATATTATATATTCAAATAGAAATTTATATTAATCTTATGTGTTTTTTGGAAAATACATAATAATATATCCAATTTTAGGAATAAAAATATATATTTTTGTAGAAGATTGTTTTATCTCTTTTTAATGGATGAATTATTTAAAAAAAAATCCACTTCAAAAAATTTTATTCTTATATATGAACTTCGTTTTTATACATTTAATATCAAAATTTAGTTTTGGTGAATTTTTTGTATTTTTCTAAGAAGTTTAATTTTGTAGATGTAGCGTAAAAAAAATTGAATTTTAACTATAAAATAACATTTCGTCTAAATAATTAATATGATTAAATTGAATAATGAAATGATTTTAAGGTAATATTAGTTATAAAATACATCTATTAATACAAATTAGGTAATTTTACACTCCATTTATATTGAATTTAGAAATAAAATATTAGTAAAACTTTGAAAATTTTTACATTAAAAACCCTCTTTCTCGTCCCATATGAGAGATTAATTTTAAATTAACATCTTCCTATGATGTTATTTTAATTTTGAAAAATTTATTTAATATTTTTAATCTGAATAATTTATAATTTCTTATATGGGAATTTTAACTATTTTCTAATTTGATAATAAAAAGTAGTTAAAATTAATTAGAGTAATTAAGGTAAAAATTAGTTTACTTAATGACTAAAAATTGAATATAATGTATAAAAATGACCCTAAACTTGGTCAAAACCTATTTTTTGTCTATATATATTCCATAACAATTAATTTATCTAATTTAATATGTCTTAAAATCATTTTCATAGATATAAACATGGGAAAAACACAATTATTTTCAAAATTTCCAACTTTGTCCTCCCCACTAATAATAGGAAATCATACACCCCTAACTTATAATCACTTCTAAAGATATTTTTAGCATAAAAACATGACCAAATAATGTGAGAACATCCCTTATCTTATCATCTATGACACCCTTTGGGATTAAATCCAACCATTAAATCCCTTTAGTGAAAACCTGAAGGAGTTACATAAAGAAGAGGTAAGATCCTTCACTAAGTAGTTTTTTTATTTCTATCTCCACCAACTAAATTATTCACAGTACAATTTTAAATTGCAATCAAATTATAAAAAATAATTTTATGTGTTTTTGTTATATTAGTATGAACTATACTCAAAAATACTTCCATCAAATGATTTTCAAAATCATCGTTCATGTGTACGACAAACTACCATATCATGAGCCAATATTGTTTGTTATTGCATTATCACCTCTCATGGATGAGAATAATGATTTAGTTAATATTTTATATGATATATATGATATAAAATATTTCATTATTCTGATTTATTTTATATATATCTCATACCACCATGCTTTCAATTTTTTTGGAATATGATAACTTTGTTTGTGGATGTGTATACTCCCCCCTCAAAGAAATGTAATTCCTTAAAAAATTAAATTGAATGTAATAAGAAAGAGTCTAATAAAATTATTGGATATAAATTAAATAATAATTATACTATAAATATAATATATATATACATATAATTTAATTTTCATTCATTAAAAATATGATATTAAAATGGAAACAACATTTATGTCAATATATAGTCTACTCTCTCTCTAAACTAGTTATTTCATTTCATATTTTTATCTTATACGTGTTATTATAAATATTAATATAATGAATATATATTCAATTTATATCATCATTTAAATTATATAAATAATTAAATCATGATCTATGTAAGAGGATCATCAATAACAAGTCAAAACATATATAAAAAACAAGGCCGTTATTACCTGAAATGAAACTGTTACATGAAATTGATAATAAAAGGGTAATATAAAGTCATAATATAATCATATATGAAATGATATATAATAATAATTTAATGTGGTATATTTATATTAAACACATACTTATTATACAACATTTCAAAATGTGTATGAATAAATCCAAGACATAATATAAGTGTTTTCTCATTTCACATTTACCTATATGAGATATTTGATATATTTACCACTTATTATTATTATGTGGTGTATATAATACCCCATGAAATTTAATATCATTATATAATTTATTTAATGATATTAATTTTTTATTTATGTTATTGTTTCACTAATCTCAAGATTAAAATTTTAATCATGTTGTAAGAGGATTTATAGTCTAACATTAATTTCTGTGATAAATTTTCCATATTCACCACTCTCTCCAATGGCCCAAAGGACTTCATTTTTTATTGATTTTGATGATCCACCTTTCAAGTGGTGAGGTGTAACCCTTACAAGGCCCGTAGGCGTAAGTATTACATGGCCCGTAGCCTGGTTGGTAAGGACTCTGTAAGTTCATCTAAGAGACCAGAGATCAAATCCAGGGGGAGGCAGAATTTCCGGGGTACTGTAGTAGGTAATGTAGCAGGTACTTTAGTGGGAACTATGCAGTACTGTACCAGGAACTGTAGAATCATGAATATAATTTATAAAATGATATTTTATGACTCCTTTAATGATATTATCTCATTGGAATTATTATTCAATGACTCCAAAGTGGAAAGAATTCATTTCTACTTTAGATACCCAAATCTTGGCATACATGGACATTACATTACTTTTTCGGAATACTTAATACATAACAAAAATAGACACCGAAGTACCACAATAGTTTAATGACTTTGGAAACTCGAAATAAAAGCTTTTAATCATGGTGAAAGATCTTCAAAATATCCCATAAAGATATTGTCTTTTTTTTACTAAAACCATTATTTATATCATGGGGAAAAGAAAATATATAAAGGGTGAGTTCAAATTCTCATCAAGGGTAAGCATGGAGAAAATAAAACAAACAATAT
Source organism: Viscum album (assembly GCA_963277665.1). NCBI lineage: Eukaryota > Viridiplantae > Streptophyta > Magnoliopsida > Santalales > Viscaceae > Viscum > Viscum album. The sequence goes on from OY728157.1 coordinate 1,388,745,809, forward strand.
ACATTTGAACTTTAAAACATGGACATAATGTTTACACATCAAAATCATGAGTTGTGAAATAAATCATTGCAATAAGTAAGCAATAGATTATAAAGGAACATCAATCATGTTAAAATAGCATGGGAATAGAGTATGTAATTGTGTAAAACCATTAAGAATTTGATATTATTTCCATTTTAGCCAAGGCATTGCTTTCAAGACCATCTTAGTGGATAAAGTCCCTTACTGAATCAAGTTCACTCCTTGTTCGAGTCCTGTATCACTGAACCAAATTAACTTGTCGTTCTAGCCATGTCTATCTCATGAGATATAAATCAATACCCAAGGAATTGGAGGGAGATATAGGTCCCACCCATCTCATAATGAAACCATTCTAATGTGTTCCACAAAACCATAAATCACACATCATAGAATAACCCATGTAATAAATATGGGATTCATAAATATCATTCCATCATAACATAATCCATAAAATGACTTCATAAATAGAATTCCATCATAACATAATCAAATAAATGTAATAATAGCGATCAAAATATTACCCTATATTATCTTAGATGGAAAATAATTTTGATAAAACACTTGTAATGAATTTTTGAGGAAAATATCCTTTCTTCTTCAAAATCCTTTTCTTTTCACAAAATGCCATGCAATTTTACCTGAATTTTTTTTTAAAATAGTCATGAAATATTGTAGAGGAATATTCATGAAAATTAGGCGTTATAAAAACATAAAAGTCCATTAATTCCGTATAAGTTAAAAAGTCATTCTTTTCATACTTTTGCTGGAAAAGTCAAAAAGTACCTTTTATGGTAAACAAAAGAATGATTCCTTACATACCATGTAGTAAAAGTAAAAAAATGGGTAAAATGGACTTTAAAAATACATGAAACCATTTTTAGAAAACAATTAAATGGATGATAAATATAACCCCAGTAAATACTTACGAATAAACAATCTCAGATAAAAACAATATTGGAAAAGTTATCACTTACCTTATGTCCGATATGCTTCATATGTATCTGATCTTCATGTATAATGATTAAAATAATTTCATTGAGTTATTAAAGAATCATATTCATAGTTATGATATCATATATGGTTCAATTATGACTTTATATTACCCGTTCTTTTGTAAATTCCATGTTAAAGTTGGGTTTTGGGAAAATTGTTTTACTTATCATACGGGTTTCAATTTGTTGTTCTTGATATTATTACATATATCATGATTCAAAAAAATATATAATATAAAATACAATTTATATATAATATATATATTAATCATATAAATATATATGATAGATCGATAAATGTAATGAAATACACCATTCATGGGGACAGTAGGACGTACGTACGCATGAATGCTGTTTTAGTTTCCTTATTAAATTGAATAGAAGTAAATGACATATATATATATATACAAAAATAAATTATAATTATTTAGTCATATATTTCATGATTAATTATTATATATAATTTATAATCATTCTTGGATGGTTAACATAGAGAATGAATCACATCGCGTCGTGGAGACAGTAATCCTTTTGTACGCACGAGCGATGATATTGTTCTCATGATTATTGAATTGAATTAGAGTGGATGATATAATAACTCAGAATCTAGTATTATGTTATAATAACTATATATAGTAATTCATTACACCATTATACCCATCCAAGTATGGTGGTGGTGGAAAAACAGATTACACCACAGCGTGGAGATGGTATTCCGTACCTACACACTCCCAGTGATTTTGTTTTCCGTAGGATGGATAGAAGTTGAAATGGGTTTGTTTCATATTTATAATAACATATAAATATATTAATGATACTTATGTTATTATTTTATAATGAAACAACTAAATAAGAATAAGTTGAAGAAGAAAGAAAATTCGAAAGAATCGGTAGGAGAGATTACCTCTCCTTCGACACACCCCCTTTAAGTTTCCTCTTAAGGGTCTAGAGTTAGTCTTTTGAGAAGACCAGAAACACCAAGAAGTTTCTAGGGAAGTGGAAAAGATAAATGGGCAGAGGTTGGCCGATCTTGAAGGCTCAAAGCATTGTGAATAGGAGAGGTAGGAGGTGCCATTTTATAAGGGAGGAAAGGGGAACCTTTGGAAACCTCAAAAATATTAATTTTTTAAAAAATAAAACCCACTTAAAAAACTCCAAAGTGACTCAAATTCGGATATGAGGTAATATGTGGTTATAATCTCATCATCCAATCAAATTTAGACATTTTGGGATATTATTTTAATCCTTATCAATTTTATTTACCCTTATTTATTTTATTTAATCTTATTTATGGTAATAATATTTTAAATTTTAAATTGTTATCAATAATTACTTATGTATTGTGAATTATCCATAATTTTGAAATTTTATACCTTATAAATTTAAATTTATAATTTTTAAATATTTATGTGATTTTTAAACAATTCAATAATATGTAATTTTTATAAAATAATAATAGTGTTAATTCTAACACAGTTCATTTATTTGAATTTAAATAAAATCCACACAGAGGATTTATTCGAACCAAAATATTTAATAGATTTATAACAAGTCATATTCATCTTGAAAATTTGTGGAGCATATTTAATAGTTCATACAATATTTATTTTAATATTTTTAAAACCATTTATTTGATATTTCAATCAATAAAAAAATTTCAACATCACTATTGTGTCACTTTTAATGATAATTATTTAATCACTTAAAATTATAAATTAAATCACATGAATTAGATAATTTTATTATATTTTTGTAGAATATTCATGTTTGAAGATTCATGAAGTATATCACTAAATTAAAATTATTATACTTATAAGATTTAAGATAGTGACATGTTGTCACATACTTTGGTTTTAATAAAAATTAAATTATTTTCCTGATCAAAAGTCCATAAAGTGAATCTATTCCAACCTTTAGGTGATATGGGTAAACATTTAGACATCCAATAGAATTTTGGCTGGTGTTAGGGTAATTTTTTAATCTTATTTTTACCCTTAATTAACTGATTTACCTTTAACTCCAGTAAATAAAAATTACCGTAGTTACTATTCATAATATCAAAAAATAAAAGTAACCTATTAACATAATTTGGACACACGGAATTCAAATATGGAATCCATTTTTCAAAATTCAAAACACAGAAGTTGTAGTAATTAAATTAAAATTAATCTCGTCGTTAAGAAAATGGGTTTTAAATGTTAAAACATTAATAAAGTTTGAAATGTTTTTACCTATGAATTAAATGTAAAATAAATGGTAGTGACATACATTATATTAAATTATAAAAATATATTCTATTTATACTTATAAACCATTCAATATTATAATTTAACCATATAAATGTTTGTGATGAAAAATTTGTTTATAATTAAAATCTAGCGTGTTTTTACTATTCATTAAAATATAAAAGTTATCAGAATAATATGAAAAATTTATCCTAAGTAAATTTTTATATCCTAATTCGAAAAAAGAATTTTATTTTCTCACATTTAACATATAAACGGGTAAAAACTATCTTTAAAGTAGGTGCATGATCAAAAGGCGGAAAAGCTGCATTTTTTTAAAAATACTTACCCAAAAAAATTATTTTATTCACATACCATGTTTTAGAAAATGTGTAAGATGAATCATAATGTTATAATATTCAATATTTAGTTAATATTATTCATAAAAGATATTTCATAATAATCTTATAACCATATATAATTGTTTAGTGAAACCCGGTATTGCGTACAACACACACTATCGAGGAAGGTTGCGATTGCGTGTAACACAACACAAGTCAGAGATGCGTGTAGTGAAAGACTCTTTTGTTGTTGCGTATAATATAATACAACGATATTTCATTTATACATTGAATATATATATATATATACTCAATGATGCGTATAATAACTACTATCAAAGAAACATGAAATTGTGTGTAACACGATCCAAGAATAGTTTTGCGTATACTGAAAGCTATTGTGGTGTTTCATATAGTGAAAGATAATATTGGTGTAGAGTATAGTAGAAGATATGAAAGAGATTAAAAATAATATATCTCATTAAATCTTGGGGTGTTACATTCTACCACCTTAAAATGAATTTCACCCTCGAAATTCATCGAGGTTATAAATGGTTTATTACTTGAGAGTTTCTTTCATAGAATCCCACATACTAAAAAGGAATACTAACACTTAATTTTAAAAACTGAAGTATGAAACATAACGGTTACCAAAATTAACTCATCACTGGGTTTCCACATAAGAGATCATAAATGAAAATATGGATATGGAGGAGAAATCTAACCATCATGTTCTGATAGAGAGTGGTAGAGAACATGGCTATGAAAAAGACAACAACCACAACGCCATAAATTTATCATGGTCAAATGTACCATAAGATTCATCAGATATAAGGGTACTAGGACTACATTTTTAGTTCTCAAGATCATTTCCCTAATATTGAAAAAATGTTAAATTAAAAGAAATACTTACATGATTTTGGTACAATCTCACCGTTGTTTATGCCTTGAACAATTTCCACTTCATCTCATAAAGAAATGTTGTTAAAATTGTCATTCGTGAAGTGTTATAAAATCATGCAATAGATTGATAGGTCATTCCATCTGTTTCTATCACAAAAAGTTTAGCACAATTTATTAAATATACATAATTCCATGTATGCTGAGATTAATCATATATGGTTGCTAAAATAGACTTATACTTTGTCTATCAAATCTCTTAATAAAATAAAAATAATTTCTACTAACCAGGGGCTTCCTGTTGGCCAGTGGTAGGTGCTAAAGTCCAATCACACTTTGGTTGTGGGTTCGATTCCCGCAATCTTGTCCGACACGATGGGTTTTTCCCGTCCTGCAGGTTGTCCCTTTTTCTAAAACTACATTATTATTATATTCCAAAAGTATTTTTGAAAAAAGTTCTAGCCTTAAACAATTCTATCTTATGTATAATATAATTCATTACAGTCTTTCGGTTTATGAAAAACACTTTGGTCCAATCTCATAGTATAAATAAAATGATTACTTGAAAGGTCACATAACAAGCACGTGAATACCATCATTTATCTCCCATATATCATAAGATATATCTTGTTGGTCACATTCCAAATATGTGAATACCTTAATCATGTATTCTCAAAAAAAATGAATACCCATTGATCCTTTAGTGAAAATATGAATACAATCAAAAGTTCACTCTTTCTACATACCAAAATCCCAAAATATTCTTTATACTCAAACCATGATGTCACTTTGTCCTTATATTAGTCATGAGATCATTTTATTTTCACTTTATCCCTTTATTATGTGCATATCATCTTTTTCCAGAAATATTTCATTCACTTTTCACAGTTACCGGTACCATATAATTATTGAAAACTAATACATAGATATTCCAAGATTCCACAATACCATAAATGAGAGTCCATGATACTATTTTGAAATCCCATTACATAAACACTTAATCATTCCACAACATCATTTTCATACTCAACATCACAAATAGTGATCGCATGTGACTTTCCTTTATCCTTTTTCTTTAAGAGGTTGCTCACATCGATCATCATTAACCCTTGGAATAGGTCATTGATTAGCATAATGCCCCATTTCCTTACACATGAAGCATTGAAGTGTTGGTGGTGCGTTCTCTATAGTATTTTCACTATTCACATCATTAGCTACCTTTTTTCCATTACTTCGACACTCATCTTCTTGATAACCTTATTTCCCACACTTAAAAAATTATCTAGTACCTTTTAGACAATCTCCACCATGCTAATTTCCACACTTTGAGAATAAAGAAACATTCATATTATTTGCACCATTGTTCTATGATTTCTCCTTGAACTCCATCATTCATTTCATGTCAAAACCATGAGATGGATATGTAACAACAAGTCCAACTTCTAACTTGATAGAACAACACACAATTTCTTCATAGCTACTAAACTCTCTTATAGCTAATTCCCTTCAAATACTTGGTTTTATGCCACTGCGGAATTGATCAACATTACTTTCAGGTTGGATGATAAAGCCAGATGCATACCTTGAAATCCTTTTAAAATTCGCTTCGTACATACCAAAAATTCATCATCTTTTTTCTTAATCTCAAGGAACTCCTTTTCCATCTTTGTTTGAAGAATACGAGGGAAGTACTTATTGAAAAACAAGTTCTTGAACTCGACCCATTCTATTGATTCAATTTCATCTCGGGGCCTTGTATTATTAATTAGAGTCCACGACTGGTCTGCTTCACCTTCTAAACAGTAAATAACCAGAATAAATTTCTCATGTTCTGAACAACGAAGTATGGAAAATATCTTTTCAAGGGTACTGATCCATTGTTCAGTAACAAGTGGATTTGAAGACCCACTGAAAGAAGGTGGACGTTGCTTCCTGAAAGAATCAATAGAATATTTTTCTTTTCTCTGATCATTTGGAAGTCCAAAATGATTCATAGCTTGTGTAAGTATAGAAATATGATTTTTCACTCCATCTCCCATAACATTGATTTGTTCTGAAGGAAAATCATTACATTGTCCATTACATTTATCAACACGGCTCTTTCGGGATCCATCCATCGTCTAAAACCCAAAAAGAATAGTGTGAGAGGAAAAAATCATGCTAGGTAAAAGAAAATAATAAACGGGGAGTACCTTAAATATATAACATCTTAGGTTTAATTCTAATATCATTACCATAATTCTAAAACAATAACCTATACTTATACTTAACCTTTGGGATATCCCTATACATACCATATAAATATTACTAGGGATCTCACTATTGTTTTCGCATACTAGTTTCCAAAGGTTAACTAAACCGTTCCTATGATACCAACTGTAGAGACCCAAATCATGGCATACATAGAAAATACATTACTTTTACAGAATACTTAATACATAACAAAAACAGAAACCGAAGTATTTAATAGTATAGTTTCTTTGTAAACTCGAAATATAATATTCTAATATTGTTGAAAGATCATCAACATCTTCCATAAAGATCTTCGCTTTTTTTACCAAGAAACTTTTTTTATATCATGGGGAAAAGAAAACATATAAGGGGTGAGCTAAAATTCTCATTAATGGTAATCATGTAGAAAATAAAACAATCCATATACATTTGAACTTCAAAAGACGAACAAAATGTTTACACATCAAAATATTGAGTTGTGAAATATATCGTGGTAGTACGTAAGGCATACATCATAAATGAACATCAATCATGATAAAATAGAATTGGAATAAAGCATGTAATTGTGTCAAACCATTAAGCACTTGATATGATTTCCATAGTAGCCAAGGCGTTGCTGCCAAGATCAACATTGTGGACAAAGTCCCTTACTGAATCGAGTTCACTCCTCATTCCAGTCCTGTATCACTAAACCGAATTAACTTGTTGCTCTATCCATGTCTATCTCATGAGATATAAATCATTAACCAATGAATTGGAGGGAGATTTAGGTCCCACCCATCTCATAATAAAACCATTCTTATGTGTGCCACAAAACCATAAATCATACATTATAGAATAGCCCATGTAATAAAAATGGGATTCATAATCATCATGCCATCATAAAATAATCCATAAAAGTAAATCATAAATATAATTCCATAATAACATAATCAAATCAATGTAATAATATGGATAGAAACATAACGCAATATTATCTTAGATGGAAAATAATTTTGATAAAACACTTGAAATGAATTCTTGAGGAAAATATCCCTTCTTCTTCAAAATCATTTTCTTTTCAAAAAATGCCATGCAATTTAAAAAATATAATTTTTGTAAAATAGTCACTAAATCTTGTAGAGGAATATTCCTGATAATTAGGTGTTATAAAACCATAAAAATCTGTTCATGCCGCAGAAGTTTAAAAAACATTCTTCTCATACTTTTGTCGAAAAAATTAAAAAGTACCTCGTATGTTAAACAAAAGAATGATTCCTTACATACCATGTAGTAAAAGTAAAAAAATGGGTATAAAGGTATTTAAACATACATGAAACCATTTTTAGAAAATAGGGTCATGGATGATAAATATAACCATAGTAAATACTTACGAATAAATAATTTCAGATAAAAACGAGATTGGAAAAGTTATTCCTTACCTTAGGTCTGATATGCATTGTATGTATACAATCATCTTGTATAATGATTTAAATAATTTCATTTACTTGTTAAATTATCATATTCATTGTTATAATATCAAAATGGTTAACTTATGACTTTATATTACCCATTATTTTGTAAATTCCATGTGAAAGCAGCATTTTGGGTAAAATCGATTCATTTATCGTACGTGTTTCTATTTTTTGTTCTTGATATTATTAAATATATCCTGATTTACTTATTTAAATAGTGTAAGACATGATTTATATATAATATATATATTCATCATATAAATATATGTGATATATCAATAAATGGAACGAAATACACCGTTCATTGAGATGGTAGTCCGTACATACGCATGAATGTTGTTTTCGTTTCCTTATTAAATTGAATGGAAGTAAATGACATATATATATATATATATATAAATAAAACAAGTAGGATTATTATTTCATATGTTTCATGATTAATTATTATATATACTTTATAATAATTCTTGTATTGTTAACATGGAGAATGAATCTCATCGTGTCGTGGAGACGGTAATTCGTACGTACGCACTATCGATAATATCATTCCCATAATTATTGAATTTAATTGGAGTGGGTGATATAGTATCTTAGAATCATTATGCTGTTATAATAACTATATATAGTTATTATTTACACCATTATACCCATCCAAGTAATATGGTGGTGGAAAAACAGATTACACCGCGGCGTGGAGACGGTATTTCGTACGTACACACGCACGGTGATTTCATTTTCCGTAGGATAAATAGAAGGTGAAATGGGTTTGTTTCATATTTATAATAACATATACGTATATTAATTAAACTTATGTTATTACTTTAAAATGAAACAACTAAATAAGAATAAGTTTAAGAAGAAATAAAACTTGAAAGAAACGGTAGAAGAGATTACCTCTTCTTCGACGCACCTCCTTTAATCTTCCTCTTAAGGGAATAGAGATTGTATTTTGAGAAGGCTAGAACCTCCAAAATGTTTCTAGGGAAGTGGAGAAGGGAAATGGGTAGAGGTTGGATGATCTTGAAGGCTTAATGTGTTGTGAAGAGGAGAGGGAGGAGGTTCCCTTTTATAAGGGAGGAGAGGGGCATCTTTGTAAACGTCAAAAATATTAATTTATAAAAAAATCAAACCACACATAAAAAAATTCCAAAGTGACTCAAATTCATATATTAGGTAATATAGGGTTGCAATCTCATCATAAAATGGAATTTAGACATGTTGGGTAATTATTTTAAACCGTATCAATTTGATTTATCCTTATTTAATTTATTTAATCTTATTTGTGGTAATAATATTCTAAATTTTAAATTTTTATAAATAATTACTAATGTGTTCTGAATTTTCCATAATTATGACATTTTAGACCATATAAATTTTAATTTATAATTTTTAAATATTTATGTGATTAATAAACAATTTAATAATATGTTATTTTTATAAAATAACAATAGTGTAAATTTTAACAGTATTCATTTATTTGAATTTAAATAAAATCCACACAGAGGACATATTAAAAAAAAGGTTTAATATATTCCTAACATGTCATATTACTCTATAAGAATTCATAGAGAATATTAAATAGTTCATACACTATTATGTCACCTTTAATGATAATTATTTAATACATAGAAATTATAAATAAATTTTCATGATGTAGATAATTTTATTAGCTTTCTAGTGACTATTCATCTTTGAAGTTTCATGAATTTTATCGCTAAATTAAAATTATTATACTTATAAGATTTAAGAGTGTGACATGTTGTCACTTTCTTTGGTTTTAATAATAATTAAATCATTTTCATGGTACAAAGTCCATAAAATGAATCTATTCCGACCCTTAGGTGATATGGGTCGACTTTAGTCATATAATAGAATTTTGGGTGGTTTTAGGGTAATTTTATAATCTTATTTTTACCCTTAATTACCCGATTTACCTTTAACTCCACTAAATAATAATTACCTTAATTACTATTCATAATATCAAAAAAATTAAAGTAACCTATTAACTTAATTGGGACCCACTGAATTCAAATATGGAATCTTTTTTTCAAAATTAATAACACATATGTTTCATTAATTAATTTAAAATTAATCCTGTTGTTAATAAAACAGGTTTTAAAAGTTAAAACATTGCCAAAGATTGAAATGTTTTATCTAGGAATTCAATGTAAAATTAATGGTAAAGACATAAATTATAATAAATGGTAAAAACATATTCTATTTATACTTTAAAACAATTAAATATTATTATTTAACCATATAAATTATTGTGATGAAAAAAGTAGTTTTTAATTAAAATATTGTGTGTTTTTTCTATTAATTAAAATATAAAAGTTATCAGAATAATATGAAATATTTATCAAAAGTAAATTTTTATATCCTGATTCCAAATAGAAATATTATTTTGTCAAATGGAACTTATAAACCTATCAAAAACTAGATTTAATGTGGGTACGTGATCAAAAGGTCGAAAAACTGCATTTCTTTAAAAATACTTATTTTACCCGAAAAATTTATTTTTTTCACATACCATGTTTTAGAAAATGTGTAATATGAATAATAATGATATAAAAATCAAAATTTAGTTAATACTATTCATAAAGTCTATTTCATAATAATATTATAACAATATATCGTTGTTTATTGAAACCCAGTATTGCGTACAACACACACTATTGTGGAAGGTCGTGATTTCATGTAACGCAAGCCATGTCAGGGTTTCATGTAGTGAAACACTCCTCTGTTGTTGCGTATAATAGAATCCAACCATATTTCATTTATAAATTTAATATATATATATACACACTCAATGTTGTGTAGAATAACTATTATCAAACAAACTTGAAATTGTGTGTAACACGATCCAAGAATACTATTGCGTATACTGCAAGCTAATATGGTGTTGTGTATAGTACAAGATAATTTTGGTGTAGCATACAATAGAATAAATTAAAGAAATTTAAAAGAATATGTCTCATAAAATCTCGGGGTGTTACATATACAATCTCATTATTTATTCAGAATGTACACGATTATGCTTCCATTAATGAAATATTATCATAAAACACTTATTAGAAATCATTAATTTTATTATAATATAGTTATTAATGATATATTCATAAACTATTACCATTTTTACACTCTTTGATACTTTAAAAGACTAATTAAATGTTTTTATTAAAATTCGACATTATTTTTCTTTCCAGTCACAAATCATCTTTATTCCAAAACCATATTATAAAAAAACGATTTAAAAAATATTTTTAAAAAATATTTTATGCCACATTTAATTTCAAATTATATTAAAAATGAATTATTCTTTTAAAAGTGATTAATTATTTTTTCAAATATTCAGTTATATGTTTTCTAGGAAAAATTCTTCAAATGATTTTTTTCTATTTAAAAAGTGTTTTGAATGTTTTTCAATGATTTCATTCTAACATTTCAATGAATTCTTTCTAAAAGATGGATTTTAATATTTTCTACGATTCATTTATATTATTTCAAAATATATTTTTAAATAAATTTTTCTTCCAAAATTGTGATATATTTAAAAATTGTTTTAAATGATTTTCAAAGAATTCACTATGTGTGTTCAATGATTATTTTAAAATAAAATGATTTGATTGATCTCGTCTTAATTTATAATTTTCAAATGTTTCTTCCATGAAATTTGTTTTCAAAATATTGTATGTTCTAAAACGTTTTTCTCAAATATATTAAGCCTAAGACAATATATATATTCTAGAGAAACACAAACACATTTTATCAAACTCTAAAATGGAGTACAAAGGATATATAAAGAAATACACATGAATTGAAACTCAAACATGTTCTTCAATAATGTCATAAAAAATCGTGTCACCACATCATGGTTTTTTATAACACAATGATCCTGACCTGGCCATAACTATGACATGATTCAATATAATAGTTTTTTTCTCTCATTATTGATTCCACCTCTGGTGTGGTGATATCACTATAATTATGTCCAATATTTTTATCCCCCAAGGACCACATCCATGCAAGCCTGGGCCATACCATTTTTATTTCCCTTTTTACATAAAATCACACTAGGGACCACCATGACCTTCCCCAAAACTATGGGGTCATCAATTTGAAACCAAAAACAACTAGAATACATTTTTTAGACTTTTATTAAAATCCAATAAAATGAAGACGTGGTTTTTATATATTAAAAGTTTAGAAAGAATCATATAGTACATTGAATAAAATAAATTTTAATTACCATTTTAAAAATGGTGTGACTAATAACACCTAATAACGACTTCTCATCCCTCAAGAATCATATCTAGTGGTCCTTCTCCAAAAAATAACTCTATTATTCTCTAACATCAGAGAGCCACTTCTACATTTCCTCCAACATATTTTAATACTAAAAAAACATGAAACTTTTCACCATTTTACCCTTCAATAACTTGTGCCTCTAATCAACGATCCTCACCTTGAAATAAATAAATGATTCATCTTGTTCCAACTAAAAATCCCCACAGATTATCACATATTAATTTTTATTAATGTACCTCCGATAAAGATAAATGTTTAACAAATCCTCTATGAATGGATAATCTGTAGGATTTTCCATTCTAGAAGGTAATACTTTGATATTATTGTTGATCACTAATATTTCTAAAAACCATATATTTGATTTTAATTTTCATAAGAAAATTAAAATTTACATATTGAGGTGACACAAAAAATAATACTTTTTCATCAATAGTAAACTCAAATCATCTTCTCTTCTAGTTATTATAAGACTTATCCATGCTCCGTGTAGTAACCAACTACTTCATGATAAAATCTCATCTCATAGAATCCACTTACACCATTCAAATCCCACCAACTAAAATCTCACGAACCTCATTCTAGTATGATACTGAGTAGTATAACCATCCATTAATATGCTAAAATTGATCAATGTGAATATTATCCATGAAAAAATGGTGTACATGTTCTCTTATAATGATAGGATATTCTTCCATTCTCGAATGTCATCAAATATGTATTCGGAATTAATATCCTTGGATAAGTGAATTATCCTTTTTGAATTTATATTGGTTAATGTATGATACTCTATACTCATCTACACACAAGTCTTCACAACTTTCATACATGTATACAAAAATCATGAAATAAATTTTTTGTCTCTATATGATACAATAATGGAAGGAACTATTTTTATTCAGACAATCTCCCAGACATAAAACTACCCAATAACATTTACTATATAAGTCTTTTAGATCAAAATATATTGTGATAATTACTTTAGCGTATAAAATATCACCCAAAAAACTATTATATCTATAGTTTTTTCGACCCCAGTATTGATGTGCATTTCTACCTTATCCTAATTCCACACAAGAAGGAGAAGAAGGGAATATAATCCCTCAGTATGCTAGTGCTCAGACGTTATCCTCTACTTCAAAAGGAAATATAAAAAAACTAATGATGTCTCTCTACATTCCTAGCCACCAAAAAAGACACAATATTTCATGGAAAATTTTATCGACCTTGTATAAAATTTCCATTTTAAAAGATAATAGTATCTTATCATGTCGACCCTTATGGAATAATGCATAAAATCTATTTATAAGATGGAGGTCATTTCAACATCATCAACTAAGTATCACAGGACAACATTACCCCCAACCATGTTTTCATGCATCACTATAAACTCGTGTTCTCTCACATGGACCATATTCACATGGTCCGCCAATAATATATGACAACCAATAATTCACATTAAATCACACCACGATCTTCCATATCATCAACTATCTACTCCACTATCAAATTCATCAAATGGAATTCCTCCCCTGATAGAGTCTCACTATGATCCTATATCTATGAGGTTTTTATTATAAGATAGTCTTAAAGAAAATTACTAATTCCCATATCATTTTCTATCCACCATTAAAATGTATAAAGATAATATACCCTATGTCTCTATGTCATGATTATATCCTATAGAAAGAAGATATAACAGAAGCTCTTGTGATGTGTGTGGATACAAAATCTCTCATCAAAGTGGAAATATTTCAAGAACGTCATAGTAGGGATCATAGCTTCCATCTCTATGTCACACATTTGGTAGTTCCAATAATGGTGTTGTAAATTCTATTTTGATATGATACTATATAGTTCATATATATAAGTACATATCATAATCCCACACAATTGAAATTATAGTATTCTGTATATCTAATATGAGATTCTAGAAGCTTCAGAATCGGATATAATTTCACTTTTATATTTAGAATTAAGAATACATATTCACAATGATATATCCCATCAATCCTTACATCCTTATTTATGATCCCTTCCATTGGATCATCCAAAAGGGATAATTTTGGTATGCACACCATATAATACCCAACAACTCTACGAAATCCATTAATCTAAGACACAATTGTTGGATATCCCATGACATCATAACCAAAACCATCATCAGGTCCCCATAAATTCCCATATGACATCACATATCACGGGACCACACATCCAAAATCCAAAAGATACACTTCAATAGTTTGGTATCATATCGATGTTATTAATGTGTACTCAATACAATATGTAATTTCCAAGCATGAATATCTAATGCCCATGAGTGTATATTGATATAATCAATAAATACCAAAATTAATGATTTGATATTTGAATGGAAGATCTCACTGATCAGAGCTAGTGAGACTACTACATCATTTGTCATCCCAAAGGGTATAAAAAGATACTCATATAATGTGTTTCTTCCCCTGAACTTTTTCATAGGAATATCCTCCAACTTGATATGATGTTAGTGGTATCCGGGATATAAACCAATCATGGGAAACCACCACATTTTGAAAAATTCATAATTAAATTCATCAATCCATGTAAATTGACATTGATACATTATTGTCGCATAGTTCGGTATCATGTAGTTTATACACTACAAAGGACCAACATCCTCATTCTATAAAAAAACACTAAATGGACATGGGGATATCTGATAGATCTGATAAAACCCATTAACTATAAATCCTAGAGTTTTACATCAAATCCCATTAACATATTCAGAATCATATGATAATGGTGTATCAATATAGGTTGCGCCTTTGGTGAGAGTTCCATCTGAAATTTAATTACCCTCAATTGTGGGAGACCAAAAAAGTAATCCGACAAGACATCATTATAATAGACCTTACATCACATACATATATATTTCGTAAAAATTAAATAATATTCATTATAAAACATTACAAAAAAAACTCTAAGTCTATTTTGTTTTATTGTCCTTAGGAACTAGGAAATATAAAAAAAAATAAGTCATTACATTTTCTCGCACATATTACATCATTACTAGTCCCCTATTTACATATCTTACTCAATACCCTTCTTGAAAAACTAGGGAAAACATAAGAAAGGGTGATCTAAGATTATATGTAAGGTTAAAAAAGGGATATATCACTAATTATATAATCATTATACATAGAAGAAAAACATTTGAAAACCATATCATGAATATGAATGATCATCATATCATTTCTTTGGATAAATCATAAAGGTTCATAATGAATTAATTAATTTATTCCCAAAAGTCATAACATAAGACATGGAATTTTTGTTATACACATAATCATATAAAATAAATTCATATTAGTGAAGGATCATTTTAATGACTATTATAGCAGACACAATTTAATATTTAACCCAGTTCTCTCCCCATTCTAGAAATGTATTACTGAATCAGGTTTATTTCCCATTCCAGACCTGTATTATTGAACTCAGACCATTTATCATTCCAAAAATATTTGTATCAAGAGATATAAATAATAACATAATGAATTGTACAGATATATAGGTCACAACCATCTAATAATGAAATCATTTTTATGTTTTCTACGAAAACATAATGCATTAATCATATCATAACCAATAGAAGAAAACGAGTTTAATAAAATTTATCCCTCAGAACATAATCCATGTAAAACATATGTATTCTATAAATAGAATTCTAGACAACATAATAAACCCATAGAAATAATAAATATAGTATACTTGAAACAGAATCCTATTAATAAATTCTGTCTTATATGGAGAATATTTTTGATAGAACACGTGAAATTAATTCTTTACGAAAATATAATTTCATCATCCAAAACAAATTTTTAGAAATTTCATGTTTTTTTAAAAGAAATGGATTTATTCAAAAATAACCTTGAAATATTGTAATTAATTTTTTATGTAAATATGTAATTATGTAAATGTAAAAAACCTTTCACGTCATATAAGTTATAAAAAAACATTCTTCTCATTCTTTTTTTGGATAAGTAATAAAGAACCACGTATCGAAAAGGAAAAAATATTCCTTTTATACCATATAGTAAAAATTAACCAATGAGTAAGATTAAATTTTATAAATTGTATAATAATAGAAATAATATATTATAATACATATTCATGAAACAATACTGTAGATGATAGATATACCCCAGTAAATAGTAATGTATAAATAATCTTGGATAATAGTAACGTTTCAAAATTATCTATTACCTTAGGTCAGATATCATTTGTTTGTATCCAAAACTCCTACATAATTATTTTGATAATTTCATTGAATTATTATAGAATCATATAAATTTTTATGATATCATATAAGGACATATTATCATCCATTTGTTAATAACAATTCATTATAGCTCGTTATTTTGTTATTAATTGCTTCATTTTCTTATGCATGTTTTTTTTGAATAAGTTCCAGTTATTTTTCTTAGGTTATAATTATATCATTTCCAAAATTATATTTATATAATATATATCATATTTATTCATTATTTAAATTTATATAATCATGCTTTAATTAATATCATGTAGTATGGATCACATCGCATTGTAGATAGAGTAGGTTGTGCATACAATGAGTGATGATAACATTACCATAATTTTGAATTGGTACTTAATGGGATGGTATATATTCTATTTCAATATCAATATATTGTTATAATAGTGATATATATTTATTATTTCCAGAGTTATACCCATCCAAGAAAGATGTCAGTGAAAACAAATTACACCATGGCATAGAAAAGGTAAGCCATAAGTATGCATGCATGGTGATTTTATTTTCTTTAGGATGGATAAAATGTGTAATATGGTTGTTACATTATCATAATAACATATTTTTATATAATATGTACTGTTTTTTTACATTATTATATAAACAACTCATAAATAGTAAGTTTAAGAAGAAATAAGTTTTAATAAATCGGTAGAGGAGATTACCTCTTCTTTGATGATCTCCATCTAGTTATCCTATTAAATAACTAGATATTGCCTTAAGAGAAGACCAAAAAATATATAATGTCACTAAGGAGGTTTATAATGGAATTTGTTAGGGGATCACAGAGCATGAAGGTTTAAAGTGAATTGAATAAGTGATGGAGGATGTTCTCTTTTATGATTGAGGTGAGTATATCTTTTGGAATGTCAGAAAATATTAATTTCTAATTATATAAAAACACATCTAGAAACCACCAAAATGACCTAGTTTCGATGCTGATATTGGATAACGCTGTAATCTCTTCAACCAATAAATCTTAGAAAATTTTTCTTCCCATTTATTCTTTATAGTTTTAATTAACAATTAGTTATTAAATTTATATTTTTAACTAAGGTGATAGATATTGAAATATTAAAAGGGAAAATTGCTTACATATTAGATTAAAATTGGATCATCAATTACTAATTTATAAAATTTTAGGAAATATTATAACTATTATATATTTTTTTTAAAAAAATTATGATTTTAATGTATATTAATAATACATCATTTTGGTAAATAGTTAATGGTTTCAATTATGAAACTATTCAATTCATTGTGTATTAAAAATAGAAAGATAACAATTAAACATAGAAAAAAATTTATTATATTCCAAAGAGGTCATGGTCAACTAAAAAATTCATTGGATATGTTAATTATCCCAAATTATATTTATTTTATTATTTTTTATAACATGTTTTTGTTATATCCATTAATAAAATAATTACAACATCATTTTTATGTAATTATTTAATATACTTATTTGTTGAATTAAATTTAAAAATAAAATAGTATGAGGAACATAAATCCTCTGGATTTCATAAGATTTCTTATAGTCAAAAATATATTCTGGAAAATCCTACATTAAAAAAGTTATAAACACTAAAACATGAATGTGAAAACATTAATATCACTTCAAATAAAACATTACAAGTGTCATAATATTTTCTATATTGCCAAATGGTAAATAACTCTACCCTTGGTTGATTATGGTCAAGATATACTATACAAATAAGATTTTATCTTGTGATTTTGTATTTTAAAGGTTATTATAATTTTATTAAAAAATATTTTATTGATTTCTCATCAATTAATTATTTTTTCACTATCAAATTATAAGCTTGGAAAGTAATTATTTATTTCCAAAAAGTTTCTAATAAATTAACATGAAAAATAAAAACATTATATCATTAATATGAGTAATTAAATAAATTTTTTTATTCTTTATCACCTTATATTAAAAATTATAAATTTAATAAAATTTAGAATGACATATTTAATTTTTTTTAAATAAAATAAAATAAATATCCTAATATAATTTAAGTAGACTCCTAGAAATTTTTTCAATCACAATAGATATATAGCTATGGTTTAGATAAACCATGGGTATAGTGTATTTGATTGAACCAATACCAACAGTTAATTATAAAACTGTGGGTATACCATCTTTAATATCCACCCTTAATCGGTCTCCTCCTCCCCCTCCAACTTAGATATGGCCTAATCTCCCCTACTAAGAGATGCAGCCTCCCCACCTATCCCCACCATTGCCTCATCCTCGACCTCCCAGCCTCCACCACATTATCCCAGCATCCACCTCCACGTCAACCTGCACCTCCCATCCTCCACCTCGTCCTGCCTGCCTCCGCCTCCTCCTTGACATCTTGGCTTCTACCTCATCCCCAACCTCCTAGCTTGTACCTCTACCTCGACATCTCGGCCTCCACCACCGACCTCCCCACCCTTCCTCCCTCCCTCTACCTCCCCACCTCCATGAATGAGTCTTCTACTCCTTCCTTGCCTCTCCCACCCTCCATCCACCTCCACTTCCTAGCATTTGCATCCACCTCCATCTCTGCCATAATTTCCTCACCATGATGTTTCATTCATTATGGATTCCTCCAATGGTGTGTCTAATTCCGTATATTCTCTATTATTACTCTTATTAGGAATTATCCTTACATTCCATCACAAATAAATGTTTTTTTTACTCTTTGGGGAAGATTTTGGTTTTTTAACAACAAATTAATTATATATAGTCTATTAGAATGTATTATACATATGTTATGATATTGGAATTCCTTGTGATGTCACAATATTTATACGTGATTACATGTTCATAAAAGTATGAAGGTTTGTGGGGTTTCCATGTGATATACTTAATTTAAAATCTAAGTAGTTTGTAATGTTTTGAATGATTTAGCATACCCTGTAGTGGGTTGATTATTGTGGAAAAAATAGAGGGATAAACAACCAGCCCTTTGTTTTAGGATATAGGTAGGGATATCCATTTTTATTAGTCCTAGTGTGGGATATATTGGACAAATATGTAATTTTAAGACCTTCTAATAGTTTATAGTTTAGGATAGTGCATTCCCCATATGGTAAAATCCATTTGTTAGAATGCATCGCTTATATGGGAATATATGTAGAATTTTGTATGTAATGGTCATACGTTATTTCAATGTGTTTGTGGAAAAGGATGATTTTTCCAAGATCAAGTGACCTTTATGATTTAGTTTTGATATTGAGTATTGGTTAAAGATCATATAAGACGGTATCTGTGTGTTATGTACATATGGATGTTAGTGTTTTAACATTCCATTGTTGTATTGTAAATTATTTAACTTAAAAAATTGATATATTTTTATTTTATTTTTTATTTTATTAAAATTTATTTTATCATTGGACATAAAATTAGTTATTAATTTAATGTTTTAATTCTAAATCTACTATGACTAATTTATGTCATCATTAAGCTTACCTGGAATAAATAAGGTTTCTGGATACCCGTTTCACATTTAGATAAAACTAATATAAATTTATATTCTGATAGAATTTTACATAGTATATTTATGTTGTTTTTTGGATAAATTCCTTTACATAGTGAGCTATATTCATGATCAAACATTACATGATATTTAATATACCTATAAATTGATCATAGCTTTATGTATTACCTTTACATGAATAATTATTTACCTTCATGTTAACCTTTTCCATGCATTACATATTTAATATAAACTCCAGTTTATGTTTACATTGGGTAGATAATTGGGTATTTACATTTAATTATAATTTCAAATTTACCAATTATATGTTACCAAATGGTAGTATTATCATGATAGTTCATATTAAAAATTATAATCTCAACTAGGACTACTTCAGTAAAATCAATGTCATGGAAACCGAAAATACATTCCCATGACCTCTTAATTTATCTCGTCCCCATAGTCGTTGTGAATTTTCAAATCCAAATATTTATATGTTGTGAATTATTTCCAAAAACCATTTGTATATCCTTTGGTTTTATTTTATTTTTTAATTCTAAAAATGTGTCTTCGGTTTATGATTAAAACTGTTATGCTTAAACTAAAAGGCCTATGGTTAATATATAAGGCCTATGAATCAATCAAAATGATTATGAAAAAATAAAATACTTACAAAACTATGAACATTTTAGGAATAAAAATTTTAAGGATTAACACTCAAAAGACATTTGATCCTTAAATATAGATTTCTAATTAAGCTTACATAGATGTTTAACCCACAATGTATAAATGAAAATCCATACATAAAAAGGCAGCAATGAAATTTCAAAATGATATTACACAAATTAACATAACACATATGTATATTTTCAAATATAATTTTTAATACAATTTGAAACTTAATTTTCATATAAATGTTAAATTTTGAATTACTATCAGTTTATAATATTTGTTTTACTAGTTTTTGGAAATTATAAACTATTTATAATTTCTAATTATTATTATAAATCTTTATTAATGGATTTTGGATGGGATAATTATTCATATTCGTAAATGATATTATTGATGTTTTTAATATTTCTAAGTGATGGATTTATTTTTTTAGTTTTTATAATCTCTTTTCATTTTTTATCCTATGCTCATTTTGTTTTTGGATTTCTTCATTTGAACAATTTTCTTAGGATCGAGATAATGTCATCTTCAATCATCGTTCTCCTCACATTATCTTGAGATCAATGTAAACACTTTTCCCATAAATTTTCACAATGAAAGAATGTATTTAGGTAATTTCATATATTTATAAGCCATTAATCAATTTGTTAAAATTATTTATGTTTGTAGTTTGTATTCATGGGTAGTCTTATTCTACTTTTTTCCATTTCTCTTCATTTAAATCATGTTATTGTAGTAGTTTTAGATAATTGATCAAATAATATTTATTTATTTATATCGTTTCATATATTTTTCCAACATTATTGATAGTTTACATTTTTTGGTGTTTTAATATGTATTAATTAATAATAGACTTTTAATTTTTTTCTCATTTATTTAGTATACTTTTCATGTTCTACTTGTGTATAATCCATTTAGGTCTACTTCTCAGCGACTATTAGTGTGTTATTTGGTAAAACTGTTATAAATATCACCTGTTTTCTACTAGTGGAATTAATCTATAAACACTTTCTTGAAACTACACTATATGTTTCTTTTAATGTTATCTAGTTCCTTGTTGCATAAAAATCAATAATTCTTTGTCAAATTTCATGCTATTGAACCTTGAAGTAAAGAAACAATGTGTAAGAATATTGAGCTATGATTGGATTCTTTAGGATGTGATTCATTTTTTGGGGTCTATGTTTTGTTGAATGAAATGGTTTTTGATATTTTAAACTTCTTAATGTGTATTAATAATTTTCCATGTATTATTTGATAGTTTCATTAGTTAATTTCTCATTTATTATAAGATATCATTATTTTGAATTAGAGACAGTGTTTCATCATTAATTCTTGGATTATGGAATTAATGATGAGACATTTCAGTCTATAGTTTGTATGGGTGGTATTAATATCATTTTAAGATCATGTATGTTTTATAATATTATGATTTTTATATTCTTTAATGCTTCCAAATGAATCACATCCTTGTTTAATAAGAGAAAAATACCATTGTTTGCTACTTTAGATCTAATTGATATTTCTCTACACACCAAACATGTCTAATGTTCTACGATTAAAACCTTAATTGATATATTTGACCTTGATCAACACTAAAATTATGTTATTAGAGCCTTAGGTTAACAATTTGTGTGCATGAAATCTTGATGATACTTTTTTACACAAACATTTTCTACTAAATTATATATAAGATAAAAAATAAGGCCTAATTAAAAAATCCAGAAAAATAGATGCAACCACATCCTCTAAGAATAATATAATCTGTTTCCTCCTTTCTTGTAGGAACATTTTTTGACCCATGAGGCATTGTGGTTCTTATATTTGGTCCATGACTTTTATATTCAAAGGAAATAGGTGTTCACTAGTTTAGTTTTTATTTTATTTTCTTTATCGCATCAGTCAAATTGGCATTTTACTATTTTCTACAGATATAGGGTAGTTATATTCTATGAAGGGGGACAGAAGGGAACTAGAGTTGGCTACGTGGTTTTCTTTACAGTGAAGGGAGACCATGGTAGTTGAAGGATTAATTAGTGTGTTTCATTGTTTTTCATACCATTGTACCGTGTTGTTTCTGTTTATTTTATTTTCCTTTAGTATGGTTATCTGACATACATATGAGTCATGGTGAAGTTTTATTTACATTATTCTGCTATTTTAATTAATTATTAGTTGCAGAAATCATTCATGGGTGCATACTCCTTGATGCTCGAGCATTGTGCTAGCCCGTGGGCATAGTCTATCCACCTTGGTCCATCCTAGTATTCCAATATTAGAGTCTATGTCTGAACCATTGGAATCCATATAAAACATTGATAATTAGGGAGGTATTAGGAATTTCTAGGAATAAATTGTGAATTCATACTAATATGGATAGAAGGCATTGGAATTTATAATGAGTATATGTGTGAGACTATGAAAAATATAGTGATTCTATAATTGTTATTGATATAAAATGTGGTGAAATAGTAATGTGTTGGGACTAATAAATCAAAAATCTCATTAATAACCAATTTGATAATGTAATAACAGATCATGAGATATTTTACATTATTGGAGATGATGAATAGACTCCAACCCAATGAATCTAAAGAAATACCATGGTTCCAAAAATAATCTATCATACACTAGATAGTTTTGTTTGAAATTCCTTGTAAAACATTCATTATCCTCATGGCAGGACACATGAATTGTTATCATATCGAAACCTAGGGAAATGTCATTATTACCTTATCACATACACTTAGTGGAGTGCCACACAACCTTAAATACAACAGTATCCCTAAAATAAATACCTAAGGATTTCTAATGCAACCTTCGTTCTGTGATACATTGTTAGGAATAGTGTGAATCTTCCCACTAGTTCATCTAGGAATATCATATTCATTATTAGAGCCAACCCACATTCTTTTTTCCAAAGACTCCCACTCATCTGAAAAAGGACTGTTAAATGCCTCTTGATAGTTTTTATATTTGAATTGAATTGTCAATATTTGAAGGAAAAAACTAAGTTCTTCATGTAAGAATTTCCACATTCAAACATATCGCACCAAGGAGTTGGGTGATTAATCCCTCTTCTGAGACAAAAAAAGGAGTGACACATAACACATATAAAAGATAGTTTCACTTTTTTCATGTTCTTTATACACCGGTATTACAGGCCTGAAAATCATCACCATTTTCAAATATGTAATCTACTGAAATCTATGTATATCCAAATTCAACCTCCCCTATTGAAATATTGAGAATCGTGGAATATGAGTCTTTATTTTAAAATATTTATTTACTAACCTGGTCTCATGAGTATTCATTAAAAACATTCCTTAAAAGAAAATCATGAATATCACAACACTGTATTCATTATTTATGACTCTCAATACGATGTAATATATATTACAAAAAATAGTCATTCAGAACATCACTAGCAAGGGACTTGAAATCATGATTCATGAAAACATATGAACCATGAAAGTGTTTCATTCACATGCTGTATGTTTTCCATCATGAACACTTCCTGTTAGCCTTCTTGGCCACACATATGGTTGTTGTTCCCATTCTCTAATAGCCTTGTGGAATATTCGGACTCCATGTGCAATAATATTTATGCAGTCCATCGGAATGTTGTGTACCCTCAGCATACTAAACTAGTTAAAAATTAATCATTCATTAATGTATTTTCTATTAGATCCTAAAATTAGATATTATGATCCAATCCAGCATTAATAGATTATCCACCTATTCAATTAAACAGGTGACATGATCCACATCAAACGGCCAACTTGTATCAACTTTCATCCATGCTCCAAACATATATAAATATCACCAAATCATGAATGTCATTTCAATATGAAATTCTACCATGCATTCCTTCACCATTAGTGCTCTTCCCAGATTTCATATTTATGTTAACATTCCAATTCACTCTCTCTATATGTATATTTTCATCACATTTTCATTAAATAGATATTCATGCAATTATTCATGACAAGTTCCATTCCACTTCAATCAAACATAACTCATTCATACCTCATATATTTTCCACAAATCCAACCAATGAAGCCTTGGTTGCAGGAATCTACACATTTGGATTTTGTCGAAATTGTTGAACCATTCCCAAGAATCCGATCAAAAACATCAATACTCTATCCTCCTTGGTCAAAAAATACAATGGGTCTTTTTCTCTTTGGAAAATATCAATTCTATTTTAGAACCCCCATCCTCAACATACTCCATGCACTAAATATGTCTCAAGAAATTTCCACCTTTAAAACAACTTCATGAATACCAGATTAAGAGATATATTTTGACTCTTCAATTCTTGAACATCTAGACACCACTAGAATGATATCCCAAATATAGTTGAAACCAATATAACCTTAATTAATAAAATTGAAACGTGCTCAAATGTGTAACAAGAAAGATACCCACAATACATCATAAATCCTTCATATTCTAACTAATTCCAGCTTAAAAAATCAGTTACCGATTTTAATTTTTTTGGATGACAAATTTTGTAATATTGTTTCATAATATAATTCCTGGAATTGTATTAATTTTATATTTCTTAATGTGATTGTTTTTCAACTGTTTTTGAGAAAATTTTAGCATTGTAACTACATTCATTTTCAGAATATATATCCAGATTGGGCATTGGTATCCACTAAACTTCAAATGTACAGCATTTAAACATTGATTTTTATTATTCCAATATATATTTAGTAATACTACTATAATGTTTCTTGAAACCCACAACACAAGGAATATCCTTTCTTCCAAATTAGGCTAGACAACCTGTATGTGAAAATCTTCCAACTCCCTCTTAATGTATTCTTTTCGTGCAAACACATGGTGGAATGATTTTACCCTGAGATACACTTGATAATATTTTATTCTCATAGAATATTCCTGGTTATCATGGAAAAATCACTCATATAATATCATCATGTTTGTGAAAAATAAATTTACATGAAATATTAAGTATTTATACTTCCTTATAAAGCTGTCCAATCACTTCACCATGGTATTCCATCATTAGATAGAGTATGAACTCACTTTTCATGTCTTTCAATCATGTCTCAAAAATATTGGGGGTCAAGGAACACGACTTTGACACATGTATCACTTAAATTAAACCAAGTAATCTACTATTTTATAAAATTTCAACATGCATAGACATATTCCATAATGTCTGCATAGATTCATCATAGTTTTATCCTAGGAGATGGTTGAGACAATATTGTTTCATATATTTGGCTCACCACTTCTTTCATAATATCTTTTCAATACCAATATTTATAGTCTGATTTAATCATGGAATACAATATTCTAGCGAATATAATAATATTTTACTATTAAATCCCCAAGATAACAGAGATAAAAATAAAACTGGATGGATTCCAACTTAAGGCCTTCATGGTGATATATTTAAACACCTCTTTCAATTAAATTATTCAGAAAATACCCAATTCATCTTATTTTAATGCAGAAATTGTGAAACTACCCCTTGTATTCAATCACCCCTAAATCAATGAACACGTCATTTTAAGCAATATAGAGTAATGGGAGAGGGAGTGTCTATAATATTTTTACGTTGTGAAATTTTCTTAGTCCTTGTGAACCAAATCCTTCCTCTTTTCTTCGATGTTTTTAATTGATGTGAAACACTTTAAAAAACCTCTTCATTACATGAATTGTAATTAAACCTTTTTATAATTATGAATATCATCTAAATAATTCTTCCTTTGAAGCATGATATTTGTAGTTTTTTTATCCTGCTTTCTCCATGTAAGAGATACTCCTTCATTCTTCCATTTATGATTCATAGTGGTATGGTTAAAATTTCCTACACATGTCACTATGGTAATATCATTTTATATGGACTTCATAAATTACACATGGATTTGTACTTAATTATTCTTAAAGATATAATAAAATACCTATTTCTATTTTATATTGTTTTAGGATCCTCTTTCAATACATGTAGCTCTTCCTCTGGATTAGTGAAGCTCAACTTCTTCCCATTTGGTAGACTTCTTGATTCTCAATGAGAGAAATATTTTCAGCATGAACTATCTTCTTATTTTATTCATAATGTTTTCTAAAGACAACCATGGTTGTATTAAGTTGTTTTTAATTTTCATTCTTACCTTCAATTCTTGTTTCAGTTCATCAATTGAGTAATTATTATCCATCATCTTTCTCATCTTAGAGACAAGGTTCTTCTAATTCTTCTATTAAGACACGCTTATTTTTATTTAATGCACACCCTTATTCCAAGTGTATCACATAATTGGTTTGTTTCAACATCAATATCTCCAAGAGATGAAGAATTTTTATTTTCTAATTTACTTTAATCACATGAAAAATAATTTTGTGCAGTTGTTCATAATGTATATATGAAGTTTACCACTTTAGGACCACTTGACAAATTAGGTTCCTTCTTGATCATATTTATTTAGTTTTTAGAAAAATTATAATATTTGTTCGTAGAATAAACCTTTAGATCATCCACTAATTTATGCTCATCATTTGGAACAACATTATTTTCATTATTTATCATTGATGTTTTCCATACAAATACACAAGTTTCACGCACATATCTTGAGAAAGTTTTTAGTGAGAAAAAATTTCCACTTTTTAAATACATTTTATTTATTACACATTTAAAAATTATGTCTTAAAATACCATGGGTATAGATATATGTCCAAATTTTAAATAGAATAATGGGTGTTATAGAAATATCTTGGGATATACCCAGAGTTTCTAGAAAATTATGGGTATATCTTTATACTGACACATTGGTAGCCCACGATATATGGAATCATGGGTATAAGTGATTTTTTTCAGTAGTGGTTGATTCAAAATTATACCATTTCGTCATAAGAATGATTTAGTTCCAATAAAACTCATGAAATGATATTTTGACAAGTGTTATAGTAATTATATATTATTATTTTTACCCTTGATTACTCAATTTACCATTTTATATTATTAAAAATAAATTAAGGAAGTTAAAATTGATAATGCCCAAAAATAAAAGGAATAAATTTTAATAATTTGGAAATATAGATAAAAAATATGAAATTAATTTTTAAAAATTAAAAATATAGTTGTTTAAAAAATTATTATAAAATTAATCACATTCTCAGAATGAGAAAATGTGTATTAAAAGTTAAAAAATGAACAAGATTAGAATGTTTTGACATCTAAGTTCACTGAAAATTAATATAAATGAAATAAATTATATTAAATGAAAACTATAATCTAGTTATCCTTTAAAACCATTCAAATTATAATTAAACCATAATTTTTTTTAACGAAATAGTAGTTTTTAAAAAAAATCATTATTTTTATAATATTCATAAAAATGTGAAAAATAACAGAAAAATATCAAAAACTAAATGAATTTAAATTTTTATATTTATATTTAAAATAAAAATTTAATTTTTCAAATTTCATTTAAAAAAGTGCTGACAACTAGGTTTAAAATGGTTGTGCCGTCAAAAGGCGAAAAAACACCATTTTTCGAAAATTAATTATTTTATCCGAAAAATAGAGTATGTAATAATATAATTTTTAAAAAACTTATATGATGAATTTTTATTCATTATATTTAATATATTACATATATTTGTCATTAAAAAATCCATCAGGGGTGATTTTATTAAATTATAATCTCGATTATTTTCATTTAAATAATTTTTCTGAAAATAAGTTCCATTTATTTAAAAGGTGTTTAATTTTAATTTATAATTAATTTTTAACCAAATAATTAATTATATATACCAGTGTAAATCAAATTTTCATAATTTAGATGATATTTTCCATATATTCTATGATAATTTCTATTTTATAAGGTAACATAATAATATATAGTCATTCCCTAAAACTCAGTCTTGCGTAAAATGAATTCAATCAAAAATCATGAATTTTTTTGCAACACAAGAAGATCATAGTGTTGCTTATATTTAATGATTAATTAGAGTTTCATGTAGCACTAGCTTATCATGGTGTATCATAAAACACAACACATCAATGAAATAAAAAACATATCTCATTAAAATATATGAGAATTATATTCTACCCCCCCCCCTTAAAATGAATTTATCCCTCCAATTTCATCTTGGTTATAAAAGGGTTAATACATGAAAGTTTCTTTCATAGAAACCTACATCGTTGCAATGAATTATAAAACATACTTTTAAAATTGAATTTTAATACCATAACGGTAAAACAATGTAACTCATAACTGGGTTTCTATGTAGGATAAAAAACATAATGATATGGCCATAAGGGGAGAGTGTAAATAATAACAGAGATTGATAATGATAATTGATCACAAGAATGTGGGTGATCAATAGAATGTTAATAATCATTAAAACATATACTAAATATTCTTTGAAGGGGTCATTGATATCATCAAAATTATGATAACAGGATAACCGTTTTAAACCATGATATTTTATCTAATGTTAATGAATTTTCATGAGAAGACATACTTGATTTCTGCACAATCACACCATTTTCCATGCCAGGATCAATTTACAATTCATATCTTATTACAATAAATTAAGTTGAATTTGGAACTTCTGAAATACTAATAGATCATGACTTCCATACATATATTGATAATTCATTCAATTTATGTTGTAAAAGGCTATATTAAGTCATTATATATGAAAAAATACACTTATTTGGAGATAATACCCTAATCTCACAAACTTCACCTGAATTTTAAAATAAACATTACTTAAATGGATAACCTTTCAATCATTCCAAAGGATAAAAATCCAAAACATTGTAATGTTATGTAATAAAATAGATAAACATTTATCCCCCATATATCATAAACTAGATCTTGTTGGTCACATTCCAAATATGTGAATGCCTTCATCATGTATCGTCATAAAAATGGTAATAACCAAAAATACCATAAAACGATAGTTAATACGTGCATTGTTTCATAATTTTACTCTTTCTACATACCATTAATCAAAATAATTCTTTATACTCCATCTATGATATCATAAATCACTTTTTCCTCATATCAGTCATGAGGTAATTAATACTATAAACCTCTATTTATCTCCTTATCCCAACATTATGCACATATCATTTTTTTTCACAAAATATATCAATCACTTTGTTAAGGTTATCGGCACCATATACTTATTGAAAGACCAATGTGGTCCAATAAATTGATATTTTGATATTCTATAATTCTATAAATGTTATTCGACAACATTATTCAAGAATCCCATTACACAAACACTTAATCATTCCACCACTTCATTGTCATACTCAACATCACCAATCATGACCGCACATGATTTTCATCTATCCTCCAATGTCCTGAAGGCCTTCATTTTTTATTGATTTTGATAATCCACTTTTCAAGGGGTGAGGTGGAACCCTTAAAATTCCCGTAAGTGTAAGTATTAAATGGACCGTAGGCCTTAGAGGAATTCAATGCCCGTATGCTACAAACATTACATACAACCCAGACTGACTGCTTAGAACTGCTCTTCCACAGCATCTTCATCGTGAAATCATCTCCCCACCTTCGTATGGTTGTTCGGCTAGGCATTCCCATGCATGCACATGCTTATCCCAATGGCAGGTGTCATTCCCTCTCATTCGTGCAGTCCATTTAGCTTCTACTATGGTGAAAGATCCTTGCTCATCCTCCTTATAGAGATTGTTCTTTGTAGGTTGTCTGGTTTGCATCTGTACTTAAGGTGGCCCAAAGGCCTTGAGGTGGCCCAAAGGCCATTCTTACCCGAAGGCCTGGGTGGAACGAAGGCCTTACAGGACTCAGGAACCAAATCGGTGACTGAAAGGCTCAAATGGGGGCATATTCCTGGATATTATAGTGTCAAATAGTGCCTACTACATTACTGCTACAGTACTGCTACAGTACCTATAAATTCTGCCTCCACCTGGATTTGATCCCTTGTCACTTGGATGCACTTACCACATGATTTTCATCTATCGTTGGCCTTAATTGTTTACTAATATTAATCATCATTGATAATACTTGAAATATGGTATTGATTAACGAGTGTATGGGGTATTCACTATATCCTTTTCTATATTCACATAATTATTCATCTTTTTCCCATTATTTATGCACTCAACTTACCAATGAACATTTTTTTATATACATTAAAAATTTACTAGTACCTTAAAGAAAATATCCACCATGATTCATTCCAAACGTTGACCATAATCAAAAAATCATCTTTCTTTTCACTTTGGTTTTTGGATTTTCCCTTCAACTACATCTCTCATTTCTTTTGAAAACAATGAGATTGATATATAACACCAACATTAATTTCTAACTTGATAGAACAAATCACAATCTCTTCATAGCTACTAATGTTTTTTAGGGATTATACCCTTGGAATACATGATTTTAATCTATTGAAGAATTGATCGACTTATATTCAGGTTGGATGATAATTCTATAATAAATCCTTGAAAGTCTTGTAAAATTTTCCTCATAAGTAGAAAAAAATTCATAATCCTTTTTCTTAAGCTTAAGGAACTCCTTTTCTATCTTCGTATAAATAATAAAATGAATGTACTTATTGAAAAATAAGTTACTGAACACATCCCATCCCATGGATTCGATTTCATTCATTTTCCACATATTCTTTATAATGTTTCACCTCTAGTTTGTATCACCTTCTAAATGATACAAATCCTAAATCAATTATTCAT
Organism: Viscum album; assembly: GCA_963277665.1. Lineage (NCBI taxonomy): Eukaryota > Viridiplantae > Streptophyta > Magnoliopsida > Santalales > Viscaceae > Viscum > Viscum album. Next base: position 1,388,777,459 of record OY728157.1, read on the forward strand.
TTTTTAAATTATAATGGATAGAAAATATATTTTCAGTAGAATATATCAATTGTTCTGCAAAAGGTGGATCAAAATACCCACTAAAAGAAGGTGGACATTGCCTCATAAAGGACTAAGAAGAATGTGGTTCCCTTCTCTTCTCATTAGGAACTCCATAATGATTATATATTGGGTATGTATAGAAATGATATTTTTTATTCCATGTTCCATATAATTTGGCTTCTCATGAGTTCAATCATTTCATTTTCCATTGAATTCATTATTATCATAGTTCCTTTGGGTTCCAACGATTATCTAAATCCCAAAAATGAGTAGTGTGGGAGGAAAAAATCATATTTAGAAAAAAATATAATGAACGGTAAATATTTTCAATCTCTAACATATCAAAATTATTCCTAGGATAACCATGATCATTACCAAAATTCATGGATTCCAAAATATACATTGACATATCCCTAGTACATTCCTAAAGATAACCCAATAAATATCTTGATGGATCTCAATAAATATTTCTTGCATCCTAGTTTCCAAAGGATGACTAAACCATTGATATAATCCCACATATAACATTCCATAGTTTACATACATAGATATTATGTAAAAATTGAACAATATTCAATAAAAAACATATAAAACCACACCATGACAATAATTGTTTATTTTTTATAGAAATTGGGAAAAATAAATAACTGGTTCATAAGACATCTAAATTGTATCCCTCTTATTCCATAATAATAAGACCCCTTTTTAAAATATCATACATAATACCCTTCTTCACAACCTTGGGAAAAGAATCATTTGAAAGGGTGAGCTCAATTGATCAATATGGGTAAACAATGGAGATATATATCATATCGTAATCATAAGACATAAGAAAACATCATTTTAAAACCTTATCCTTCATATGGAAGATGATGAAATCCTATCATGGGGTAAATTTTAAATGTTACTAAACAATGAATGAACATATTACAAAAGTCATAACACAAGACATGGAATTTTTAGCATACACAAAAGCAAATAAAATCATTTCATATTAGTCAAGTATCACTTCGAAGACCAGCATTGTAGAAAAAGTCCATTACTAAACCGAGTTCACTTCTTATTCCAGCCCAGTATTACTAAACTGGGATTATATCCCCTTTCACCCCTATATTACTAAATCAAGATCATTTCTATTTTTATCCTTGTCTACATAATGAAATTTAAATCTCTACCAAATGAATTGGAGGGAGATATAGGTCCCACCAATCACATCATTAAATTATTTTTATGTGTTCTACCAAAATATAAATAATTCATCATAGCACAACCCAATGAATAATAATTGTTTCTTAAATAGAAATCCATCAAAATATAATCCATATAAAACAAATGGGTTTCATAAATATCATTCCAGAATAACCCATTAAATATATAGGAAATATGAACATGGATGGTAAATAAAAAACATTTTATATTTAGAATGATAATTTGTAGTCGAATTTCTCTTCTGTATAACCATATATTAAAAATTATATAACTATTAATATTTTATTAAAAAATATTTAACTTTTCTTTAAATAAAATAAATTAAAGGTCCCAATCGAATCTATATAGCTTACAAATGATTCCATTTCGACAAAATTATGACATAGGTCAAAAAAACTCATCCAATGATACAAAAACAAGTGTTATGGTAATTTTATAATATTATTTTTACCTTTAATTATCTGATTGACCCTTTAAAATTTTTATAAAAATTACCGCGCTATTCATAATACTCAAATAAAAAAAATATTTACATAATTTATATATACTGATTCCTGATATAAAATCCATTTTTAAAAACTCAAAACCTATATGTTACAATAATTATATCAAAAATAATCTTGTAGTTGGAATGAGAAAATGAGATTTAAAGTTAAAGCATGAAAACTATTGGAATCTTTTTACATTTAAATTCAATTTGAAATTAATTACAATACCCTAAATTATATTAAATGATAAATATATAATCTATATATACATTAAAACCAGTAAAATATATAATTTAACATATTAAATAAATTTGACGGAAAAGCATTTTTTAATATAAATGCATTAGTGGTTTTTACTATTCATTAAAACATGAAATTTATATGAAAAATAAATAAATCCCCCATAGTAAATTTTTTTTATTCTCTTTCAAATAAGATTTTTATTTTTTCTATTAGAATATTAAAAATTGATGAAATCTAGATTTAAAGTTGTTGCCCCATCCAAAGTCAGAAAACTGCATTTTTTTAAAAATATTTCTTTTATCTAAAAAATGAAATTTGATCTTATCTCATGTCTATAAAACATATATGATGAATTTATATACATTATATAGAATATTTTACACTTATATATTTCATTAAGAAAATTAATCAATAGTTATTTTTTTAATTTTATAAACTCACTTTTTTCATTTAAATACTATTTCAGAAAAACGATTCCTTTTATTTAAAAACAGTTTTATTTTAATTTATAATTAATTTCTCATCAATGAATTAATTATATATATACATATGTAATGAAATTTTTTATAATTAAGTAAATAGTTTTCATATCCACCATTATAGTGGCTAGGTTATAAGGTAACATAATAATATTCTATTTTTTTCTTAAACTCACCCTTGTGTGAAATGAATTCAATCAAAATAAATTGAAATTGTGTGATACAAAATCCATTCGTTTTCTTCCATATATCACATGATAATATGGTGTTTCATGTAGAACAATCTTATCATGGTGTATCATATTAGCATGGAAATCAATGAAATTAAACAAAAATCTATATCATAAAAATCATAGGGTGATAGAGTCATGATATTGCTCCACCACTGGAAGAAAGAAGTATCTATTGTTGGCTTTTCTAAATGAAACATTCCATCTTCATGTTAAATTATACCTTTGATCTCACTTAATTCTTGTCTAATTTTTCATAATCCATCTACCAATTCACCTAAAAAATAACCTTATATCCCTTGTTCATAATAAATAAAAATCATATTCTATAAAATTTATGATAACCCACTAACTAGTCCAAATATTCATGGTGAAGAAAACATTAACATGTAGAATTTCATTTAATTCCATAGTATTCTATATAAATTTACTAATATGGGACATCTTGGACATCTCTATAGACGGTCCACTTCCTTCCCTCATTTTTTACTATGAGGTAAAAACATAAGAGATAACATTAAAAATAAGTCTATAACAAAATAATCAATAGATATAAGAGAATATGAATTACCAAAATGAAAAACTACATTAAAAGAGTATAGGTAATCAAGACCATAGAATTAAATGTACATGGTCTCTATCCTTATTGAGTCAGAACATGGTCAACCTATTTTAGTATACATGCCTCATCTTCACGAACAATGAAATTTTATGGATGAATCACCTTAGTCATCATCATTTGATGAGTCCAAAACTACTTCTGTAGACCCCATCTAGTCCCATGACATGATGCATGTGTCTAACATGAACCCTTATGAGACCTCATCTATGATACCCTATAGTATAAATTCTACAAATGACATGTATTTCCTCACTAATGAATCTTTATCAATTTATTTGGGTAAATGTTTGTGATAATGCTGACTCTATCCATAATTCAGACCCTATATACCTCAATGTCCTTAAAAAGGTTTATAAGAACCACTCCTCTTCTCATGTTGTCTAACACCACTCTGTCCAAATGATATACATTCCTCTTAAAAATAATAGAAGTATCTATTGGATCTACACTGAATAAGGAATGAAAAAACACATCTCTATCCTCCTAAATGCCATTCATGTCTATTGGGGACTCACATAGAAGCTCATAATATATTATCAAGTAAAATATAGGACATGATTATTTAACTTTGGTCAGAGGAAAATCCCAAAAAACATAACCTTATACAACTCATTCACAACCAATAGTATAGTAGACTATAAAAACTACATTATAATTGATAAATATTAAGACACTATCATCAATCCCATCGAACAAATCCATGAATGAATGGGAATAATAACATATTAGCATAGTTGAAAAGAAATCCTATAAAAAATGACCTTTTATAGTGTTCCAAGTAATGCCACTAGATGTTAATGACTATTTAAAAAAAACTACCTCTTAGTGATTCCATAAATCATGGATATAGATAAGCATAATAATTATTCTTCTGGGGCCTCTACATGATCAATGGTTCCCTTGAGAAATTTTTTCCCTTCTTCATTTTCTTCAGGGCCTTCGGTGACCTAGAAATATTGTGTAACATCCCAGGTAAATAATTAATAAATCATTTTCATATTTATTCATATTTTAGAATTAAATATTAATTTTACTTTACATGGGTTTCTATGTTCGATAGGGTACCCGATACGCAACAAGGAGTTTCTTTGAAATCTTATGTCGCGCACTAGTAATATAAAAATATTATTTTCAATGGTAGTTAGAACATAGCTGTTGTATTGGTGGTAAAGAATATAAATAACTAAAATAGGATTATATATGTTTTTTAAATGTTTTTACATTTATCCGATAAATTAAAAAGGCTTAAAATAAGAAAAGTAATCAATTTTAGGCATAGATACTCTAATATTCACTAAAAGGTCGAACTATCACCTTTTGATGGAGAACCCTCTTTAAATATAGTTTTGGTCACTCTTATAAATTATATTGGACCAAATAAAACTATTTTTTAGAATCAGGACATCAATGTTTACATTGTCTAATTTTTTGGTATTTTTCAGATAACGTTCATTTTTTAATGAATAGTAAAAAATGTTGTATTTTAATTCAAACCCTCATTATAATATAATTTACTTATACGATTAGATTATATTTTTAAGTGATTTTAAAGTTCAATTAGAATATATTTTTACCATTTAATCCAATTGTGGTCATTGTAATTAATTTAACTTTGAAATTGCACTTAAACTAGTGTCAATCTTTTGATACATATTGTTTCATAAAAACATGCTATTTGTTTTGACAGAAAGATTTAATAATTAAATTAATTAATGAAACTTATATGTTTTGAATTTTTTAAAATAGACATAATTTTTGAATTCATAATATCAAATTTAGCTTAGGGTGAATTTTTGGTATTTTTTTGAAAAAATTCAATTTTTGATGAATAGTGAAACCACTAAGTGGCAGTTAAAATAACTGATTTTTCATTTAAATGAAACTTTACCACTTATGTGATTTTATTTTAAAAATTTTGACATACATTGTTTTCATTATGATTTAAAATGTGGTACAATGGGATTAAAATAATATTTTGGTGAATAGTAACTTTTAAGTTATTAATCGCGATTAGATGTAATTAGTGTAGTTTAAGGTAAAAATTATGTTTTAATAATATGAAATGACCATGAAACTTGTCCTAAACCTATTTTATGAGTCATTGTCGACCAATAAAACCCATGGGTAGATTTTTGGGACCCCATGGAGCCACTTGGTTAAGATAATGACATTAATGCCTTTATTTTAAGTAAAAGTAAAAATGACACAAACATTTATTGTTTTACTAAAACAATTTTTACATGGGGTTATACAAGTAATATTTTTGACTACAAACAGTCATTGGAAAGATAAAAATATTTTCTACATGATAGTAGTTTTTTTATAATTTTTAGAAATTAAATAAATTAAATTATTTATCACATCATGATGATGCAGCGATTACCTCATTATTTAACGATTTAAATAAAATGAAAAGATAATGTAAAATCTAAGGCCTAAACATAGAAAAAACCAATTGTAAGGGTGTATTTATAAATCTTATCACCTTATACTTGATATTGATAATTTTGGGAACTTTAAAATCCTAAAATCATTTTATAATAAAGTAACCTTATATAACTTTCCAAGAGTGCCCCTCCTCTCCTCTTATAAAAGGCCCCCACCTCGACCACCATACCCACACCTCTCAAGCCTTTTTATCGGCCAAACCCTAATCATTTAATCTCTCCAAATACCTCTCCTCATCCTAGGACCCTTACCTTGGGCAGAAAGCTCTTCAAAGAACCCTTTTGGTTCAAACCAAGAAGAGTTACCCGATTTTAAGGTAATGTCTTCACCAGTTCTCTTTTGTTTATTTTTCTTATCCAACCCTCTAAACTCTTTTTATTACATTATTTTGTAACCAAAACATTATATTAAATATAATATGATGTTTTTATGATACGTATTCGAGCTACACCTACACACACCTCCATCTAATGGTTAAAGAACATATTGTTTCTGTGGTTGGCGAATTTCTGCCTCATGAAACGATGATTGTTCAATCTTATTTTAACACCTTTAATGGTGGCCATTAAGATGTCACTATATTTATATATGATATATATTATGTTTATGTTTTCATTATGCTTCTGTATTTTTCATTTGTGGTATACCTTTATGGTTTCCATTATGGTTAAACACGATAATTTCATTTTAGGAAATGTGGACTACCGCCCCCTCAAGGTGATTTGATTCGTTAACGCCATACATGGGATGTATAAATGATGGAGTTAATTATATTATATATGATATTATACTGAAATTATAATATACCTTTATATCATTATGATTTCACTCCATTTAATGTGAAATAGAAATTACTGTAGCGTTCATTCGTACGTACGGCTTACCGTCTCCATGAATGGTGCATTTCATTTCTTACCTCTAAATGTTATATATTATTATAAATACATGTATATGATGGATATATAAGATAATATGATATCAAAATCCTGAATAACATTCTGGATATAATGAAGCTTTGACCACACAAAAAACATGTAATTGTATGAAGTCCACTTTCGACTTAAGAACCAAATATCGACAAAACAAACATTATTAACTTAAATGATTACATAACGATTATAACATGGTAATAAGTGATATAAATGGAATAATTAGCTTTAAAAATGTTCTTAAGAATGTATAAATTAACTTGAGTTTATTATTCAGGAGATTAAAGAGCAATCGAGTCACGTCGGACACGAGGTAAGGGACTTCGTCTCAATTTCCATTCATTGAGGAATATTTCGTTTTATACACAACATTCTTTTATATGGTGTATATGTAACGCCCCGACCCCAGCTACCCAGAGTCATTGCATTACTTCATAACATTGTAATGATCAGAAAAGATCAAGTCTCGAAAGACCGATTAGTTTAGTAGCCTTGTAATCACTAGATACATTCATAAGTCTTACATTACATCATAAAGTAAAACAAAACTACAACAACATCTTGTCTTCATATCCCCTCATACCATCCCTGCAGGTTATTCATAATATACTTCTTCACATCCTAGAAAAATTAAAACATTGGAAAGGGTGAGCTCAGATGCTTAGTAAGGATAAGAATATAGCGGAAGTTTTCATAAATAAATATAATCATTTAAGGCAATGTATAGCTAAAACAAAAGCCTTTTAAACATAAACTTCAACATTACATGGAAAAAGTAAAATGAAATAATTCCATTTAGTTATTCACATGGATATTCTACTGGTCGAATAACAACATGCAATATCAATAACCACTTTCATAATGATGGAATGCATAATGCCAGACTATCATAACCACGTAGCCAAGGCCTCGTGCCAAGACCACAAATAATATTTTGTCAAGGCCTCATACCAAGACACTAGTTTGTCTCATGAGACCTACCGATGATTCGAGGAGCTATAGCGGGCTCCACCGTTCACTTATTATGTCCAATGCATTCCTCATTTGAACAGGTTTAAACATATCATAAACCATATCATAATCATATCACATAAAACATGCATAAAGGAAACATAACATTTCAACATTTAAATCACAAGATATCAATACAACACATTGATATAATAAAAACACTTTGAAAACCATATTCAATACCAAAATAAAAGAAAATTAAAACTTGTATTTATTTTTCATTTTTTTAAAAAATGATGGCTTGTAGAGGAAACCGAAACTGAAATAATGGCCACGATGGCGGAGAAGTCGTTTTCCCCGCATACGTAAGAAAAAAACATTCCTTTTGTAATTTAGTAAAAATTATTCATATAAAAATATTCCTTTTGAATAAAAGTAAAAGTCAAAGGGGGTTTTTACACTGTATAAATGAATGTTGTGTATAAAACCAAATATGCCTCAATGAAAGGAGATTGAGACGAAGTCCTTACAAAGATAATTTCATTAAATAAAATAGATCTTTTATGTGTATTTACTATAATTACACATAAAGAAAGTACAAATACAAGACAGTACATAATAATATCATGAAATAATTTGAAAGTAAGAGATTAACCCAAAGAATGGAAATTGGGTTAAGAAATTCCCTTACCTCGTGTTCGACTTGACTCGACCATTCTTTAACCTCCTGAATAATAAACTAGGGTTAATCTATAACTTATTAGGAACATTTTTCAAGTTCATCATTTCTTTTTATATCACTTGTTACAATTTCATGAAAAATGTGTAATTATTTATGTTAATAACAGTTGTTTTGTCGATCTTTCGTACTTGAGTCAAAAATATACTTCTTATAATTACAAGTTTTTCATGTGGTGAAATATCCATTATATCCAGAATTATATTCATGATTTAGATATCATATATAACATATATATCCAGTATATACATTCATTTATAATATTACATAACATTTCGAGGTAAGAAATGAAATGCACAGTTCATGGAGAGGGTAAGTCGTACGTACGCATGAATGCTACTTTCATTTCTATTTCTTATTTAAAGGAATGAAGTTATAATTATATAATGGTATAATATAATTTCAGTATAATATAATGTATAATAACTTTTAATCCATCCTTTATACATCCACCATATGGCATTAACGATTCAAATCACTTTGAGGGGGCGGTAGTCCGCACTTCCTAAAATGAAATTATTGCGTTTACCCATAATGGAAATAATAATGTGTGCCATAAATAAAAAATAAATAAGAATTAGGAAAACATATACATAATATATATATCATATATGAAAATAGTGTCATCAAAATGGAAACCATTAGAGGTGTTAAAAGAATATTGAACAATCATCGTTTCGTGAGGCAGTATTTCGCCACCCACACAAACAGTATGTTATTTAACCATTAGACGAAGGTGTGTGTAAGTGTAAACCAAATAATTATCATAAAAACATCCTAGTATATTTTAGATACTGGTGTTGTTACAAAATAAAGGAATAAAAAGAGTTTAGGGGGTTGGAGAAGCAAAATAAAACAAAACAACATTAGAGAAGACATTACCTTAAAATCGGGTAACTCTTTTTGATTTTAGCCAAAGGCTTCCTTGGGAAGACTTCTGCCCAAATTGAGGCTTCTAGGAGTAAGGGAGGGAAATTGGGAGAGTATTTTTGCAGTGGTTGGCCGAGCCAAAAGGCTTTGAAGGTGTGAGTAAGGTGGTAGTGGTGGGGGCCTTTTATAAGAGGAGAGAAGGGGCACTCATGGAAAGATTGAAATGTTACATTATTATGAAATGATTTTTCGGATTATAAAGGTCCCACACTTATATATTTCTAGGATAAGGTGATAAGGGTTCTAAATCTAGTCAAACAATTGGTTTTTTACAAGTGTAAGTCTTAGATGTTACATTATCTTTTTATTTTATTTTAATCGTTAATTAATGAGGTAATCGCTGCATTATCATGGTGTCATATATAAAATAATTTATTTAATGTAGAAAAATAATAAAAAATATATCATGATGTTGGAAATATTTTTAGCTTTCTAATTAATATTTATAGTCAAAAATATGACTTGTATAACCCCATTTAAAAATTGTTTTAGTAAAACAACTCTTGTTTGTGACATTTTTATTTTAACATTAAATAAAAAGTTATTTTTGTCATTTTCCTACCAAAGTGGCTCCATGGGGTCCCCAAGTTGACCCATGGATTTTCTTGGTCGCCCATGACACATCAAATAGTGGTAGGACAAGTGTAAAGGTCATTCCATATTTTTATAATACTATTTTTACCTTAAATTTCACTAATTACCTTTAATCATGATTAATTAAACATAAAAGTTACTATTCACCAAAAAATTATTTTAATCAAATTTAACCACATTTTACTTCTTAATGACAACCATGTATGTCGGATTTTTGAAAATCAAATCACAGAAGTGGTAATGATTCATTTAAATGAAAAATCAGTTTTTTAACTACCACTTAGTGGTTTCACTATTCATAAAAAATTGAAGTTTTTCAGAACAATGCCAAAATTTTACCATAAGCTATAATTGATATTCCGAATTCAAAAATTATGAATAGTTTAAAAAATTATAAACATATAAGTTTCATTAATTAATTTTATAATTAATTCCTGCTGTCACAATAAATAGCGTGTTTTTAAGAAACAATATATATCAAAAGATTGACAATTGTTTATGTCCAATTTCAAATTGAAATTAATTCTAATGAACACCATTGGATAAAATGGTAAAAATATATTCTAATTATACATTAAAACCACTCAATAGTATAATTTATCACTATAAATTATTTTGATAAAAAAATTTGTTTTAAGTATTTTTCACTATTCATAAAAAATGGAAGTTCTCAGAAAATTTAAAAAAATTCAACTTAGGATAATTTCGATATTACGAATACAAAAATGAAGTCCATATTGAAATATAACAGTTCCATAATTTTAAAAGGTGGGTATTACTATTCATAACGGCTACTTTGATTAGTCACGATGTGTTAGAACTCGAACTTTCGTACAATGCGAGCTATTGCATTATTGAAAGAGAAGTGTATCGTGGAAACTCGGGGTGTTACATTCTCCCCTCCTTCAATAAATTAAATCCTCGCAATTTGAAAATGTTCTTCGAAAATAAAAGGTTGATAATAGAAAATACCTTTATGGAAAACCCACATTGGAAATAGGGTTAATAAAAATATAACTTTAAAAGATAGAAAGATAAGTACAAAGGTAACCCGAGATAGCCCATACTAGTATGATATGAAAATATGGATATGGAGGAGAAACAAACAATCAAGGTCTGATGGAGAGTTGTATAAAATAGGATTAGGAGAAAGATAACTATAAAAAAATCACAAACTTGTGATTGGTTAAACGATCATTGAATCCCTAGTTGGAGAAGTTAACCGACAACATTTTTGTTTTAAGTTACCTTTTATAAAGTTGAGGAATTTATTTAGGAGATTTACTAAGAACGTAAGAGAATATACATACTTGTCATGTAGACTTCCATTCTTTAATAAATTTTTACCACAAACCCATCATTCACTCCAAATGGTAACAAAACTCAAAAATATTCTATTTATCCTAATTTTATAAGGTAATAAATATTACCACATACCATTTAGATTGGGAAAAATATTTTTTAATAACCAGGGACTTCATGTAGGGTAGTGGTAGGTAATAAAGGCCGGTCGCACTATGGTTGTGGGTTCAATTCCTGCAGCATTGTCCGACGTGGCGGGTTATGCCCCACCCTGCAGGTTGTCCTTTTCCTAAAACTATAGTATTATAATATTCCAAAAATAATCTTCAGAAATGTTTTAACCTTAAACAATACTATCAAATGTTCAACTTAATTCATTCCAACCTTTATAGTTATCCAAAATACCTCTATACAGACTTTGTCTAAAAGGTCTCCAAATTCCAAAATTAATTGTATCATCAAATTCCCCAAACAATGTAAAGTTTCTCTTATTGTCACATACTAATTATATATTTAACTTCATCATATTAAAACCTTAATGAAAAAAACAAGTACTACAGTACAATCCTTATATATATCACATTATTATTATAACCAGAATATAATCTTTGAGTCCAAAAGCACCAATACATTAATTATTCCACTTCAACTGTAGTAGCAGCAAAAGATTGTCCTTGACCCTTTGGCCTTTTCTGAGGTATGTTTCCCTAAAATTTAGGACATTCATTTGCATAATGCCCCATTTCCCTACAATTGTAGCATTCAACATTGATAGCCTCTTTCTTTCCCTTGAAATCACGTGCCTGGTGACCTTTTTCTCCGCATTTATAACAAACTCACATTCCTTTTAGGCAAGTACCAGGGTGATTCTTCCCACAATTATCGCATAATGGAAAATCCTTCTTTCCCTTTTTCCCTTTATCTATCTCTTGTTCCACCGTTCTCTTATTCTCTTGCTTTACTTTGTTGTCATAAGAATTAGAGAATTCCTTTTCTGTCTTGATAGCACATGGGACAATATCTTCGTATGAGGAGAAGGATTGTGAGACTAAGGATCGACGAAGAAACGGTTTTAACCCATCAAAGACACGATAAATCTTACTTATTTGGTTACGTATATAATCTGATGCATGCCTCGCTAACCGTGCAATGTTAGACTCATACTTTGCGACATTCTCATCATCCTTTTTTCTCAGACTCAGAAATTGTCTTTCCATATATACTCGATGGTCGAGAGGATAGTATTTTTCTAGGAAAAGATCTTTGAACTCCCTCCATTCCATATTTGATAATTCATCATCTTCCTTTGTGTTTTGAATCAACGACAACCATTGATCGGCATCTCCAGTGAGGCGGTAGACTGCCATGACAACCTTCTCCCTTTCGCTACTCCCCAAGGCATGGAATATTTTCTCTAAGGAGAATATCCATTGCTCAGTTACTAATGGATTTGTACCCCCATTAAATGTTGGTGGTTTTTGCCTCATGAAGCGGTCTAACATTGATCCTCCATGTTGCGGATCAGGGTGCTCCATACGAGTAAGTTTATTATTCATAACCTGAGTGAGTTGTCCCAGTATGGTAATAAGTTGATTAGCACTAGTTGTATCTCCAGATCCACAATAATTATCTTGAGCAGGAGGGAAATCCATGCACGGAGTTCGTGCATTGATATGGTTTCCATTCCTTCAAGTAGGCGCCATTTCTAAACAATAGCATAAACTAGATTAGTTTAGGATTCAAAATACATTATACCATACTTGTAAAATACTTTACATAAATTGAACTATTTATGGATATAATCCATAATCATAAAAATATTTTCTTTGAGGAAGTATATACTCATAACCCTTCATAGTGGTTTGTAGAGAAAATGAGAATTATCCTAATCATATCCCCCGGGAGTGTCGTAACCAAGAGTGCAGCAAGGCCCGTTGTCGTGCACCAGTTCCCGTTTGAGTCCATCTCAAAGCTTTGTTTTCAGGTTTTACCCCTAGGTACATCTGTCCCAGAGCCGCCTCTACCTGATCGTATCCAAACAGGGATGTATTTCTCAGAAAACTCACAAAATCTCTATAACAACAAAATTCTAGGAAGTTATTCTATACTAATCCTCAATGTTTAACTTTGAGCTATGTGCTATAATCAGATTTTATCTAAATCTATCTTCCAATGTTATTTCTAAACTGCCTCTGATACCAACTGTAACACCCCGACCCTAGCTACCCAGAGTCGGTGAATTACTTCGTAACATTGGCAAGATCAAAAAAGATCAAGTCTCGAAAGACTGATTAGTTTAGTAGCCTTGGGAACACTAGATACATTCATAAGTCTTACATTACATTATAAAGTAAAAAAAACTACAACAACATCTTTTCTTCATATCCCCCCATACTATCCTTGCAGGTCATTCATAAAATACTTCTTCACATCCTGGAAAAATTAAAACATTGGATGGGCTGAGCTCAGATGCTCAGTAAGGATAACAATATAGCGGATGCTTTCATAAATAAACATAAACATTTAAGGCAATGTATAACTAAAACAAAAGCCTTTTAAACTTAAACTTCAACATAACGTGGCAAAAGTAAAATGAAATAATGCCATTTACTTATTCACATTGATAATCTACTGGTCGAATAACCACATGCAATATCAATAACCACTTTCATAATGATGGAATGCATAATTCCAGACTATCATAACCACGTAGCCAAGGCCTCGTGCCAAGACCACAAATAGGTTTTTGTCAAGGCCTCATGCCAAGAAACTAGTTTGTCTCATGAGACCTACCGATGCATCGAGGAGCTATAGCAGGCTCCACCCGTCACTTATTAAGTCCAATGCATTCCTCATATGAACAGGTTTAAACATATCCTAAACCATAACATAATCGTATCACATAAAACAAGCATAAAGGAAACATAACATTTCCACATGTCAATCATAAGATATCAATAAAACACATTGATATAATAAAAACACTTTGAAAACAATTTTCAATATCAAAATAAAAGAAAATTAAAACTTGTATTTATTTTTCATTTTTTAAAAAAATTATGGCTTGTAGAGGAAGTCAAAAATCAAATAATGGTCACGACGGTGGAGAATTCGTTGTCGCCGCATACGTAAGAAAAAAACATTCCTTTTTTCGTTTAGTAAAAATGCTTCGTATAAAAATATTCCTTTTGAATAAAAGTAAAACTCAAAGGGGGTTTATACCCCGTATAAATGAAAGTTTTGTATAAACCCAAATATGCCTCAATGAAAGGAGATTGAGACGAAGTCCTTAGAAAGATAATTTTTTTAAATAAAATAGATCTATTATGTGTATATACTAGAAGTACACATAAATAAAGTACAAATACAAGATAGGACATAATAATATCACGATATAATTTGAAAGTAGGAGATTAACCCAAAGAATGGAAATTGGGTTAAGAAATTCCCTTACCTCGTGTCCAACATGACTTGGTCGTTCTTTAACCTCCTGAATAATAAACTAGATTTAATCTCTACATTATTAAGAACCTTTTTAAAGTTCATTATTTCTTTTTATATCACTTATTACCATGTCATGTTCATTATGTAATTATTTATGTTAATAACAGTCGTTTTGTCGATCTTTGGTACTTGAGTCAAAAATATAATTATTATAATTACAATTTGTTCATGAGGTGAAATATCCATTATATCTAGAATTATATTCATGATTTAGATATCATATATAAAATATATATCCATTATATACATTCATTTATAATATTACATAACATTTAGAGGTAGGAAATGAAATGCACCGTTCATGAAGACGGTAAGCCGTACTTACGCATGAACGCTACTTTCATTTCTATTTCTTATTTAATGGAATGAAGTTATAATTATATAAAGGTATAATATAAATCCATTATAATATAATGTAAAATACCATTTACTCTATCCCTTATGCATCCCATATATGGCATTAACGATTCAAATCACTTTGAGGGGGCGGTAGTCCGCACTTCCTAAAATGAAATTATCGCGTTTACCCATAATGGAAATCATAAAGTGTTCCATAAATGAGAAATAAATAATCATAAGGAAAACATAAACATAATATATATATATCATATATGAAAATAGTGTCATCAAAATGTCCACTATTAGAGGTGTTAAAAGAATATTGAACAATCATCGTTTCGTGAGGCAGTATTTCGCCACCCACAGAAACAGTATGTTCTTTAACCATTAGACGATGGTGTGTGTACGTGTAAACCAAATCCTTATCATAAAAACATCCTATTATATTTTAGATACTGGTGTTGTTACAAAATAAAGGAATAAAAAGAGTTTAAGGGGTTGGAGAAGCAAAATAATTCAAAATAACATTAGAGAAGACATTACCTTAAAATCGGGTAACTCTTTTTGATTTGAGCCAAAGGCTTCCTTGGTAAGACTTCTGCCCAAATTGAGGCTTCTAGGAGTAAGGCAGAGAAGTTGGGAGAGTATTTGGGCAGAGTTTGGCCGAGCCAAATGGCTTTGATGGTGTGATTAAGGTGGTAGTGGTGGGGCCTTTTATAAGAGGAGAGAAGGGGCACTCTTGGAAAGATTGAAATATTACATTATTATGAAATGCTTTTTCGGATTCTAAAGGTCCCACACTTATATATATCTAGTATATGGTGATAAGGATTCTAAATATACTCATCCAATAGGTTTTTGACAAGTTTAATTCTTAGATTTTACATTATCTTTTCATTTTATTTAAATCCTTATTTAATGAGGTAATCACTGCATCATTATGGTGTCATGTATAAATAATTTATTTAATGTCGAAAAATTGTAAAAAAAATATCATGATGTAGGAAATCTTATTTTATTTCTAATGAATATTTATAGTAAAAAATATTACTTGTATATCCCCATTTATAAATTGTTTTAGTAAAATAACTCTTGTTTGTGACATTTTTATTTTAACATTAAATAAAAAGTTATTTATGTCATTTTCTTACCAATGTGGCTCCATGGGGTCCCCAAGTTGACCCATGGATTGTATTGTTAGGAAATGACACATCCAATAGTGTTAGGACAAGTGTAACGGTCATTCCATATTTTTATAATACTATTTTTACCTTAAATTTCACTAATTACCTTTAATCGCGATTAATTAAACATAAAAGTTACTATTCACCAAAAAATTATTTTAATACCATTGAACCGCATTTTACTTCCTAATGACAACCATGTATGTCAGATTTTTGAAAATCAAATCACAGAAGTGGTAATGTTTCATTTAAATGAAAAATCAGTTTTTTAACTACCACTTAGTGGTTTCACTATTCATAAAAAATTGAAGTTTTTCAGAACAATGCCAAAATATCACCCTAAGATATAATTGATATTCCAAATTCAAAAATGATTACTATTTTAAAAAAATTCCAAACATATAAGTTGAATTAATTAATTTTATAATTAATTCCCGATGTCACAACAAATAGCGTGTTTTTAAGAAACAATATATATCAAAAGATTGACAATTGTTTATGTCCAATTTCAATGTGAAATTAATTCTAATGAACACCATTGGATAAAATGGTAAAAATATATTATAATTATATTTTAAAACCACTCAATGGTATATTTTATCACTATATGTTATTTTTATCAAAAGATTTGTTTTATGTATTTTTCACTATTCATAAAAAAATGGAAGTTCTCAGAAAATTTAAAATAAATCGACATAGGATAATTTAGATATTACGAATACAAAAATGAAGTCCATATTGAAATATAATATTTCCATAATTTTAAAAAGTGGGTATTACTATTCATAATGGCTACTTTGATTAGTCGCGGTGTGTTAG
Source organism: Viscum album (assembly GCA_963277665.1). Lineage (NCBI taxonomy): Eukaryota > Viridiplantae > Streptophyta > Magnoliopsida > Santalales > Viscaceae > Viscum > Viscum album. Next base: position 1,388,794,511 of record OY728157.1, read on the forward strand.
AACTCGAACTTGCGTACAATGAAAGCTATTGCATTATTGAAAGAGAAGCGTATCGTGGAAGCTCGGGGTGTTACAGTATAAACACCTTTGAATTTTACTTTTATTCAAAAAGAATATTTTTCTACGAAGCATTTTACTAAACGACAAAAAGGAATGTTTCTTTTAACATACGTAGTGACAACTACCTTTTCGGCCACCACGAGTATTATTTGGTCTTTGGCTTCCTCAATAATCCGTAATGTTTTTAAAATGAAATAAATACCATATAATCTTTTATGTATATTGGTATTGAACATGGTTTTTATAATTTATTAGTTATGTCAATATATTTAGGTGATATATTTTGATCAATGTGTGGAAATTTTTTCTTTATGTAATATTTTTTTTATGTCTTATGATTTTATAATGGTACTTGGACATTTGACGGGTGGTTACGAGATAAACCATATGAAGGGTGGTGCCATGAATACCAGGATGGGTGGTTACGTTATAACCACTAATTCATTGGGTATGGAATTCGGCTGTATGGATATTCCATTGAGTGATATGTGTGGAAGTCGACCGTATGGTTATTACATTTAAGTATGTTTATGTCCCAAGTTACCTTTATATTTTATGTGTTGTTTATAAGGGTTTTATGGTAATATTTTGGTTTCAAAGGGGTAAGTAATGATATTTTATTCAGTGAATAGATTTTACTACTTCATTAAGGTGAAATGTATTACTTTGATAAAGTATACATGGTTTACTTATTGTTTTGAAAAACTAACAGTTTTCATTCTTTGTGTATCCCTTAATGAGATTTTTATGCTCACACCAAGTTTTTGAAATGTTTTTTTTTCACAGGACTTAATGTGTAATAGGGTCAAGGATGGGATCAAGGAAGAGAAATGCTATCTAAAACATGGAACTAGACATGTTTTTTTAAGAGTTTTTATTTTATTGAATCTTAGTAGAAGTGTCTACTTTTTAATCTTTTGAGGTGTAATAGTTATGTCCTAATTCTCTAAAACTCTAAAACTGAAAAGATCCTCAATGTGAATTATTCATTTAATTCAATATTAAGTAAGTTTTAAGGCTGGGGCCTTATAGTTGGTATCAAAGGTCGGTTTAGACAACTTTAGGAGTTAGAAAATTGTAAAATTATAAGTTAATTTATGGTATGATTGAAATGATATAGCAATTAAAGATTACCATGTTGCTTCACCTAAGATATTTCTGTGTTCAGAATGGTTTTCTGCATAGGAAACAAAGAAGTTATGTTGGGATGACATCAGGAGGAAGACAACCTTCCAAATCAGTAACCCCAGATGGTCGGAATCGAAACTGAACAGTTTATTGCAGTAATGGCACAGTTGACTTAGGCTATAAATGGTGGTGGTATCCATGCACGAGATCAACCAGATCAACCACATAGGAACATGTCAGTGGTGGAACATTTAATGAGGCAACATCCCCCGTCATTCATAGGGTCAACTGACCCTGTTCTAGCTGAAGGGTGGATTAAAGCACTGAAGAAGATTTTTGATGTCATGGGGTGTTCATAACATTAAAAGGTTAGTTTTGTTGTTTACCGTTTTGAAGGTGAAGCTGATCTGTGTTGGTCGACGGTGAAAAATATCAGGGATAGTGTTGAGATTGATGATCTTCACTGGGAAGAATTCAAAGGTATGTTTCTTGGGAAATATTTTCCTAAGGTGGTTCATCTTAGGATGGAAAAATAATTCCTAGAATTGAGGTAGGAGGATGACTCAATGGATGCATATGAAGAAATGTTCACTCGACTGTAAAGGTATGCTCCAAATTTTATACGAGATCATGATAGTAAAATCATCCATTTTTTACTCAGGGTTAAAGCCAAGGTATCGAAGGGCTTTAGATTCTCGTGAGTTCAAAAGTTAGGAAAAGCTTGTTCGATGTGCAGAGAAGGTGGAAGTGGAGTGTGCCAATGATCAGGTGTTCTTTGACAAGCAATAGAATAAAGGGTCCTGTTGGTAGGAAAAAGGGAAGAATTCATCAAAGAAGAAAGGAGGTAAGAAAACCAAATATCCATCCTATGAGACGTGTAGTAAAATTCATCCTGGAGAATGTTTATCCAAGTCCGGAAAGTGATTTTGGTGTGGTATGTCTGGTCATATTTCTCCTAACTGTAATGAATATGATCATGTAGGTAATAAAAAGCTAGCGGTAAGATGTTTTAAGTGTAATGAAATGTGTAATTATGAAAATGAGTGTCTAATGAAGAACTCAACTGAGGGAAAGCAGCCAAACTACAAGCATAATGGTGTGGTGATATCCTTTACAACTACATCAGCAGATGTTGAGCCATCGAATTAATTAGTATGAGGTACACTTTTTGTTTGTTTAGTTTATGCTAATGTGTTGTTTGATTCAGGGTCTACACGTTCTTACATTTCTGAGAAGTTTTATAGTAAATTGTGAATTCTATCTCAAGATATGAATCCTTAACTTATGGTAAAAAACCTGGAGGGAACGTTGAGACAAAAATAAATTATAAGAACCTTCCTATCCTTGTGTACGGAAAGAAACTAACAGAAAACCTCATTGTTTTCCCTCTAGTAGAGTTTGATGTTATTTTGGGCATGGATTGGATTTGTTTTTATCATGCTAAGATTGACACCAGTGCTAAAATGGTTTCATTTCAGAATGATTTTCAGTTTTTGTACAAGAATGAACCCTTGGTTTTGATAACATATCAGGAAGTTGAGAAACTATTAAAAGATGGAAATGAATATTATCTTGCACATATTGTAGAAAATAAAGGAACTTCTCAGATTAATGATGTGCCAATGGTAAATGAGTATCTTGATATTTTTCCTGATGAGTTTCCTGGTATTATTCATGATCATGAAGTTGACTTTACTGTTGACTTAGTTCCTGATTCTGAGCCAATTTCAAAACCCCCTTATCGAATGGCTCAAGATGAACTTTTAGAGTTAATGAAGAAATTGCAGGAGTTATTAGATAAATGTTTCATTCGACCTAAAACATCACCATGGAGTGCACCTGTCTTGTTTTTTAAAAAGAAATATGGTTCAATGAGACTTTGCATTGATTATAAAGCCTTGAATAATATCACTGTTAAGAACAAGTATCCTTTTCCTCATATCGATGATTTTTTTGATCAGCTCCAGGGAGCTCAGTATTTTTCAAAGATTGACTTGAGGTCAGGGTACCATCAGTTGAAAGTAAAAGAAGTAGACGTTCCGAAGACTGCATTTCGTACTAGATATGTCCATTATGAATTTGTAATTATGCCTTTTGGGTTAACCAATGCACCTATTGTATTCATGCACCTTATGAATATAATTTTTCATGAGTTCTTTGATTAGTTTTTGGTTGTTCTTATTAATGATATTTTGGTGTTTTCTAAAAGTAAAGAGGAGCATGAAAGTCATTTAAGGGTTATCTTTCAAACCTTAAATGAAAATAAACTGTATGGAAAATTCAGAGAGTGTGAGTATTGGTTACAACAAATTTATTTCCTTGGTCACATTGTTTCAAAAAATGTCATAACTATTGATCATGCTAAAACTAAAGTTGTTGAAGAATGGCCAAGACCCAAAAATGTAACCCAGATCCGTAGTTTTTATGGTTTGGCAGGTTACTACTGAAGGATTGTTGAAAATTTTTCAAAGTTATCTAGTCCAATGACTAAGCTAACTCGGAAGGGTGTTATGTTTATCTGGACAAAAGAATGTGATGATTGTTTTCAGGATTTGAAAAGAAGATTGGTGAATGCTCCAGTTTTGGCACTTCCTTCAAGTAATGGTGAGTTTGTTATCAACATTGAAGCTTCATTAAAAGGACTTGGTTGTGTCCTAATGTAGAATGATCAGGTAATTTCTTATGCTTCACGTCAATTGAAATCTCATGATGGAAATTACGCTACACATGATTTGGAATTCGCTAATGTTGTTTTTTCTCTAAAAATTTGGAGGCACCATTTGTATGGAGTAAAGTGTGAAATATATAGTAATCACAAAAGTTTAAAGTATATATTCACTCAGAAAGAATTTAAAATGAGACAGAGGAGATGTCTATAATTAATCAAGGATTATGATTTTACAATTCATTACCATCCGAGAAAAGAAAATAAAGTGGCTGATGCTTTGAGTCGAAAAAGTAATGCTTCATTAACCATGCTACATTTGGAATGAGATCCTTTGGTTTTTGATTTGGTGGAATTTGGCACATAAGTTGTTGGTGCAAGAATTTGTTTTGTTTTGTTTCAGGTGTCAGTGAGATCATCCCTATCAGACAGAATTTAAAAAGCGTAGAAAAAAGACAGTGGATTGCAGAAAATGGTAGAGCTAGTTCAGAAGGGTAAGTTTCCCGAGTTTAAGATTGATAATGATCATGTTTTGAGGTTTGGTAAGAGATTATGTGTGCCTTGTGATTCAAAGTTGAAGGGTGAGTAGTTATGTGAGGCTCATAGTTCCTCATTTTCAGTTCATCCTGACAGTACTAAGATGTACAGATATCTGTGGGAGTATTACTGGTGGGATGGAATGAAAAGAGATATTGCTGATTTTAATATGAAGTGTTTGACTTGTCAGAATGTTAAAACAGAGCGGCAGTTACCAAAAGGGATGCTTCAGTCATTACCAATGCTAGAGTGGAAATGGGAAAATATATCCATGGTCTTTGTTGTGGGATTACAGAGGACATCTCGAGGTAATAATGCAATCTGGGTTATTGTTGATCGATTGACAAAATCTGCTCATTTCCTTTCTATTCGAGATACTTTGCCTCTAGATCAACATTCTTAGTTGAATCATGAAGAGATATTCTGGTTGCATGGAGTTCCCCTCTCCATTGTATCTGATCGTGATCCTAGGTTTACTTCTAACTTTTGGAAAGGGCTTCAAAAGTCGTTGGGTGCTGAATTAAATTTTAGTACAACTTTTCATCCACAATCAAATGGGCAGTCAGAATGAACAATTAAGACCTTGGAGGATATGCTACGTGCTTTCAATATGGATTATCAGGGAAGTTGGGACAAACAACTTTCATTGGTTGAGTTTTCATATAATAGCAGTTTTCATTCCAGTATACAGATGGCTACGATTGAAGAATTATATTGGAAGTGGTGTCAAACTCCGTCTTTTAGGGATAAAGTAGGTGAAAGGAAGCTGATGGAACCATAATTGGTAGAAGAGATGGCAAAAAAAGTTTAGTTGATTCAGAAACACATGAGAACATCTCAGAGCAGACAGAAAAGTTTTGCGGATAACAGGAGGAAGGATCTATCATTCGAGGTAGGTGATCATGTTTTTCTTAAAGTTTAACCATGGAAAAGTGTGATGTGATTTGGTAAGAAAGGAAATCTGAGTCCATGGTTCATTGGACCATATGAAATTCTGGAGAAAGCTGGATCAGTTGCATACAGAGTGGCATTACCTCTGAGTTTATCTCAGTTACACAATGTTTTTCATGTTTCTATGTTGAGAAAATATATGCCAGATCCATATCATGTTTTGAGCAAAGAGGTAGTTCAGTTGGAGTAGAATCTCTCCTATGAAGAACAACCAGTCTAGATTCTTGACCATAGAGAAAAAGTGTTGCAGAAAAAGGTAATTCACTGGATAAAGGTTTTATGAAAAAACAATATGGTTGAAGAGGCAATGTGGGAATCTGAAAATGCTATGAGGGATAAATACCCCCCTTATTTTGATAAGTGAATAAAATTGCGACGAAACAATTCCCAAAAGGGGGGAAGGATGTAACATCCCATGTAAATAAAGAATAAAGAATTTTCAAATTTATTAATATTTGCGAATTAAATATTAATTTTACTTTAAAGGGGTTTCTATGTTCGATAGCGTACCTGATACGCAACAATGAGTTTCTTTGAAATCTTACGTAGCATACTAGTAATATAATAATATTATTTTAAATGATAGTTAACACGTAGCCGTTGTATTGGCGGGAAAGAATGTAAATAACTAAAATATGATTATATATGTTTTTTAAATGTTTTTACATTTATCCAATAAGATATAAAGGCTTAAAATAAGAAACAAATTTAATTTTAGGCATAGATACTCTAATATTCACTAAAAGGTCGAACTATCACCTTTTGATGGAGAACCCTCATAAAATATAGTTTTGGTCACTCTTATAAATTCTATTGGACCAAATAAAACTCTTCTTTAGAATCGGGACATCAAAGTTTACTTTGTGTAAATTTTTGGTATTTTTCCGATAAAGTTCATTTTTTAATGAATAGTGAAAAATGTTGTATTTTAATTCAAATAATCTTCATAATATAATTTACTTATATGATTAGATTATATTTTTAATTTTTATTAAAGTTAAATTGGAAAATATTTTTACCGTTAAATCCAAATGTGTTCATTGTAATTAACTTCACTTTTAAATTGGACTTAAACAAGTGCCAATCTTTTGATACATATTGTTTCATAAAAACACGCTATTTGTTTTGAAAGCAGGGATTAATTATTAAATTAATTAATTCAACATATATGTTTTTAATTTTTTAAAATAGACATCATTTTTGAATTTGGAATATCAAATATTGCTTAGGGTGATTTTTTGGTATTTTTCTGAAAAACTTCGATTTTTAATGAATAGTGAAACCACTAAGTGGCAGTTAAAAAACGGATTTTTTGTTTAAATGAAACTCTACCACTTCTGTGATTTGATTTTTAAAATTTCGACATAAATTTGTTTCATTTGGATCTAAAATGTTGTACAATCGGATTAAAATTATTTTTTGGTGAATAGTAATTTTTATGTTATTAATCACGATTAGAGGTAATTAGTGTAGTTTAAGGTAATAATAATGTTTTAATAATATGAAATGACCTTGAAACTTGTACTAACCATATTGTATGAGTCATTTCCAAACAAGAAAACCCATAAGTAGATTTTTGGGACACCATGGAGCCACATGGGTATGATAATGACATTAATGCCTTTTATTTAAAGTAAAAGTAAAAATGACACAAACATGTATTTTTTTACTAAAACAATTTTTACATGGGGTTATAAAAGTCATATTTTTGACTATAAATATTAATTGGAAGGATAAATATATTTCCTACATCTTAGAATTTTTTTTATAATTTTAATACATTAAATAAATTAAATTATTTATGACCTCCTGATGATGCAGCGATTACCTCATTATTTAACGATTTAAATAAAATAAAAAGATAACGTAAAATCTAAGACCTAAACATGTAAAAAACTTATTGGATGGGTGTATTTAGAACTCTTATCACCTTATCCTCTAAATATATAATTTTGGGACCTTTAAAATCCGAAAAACATTTTATAATAAAGTAACCTTTTATAACTTTCCAAGAGTGCCCCTCTTCTCCTCTTATAAAAGGCCCCCAGCTCTACCACCTTACCCACAACTCTCAAGCCTTTGGCTCGGCCAAAACCTTCTCATTTTATCTCTCCACATCCCTCTCCTCATCCTAGAAGCCTTAGCTTGGGCAGAATTCTCTTTAAGGAACCCTTTTGGTTCAAACCAAGAAGAGTTACCCGATTTTAAGATAATGTCTTCACTTGTGTTATTTTGTTTTATTTTGCTTCTAAAACACTCTAAACTCTTTTTATTCCATTATTTTGTAACAAAACCAGTATCTTAAATATACTAGGATGTTTTTATGAGAAGGATTCGGTCTACACCTACACACACCTCCGTCTAATGGTCAAAGAACATACTATTTCTGTGGTTGGTGAATTTCTGCCTCATGAAACGATGATTGTTAAATCTTCTTTAACACCATTAATGGTGTCCATTAATATATAACTCTAGTTTTATATGATATATATTATGTTTATGTTTTCCGTATGCTTCTGTATTTTTCATTTGTGGTATACCTTTATGTTTTCCATTATGGGTAAACATGATAATTTCATTTTAGGAAGTGAGTACTACCGCCCCCTCAAAGTGATTTGATTCGTTAATTCCATACATGGTATGTATAAAGGATAGAGGTAATGATATTATATATGATATTATAATGAAGTTATAATATACCTTTATATCACTATGATTTCACTCCATTAAATGTGAAACAGAAATGAAAGTAGCGTTAATGCGTACGTACGGCTTACCGTCTCCAAAAACGGTGCATTTCATTTCTTACCGCTAAATGTTATATACTATTATAAATAAATTTATATGCTAGATATATATGATATATATGATATCCATACCATGAATATCATTCTGGATATAATGAACCTTTGACCACACAAACAACATGTAATTGTAAGAAGTCCATTTTTGACTTAAGAACCAAATATCGACAAAACAAACATTATTAACTTAAATGAATACATAATGTTTATAACATAGAAATAAGTGATATAAAAGGAATAATAAGCTTGAAAAAAGTTCTTAAGAATGTAGAAATTAACTTTAGTTTATTATTCATCAGATTAAAAAGAAATCGAGTCATGTCGGACATGAGGTAAGGGACTTCGTCTCAATCTCCTTTCATTGAGGCATATTTCATTTTATACAAAACATTCTTTTATACGGTTTATAAACCCCTTGGAATTTTACTTTTATACAAAAGGAATAATTTTCTACGAAGCGTTTTACAAAATGACAAGACGGAATGTTTCTTTTAACATACACGGTGACAATGTCCTTTTCCACCACCATGAGTATTATTTGGTCTTTGGCTTCCTCAATAAGCCGTAATGTTTTTAAAATGAAAGAAATACCATATACTATTTTATCTGTTTTGGTATTGAAAATGGTTTTTATAATAGATTTTTTATGTCAATTTATTTAAGTGATATATTGTGATCACAGTGTGGAAATGTTTTCCTTCCATTATATTTGTTTTATGTATTATGATTTTATATTGGTACTTGCACATTTGACGAGTGGTTACGTGATAAACCATATGACATGCGGTTCTATGAATACTAGTACGGGTGGTTACATTATAACCTGCAATGCATTGGGTATGGAAGTCGGTCGTATGGCTATTCCTTTAAGTGATATGTGTGGAAGTCAACCGTATAGTTATTCCATTTATGTATGTTTATGTTTCAAGTTACCTTTATATGTTTTGTGTTCTTTATATGGGTTTTATGGTAATCATTTGGTTACAAAAGGGTAGGCAATGATCTTTTATTCAGTGACAAGTTTTTACTACTTCAAAAAGGTGAAAGGTATTACAATGATAAAGTATACATGGTTTACTTGTTGTTTTGAAAAACTAGCAGTTTTCATTCTTTGTGTATCCCTTACTGAGCTTTTTGTGCTCACCCCAAGTATTTGAAAAAAAAATCACAGGAATTAATGTGGAATAGGGTCAAGGATGGGGTCAAGGAATAGTCATGCTATCTAAAACATCGAACTAGACATGTTTCTTTTTTAGAGTTTTTATTTTATGGAAACTAAGTAGAAGTGTCTACTTTGTAATCTTTTGAGATGTAATAGTAATGTCCTAATTCTCTAAAACTCTAAACCTGAAAAGATCCTCAATGTGAATTATTCATTTAATTCAATATTAAGTAAGGTTTAAGGCCGAGGCATTATAGATTGAGGTGTCCTTAAGCGAAATTATCAAGAATTACTAAACATAGTATTGAAAACTCACCCACATTGAATGTGGAATATTTTGAATACTTATAGATAATGTTACCCTTCTACCTAAACAACATACGATGGTGTATGGTCGTCCTTAGCTATATTATTTGACACAATTAGTTGTAGAACTGGGAAAACATCCCATATGGTTGTTTCATGGACCACATATTAAGGATGTCTCATAGGAATACATTGAGGTGATATTATCTGAAATGGATATCATATACATAAAACTCATATGACAATAAAAATATAAAAAATAATATGCATGTAATAGGAACACATAAGGGGTTATGGAATTCCTATCCAAGGAGGCTATCAGTTACCTTAAAACACAGATGTCCGAGTATAACTAAATTCTCAATGATAGTCCTATGTTTATGTACAATATTTATAATCATATATATAGAAATAATAATTCTCAAGTTCAAATAATAAATACCTATATAGATATACCACAAAACTATTGAAAACATATATATATCTATATATTCAAATATGTAGAACATATCCCTAAAATTAATTTATAAACTACCATGAACCGCTCAATATAAATATACAAATGACATGTGATCCTATGAGGATAGAAAAAATGCATGAATTCACTGAAATACCATAAAACTATAATAATAATATCTAATCATTTCATCATTAAATCATAAAACCATAATTGTAATATAACTCCCATAAATAGTATCACATATGTCCATTACACATCTACTGGATGGAAACATATGTAACTTCCATGGATGAGTCCCATAAATCCCAACGCCATTCATACATTCAAAAATAAAATAGACAAGAAGAATGAAATATGGAAAACACATTTCAATAAAACATTCTAATTTGTTATCCCAGATCATTGTTTCAAAATTGGGGTGCCACATGGCATCATGACTGTCACCTCATACATAAGATAAATCAAACTAGCTATGAGGGTATGAAGATGTCAATGGGGGATAATATACCTTCAATAATAAGAATAAATGGTTTAAATAACAATACATCAAAATATATAAATGACTCTATAAAAAATTGCATAGAAGTTATCTCATGTCATATAGAATAATAAACAAATGAACCCCCCCAATTGGAAGGACTGAAAAGAGTTCTATCTAAATAGTTAATTAAATAATTCTCTACAAAACACACTCGAGTCTATAACAGTATACCAATTTAACACCAAGCTTTGTATCCTAACTCTGAGGAAATAGTTCATTTCCCCCTCCTGTATCATTGAACAGGATGTCTGGACGCTGATCAAGATTAACATATAGGGTATGAGTATAAACAAATAGTGACACCACCATTATATCTATAACATGAGTTCACATACATAACAATATTTTTCATGATAATAGATAAATGCACAAAAAAGATATACAATTGTATACTGATTGATCATGTTCTAAACATTCTACAAAAAATAGCTAATTATATACACTTCAACTCCATGATGGAAACATAGTTATAATGTAATTCATGTAAATGATTCCAAAATAATTTATGGAAATGTATACCATAATAAGTAGAAGGCTAATGGGTTTCGATTCATCAAAAAACTTCTCTCGCATGGGTTAGGATATAAGGCCCTCAAAACCCCACACAACAATGGTTCAATCTAAATGTTCATTTTATCCATACAAAATTTCTTAGTTCAAGTCACCAAAGACAATCATGTTTCACTATTGCCTTCTAATTTAGATCAAACAAGTAGATAATTCCAATAGGTGAGGCTATAAGGCCTTTATTCGACATCATCTATCTAGGTCTAGTCATCATGTCTCATGTCTCATTTGAACAATCTACCCATCTACGAATACTGTGTCATGATGGGTTCACATATGAGTTAGGTACCATGTTAAGAAAAAATAAAACATATACCCAATATATCACATTGAAACAACATTATCAAATATAAATGGACAACATAAAATAACATGTTTGTGAAATAATATCCTTATAAACACACATGCTATCAAACACTATCATGGTTGTAGTAGTATTCACATACACACACATGTGACAAAACTCTAACAAGGTCTCACAGGATACACATAAATACAAATGTTATCAATATCAATAAAGGTGTAGTAATATATGTAAATAACATCACATAATTCTAATAGTCATATAAACTGCCTTTAATAGGAAGGTAATGAAATAACATAGAGTTCAAAATGGATTTAATTTGTTAAAATGATGATGAATTATATTGTATTATAAAATATAAAACACATAGAGAAACAAAAAACACATATTTTTATTGATTTAAATTGTTAAATATGTCAATGAATAAACCAAATAAAATTCCAATTATTACAGGGGAATAAATATAGAAAATGGAAAAACTAATATTGGAAAATATGGATCACCCCAATCTACTATCATCATCTATATCATGAACAAAACTATAGAAAATAAACAACATATTAGTAAAACAGTCAAAATTATAGATGATAAAAGTGTATATCCATGAGGGGAATTAATTTTGATAGTGAATGAATGAATTTATATGTATTTATAGGAGGTAACATAATCATCAGAATTTTAACCGGATAGTTGGGAAAAGTAATTTGACTATTTGGAATAGTAACTCAGCCATTGATATAGAAATTTTATATCAAAATAATAAATCTTGATACAAATAATATTTATCATTATTAATTTAAATAAATATAAATATTATATTTTAAAAATTAAATATCCTGATAAAAAACTAAATGAATATATAATGACATATTTAATAAACTCTAATTTTTTTATTTCATGATAAGAATACTTTTTATATTAAATATTAATATTTACTATGTTAAAAATTTATTCACATAAAATTAATATAATATTTGGAATCATAACTTAAAAGGTATCTATGCTTTTTTTGTAATTTTTTGAAATAAATAAATAATCAAAATAATAATAAAGATTACAAATTTTCTCATAATTGGTGTATCAAAAATTACATAATTAATTATGTAAAAATGAAGAAAATTTATAGAACCTGTTGGTACTGGGAAAATAAATTATACATTATAAAGGAGTCATTAAAATATGAAAAACTTAGTTTCCAAAATAAAAGGCATTTTTTAAATTCTAATGTCTAATGTATTATATATAAAAAATTGTTTTTGAATTTTCCACCTTTTAGTAGATAAAAATAATTAATTCAGATTTTAATATGTGTGTAAGTATTAAAATAATATTTTTTAATGAAAATAAGTTTTTTAATTTCAATTATAAGACTGTTACAAGATTTAACATAGATATAATTTATTATTCATTATGTTATCCTTAAAATACCTATCTCCTAATATATAACTAATCCCACTCCACCCCTTTGGAAAACCACTCATCCATCAAATAAAATGAGAAACCTATTATAAAAACATCCCCCTAAATCCTTTTATAATAGCTTTGTAAATTTATTATTTTACCAAACATAATAATCAAGGTTGTTTTCGTGTTATTCAAGAGAAGCAGCCTTGAGAAAAATGTGAGTTTCAATCAACCCATCTATTTTTTATTCTTCAAATCATTTTTAATCCAAATTACATTGGAAAAAATATTAGAAAATATTAAATATAATATATTTTATCATTATATTAATGATGTTAACCTACTAGTTGTCCCATTATTATGATATATATAAAATTCAAGAATCCCTTTCCAACTCATTCAAAGATGTCTTGTTAGAGGTCGATTAATCTAAAATGAGGACATTGATAAACCTTTAATGGTCAGAAAACCTATGGTTAGTAAAAAGAATTTTTTTATGATATATTATATTATATATCTGTGTATTTTAACATTAATTAAGTAATAATATTTTTGTAAAAATATCTTTAAACAAAATTGTGATATTAAAACAAAACTATAAATTTTAATGAAAATGTGATATCAAAACAATTAAAATTAAACAAAGTCATCTTTAAATTAAGATCCAATAATTAAAATGTATAAATAGTTAAAAAATGGAATATAATTGACTACTTTAATTTTGTTTTAACAATCATATGTTTATTATTATCTTGTCAAAAATGTGTAGAAATAAAGCATTATTTAAGGAAAGGGGATTCTCAAACCCAACTACTTTTCATTGGGATATCCCTCTTTCATTACATATTTGTTAGGTATATTACTCTACTGTTCCTTAAATATCATTTCTATTTTATTATCAATTAATTTTGGGGGAATACATGTTTCTACCTTGATTTTGGAGTTAAATACAATCATTTTTCAAAGAGACTTTTCATTCTGAAAAATATATTTGATTCTTCATGTGTTGTTTATTATCCAATGAAAAACTGTCATTTATTCATATGTTTGACCTTCCTTTTTTATTTTGGAAACCAAATTATTATTAATGAATTTATTCTTCATTAATTATTAGTGAACCCCATTCATTTCCATGGGTTATTTAATGGATATGATTTGAAGGACCCCATAACATCTTGAGAGGGGAGGGGGAATCAAGTTGTCAAATTATTTCTTAAAAGTGACTTATATTTTCCTCACATTGGTAAGAACCTATTAAAAATATCTGATAAAAATGTGTTGTAATTGAAACATTCACATGAAAAGGTACAACAGAACAATTTTACATGGTTAATCACTTATGGTTATTCCAAAGAGCATACACTGACATTTTGGTGGTCGTACCTAAATTCACTGCACTTCACTTGTTTTGGAATATAGAGGATTAGAAATAGTCACTATGTGTCTATAACACTACCATTACAAAATTTTAGGGATAGAACACTACATCCATTAGAACACTTGTGTCGACTCCCCTTGCTTACTACCTTTTGTGAAGTCTTACTCATTTTTTCGACATGATGCTCCCTTCAATGGAATTTCATTAACATATGTATCCTTATCTATAATGAGTATTTAATATCACATACGACCTGAGATGATGAACTCTGAGAGCATTGTTCACTGAAAATTAATGTTCAAAACTCCCTTTCACAAATCTCCTTCGTGAAGAAAACATCATTTGCGGAACTCACTATTTCATTTGGGAATAACCAGTCATCTAAAAGCACCCATTCCTTAAAATAATTGGCATTAGTCAATAAATATATAGTATTTTCATGATTAAAAAGATCGTACAAAAATTCAGATTCACAGAGGCCCCCTAACATTACCAAATCAAAGATATCCTAGATTTTCCTTGAATAATTTCTTGTGAAATTCAGTACTTAAATTTCTAGGCACATCCATTTTCGATACTCCACCACCACTAACAAATGTTTCAAATATTTAAAAATCAACATCATGGAAGTTCTCTATTTTAGATTCTCTAGTTAGACTTTTCATAGATGTAGAGATTACTATAAACACATCAACATGTTGTGATTATCCACTTCTCATAATCGTAGAGAATATTGTGTAGCACCACTGGTTTGATGTATGTAGCCTTTTTTATGATTCATTTTCTATTTTAAGTTCATGGGATTATTTTAGAAGAGGTTGGGAGAGTTAGGAATGGTTTTGAATAAGTTTGGAGGATTTTCTTAGGGATCACGATTTGAGAACGGTTAGGTTAAACCATTCAGGATCTCCAGGAAACCATGCAGGGGGAGGCAGTAGGCTTTGCATGGCCTACGCATAGTTTTTCAAACCATTAAAGGAAAATTTGCAGACGCATCCTCTCGAGATAGTAGCCTGTGCACGGTTAGCGCATGGTTTGTGAAACCGTGTAGACTAACCATGCGACCACATAAAGGAAGGGTATTTAAATTCCGGCTCTTTCAGGCTTGACCTATTTCACTCCCAAACTTCTCCCACACATGCCTCACTTGGGATATTGGGTTCTCATAGGTTGAAGGTGCCTCCCACTAGTTTTGGAATTGATTCAAAGGGGTTTCTTAGTGTTTTAACGGTGGTTTCTCCTAGGTAAGTCTCTATTATTGGTTTCTTTATGGTTTCCTCTAAATCTTCAGCTCCCTCTCTCTCTCTCGGCTTTCTAGATCTATAGCTGTTTCATGTATATATAGAGTTTTGGTTGCCTTGGGTGTTTATTTTTTGGTTTTTGGATGATAGGGAAGGAGGTCTAGAGCGGTTTTCATGATGCATTTTCCCGAATTTGGGTGTGGTTGCTTGTGGGTCGATTTCACCAGAACCTTAAAGGTAGGCGTCTTCTCTATCGACTGGACTAGGTTAGAACAAGTGGTTTTTGGTTACAATTAAATTTGTTTCTTGAAATTAATTGTGATAATGATGTTAAAATCATGTTGGAAATCCAGTTGGTGATGATTGGTGGGATTTTGGGGTAAATGGGTAATTGTTGCTAATGGGATTTATTAAGTGATTTTAAAATGTTGATTTTAAATTCATTAGTGGTTGGTTATAAAAAAATTGTTAATGAAGAATGGTTTTCAATAAATATTTTTAATTGAAATGACTTTTTTCATTGAAAACAATTGATGGGTGTTTTCAATAAATGGGTTATTTATTGAAGTGAATTGGAATTTGTTAAAAGTGGTTGTGTGCTTATTGTATGGCCTTTCTGATTTGTGATTGTTGGTTGGTTCAATGTTATGGCTGGTTTTGGTTTTATAGAAGTGGTTTGGAAGTCACAATATAAAAGTTGATGGATAGTGGTTGGAAGAACCACCATTATGGTTAGTAGTTGGGATATTTCGCCAGTTGGGAATTGGGTGAACGGGATGGGCGGAAGTCCCACCATTTTTGTTGTCTTGTTGTGCATTTCATTGCAAGATAGAAATTTTTATGTTATGTAAAATGGTGAGATGGAATATGGAATGATTTTTTGGATATCCTTTGGGTTCTTGGTTTCGGTGAGGTGGCATGGTAAGTGTATGTTTGGCTCATGGTATTGGTTTCACATATGATTATTTTATATAAAAATTTTTATATAAATATGCTAACAGTTGTATCCGAGTCGCATGTGTGGGGAAGTAATTTGGGGAAAACCTACTGAGTATTAGTACTCAGCCCAAGCTTTGGCACTTTGGTTCTTTTGCATATGTCGTACTCCGAGATATAGGTAAAGGTAAAACTTATCATTTCTTGTGGTTTGTGGTGATGCTTCAGATATGTGGTGGTTCTTGGAGTATTGAGCTTGGTGTGGAGCCATAGAGTGTGTCATGGCTTATTTTGGGTCATTTGTTTAGTCTTCCCCATAGTACTCTGATATTGTGTTGGTTGTATTGGTTTGTGGGTTGTATTGTGGAATAGTGTAGTTCCCTTTTGGTAATGTATGAGTTGGTTGTTTTGTTGACATGCATAATGTTGTTTGTTGATAGTGAATTGTTTGGTTTGTTGGTTTTTTCTCAAGGAAAAATTGTTCCCCAGTCATTTCTTTAAGCCCTCAACATTTATTTCAATCCATTGGTGCCTTGAGAACGTCGCTTAAGGCAATGTGACCCTCACATCCTCCTCAATCAAATGAGGTAGGTCGAGGTGTTACAAGTGGTATCAGCTTGTTCGGTCCTTGGGAGTTGATTCTCGGATTTGGAGTTGACATTCGTTGTGGTATATTCCTTGAGTCGGGATGGTTTCAAGGCATAGAAATTTCAGAACGTGGAATGTATAGCATAAAAGGATGTAGCTAACCCTTTTATGTTGAACATCAAGTTACCAGAGATTTGGGTATATAAGTGTTTTGGAGACACTTATAGGCATTGGAAATCTCATTTTCGTGGGTGTAGCCAATGAGATGTGCATGGAATATATGGTAGAAATGACTTCCCTCTTTGATTCATATTTCATTGGGTATAATGATTTATGGTATGGATTGAGAAATAGTTTTTCAAATGTGTGAAATTGTAATGTGAATAAATTTGGTATTTTTAAAATGTGTTGGTTTTCAAAAATGGTGAAATATGGAAATTGGGGAAAGGTGGAAAGCCTCATTGTGATAGTGTTGTGTAATAAAATTTGAAATGGGAATTCTTGAGTTATACAAAAGTGAGACTCATGGTTTTTTGTTTTATGTTTATAGAAATGGAACCGAGTAGGCTTCGTAGAGACCAACTGGATGTGGCCAGTGAGATCATGGTTCCACCTTCACCCTAGGTGAATCAGCAGTTAGTCCAGAGTATAGTGCAGGATTTCCAAGCTTTGGGAAGTGTGAATAGAGAGGAAGAGTCAAAGCATGTTGATTATGCAGATCAGTTTCAAAAGCAGTGTCCACCCATCATTAGGGGTTATTTGGACCTGGAAAGGCCAGAGGTGTGGCTATCCAGAATGAACATAATTTTCAAATTCATAGGGACCCGATAGAGCTGAATGTAAATCTAGCAACGTATAAGCTACAGGATATTGCTCTTATGAGGTGGGAGTTGGTAGTCCAAGTGGGAATGGACCATGGTATGACATGGGAAGGCTTTGCAAAATTGTTTAATAAACAATTATACCCACATACTTTCATAATTCAGTGCACAACTGATTTCTTCAGTCTGAAGCAAGAGCATATGTTTGTGACGGAGTATGCAAATAAGTTTGTGAGATTAGTGTAGTGTTCACCCATGGTGGTAGGTAGCATATCGTTGAAGAGTCAACCCCACCACAATATCAGGAACGGTGCGGCCGGTACCACTCAAAGTGTCTTTGTTTTGTTTAAAATGAATACGCTTTTAAGTAAAAACAACTGGCATATAGAAAACCGACCAAACACATATGTATTGTGTTGATACATTAGGAAAATGATCCATGGGTCATTTGTGACGTGTACGAGTCAACCCTACCTCAATACGAAGCACGATGTGGCCGAAACAACTCAAAGTGTCTCTCTTTTGTTTTAAAAGGACATCATTTTAAGTGAATACAACAACTGGAATTTGCACTCATCAACGATAGTCACAATCTCTTTTTCTTGAGTTGGGTAGTATCACTCATGGGGTCATAAGTGATGAGACTCCTACGAAAATACCTTTTCACCATATATTATAAAAAATACATGTTCAATGAAAAATTCATCACAAATCATTACATACCCAAATATAAGATCAGAAAAAAAATTGGAATTTTAGAAAATTTCAAACTCTTATTCAACTATAAAAAGTATTTCTCAGAATATTCTACCTATTAGAATTTGATGGGGACATGGGGGTGTTGTGGAAAGGTGAGGTAAATTACTACTGGAAGAGTGGTTGTAATTTGAAGATAGAAATGGGTGTAAATAATGTTAGAGTTATTGAAACTATTATTAAGTCTACTGGATGATTGTTTTTATATGAAGATTGAAATAGGGAATTGCAGTTCATGACATTGTTGGAGATTTTGATGGTTTTTTGTGTTTTTTGTGTTATTTTATGTGTTTTTATGCTGTTTTAAGTCTGTATGTGGTTTTTGTGATATTGTTTATGCAGGTGTATACTAGAGGGGATACTGGAGGGCTGTTGTGCAACACTTCGGGAAAAACACATTACCAATAGTTTTAAACCATTGGTATAATAGTTCTAGAAAAACTATTTACCTACGATTTTGAACCGTTGGTATATCTATTCTAGAAATACTCATTACCAACAGTTCTAAACCGTTGGTATAACAGTTCTGTAAAAAGAAATTTTATAACTATACCAACGGTTCTAAACCATTGGTATATTGTTTAGTATACAATATAACAACAGTTTCTGGAAATTGTGGTAAAAATAATTTATAATCTAGTATTTCCAACGGTTTGTAAAACCATTGGGAATCCTTCAATTTCACTTACTTCCCCAATGGTTATACAAAAACCTTTGGTAATGGGCTACTACCATGCCTTACATGCCAACGGTTTTCCAAACAGTTGGTATACTATATACCAATGGTTTGGTAGCCTTTAGCAACGGTTTTCAACCATTGGTAAAGGATTAATTTCCAATACTGTTACTAGAGGAAATAAAGAAACATAATTACCCTCACCTGTTCTGAAATGAGATTTTGAGTTGAAATTTGATGAAAAAATTACTAAATGGGTAAGAATGTAACAACGTAGATCTTATTAATGTTATTTTTTTCTTGAAATTAATGTGTATTATGTTATATTATACAATATAAAACTCATACAGAAACAAAAAAAATCATTATATCATTACATAAAATCGTTACATTAGTTAGTGAATAAACCCAATAAAATTCCATTTTTTACAAGGGGACAAGATAATAAAATTGAAAAACAAAATATGGGAAATTATGGATCACCACAATCTGCAAGAATCATCCCACAATAATATATTTGTAAACAAATCAGAAATGTAGAAAATGAAAATATATAACATTGGGAGAAATTTATATGAATAATTAATGAAGGAATATAGAGGTACATTTAGGAGTTAATGTTACCATTTTTAATAGTATGATGACCATTGGGAATAGTTACCAAATCATTTAAAATAAAAACATGACCATTATAATTGGAATTTTACTGCAAAAAAATTTGATAAAAATAATATTTATCCTGATTAAATTATTTAATATAAATATTATAATTTCAAAAAATATATATAATGCAAAAAAAATCAAAATATATTTAAGAACATTTTTAATAAACACTATTTTATATTGTTTCAAAATAATCATATTTTTTATATTAAAAAAATTACCTATGTTATAAATTTATTTAGATAAAATTAATGTCAAATTTGAAATATGAATGTTGAAATTTTAAATGGTTTATTTTTTGGTAAATTTCTGAAATACTTTAATTTTCAGAGGAATAATTAAAATTCCATTTTACATGTAATCATTGCGACATAAATTAAATTAATGGTGTTGTGATAATGAAAACATAATTTCTAGAAAATTAAGTTAAAAAATATATTTAATTTCAAAATTAGTCAAATTTACACAATAAACATAATAACTAATCCAAAATAGTGTTTTCCAAAGTCTAAAGTCTAAATTTTTACATTAAACTAATATTTATTCATTTTTCAGTCTTTTATTTTAATTAAACTAATTAATTAATATTTTAAAGGGTGTATTTTTTTGAAATAATTGTATTTAATTCAATTACATTTCAAAAATTCAATGATATAAATATTTAAATGATTATCATGGATATAAATAATTATTTAATATTTTATCATCAAATTACTCACTCCTCAAGTATAAATACATCCACTCCCCCAATTAGTAAAACACACACCCCTATCTTAACAAATCTAATACTATGAAAAATTAATCTTTCATAGTACAGTCATAATACCTAGTAAAATGCTGGAGTAATAAAAAATTAATCTATAAGGGAGTTTTGTTGTTGTACAAGTAAAGTTACATTGAGTAAAGAGTAATTTTTTATCATCCCTTCTATTTTTATTCATATTATCTTTATATATCCAAATTCTATTCAAAAAACTATTTTATTAAATTATTTATATTTTTTTGACACTATATTAATTATTTTAACCTATTGTAAGTGTCGTAATTATGAAATATATACATTTCAAACATCCTTTTCCTGGCCATTTGATAATTCCACATCAACGACGGTTAATCCTAAATGATGATTCTTCCAATACGATTAATATCCTTAATAATATGGTTGGTGAAAATAAATTATCTAGGATATATAATTATATAAATATATGTATTTTATTCTTTTGAAAAAATTATATTTTGGTATAAATGACATTAAACTAAATAATGACATTGAAATAAGATGGTGATATTAAATGAAATCATGATATCAAAACATTAGAAATTTATCAATAATTGTTATACATTAGAGTCAAATAATTTTTATAGATAAATAATGGTAAAATTAAACATTATTATATTTAAGAAATATTTTTTAATAATCAAATTCTTATTATTTAAGAGGCATAAATGAGAAGAGAAAATGACGTATTTAAGGTAAAGGGGTTCTCAAACATAACTCATTTTCTTTGGGTTATCCCTCATTCAAAAAAAATTCAGCATGGATATTTAGCATAGTTTATATAAATTAAAATTCTATATTATTTCATTTTCTTTTCATGGATAAACATGGTACCACAATTATATTTAATAAAAATACAGTAATGTTCAAAAAAAAATTATTTGTTTTAAAAAAAAATCTTAGAACCCTCATGTGTGGGTTCTAATCTAAATAAAAATTATATTTTATTATAATGTATGATCTACCTTCTTCATTTTAGAACCCCAATTTTCATTCATGAATTTATTCCTGATTAACCCTAATGAATCTCATTCGTTTTTAGTGGTTATATAATTATTATAGATTTAATACATTCTATATTCCTTTCGATATTATGTAAATATTTTGATGTGACTGGTTTTCACAATATTGTATATATTTCTCTAATACATTGGGTAATGTATTATATCTCTATAGATAATGTTTATTATTAATAAAAATTACGATAGATTTATTCATAATGTATATATTATGATTATTTATGTATATTATGTGTGAACATGATGCTACATTTATTCATAAATATATGTGGTATTAGATAACGACAACATGATGTTTCATTTTTATCCATCTCCTCATTACATTCCCTTATCAAATGTTTTCCTCATGGTTACTGTGAGGATCACATAGTTATGATATGATGGTCATGATTATTCTCACCCATGTTATATTGAGTTCTTTTCCTTGTTATTCCAATTATAGGGATTTTAGCTCATCCCTTTATTTAAGTCATATCCTCAGTAGATTACATGTACTATAGAGAACATGATCATATAAAAGAATAATGATGAAGGATTTAAAGAACTGTTTATGATTTTTATGTAATGCTGATTTATGATACTAATTTTCACAATATACAAAACCTTTATTTCAATGAATTCATATTTATTATTTTTTTATCTTTAAAATTATGTAATAATCTTGTAATAAAAAGTAGGATTGATCTAAGGAACATCCTACAACAGGTTGTTCATCATAAATATCAAGGTTTAACAATGTGTCCCTACCCAATCCTGGTTCACACACTAAATAATATAATAATTCATGCCATGAGATCCCAATGGTCAACAATATTGATAGTGGAATTTGAGTTTTATTGAATAAGATAAATTTTTATCACTCTTGGAATGAAATAAAATAAGATTTCAAAAGATTTAGTAGTTGTTATTCATCTAAAATCGGAATTAACTTCCAATCATATGATCTTATAGCAAGGTTCTTTATGGAGATTAATGGAGAACAAATATCGATGTTCAAGTAATTCATATGGAATTCCATACAATTATTTTCTCTAAAATATGTGGAAATAATCTATGGATTATCATGGTTGAAGGGACCACCAAGGGGAGTATAATGATTTGATCAATAGGGTAAAAATCGATTAATAATACATTAAAGGAAACTCGTAATGATCACTTGCGTTTTATCATTGAGGAATTTACAATTCATTGAAGAGGGGGATAGTTTTATCAATTTTAAAATATATTTGACATTTAAAATAGCTTCCACCATGGCCTCACCCCATCATTGTTTTTGTAAACATTAAAAGATGAATACGACCTACCCTATGGTGTGTGGAAAAATAATAGGCAATTTTCTCAAACCACGACCATTACAATTGGAATAGTGTAGTAAATATGGTCATGGTATATAGGCGTCTATATCTAGAACCACATCCATAATGTCCCTTGTTTTGAACCGAACAGAAAAAATAAAGGAAATTATTTGTTTCCCATTAGCGGGGCAGGTTAGTTTTAAAACTGAGCTTTAAAACTTTTTATTTCTGATACTTGACACAGCCATGTGTGTTTTAAATAAATTTTATTAAATTATTTAGAATAAAATTGATATGGAAATAAATTAAATGAATGATAAAATTCATCTTTAGAACATTGAAATATTTTATGAAATATTTTTCAGAGTTAAATAATTAGTCATGGTGGGGTTCTGAGACCCTTAGACCCTAGACATTGAAAGAATAAAAATATTAAATTTATTATATTCAAATGAGAGTGTGTTTTTATAAAAAATATGAAATAAATGTCAATTAGTGCATCATATAAAAACCATTGGGCCATAGTTAGGTCTGAAATTTTCAGTTTAACTTTGGTAGGTTATAACATTGTTGTTTGTCTTGTGTTCGGAAACCCCACATGTGTTAATACACTTTTTATTTATTATTATATTATTATTCCATTTATTTATAATAAATAATTATTTTCATACAAATGGTGCATTGAATGATAAATTTGATACCACTGATAGTTCCGAGATGGGGGGCTTACCCTTGGTAGATTATAACTTTTGCAAGCATCAAAAATTTTGTCAAATCACATCTGAATATAATTTATTTATGTTATTAATATTTTTTGGATAGTTAGAAATAATAATAATAATTTTATTATTAAAATTATTATTTGTATTTAAAGAAAAAATGAGAATTTACTTTCATAATTAATAAATTATGTCACGATGTAAATAATAAATGGGCATTGTAATGAATTGGAAATATTAATTGTTCCAATTAAATGAAAATGTGAAGTCAAAATTAATTTAATAACTGTGATCGTTTTAATGGTTTTTTTAAATTATTAATGGGGCCATTTATTATTTATATTAAATACTAATAATTTTAATTATTGTAACGTCTTGATATAAACCAAGGTATGGACAATTATGTTTTCATGTCCAAATCCTTAATGGAAAATAGGGCATGTGCATGTGCACCTTGTTATGGAACATAGTAAAATATTGAAATTATTTACATAATTTCTCTGGTCTTATCTAAAATATTATGTTTCACCCTACCGCTGTGTTCGAGATATAAATAACTAAAATTTATTAATGTAATTTTAATGAAATTAAAAGAGATTAAAAAATAATTAAATTAAATAATAAAATTAAAAGTGGGAATGAGAAGAATAAAAAAAATAATTAAAAACCGATTTAATCATTTTTATTATTTTTATTTTTATTTTCCATTCCTTTCCCTTATATTTTTATTTTTAGTTTATTTATTTTTTATTTTTTCCTTATTTATTTTTCGTTTCATTCCATTCCTTTTTCTTTCCTTTTTTTATCCTCCTCTACACCCTCTCCCTGTGCGTTGCCCATGTAGGGCCCCCTTGGTGGTGCACATCCTCCACTCCGCTCATCTCCTCCTTTTTATGCCCGCTATGACTCCATTTCTCTTCCATTTTATTCATTTCTAGTTGCATAGTAAATCTCATGGTAAACCTAACCTCTCAAAAAAATAATCGTAGGATCTCCATCTCTATCCATTATGAGATCTTCTGTAGATAGTTTTATACACGAAGTTGTGAATTTTCTAAAATCTTCTGATTTATACCATTTTAGTTAAAATCAAATATCGTCACGGAGAGTAAGATCCTCTATGAGTATAAGGTAGGGTGTATAATCTCTTTTACTTCATTTCATAGCATCATTTAAATCACATGTTGTACTGCTCATTGGTGCCTACTGGTGAGGTCTAATTCATACCAATTCAAAATTAAATAAACTGATTTGTTGAACCATCACACTATTTTATGAGTCATTTTGACCCATTTAAATTATTTCAACACCACTGGATACCTCTTTTGGTGTTCATAGTTTCTTGGACTATTTTCCCTTATCCCTAAATTAATTAAATTAATTAATTGCAAATGCTTCATGATCTCTTTTTTTGTGTTTTAATTAAATAAATTATTTTGGTTAATTTTGAACAATGATCTTTGGATATGTAGGACGATTATTGATTAATTAATTTCGTATTTCTTCAATTATTATCTTGTTGTACATTTATAAATAAATATGTCTATTTTTACTGCTTTTGATGATAATTTGACCTGACTATATCGTCACGGTTTAAATGATCAGTAGTTGTGGTAGAGTTTTCTAAACTGTGTAGTTCCAATTATATATGTAACTCCGTGATACATGTTCTATGACATATAATTAAATTCAAGTTGGGGAGAGAATGTGGGTTCCATATTAAGGGCCACACATGGACTCTTCATTCCTAACTGAATACATTTACACGCTAGGGGGTGGTGTCTTAGAAATTTCCAAACATAAAATTCCCTGGGCCTTCTAAATAATTACGAGTGATATTAGTTTCAAAAGGGTCCAACAAGGAAGGATCTGTTGGCAATGTTTCTATGACAAGCCTCAGATGATACTCAACCCCTTTCTTTGTGTGATTAGGACGAACTCATGGAAAATCCACAACTCAATAAATAATTGTTCATTTGGAAGATTTCCTTTGACAGGGTTAGTGGTATTGGATTAATTGAAGGATGTACTATAGTGATACCTTCGGGACGTGCTCAGACTCTAACCCAACAACTTAAACACAATAATAATAATGATGTGTGGAAAGTATTTATTTATGCATTCTTTGTATCCTTTATAAACTGTGAAACTTTTATGGTTCTTGAGTCACACTTTTTTGACACATAAACTAGAACCCATTCTAATGCACAAGTTTGGGGTATTGGTCCTTTTTTTATTTCTTTTTATTTTTATCCTTTATATATATATATATTAATTTTTCTTATATTAGGTACCGTATTAAGATTCCCAGCTTAGTATGAAGCAGGTGATATGGGATGGGTGTCATTGATATCCCGGACCAAGTTCTATTTATTTAATTATGGTTATTAAATTTCTTACATTTATTTTATATTGGAACACTAATTTTGTTTGAATCACTAAAAGGGATGGTTTAGACACTGTGGGTTCTCGCCTATTGAGATTTTATCTCACTCCCTACTTGGGCATCGTTTTGTACCCAAGTTGACATTATGCATTCAGTTATGTATAAAGGGAATCACGATTCTTCCATTTTTTGATTGTTTCTTTATATTTAGGATGGAGATTATGGGGCATAGGACTGAGTGTTTTCTCAAGATGCAGTTTTTTCTTTTTGTTGTTTCCTTTACATCTTTGATTTCCTGGTAGTATTCTTATTTTCCAAAAATTTAATTTTTTACAAACATCATATCATGGAATAATTTTGTATATTTTTTTTATCATCTTCTATACTTATTATCTATTCAATTGGTATTTATGTATTTACTTCTACTGCAGTAGTCTTATTTATATGATTCCGCTATATGTTATAATTTTTTTCCATCATTAGTGCATTACCTTCAACTATTAGGTAATTTTATCCCCCAAAAACATGTTAAAAAGTCCATCACTACTAGTAGGAAGCCTCTGAAATTTAGGTAGAAAATATTGAGTTCATGTAACCCACTGGTCTGACCTCTATCTTAGAGGTGAGCCGGTCAGGAAATTACAATGTTGTATTAGAGGTGGTTATTTACCTTTGTCATACTATGTTGGGTTGGTATACAGGAGACTAAAAATGTGTTGGTTCTTGGTTTATATCCATTCATATGAATCATCACCCCATGTACGAAAAATGACCATGTGGTCAGGGTTGGGATTGTTGTTCCTGGTTTTCGATGTTACAATTGATATTATTTCACCTCAAGTGATTGGTGTAATTTTGGATGCTTGTAAATTTAAGGAATTTTTGAAATTTTACTCTTGTCCTGTTTAGAAATGAATGAATCATTTCATGGATGATAATAGTCGCATATGAATTCACATTCCATATATAGTGCCATGAAAAATAGTTTCATTTTCGATGTCATGTTGATTCAAATTGGGTGCCTTGAATATAGGCCATGTCTGGTTATTATTTACCATGACTTTTTAGAAACCATTTTTTGTTGATATATTTAGCATGCTAGCCTATTTTCATTCTACCTATTTAACACCATGTTTTCTTTGTATCATGGTTCTATTCCTATTATAAAGTATCTATGATTAAAATGTTATGATTTTGAGATTAAAACATGTCTCTCTCTATTAGCTTCTAATAGTGACCAGTTTGCTTGTTTGTTATGTAATTGGTTTCTTTGCTAAAATTTATTATTTACTATTTAATGGGAGCCAAATTCCAAAAACTATAAGGTGTATAGACACATTATAGGTTGATGGCCACCCATATATATTGGATGATATGTTTTTGAGCATATTATAATTTCAAATGAATTAGTTTACTACCTAATGGGAAAACAAGGACCATGTAGGATAGTTGGTTCATGTTTCATATGAGATAACACAGTATGGGTGTTGTGGCTCATAAAAATTAAAAAAATATTATGGGTTTCATTCTAATGAACCCAGGTCGGCTTAGTGGGACCCCTGTAGGTCTCCTTATCTACTTAAAATGAATTTATGTGATAGATTTCCTAATTAAGAACATGATTTCAATTAATGTAAAATATTTTAAAATGGAGTTCTATAGAACATTCAAGTTTTCCCTATGAGGAATTGGTTATGATCATGTACCTTGTGTTTTATTTTGGAAAATGGTACTTGATGTTTTGAATATATATTTTGATGATCAAATATTAGATGTTATTAAATATAAAGGACTTTGATGTGGAAACTATAGTGATGTCATCTATTGAAGGCCCTGATATAAAAGAAGTTTTAGTTTCCCCTTGGGTAGCTATGGAACAGAATCATTAACATGTCGGTGTCCCTAGTTGAAGCCCCATTAATAAAATGAAACCCCTATTCGAATGGGTGGCCATGTTTTCCATTAATCTTGTTTCTTGCTCGAGAATCGGGTAAAGCTCATTTCTATCAGGTTAGGCATACCTTAAGAATGCACAATTGATTCATAATTCATTCAACCCTATCTTATTAACAATGATGGATAACTTGATATGTCAACAAATGAGATAAAAGTAATCTTGCTTCTGTATCACATCTGGGTAGTATGCGTTCACGTACATAGTGTCGTCGAGTGCATAATGTTGTGAGGAACCAGTTGAGTTCAGTGTAATTGTCATGTCATGCACTGCTAATTATGTTTTTGGACATCTCGGTATTATAGTGACTTCTATGTTAATGGAACCAATTTTTTCCCAATGCTTGGAATGACTTACAGAGACTTGGGTGTTTTTACACACCAACCAGTTTCGTTGGGATTTCATGAAAATTGTTTAAACTTTTACTTTCTTGTAATCTCCAAAGCATCTTAATGAACTATTCCTTAAGTGACTAGCAAGAAACCTATATTTCGTTCATCCTTCATGAACTAAGAGTGAATAATTATAATTCCATTCTAAAGATTTAAAAGTAGTTGGTCTTGTTCATGCTGGTTTTCTCAGTGTTGCACATTAAAGAATTGTTCTTGTCAAGACCCATAAAATTCAAGGGAAATGTTTTCTTAATTTTTATTGTAATTTAACAAGAATTCTGTTTCTGACGGCGCCTGATTTTGAGGCCCGGTGTGCCCGGAATCAATTTCCGATGTTTAGCTCGGGTACGTTCAGTGAACGAACGAGCGGGTTTTTCTATCATTTGAACCGGTACTTGGAATTGAAATCCAAGGACACCAATGAACTCACAGTGCCGATATTTTCATAAGAGTACTTTTACCGTAGGTGCGTTTGATTGGGAGGAGAAGTTAAATTT
The DNA here is from genome assembly GCA_963277665.1 of Viscum album. Lineage (NCBI taxonomy): Eukaryota > Viridiplantae > Streptophyta > Magnoliopsida > Santalales > Viscaceae > Viscum > Viscum album. The sequence continues at coordinate 1,388,823,499 of OY728157.1, forward strand.
TGGGGTTCAAGGAAGAAATAAATAAAATTGTGAACAATTTTATTTTTGTTAACCAAGGGAGTTAAATTCTACCATGGGAAGTTGTTGGTGGGACCCACAACCATCCAACTTCCCATGTGTGGATATGTGGGAGGTAGGGCCCACGCGAGACCCTAACCCCCCCCCCCCCCTATATCTTCCCATAACCCCCTTGACCTCCCATAACTCACTTCCCTCTTAAATTTTGTATCTCCACTTTAACTGTTGTAACTCTCCCCTCTCTCCACTTTAATTTTTCCAAAACTCATCTTAAATTAATTGAATAAACCTCTTCAATTAATTTAACTAAGTGTTTGAATATTTAAAAAAGTTTGAATGCATGGAAAAATAATAAAATAAGGAGAGGCCTTATTTTATTTTTTGTGAGTTTTGTTGTGTGAGAGAATTTGGGAGAGAGCTCTTCCCTCTTCTGAAGAACATCATCTCCAAACGAAGAACGACCTTCCGACTCGGCGAAGAACGCTCTACGTTTTCTCCAATAATTTTCTTCCTCTTCCGCGACAAGGAAGGATACGTAGACCGTGGAGACCGACGCCAACAACAAAATTCTCCTTCTTCTTCTGATGTTGACGGAAGCGATACCTTTCTTTCGCGACACCCGACTACCCCGACATTCGTCTACCGTGACATTCGACTTCTGCAACTCGACGAAGTCTACGAACCAACGTCTGCCTTTTCGAAATATCATCAACGAACAAAAACCCTTGAGGTAGGGGGTTTATTTAATTTATTTGTGATTACTACCTTGACGTTCTTCGATATTAACGGCCCACTGTTATCAAAATAATGGAGGAGGTCGGACCGCACAAACACGGCTGAACCTCCTCCACTTTTTATTTTGGTTGTTTCCTACGTAACTTGAAATGGAAGTGACGCGGTGCCGTCACACCATGTGGATATTTAGAGAATCATGATGAAGAAGCACGACGTTGTTGCTCCGCGTCTTTGGGGCCAAATGAATCTGTGGTCGGAGTCGGGTCGCGGCAAAGGGGCGCGGAGCCATCGCGTCGCACCGGAAAACCACGAAGAAGGCGTGATTTGTTAATTGATGTGAGGATTTATGGGCGACGATAAATGTGGCCGCAAGGTTTTTTTTTTTGAATCATCTACAGTAATGTTCGAGACCCGAGATGAATGCCGGAACAGACGGTTATGAAAACGGACCACCGGAGCAACTCCGGTGGCCCGCGGAAAACCAGGAGGCGAGGGTCACCGGCGCGGCGGCGTCGGCGACCTGGGGCTGCGGCCGGAGCCGTCCGGCCACTAGGAGGTGGCGGTGCTCGAGCGCACCGCTGGAGGAAACAACCGCCGCGGCGGTGCGGCACGGTGGATCCCGTGGACACGCGGGATCCCAGAGGATTGGCAGCGGCGCAAACCGCCGCCGGCTTTAATCAACGGCGGGGGGGTGGGGGGGGGCACCACCGCTCCGCGGCTTCCGCTCGGCCACGCTGGCCGAGCCATGGTAGGCCGGTCGGGCTAGACTGAGCCGGTCGGGCCGGGCCGCGACCGGATGGGCCGGACCCGGACCCGGGTCGGGTTGACCCGGTTCGGGACGGGCCGGGCCCAGACACCCCATTTCGGATTGTTTCCCTTCGAATGCCCATAACATGGGCTACGGACCTCCGATCGATGCACCGTCAGTTGCGAAGGGTTCCTTGGATCGAGACGTTCGTTTCGGTATGTTACACACAAGGTTTAGGAGGACTTTGGGATCGTCCAGGTTTGTTCGTTCACGAAACCAACCGGGCCCTCAGAGCGGAAACAGATATATCTTGAGTATCGGACGTCTGATTGATGTGCCGTCAACTTTGCTGGATTCCTGCTGATGAGACGGATCTTTTGAAATACTTAGATTGAGTTTTGGATGCAGTTGGATAGTGGTCAGGTTTGATTTCACCCGAAATCCAACCGGGCCCCTGGAACGGAAAAGCTGATATCTTTCAGACCGGACGTCCGTTTGACGAACCATCAGAGGCGTTGGTGATCACATTGTGAAACGGTCCCTACGAGTATACCCTATGGGAGTTCAGATTATAGTTGAGATATGGCCAGGTTGGTTTGCACATTAAACCAACCGGGCCCATGGGACGAAAAGGCTAATAACTCACAGACTGTGCGTCTGATTGAAGCCTTGTCTGTTGTGTTGAGACCCTTAAGACGTGGCGGTACTTTGAGATACATCTTCGTGGGACTTTGTGATACTTGGAGTATTGACCATTAGCTCGTGGAGCGGTCCCTCGTAGAGACAAGCATACGGAGTACGGAGACTGCGTAGACGACTGAGACCTGACGACTGCAAAACCGACTCAACGTGGAGTGATTTGACTAGCCCAGTGGACAGAGCGCCCGGTATTTGACGGCAGACCCACGGCGGATGGAGAACCTGGTAGTTGGAAGCAGACCCGCGGTACATGACCAGAGGAGTACCTCTGTTGGCTATTAGGGGGAGCGCCCGGTATTTGGCGGCAGACCCGTAGCGGACGGAGCGCCCAGTATTTGGCAGTAGACCCGCGGTACTTGACAGGAGGAGTACCTTAGTAGACATAGGTTGGTGAGCATTACCTCGGAGATGTGACAGGATCACTGTACTCCCAGAGACGGATCTCTTCAGCAGTTACGGTTTCGATAATGAAAATCCTGGTTTGAGCTGAGTCTATGACCTTTGTGTTTACCTCATGATTGAGATGGGTCACTTGATAACTTAGGTATATGTATGGGCATATACCTGGGTAGTGGTTTTCCGTTGATTTCATAATCTTTGTTTAACTCATGTTGGAGATGAGATACTTGATAACTTAGGTATATTTATGGGCATATACCTAAGTAGGGGTTATCTGTTGAGATATGATTTTGGTTATCCTTGTTGGGTTTAGTGAGACCGTGAGGTTCTCGGGGTCCCTACTGAGTATCGTTATACTCACCCCTGCACGGGCTATGCCCGCACCTCGTTGTATTGGTTGCAGACGACGGGCAAAGCTGACCTAGGCCGAGTGTTCGAGGATTAGACGATACCCGGAGGTGGACCACATGACGAGTCAGTATCCAGAGGTGGACATCACGGCGAGACGACACTCGGAGGGCGTTGACGGGCGAGAACATTGAAGAGCTGCGCAATATGTACCTACCCTTCAAGTAGGATCCGTGGTGGACGATCCAGGAGTTGCACTATCTGTACCTACCCTTCAGGTAGGATCCGAGGAGAACAACCCAGGAGCTGCTTCCTTTCTTCCAGTTGTTTGTCTTTTTCTGTTGTACTCTCGTTCATTTGTAGATGTACTATCAGTTGGGTTTGTATTCTGACCCATTTACTTTTCAGCACATCCTTTTGTACATAGTGTTTTACATCCGCTTGTACTCTGTGGTGTTTTGTTTACTTTTATAAAGTAAATGCCTCCATAGTTATCGGTATTTACGCCATTGGTTCTAGTCGCCATCCCCTGGCCTATGGAAGGCGGGCTTGGGGTAGTCACGACACGGGCCCTGAGGGCGGGTCATGACAAATTGGTATCGGAGGAGTCGGTTCTACCGTAGAACTTATTACTCTGATATTTTCTTTCTGTGAAGCAATATTGTTAAGGGTACCGAGTGTGGTCTTCAGTTCAAGGAGTCCAGTGTTGGTGCAGGCGGCCGACGTATCCATACATCGGGACACGGACAACTGATTTCCGACATTGTGCACGAAAACAATGATTGCGTATGTGTTTCCAGATGTTTTTAAAAGTCATCTCAAACCAGTTCAGCTCACCAGTTATAAATCGTTTGACCGTGCCATGTTTTTTCTATCAGCATGCCTCCCCACGGAAGACCAGCTAGAGCCCCGAGAGTTGTTCGTACTGACATCCCGCCGAGTGACATGGCCTCAATACAGGGCCCTATCCCAGTTGAGGCACCAGCGGAGGCACCAGTGGTACTACTACCCGTTGGGCCACCGATGCCACCAGCCCCAGCAGCAGAGGGTGCACGTCGCTTCAGTGCACTGCACGAGTTCCAGCGCCAGAGGCCACCCAGGTTCAGGGGAGAGACGGACCCGCAGGCGGTTGAGGATTGGCTGGAGGCTGTGGTGAGAGTCTTCAGGCTAGTGGGGACGCCAGCAGACTTCATGGTGATCCTTGCTGCCAGCCTTCTTCAGGAAGCATCAGGCAGATGGTCGAGCCTGATTCTTCAGATATATGACGAGGCGACACTTTTGTGGGCAGACATCGAGAGCCTGTTCCGGGATGAATTTGTGCCAGCCACCCTTCGAGCGGTGCGTATACAGGAGCTACTACATCTACAGCATGGTAGCATGACAGTGGCGTAGTACTCAGCGAGTTTCACAAACCGCTTGAGCTACTCCACAGATATGGTACGGGACCCGTTCTTCAGGGCCTGAACCTTCGAGCAGGGGATCAGGCGAGAGATTAGATCTTCTGTTGTTTCTCACAGCATTCTGATGCAAACAGGGGTGTTGGAGAGAGCCCTCTTAGGGGAGAGTTTTTTTCTGAGCAGTCTCCAACAGTAGGACCCACCACTAGCTGGCTTGCGGCAGAGTCTTCTTCAGTAGGCAAAAGATAGATGACGCAGAGGCCCAAGTGGACCAGACCTATCGGTGGCCGACTGCACGACTCAGGTTCTGTTGTGTGGGGGAACCAGGGTGAAGTCAGAGCCAGTCGTGCCGAGAGTCGACAGTGTTACTCTTGCGGTGGGATTGGTCAAATGGCAAGTGACTATCCGACCCGCTATGCAGATGACCAGCAGTTAAATGAAGAACCTCCCAGGCAGAGGCATAGGTTCGATCAAGGAAGACCGCTAGGAACTGAAGGCCGAGGGAGTGGATCTGGTCGTGCAGCTGGAGGTGGACGACGCTTCGAGGGGTTGCCACCACCACCACCAGGAGGTCCACCCCGACCGCAGGGAACATGTGGACATGGGAGAGCTTAGATTCAGGCAGCAGAATCATACGACCACGGAGCTCCGGAAGTGAGTGGATATGAGCGGAACTAGTGGTGTATATCTAGTTCCAATTTGTTGTTGTTACATTTGTGTCTTTGTACTATGAGCTGCAATAATATAAATACATTTACTTTTTTTAAAGTTTACTTTCCTGTCCTTTTTGTTTTGTTGGTACTGAGTGGTCTCGGTTAAGACTATTTACGTGACCCTCACTTTCGAGATTTCTACTGGAAGAGACCCAGTGACCTCACACTAATGCCGAAAGTGTGACTCGACCCTTGGAGGCGAGAGTGACAGTTGAATCTCTTGGTAGTAACGTCGAGGCCTTACGACGTCATCCATGGCATTAATACATCATTCATGTCTGGATTGACTGTATTAGGCAAAGAATGTGGTTCATCCAGGATATGAGACCAGATTTCTATTATCGGCAAAGAAGAAATCATAGCATCTCTTGTGAGACTAGAGAAGGTCCATGTCATCCAAGAGCGGATGAGAACAACACAAGGCGAACAGAAGTCTTATGCTGACAGTAATTTGAGGCCTCTAGAGTTCTAGGATGACGATCACGTCCTTATACGGGTTTCGCCTCGACGAGGTTTACAGAGATGTGGCCAAGGCGGAAAGTTATATCTGAGTTTTAGTGGACCTTCTTAGGTCCTCAGCTTGGTAAGAGAAGTGGTTTACCACTTGACGCATCCACCTCAGTTGAACCTAGTGCATGACAACTTCCACGTATCTCAACTGAGGAGATATGTGCGTGATCCTTCACATATCATTGACCATATGGTGTTGGATGTTGATGACAGGGCGACATACGCGGAGGTTCCAGTGGGTATTGAGGATTTATAGGATCGAAACCTACGACGACAGACGATTCCTTGGGTGCACATTCTCTGGTAGTACGGGAACCTCTAGGTGAGCACATGAGAGGGGGAGGCTCAGATGCATGCTCAGTACCACTTTTGTATCCCTAGTTTGTGTTAATGCTTTACGAGGATGTAAATACGTAAGGTGGGACTACTGTAAAGACCTGTAAAATTCAAGGGAAATTTTTTATTAATATTCATTGTAATTATACAAAAACGCAGTTTCTGACGGCGCCTGATTTCGAGGCCCGGTGTGCCCGGAATCAATTTCCGAAGTTTAGCTCGGGTACATTCAGTGAACGAAGGAGCGGGTTTTTCTATCTTTTGAACCAGTACTCGGAATTGAAATCTGTGGACAACGATGAACTCGCAGCGCCGATATTTTCTTAAGATGGCTTTTACAGTGGGTGCGTTTTCTTGGGAGGAGAACATAAATTTTGGGTTTTAAGGAAGAAATAAATAAAATTGTGAACAATTTTATTTTTGTTAACCAAGGGAGTTAAATTCTACCATGGGAAGTTGTTGGTGGGACCCACAGCCACCCAAATTCCCATGTGTGGATATGTGGGAGGTGGGGCCCACACGAGACCCTAACCCCCCTTGATCGTCCCATAACCCCCTTGACCTCCCATAACTCACTTCCCTCTTAAATTTTGTAACTCCACTTTAACTTGTGTAACTCTCCCCTCTCTCCTCTTTAATTTTGCCAAAACACATCTTAAATTAATTGATTAAACCTCTTAAATTAATTTAACTAAGTGTTTGAATATTTAAAAAAGTTTGAATGCATGGAAAAATAATAAAATAAGGAGAGGCCTTATTTTATTTTTTGTGAGTTTTGTTGTGTGAGAGAATTTGGGATAGTGCTCATCCCTCTTCTGAAGAACATCATCTCCAAACGAAGAACGACCTTCCGACTCGGTGAAGAATGCTCTATGTTTTCCCCAATCCTTTTCTTCCGCTTCTACGACGAGGATGGATATGCCGACCGTGGAGACCGACGCCAACAACAACATTCTTCTTCTTCTTCCGACGTTGACTGAAGCGATACGTTTCTTCCGCGACACCCGACTATCCCGACGTTCGACTACCACGACATTGGCTTCCGCGACTCGACGACGTCAACGAACCGACGCCCGCCTTTTCACGATATCATTAACGAACAAAGACCCATGAGGTAGGGGGTTTATATAATTTGTTCGTGATTACTACCTTGATGTTCTTCGATATTAATGGCCAACTGTTATCAAAATAATAGAGGAGGTCGGACCGCACAAACACGGCCGAACCTCCTCCCCTTTTTATTTTGGTTGTTTCCTACGTGGCTTGAAATTGAAGCGACGCGGTGCCGTCGCACCGTGTGGATATTTAGAGAATCACGATGAAGAAGCATGGCGCCATTGCGCCGCGTGTTTGGTGCCGAACGGATCCACAGTCGGAGTTGGGCCGCGAAAAAGGTGTGCGGCGCCATCGCGTCATGCCGGAAAACCAAGAAGAAGGTGTGATTTGTCAATTGACGTGCGGATTGACAGGCGACGACGAACGGGCCGAAGGTTTTTTTGAAGCTTCCGCAGCAAAGTTAGAGACCTGAGATGAATGCCGGAACAGACAGTTTTGAAAACGGACCACCGGAGCAACTCTGGTGGCCCGCGGAAAACCAGGAGGCGCGGGTCGCCGGCGCGGCGCCGCCGGCGACCGAGGGCGGCGGCCGGAGCCGTCCGGCCGCCAGGAGGCTGTGGCGCCTGAGCGCGCCACTGGAGGAAACAACCACCGCAGCTTGCTGCGACTGTGTGGCACGGGGGATCCGCGGGATCCCAGAGGATTGGCAACAGCGCAAACCACTGCCAGCTTCAATCTACGGCGGGGGGGGGGGGGCACCCCCCCTCTGCGGCTTCCACTCGGCCACGCTCGCCAAGTGACGACTGGCCGGTCGTGCCGGACTGAGCCGGCCGGGCCGGGCCCAGACCCCCCATTTGGGATTTGTTCCGTTCGAACACCCATAACATGTGCTATGGATCTTCGATCGGCACACCGTCAGTTGTGATGCGATCCTTGGATAGAGGCGATCATTTCGGTATATTACACTCAAGGTTTAGGAGGACTTTGGGTTCGGACGGGTTGGTTCGTTCATGAAACCAACCGGTCCCTCGGAGCGGAAATGGATATATCTTGACCACCGGACGTCCGATTGATGTGCCGTCACGTTTTCTGGATTCCTCTTGATGAGACAGATCTTTTTTCATACTTCTCTTGAGTTTTGGATGCAATTGGATAGTGGTCGGGTTGGATTTCACCCGAAATCCAACCGGGCCCCTAGAACAGAAAAGTTGATATCTTTCAGACCGGACGTCCGTTTGATGAACCGTCAGCGGCGTTGGTGATCACTTTGTGAAACGGTCCCTATGAGTATACCCTATTGGAGTTCAGGGTACAGTTGAGATATGTCCGAGTTGGTTCGCACATGAAACCAACCGGGCCCCTGAGACGAAAATGCTAATAACTCACAGACCGAGCGTCCGATTGATGCGCCGTCTGTTGTGTTGAGACCATTAAGACGAGGCTGTCCTTTGAGATACATCTTCGTGGGACTTTGTGATACATGGAGTATTGACTAGTAGCTAGTGGAGTGGTCCCTCACAGAGACGAGCATACGGAGTACGGAGACCGCGTAGACGACTGAGACCTGACGACTGCTAAACCGACTCGACTTGGAGTGAGTCGACTAGCCCAGTGGATGGAGCGCCCAGTATTTGGCGGCAGACTGACGACAGAAGGAGTGCCTGGTAGTTGGTAGTAGACTCGCGATACTCGACCGGATGAGTACATCTGTTGTCTATTAGGGGGAGCGCCCGGTATTTAGAGGCAGACCCGCGGCGGATAGAGTGCCCAGTATTTGGCAGCAGACTCGCGGTACTCGACAGGAGGAGTACCTAAGAAGGCTTAGGTTGGTGAGCAGTACCTCAGAGACGTGACAAGATCATTGTACTCCCAGAGAGAGAGCTCTTCAGCAGTTACGGTTTCGATAATGAAAATAATGGATTGAGCTGAGTCTATGACCTTTGTGTTTACCTCATGATTGAGATGGGTCACTTGATAACTTAGGTATATGTATGGGTATATACCTATGTAGTGGTTATCCGTTGATATCATAATCTTTGTGTTACCTCATGTTTGAGATGAGATACTTGATAACTTAGGTATATGTATGGGCATATACCTAGGTAAGGGTTATTTGTTGAGATATGCTTGTGGTTATCCTTGTTGGTTTTATTGAGACCTTGAGGGTCTCGGGGTCCCTACTGAGTATCGTTATACTGACCCCTGCACGGGCTATGCCCGCACCACGTTCTGTTGGTTGCAGACGACGGGCAGAGCTGACGGAGGCCGACTGTTCGAGGACTAGAGGGTACCCGGAGGTGAACCACACGACGAGTCAGTATCCGGAGGTGGACTTCATGGCGAGACGACAGTTGGAGGGGGTTGACGGGCTAGAAAATTGAAGATCTGCACTATCTGTACCTACCCTTCAGGTAGGATCCATGGTGGATGATCCAGGAGCTGCGCTCTCTGTACCTAACCTTCAGGTAGGATCCGTGAGGGACGATCATGGAGCTGCGCTATCTGTACCTACCCTTCAGGTAGGATCCAAGGAGGACGACCCAGGAGCTGCTTCCTTTCTTCCAGCTGTTTGTCTTTTTCTGTTGTACTTTCGTTCAGTAGTAGTTGTACTATCAGTTGGGTTTGTATTCTGGCCCATTTACTTTTCAGCACTTCCTTTTGTACTTAGTGTTTTACTTCCACTTGTACTATGTGGTGTTTTGTTTACTTTTATAAAGGAAATGCCTTCCCAGTTATCGGTACTTATGCCTTTAGTGCTAGTCGCCTGCCCCTGGCCTATGGAAGGCGGGCATGGGGTAGTCATGGCACGGGCCCTGAGGGCAGGTCATGACAGTTCTTATCAACGATTCAATTAGTCTTGAGAAACTCTTAGATTTCTGTGTAGAAATTATTTAGACAAACTATTTCACACTAGCTTTTTCTTCTATCTTGACCATTAGGTTGAGGTCACTCTGGGCTCAATCAATGTTTTGATATGGGAATTGCGTCCATGTACCAATGTCTCACTCGTGAACATAGTTTATGAACTACCATAGGATATTTTATCATAATCATTTCATGATGATCCATGGTTTCCCTAGACATGTTATTGGGATCGGTGATTCTTAAATCAAGGAGCATAACTGAATGTCTAGTATGAGTATCTATGGACGTTTTCTTATTGAATGTGAGATAAATAGAAAGAAGGAACTGTAGTTCAGTTCATAAAACAATGGACGTATAATCCAAAAATCTTCTTAAATCATCGGCCAGAGAAGTATGACTAGTTTTCCCACTTCTTTAATTAACTGGTCAGTGATGGACATTTTTCTAGCATGTCATTTGGTGAGACGAGTGTGGTTTGGGTCGGCCAAGGATTTTCATTAACATATGGCTTGAATTGGGATTTTTGGTTAATGGGAATCAACAAATTTGTAAATTTCATAAATCACATGAGAAGAGTCTCTAGAATTCTAAAGGGTGTACCTTGTAGAAAATTGCGATGTCGAAAGGTGTCGTGATATTGAATTTTTCTCTTTTTAACTTTTAAACCAATGGTGGGAAGTAACTTTTTCTTTATGTTAATGAGATTTTGACATGGCCATGTATCTAACTGAACGTGTTTGGATAAGTACTGTCTCGGTGTTTCATTTGGAAAATGATTGTTGGCTCAGATCTTAATGGCTTATGTGCCACTTTCCTAACCAATGTTTAAACCTACGTTGAGAATTTAGAGATGCAACAAGATATTCTGTATGAGACTACATGACGTTTTATATCACATGAGAGTTATGTTTTTCCTAAAGGATTCTCGGGGATGATATGTTTTATAATGGGAAGGTTGTAGAATCCCTTGTTTTGAACCGAACAATAAAAATGAAACAAATTGATATTTTTTTCATTAACTGTGAAGGTCGGTTTTAAAACTGAGCATAAAAACATTTTATTTCCAATATTTGACACTGTAATGTGTCTTTTAAATAAATTTTATTAAATTAATTAGTTTAAAATTAAAATGTAAATAAATTTAATAAAGGGTAAAATTAATCATTAGAATATTGAAATATTCTATGAAATATTTTTTCAGAGTTAAACAATGACTCGGCGTGGGGTTGCAAGACATGTAGACCGTCGACGTCGATAGAAAAAAAATATTAAATTAATTTTATTCATATGCTTGTCTATTTGTTTTTTCAAAAAATTGAATAAATCATAAACGGTGAGACGTATAGGATCTCCGAGGCCACCATTAGGTATTGAAATATGGGTTTTTCCTTGGTAGGGTATAACTTTGTGGTGTGTAAGGGGTTTTGCACCCCCGCATGTGATAATAACTTCTTTATTTTTAATTAATTAATTATTCTATTTTATATAATAAATAATTATTTTCTCAAAAATGGTGCGTCGAATAAAAAATCTGAGACCACTTATTATTCTGGAGCGTGGTGATTACACTAGACAGGTTATATCTTTTGCGTTCATCAGATGATTTATTAGATCGAATCCAAGGATGATTTATTTTGGTTATAACTATTTTTGTTGGATAGTTAGAAATAATAATAGTAAATTTTTATTTTTATTATTTTTTTTTGAAAAAAATGAATTTTTTTTTTCACAGTTAAATAATTTTGTCCTGGTGTAAATAATAATTGGTCAATCTAATGAATGTGATATTAATAATTCTTACAATTAAATGAAAATATGAACTCAATATTAATTTAATAATTGTTTTCTTTTTTTAATTGTTTTTTTTAATTATTAATGCTGTCAGAAGTGAATTATATTAAATAATATTTATTTTAATTATTATAATGTCTTAAAATAAACCATGGCACGAACCATTAATTTTTCTGGTCCATATCCTTAAAGGAAACCAGGGTGCTTCCTATGCAAACTACTGCAGATCCCGAGAAGATATTTAAATTATTTAAATAATAGCTCAGGTCTTTTGTAAAATATTATGTTGCGACGTAGCGCTGCATTCTGGTTAAAAATAATTAAAAAGGATTAAAGTAAATTTATCTATATTAAAAAGATATGGAAGAGGAATAAAAATAAATAATAATATTAAAATAGGGAATGGGAAGAATAGAAAAATAATTAAAAATGGGTCTAACCATTTTTATTATTTTTACTTTTATCTTTATTTTACATCATCTCCACTTTTATTTTAATTTTAAATTATATTATTTTTATATTTTCTCTTATTCTTTTATTTTATTTCTTTCCGTTCCTTTTTCTTTTTTCCCTCTCCACCTCTCCTCCCTCTCATTGCGCGTCATCTATGTAGCCCCCCCCCCGTGGGGGTGCATATCCTACTCTCCTCTCCACTCCTCCTTCAGAATCCCACTGTGATATCATTTCTCACCTATTTTATTCGCAATCATCTACATAGTAATTTAGTCTATATGTCTATCTTCTCTGACCATGAATCATACGACATCCTTCTCTATCCATTGTGGGATCTGCTGCGGAATGTTCTACCCAAAATTGAGACTTTTATAAAATTGTCTGATTTCATTCGTTTTAGGTAAAAAATATATCATCACGGTGTGTATGATCCTCTAAGAGTATAAGGTAGGGTGTCTACTATATTCCCCCTCCATTTATTTTTTGTCATCTAAATAACTCATTGTACTGCTCATTGGTTCATACCAATAATGTCTAATTATTACATTTTCTAAATTAAATAAACTTCTTCCCCGAACCTTCATGCATTTTTGTGATACATTTTTACCCATTTAAATTATTTCAACATTTTTGTATACTACTTTGGGTGTCCTGACATTCTTGGACTGTTTTCAAGTTACCCTAAATTAATAAAACTAAATAATTGCACATGTTTTATGATCTATTTTTGTTTATTTTTAATTAAAAAAATTTTTGGATATTTTTGAACAAAGATCTTTGGTTTTGTTGGTTAATTATTACCTAAATAATTTCTTATTTGTTAAATAATTTTCTTCTTGTGCCATTATAATTTAGAATGTTTGTTTTTACTATTTTTGATGATAAATTTCTTTAACTATAGCTACTCGGTTTCAATGATCAGTTGATGGGGTAGTGTTATGTATACTATTTTGTTGCGGTTATAAATGAAACTATACGATACCTATTCTGTGAAATCTAACTAAATTCAGTGTAGGGAGAGAATATTGGTTCTATATTATGGGCCATAGATGGACTCTCTGTTCTTGAATGATTAATTCTACATGCCGGGGTGCGGTACCTTAGGCTTTTCCAGACCAAAACTTCCCCATGATATCTAAATAATTTGGAGTGATATAGGTTCAAAAAGGGCCCATCAAGGATATATCCATTATTAATGTGGACATGCCAAGCCTCTTATGATACTCGACCCCTTTCCTTGCGAGATCAATACATACTCATGGTAAAGCCATGCCTCGAGCGATAAATGGTCTTTTAGAATATTTCCTTCAATGTGTTCGGTGGTATTAGATTTATTAAAGGATTTACTGTAGTGATACCTTCGGGACGAGCTCAGACTCCAACAATATAAATTGAATATAATAATAATAATGATGCATGGAAAGTATTTATTTATGCATCCTTGTTATCGTTTGTAAATTGTGTTAGTTTTCTGGTGCTTGAATCACACCTTACAGACACATAAACTTGACCCCATTCTAAAGCACATGTTTGGGGTACTGTTCCTTTTTGACTTCCTTTTTATTTCCAAACTATATATATTTATATGAATTGTACATATATTAGGTTCAGTATTATGATTCTTGGATTAGTCCAATGGATTTGATATGGGACGATAGTCATTGAGAACTCGAATAAAGTTATGTTTATTTTATTATGATTATAAAATTACTTACATTTATCATATATTGGAACACTACTTTTTTTTACATCATGAAATGGGAAGGTTTAGAAATTTTGGGTTCCAGCCTACTAGGATTTTATCTCTCTCCCTACTGAGGCTCTGTTTGATACCCAAGTAGATTTTATGCTTTCAGGTATGGATAGTGGGAAGCATGCTGCTCCTGGGGTTTGAGAGTTTCTTTCTACTTAGAATGAAGATTGGGGGAAGAGGATTGAGCTTTTTCTCGAGATATAGTTGTTTCTATGTGTTGTTTATTTTAAAACATTGATTGCATGATTTTGTTCTTATTTTTTGATCTTTTAATTTAGTATATACATATTATCATGACATCTTTTGCATTGGGATTTATTTATTTTCTTTCATACTTATTATCTATTCAATTTGGATTAATTTTTATCTTCTAATATTGTTTGATTATTTTTATGATTCCTCTATTTGTTATAAATTTTTTTGACTTCTACTATGAATTACCTTCACCTATGAGGGCATAGTCTCTCCCAGAGAAATGTTAAAAGGGACATCTCTACTAGCCGATAGCCTATGGAATTTGGGGAGATGCAATTGAGGTCATGTAAACCACCGGTCCGACCACTGTCTTACTGGTGAGATAGGTTGGGCTATTAAAAATCCCATCTACATGTCATGGAAAACCCATTTTTTATACTTTTTTTCATAAAATTGATGGATGTAACACCACAAAGTACACCATAGTGATGGTGTTTCCCATTTCAATCCAAAAAAATAGAAAAACCCCATTTGATGCTACTAAAAACCTAAAAGGCTATCTTAATCCCATTTGTACCCATAATAAGGTTCTAATTGAGTAAGTAATGCATTTCTTGAACTAGCATGGTCATACCAATAGAAAAAAGTACTTGTAGAAGGGGTTCATATTTCATGAAACAATATATCAATTGTATGACATTTCAGTCATATGACTTTCAAACTGACCAATCTACATTTCAATCAAATGACTTTTTCATACATCATATGTATTTTTTTGACCCTTAAAACCCAAAAATAAAAATAGTGATTATAAAAAACTAGATCCCAATGTGTTGTATTAACGATAATCAAATTCTGATTAAATAGTTCTATGTAAAAGATACACAATTTAATTAAAAATATTACGTTATTTGTAATTTTTAAAATTAAAAAAATTGTTCATAACCATGAATATTATTTTTGGAACTAAAAACATCAACATTTTAGAAATTATAAATATAAAATTAATTTCATAGAAATTATCAAATCTCCATATTTTTTAAATTTATCAAAAAGTTCGTATTTTATTAACTTGAAATTGAAATTATATTATGTCATCTCCAAATCCAATATATAAAATTAATTTTTTATTTTGTACTAATTTAAAATATTTTAAAAAAATATTAATGTTTATTGGGTCCCAAAAAAGAAATACTTATGCTCCCCCAAAATTAATACATATAAAACATTATTGTACAGGTAAGAAGATATAAAAAACAATAATAAGTAAAATGAATAAATGTTTATATATTTAAGAAAAAAATGCAAAATATATTTAATAATAGAACTATTAATGTTTTAAATAAATTATCATAAGAAAATGAAGAAAAATTATATTAGCTTTCCCATTTAATAGATTTATAAATATAAAATTTAACTAAACAAATAATATTTAAAATAATTAAAACAATTTATATTATATATTTTTTTATTTAATAATCTAATTAATATTTAAAATTAAATCAATTCCAGAAAAATGTCTATAATTTGGTGATCAAGCATAATTTTCTAAAACCTCAATGAATTAATAGAATTTGTAAAAATATAATCATGTTGGTTTTCTTTTGAAAAAGATTCAAAATAATATCTATCTTATTGGAATGATCTCTTGGAAAGTATATCTATCATTTGTGTGTTTTTTTCTATAATGATGTAGTGTAATGTATGTTATTTAAATATAATATATATTGTCAAAGAATATAGGAATTTTATCCAAATAAATAAAGAAATATTTTAGATGTCTTTTATCTATAAAAATAATGCATAATAACAACAACTAGTAATGTAATCATACATATCTCTAGATAATTAAATTGATTGTTTTTTTTAAATGAGGCTAAACTATTTTGATTTTTTTGACATATAAATGATTTAAATTCTTTTTCAATCCTTCATCTATAAATATTATAGTTTGTAAACAATGGCTTGTTAAATGTGTTCTGATTAGAGTAGAACTAACAAATGTTAATAGTTACATTGAAATAGAAAATTATTATTTAAACAACCATTGATGATTTAATTTTTGTTAGATTAATACCGTTAAAACAATCGTAATTAAAACACAATATACGGTCCAGATGCAGTCAAATAAGGTAGAATACAAATCATGCCTCTATAAAATTTATCATTTAAAAATATTCTAAATTAATTAATATGAAATTTATAATTTGAAATCATTGTTGTTTATAAGTTTAATAAGAATTGAGACCAATACCGTTATAAAATCACTATCTTATTTTTAAATAGAAAAGAAAACGATACCATATATTCTTTGAAAGTTTTGTAATCATTGAAAAACATTCAGTTAACCCATTAAGATAATTTAAAATTCATTTATCATCTAATAAATAAATAAATTACTACAAAAATAATTCCTAAAACAAAATTCAATATCATCATTATAATTTTTTAATGAACATATCATTTGAAGCATTGTTAATAAAAAATTATTGATCAAATTTTACTCAATTAAGATAGTTTTAAAAAATATATATATAATCTATCATATCTTTCTCTTAAGGATTAATACAGACTATATAAATATTTTGATAATTTAAAACATGATTTTGAATTTTTCATTTTTAAAATATTAGGGTTAAATTAAAAGTAAAGTCGTGAGAAATTATTCTACATTAAAATTAACATTTCAAATCCATTTGAAGTAGTTTAAAATTTTAAAATAATGATAAGTAAAATAGATTCAATGTTTTTTATATTCAACAAACTAGTTGTAAGGTATAATAAAAATAAATACCTTCGTCGAGGGAATATCCCTGAATTACTAGTCTATCTTTTTTGTACATATATTAAATATTTATTGATCTTTATTTAAAAAAAGCCAATATTTATGATAGTATATATATCATTGGACTGTGGAAAAAATTCCAGAAATCATTTCTTTGTAAGTTATTTATTTCATAATGCATATTGTTATTATAATTTAAAAAATTTAATGTTTCATGAGTATCAATAGTCTACAATTTATGAATTTTTTGAATTAGAATAATAGAATAAAATATAATTTCTTTTTCAAAATCAAGACTAAAAATTTATTATTACATTTTCCAATTAATCACCTCTTTGTTTTTCAAATTTTTAGTATCATATTGTTATGTTCTCTTCCCCCATCAATAAATAAATTATAATAATTAATTTTATCTTCAATAATGATAAAATATTAACATTTTTTATCTTTATGATATATATCATAAATCGCTTAAACAATTTATTCATTGAATTTTTTATATACATATTATTATATTATCATGGTTATATTATTATATACTCAATTTTAATTAATAATATTAGAGTATTATAGAAAGATACATTCATCATTATTATAATAAAAGGTTTACATTATACTTAGTATTTATAATTAATAAATTACAGATATAAATAATTAAATATACAATTTTTTAATTCTTTAATACAGAAAATTCAAATTTTATATTTTATATCATTGGTATTAATAAACAATATATTTAATATATGATGATATATTAGCAGATTCTACCAAAAAATAATCCTTGAAAAATAAATTCATTAACAATGGTTGTTTTCATTTGTTTAATATATCTATTATTCCTCTCAATAAAACCATAATTTTTTTGTTTTCTAGGTGATGAAAAATTATAAATTGATAAATTATATTTGATTTTTTAAAATTTATTATTTTAAAATTCATTTGTATAATAACTACCAATATAAATTATTAAATATCCATTTTTATATTAAATTTGATTCAAAAAATAAAATGATCATGTTTATATGTTCACTATTATGGGTCTGGTTATAAGTCCAATTTATTTTACAATAGTAATAAAAAATAATGAAAATAAATTTTTACCTTATAAACTAGAACTTATCACGGGTATATGTAAATTTATTTCTAAAAATTATAAACATCTCCCTATAGAACTATTATTAAAATATTTAAATGTTTTTCTGAAGTATTATATTTAAATAGGAATACAAAAGAATAATGGACCAATAATAATCTTGAAAAAATCAAGAACCAATCAATATTTTCTAGTTTGTATTTTCATTGGTAATTAACAAGTCCCACCACTATATATGAAATAACATGCTCTATTTTGAACAATTTATACACCTAAAATTCATCTCAGTTAATTTCAAATTCTTAATAGAGTAAATATTATGTCTCATATTTCAATAAAATAAATCCAAATTATCATTAAAAAAATGTATTATATTCAAAAATAATTTTTTTCAATCACAAATATGTGATTTATTTAGTTAGTTGTGTTCAAGACTGTTTTCATGTGGTGATTTATCAAATATAATGGAATTAAATATTCCTACATTCCCGTAATGATAGACTATGAATATACTCTTTTCATAGAATGTGATAGATTTATAATATCATGAGTTAAAAAATTATAAGTTATAAATATATCCATTTTTGTTTCATGATAATAACATACGTACAATATGTGCCTTTAATAATTTTAATTCATGTTTTGTGAAATAAAATTAATAGAAAAATTGTTTTGTACCGATGTTATCTTGGGTCCATCTAGATTACTAAAAATTCCTATTAGATCTCAAAAATATTTATGAAATGTGATGTGGGGTAATCTATAAGTTAAATATATAATAATAAAATTTCATGTAAAACATAATGATTGAGTTAATCTAAATTATCATTTATTTTCTTAGTGGCCATTCATATTTCATCTAAGCCATATAACATTAAAAATTTTAATTCACTTATTTTAATTAGGGAAGTTCTGTACATCCATCCAATTTGACCATTATAACAAAAATTGGTTTTATCCTTATTAGGTTGGTTCATTTTCATCATGTTGTCATATATCACAATAGATATAAAATAACATATAAAGATTGTTTTATGTTATTAATTTGATTTTTATGATTCATAATCATTTATTTAAATTATTTTGTTTAATCACAGACTCTCCATTTGACTATAATTTTGTGTTTCATAGTTATATATGTTCATTTTTTTAGCTTATCACATTAGATATAAGAATTAGTAAAGTTATCAAAAAATATTTTTGTTCTCCTTTGTTGATATATTTTATTTTTATTGAAAAGGTTATTTCTCTCATTATCACCACTCTATTTCAAAAATTTTAATTTTAAATTATAATTTTAAAAAATAGTTTTCATTAAAAAGAGTAATGATTATATTTTCATTTTGAAATTGTAAACCGAATATTTTGTTTTACAGGTTTCTTACTTTCCTATTATAACTCTCTATGTAATTAATTTCTAAAATATCTAACCTTAAATAAAAATTCTATTTAAGGAATTATTTAACATTAGAATCAGAGTTATATTAATAAACTGGACATGAATCAAAATCAATAATTACCACTTTTATAGTTTTTTCTTTAAAAATGGCCTTATAATTCTCGGTCACTCGTAGAAGCATCATTAATTGATTCTTACTCTATAATAAAACATTTCCCAGCCTAAAAAAATATCTTCTCTTCTAATTATAATTTATTTACTTCCCATATAACAAATATTATTGATAATTTGATTGGTGATGCAATTTTTAAATTAATATCCTTTAAAATATAAATATTCATTTCATTTACTACTACTAATTTTCCTAATATCTATTTTGTCTCCTTTTCTATGATTTATTATAGATCTCTTCTTAATGTAACCATTTTTTATATATTTATAAAATCCATTAGAGATATTGGATACATAATCTTTTTCAATTTTTATATCATATTAAAATTAATTTTTAGAATTTTTTTTTGATTTGATTGTGATAAGAGTAATCATTTAAATGGATCTATAATCAATGGTTTTCAATTCATTATCATATGTCATCAATAAAAAAATAATCTAAATTATATTATATAAAATTCACACATTCATAGATTTCCTCTTTCTTATACTATGATTTATTCAGATGTAATCTCAATTTTCTTTTAACTATAACCACATTATCCATAGCCTATTTATAAGAAAAAATAATAATTATTGTTGTTATGATTTGGGGGAATATCTAGTTTAATTATTCTTGTTCACATATCTTATTTACATGACATTCCTATTTTAAATAGAATTGATGTTGTATATGTTAATTTAGTAAAAATGGATTAAACATTATTTTTAGTTCATGGTATTATCAATGAAATATTAGTAATTTAATTGACTTAACACAAAAAAATTCAAGTATGAATTTCAAATGTTTTCATTTATGTGATCATAACCCTCATTACGTTTTTTTTTCATATTTCCAAGGTCATATTCCAATTAGAACTACATAAATTCTATATTCATCCCATTTTCTATTTATATTGAGTTCCATTCATATCATTACACTATTTGAAATAACAATAACAAATAATATTATCATTTAAATATTTGTGGACATGTTCCATGCGTAATTAGTTACCAATTAATTCAAAAACACTTTTCATTACATCATTGAAATTTATATGTTTATTTCAAATTAATAAAATACTTATTCTAATTCATATAAAAATGAATAAAATGAAACTAAACTAGTAATCCTTAATTTTTTCATCTATCTATAGTTCATCATATGTCTACCAGCCCCATCATAACACCAATTGGGGGAATGTTGTTTCTCATAGAAATTTCTCTGACAAAAAATATATTATAAAAAAATGTAGTCTGAAGTCAATGTCTATATAGGGGGACTAACATATCCAACATTATTGTTCAATGATTTTAAAATTCCCAATGTTTAATTTATCCTTTATTATGGAAATTTTAAAATCCCAAAATACATTCCAGTATGATGAGGAAGAGAATAACATTTCATTTTTAATAGAGATCTAATATGTCATTCATTGTGTCTTTTGAGATTTCCATTTCAATAATCTACCTAAAAGTAATATGGAAATTCTATCATATATGTAATTGTAATATTAATGTTCTAATGTTTTTTGTTTTGGTAATACACAAGGATATTGGATATGTAATTGTGTTTTGATTTTATATAAAAGAAAACAATTTCCCCCTATAAGCTATAACACAATATTTCTATAGGATGCATACATGTTCCAATAAATTAAATGTTTTACATTGAGAGTTAGTTAAATGTAATTAGATATCATTGATATGTTTATAAGGGTGGATTAAAATCATCTAAAAGAAATTAATGATTTAAAAGTGCAATACAGACTTAAAACTATAGTGTCAAATCACATCTGTGAAGAACACAAGTCTTTAAATTTTTTAATTCTTTATATGATATGTCATTTAATATCAATCATATTAATTTTAGATAGTACTTAATGGAAATTATAGCAATCTAATTTATTTAAATATTTTTTACATTATTTCTATCATAAATATCGAAAAAAGTGAAACCAAAAGATTTAAAGTCATAATGTTCTTGGACTAATAGGCACATAAGATATCAAAATGAAACAAAAATAATATTTTTTATATTAATCTTCATAATTAGATCATAAATACCTTTGAGATCCAAAAACCGAATTGAACAACTTGGGGGATATATAATTAAAAGTGGTGATCTATAAATCCCAGTTAGGTAATAATAAAGGTAATTAAGTAGAGCATATGATTCCTATGAAATAATATGATATCATAATGATGGGATCTAGAATAATCACATGTTGGAATAATATTAATAACTTGTAATCATGTTATATTGTTTATAAAGGGATGTGGGAACAACCTAAAACAATGAAATAATGTTAATAAAGGATCATAACTATGATAAAATCACAAGGTGGAGGGACTCCCATTATGGTTTATGATTACTTAATAATCCCACACATAACATATCATAAGATAAAAACATTACTAATTCATTGGAATACTATTTAGATTCACACTTAATATCATGTACATTGGTTTGTTTTCCATAAAATGAAATTCATTATAACGCATAAATATAAGAATAACCCATGGAATGAAATAGGATTTATAATCTTTCCTAATATCAACGTCAATTTAGGTTTCATAAATATTAAAAATTGAATAAGGAATGAAATACTTTGGTTCTTAATATCTAATTACTTAATATTATTTCTAAAAAAATAATTTTCATTTGAAAAAAATGATGAGAATGGGTAGACAGCTATATATATATATATATTAACTTTTAAAACAGGGCATCGAGGAATCAGTAAATGACATTTTGAGAAGGAATATATATTGTATTTAAATTGAAAAATGCTGGTAAAAAATAGTTTTACCAAATATATATCATTATTAAATGAAATAATTAACGATAATATAGACATTTAATTATTCTTATATAAAATGATTAATGGTTATAAATACTCCCCTATATCAAGTATCTTATTAACAATGGAAATTGAGAAATTAACTTACAGAATGTATTACCACATAAAATGAAGGGATAATAATATATGATCTTATTTAAAATTTATATATAATTAAAATAACATCATTCTGTAACTTCAAATAGATTTATATGGGGATTTAAATATAGAATTGTTATACACTAAAAATGGTGGTTCATATAAATCCCTTAAGTTATATTCCAGATTCATTCTGCACATATATATAATATCATAAATAATAAAATAAAATTTATTAATTACATAATTAAAAATGTTTTATACATATATTTAATATACTATTATTTTATTATTTATATTTTCAACCACTTGAATGTTATATAATGGATAATTTCTATGTTCAATGGGCATTTGTTTCATGGTTCAAATGTTGGAACAATTTATTTTAGCTATTTATATTCCTGTAAAATATGAATAAAACGATAAAAATTAAATTAAATTTGATTAATGTTCTTCTGTATATATAATTAGTCCCAAAAAATATAGTTTTTTCCCATATATGTCTCTTTTATTTAGTAAATACACTAATTTTAAATGGTAAATACATTTTGGTGTTTTGTCTAAATTTAATTATTTTGTTATAAAATATTATGTATATATATTCATAAAATGAAATGAATTAATATATAATATAATTATTATAAAATTATGCCACAATAATAATATCATTATTATTATCTATGATATAGGTATTGGAAAACAAATTATGTATTTAATGGAGACACTAAACCAACCATGTTATATACAAAATTTAAATTTTATGAATGAAATAAGGGGGGTTTTATTATGGATATTACATAATAATAATAAAAACAATATATTTTTTATAATAATGTCACTATGTTATGGTTTTTTGAGATCATATAGAGGTTGTAAATGAAAAATAAAATTTCTAGAGATTACTAAAGAACCATACCTCTACTTATTTTCTACCTACAAATCTTTTTTTTAATTTTCAAAAGCCGGTTGATGGGATCTGGTACCCAAACAAACAAGAACAAAACCAAACAGGTTCCGAAAACACACCAATTCAGAATTACATACCATCAAAACCATACTCATCTCTGCATCCCCTGCCAGACTCATCATCACCAGTGGCCGTAGTTGTTTCCCATCTTGATGGCCTCCAGTAGTTAACACTGTGCACCCGATTCCTGATCTCCTCCAGAATTGTATGATCTGGAGATGTCCTCTCGACCCTGAAACCGTTGCAAAGCCCACAACCTCCTCATTATTCCTCTTGGGCTACCAATTTAAGGATCCTTGAAATCATATTTTGGATATATCAAGTCAACGATATATGGGGGATCAAACTTTCGAATGAATAATGTATAAATATCCTAACCTCCACGCCTTGCTATTTTTTTAGAGAAAGGGTGGTGGGGTGATATTTATAACTGGTTGAGAGAGTTGTATTTAAATAGTATATTCATTTGTTTATTGATTGGGCTTTAGACTACCAAGTGTGATGAATAATGTTAATATATACAATGTATGGTTCATAGGGGATATAAATAGCATGTTCTTACATCATCCCTGGTAGGAATATTCATTCATTTATATTATAATGTTATATATCATATTTTACCATATTCCAATATTCAAAAAAATAATACCATATTTTAAAATAATAAAAAATATTTATCCTGAAAATTTAATGACATATAGATTCCAAAAAATGAAATCTATTTATGAATATAATTTTCAAAATATGAATTAATAAATTAAATATTTATTTATTTGAATAATCATGATTTTAATATTATGATTAGTTTCTGGACTCTTTAAAGAATTTCTTATTGTCTCATAAATGTTTCTTATCATTATAAAAAAAAGAACTTATTTATAAATCGATTTTATAAAATTAATATAACCTTTAATTCATTATATGAAATATTAAAAAATTAATTGAATTATTTATGTTTTAAAAAATTCAAACAAGTAATTTATCTGTTTTTAAAAAATTATTTTATTTTACCATATTATATATATATATACTATTTTCATTTTATAAGGTACCTATATATTATTCTAATATTTTATATGTGAGGATACAATTCTAACAGTCGGGTTACTTTTCCTAGAAATCAAATTACTATTCCGTCTATGATGTTACTATTCTAATTGTTATATTTCTATTTCAACTATCGTATTTGCAATGGACTTATTGGTTCCCTAATCAATTTAACTACATAATATTTCATTAATTAATATTTATATTTTTTCAATCATGGTTATATATTTCTATTTTTAAAATTTATATTCTATTACAACTATTATAATTCATCTCTACCGCATTGTTCGTGAGTACGATTATTCAGGTGGATTGAGAAGAACAAATTTTAACTATTATTGTTATCGTATTTTCTATTTCTTATCCCATTTAAAAAATTTAAATTCTTATAGAAATACTATTATCTAAAGATAATATCCAAATTTATAGAATAAAATTTATTCATTCTATAATGTAGTTCATGTTAAAAATATAATATTATATTACTAAATATGGAAGATATATATATTTAGAAGGGAAATTAAATTTAAAAAATTTTAGGTTGTGAAATTATTCCGCCTTATGAAATACCACCCTATAATTTTTTTAATATACTATGATGAATTTTTTTTGTGTACTTATGATTCATTACTTATACTATTTCCCGTGTCACCTCTTTTTGATTGTGATTTCGCTATAGTTTATTATCAATGTGACTTGTCTTATTGTGTAAAACATTATCTCTACTATCCAAGATCTTCAATATATCCTCCTCATAATATATTCCACATTCTAGTTGAAACACCACTAAATTAAGTACATATATGGGATATGGTATGTACATAATCGATATGGATATGTAGATTTTTTTCATTTACATAAGAAATGGTTTCTAGGAGTGATAATCAATAGGCCACTACTTCGATGTGACAATGAATCTCATAAGGCTCGATATTCCAAGGAAACAAAATTACCTATATGCCAATTGAGATGAAAAACTTTCAGTAAGATATTTAAAGGATGAAATTATTTCCAAACTCAAACACTAGGCCACATCAATGATTTTAATCATATTTATTCTATCAAAATTTACTAGCCCCCATGTATTGTGGAAAATTCATGACCTTTAAAACCATTTCCTCAACCATTTGATTTTCCATTAGCTTTCTTTATCAAATTTCAACCATGAAATTAGGTGTTTCAAATCTCTTAACATAAATATATTACTGTGAATTAATTTATATGTTTTAGTGGAAGCTATTATTTTATGAGACCATGTTCAGAGGAATAAGCTGATCCAATCATCTAATGATGAATATTGATCCTTCTGTCAAAATGTCATCATGTGTATATACTTTATATATAGATTATACTTCTGTTTGTTTTTGATAATCAATAATAATGTTTAATTCCATTTTTAGACCATTTTTGATGATTTTATAGAATTTATAGGTAAAACGTAGTTCTCAATTAGATACAATCAATATTGTTGTTCCATGAAGCCTCACTAATTATTTCATGTATATACTTGAAAGTTAATTGAGTGATAAGAATTTTCAAATTTCAATGAAATGAGATGTTTTGTTGTAATATTCACCTTATCCAATATATCATTATTTCCTCTTGATGTATTTATAATTCCAAGGAAAAATTTCATGATAATGTTTTCCCATTTAAATGTTGTTATGGGTAATGCCTGAATCATTCCCAATGAACTTGTTCTTTTATCATTAAATTACTGATATACAAATAATATTGATGTATATATTGTGATATCCTTCTATATATTTTCAAACCAATAGATCCCTTTAAGATGTGAATATATTTTTTTCTCCCTAGGTGGATGGAGAATGTCAATACTTGTGCATCATTTAACAACTCATTATTTAAATAAGGATTTGATGGTACGCATAGTTGTGACTAAAATCATACAACACATTCTTAATCAATATTTTAAGATGAGGATTTATATTTTCATATATATTCACCCTTCTTATAAATGTCCAAATCATATTTTTTTCTATTCTTTATCTTCTCCCTAAAGGATGGTTGAGAAATCATTTGAGAATGGAATAATTGTGCCCCCTACTTTATGATCTCCATGGATATACTTCTTAGGTATATGAAAATTTGTTTATTATAAATTTTCATAAATCATATATTTATAAGATCCTTTGAGTATATAGAATATTGAAAATTACTTTCTTTCCCAGGATAATAGGGGACTGAGAAGTCATATTACCAGGTCATATCTAACGATCAGTAATTACACATATCAAGCTTCATTTTTTGTGAATATATATTTGAGAATATTACGATGTGTATATATTTGACACCATTCCCAAAAAATGTGGTTCCAAAAACTTATTAATGTTAATATCAGTATAAAAACCTCCAAATCTTGTGTTGGGTAGTTATTTTCATGTACATTCAATTTCATTAAGGTGTAAACTATGAAATAACCATTTTGTATCTATACTAATCCCAATTGCCTTTAAATAGAATCATTATATACGAATAAATGTTCCCCACAATAGGTAATAATGGGGTTAGATGTTGTGATAAGAATAATTTTCAATCCAATTAATCTCTCTTCAAACTAATTTTTCTGGAAAAAGTAGTTTCACTTTTTTAGTTATCTGGATTTTTTGGATTGAAATTCATGAAAAGTTTCTCAAAAATAATCGATGATTCCAGTACACTATCATAAAACTACTTATCTTTGTTACAAATTCTTTTATTTTCCTCACATCAATAAAACATTTATATGTTGGGTACATAGATGTGCCTTTACTAGTTATAACATGCCCCAAGAATGATACTTCCTCTATCAAGATAAAAATAATTACATTTCATGTAGATTCTGTTTTCCTAATGTCTATATCACAAAAAAAATGATTCGCTTTTTCACCATTCATTTTAGAGTATATTATAATATCATTTGTAATGAATACCATAAAAATTTTAAGGTAATATTTAATGACTCTATTCATTATGTCAATAAATAATTTTACTGAATTATTGTGTCTTAATGTAATCGCAATTACTACATAGAGAACAATAATTATTTGACCGTATTACTTGAGAATATGGTTCTTCATTACATATAATTAGTGACATCACCACTGATATTCCACCATACGTAATTTTTGGGCCCAATATAGTTTATTAAATGTGTCACCAGAACTTGATAGAGAGTAATTATTCTCTATTGTGAATTTTTTTAATTAATGATAATCAATTAAAAGGAAAATATATCTATAATTATTCTTTATGAAGAAGAAAATATCACCCCGTAGTGAAACATGTTATTATATAAAACACTTTAACATATTCACATTTTACAACCTCATAAGTTATTCTAAAACAATGGTGGTAATATTATGAGGTGTCTTGGATGTGGGTTGAGATTCATGTACAAATTTGACTAATAACCCAACCTCATGGTTATGAGGAATACTATAACACTATTAATAGAATATATCTGTATAGTTCCTTACAATGGGAATTTCTTCAATGGGGATTATATCTTTTTTCTCAATCATTCGATCTAGATATGAATTCTCATATTGAAAAAATATTCCCACTTAATAAGTACATACCAAAATAGATTTATCCTCTTTCTTACACATATATAGTATCATAATATGGACTGAGATATGAAGAGTGATATTCCCCTCCAAATAGTTGATGTTATATTTATGAAATGGAAAATAAAAAATACCAATATAGTTTCATAATCAACTAATGTATGTAGTAAATGATGTTTTGGGAGTTTTGTGGAGAAACATTGACCGGGGAGAAGTTATATAGTTGTAATGAATCAATTTCACCATTTTCTATTTTCACCAACATAATATACCAAAATATTTTAGGTGGTGACTAAAAATTCATTATAATCATGAAATATATGAAATAATATATAGAACTATATTCATATATGATATTATAATTTCATGAATGGATATTGAGCATAGGTCATACTATTTGATTTTGTTTTTAGTTCTCCAAATACATTTGTTTGGTATTTTCAAATAACACATTATTATTGATAGGTGAACTCAAAATCATCCATGAGAAAAAAATCCTGGAAACTAATTCACATCGAAAAATTAAAAATTAAAACATGAATCAAAATTTATATGTTGTGATGATCTTGTGAGAATGGACACCTTGAGTCATGATTCCACCACCTAACATACATTTCGTCCATAAAATCAACCCTTGGATGACATCTTTACTAAGATCTAGCTTCTTATAATATCTTATAATCAGTGTAAACTCTAATATTATAAAATACAATCACTATTCACCACCAGTGACCTAATGAGGACACCAAAGGGTTAAAAATTTTGATCCCTTCTCCAATATTGATTTTTGTAGATATGATCATTGAAACAATACATGACATTTAAACAACACACATTTTCCTAAACACACATCTTGTAATTACTACTTCTCATTATCAAAAACATAATCAACCCTATTATGATTTAAATCTTCATAATCTATTCATGTCTATCAATATGGTTCTTATTGAGTTTATGAATTTTAAAAAGCCTATTCCCCCTAGAGTGTTAGTAATATAGTGAAAAAGGTATCTTTATCTTTCACTAGGTGATGATCATGTAGATACCCAATCTACTATTTTTTGGTTTATAGCACCTAGGTACATATTTTGGAGTTCCACATCTACATTAAGTATCCATAA
Source organism: Viscum album (assembly GCA_963277665.1). Lineage (NCBI taxonomy): Eukaryota > Viridiplantae > Streptophyta > Magnoliopsida > Santalales > Viscaceae > Viscum > Viscum album. The sequence continues at coordinate 1,388,852,588 of OY728157.1, forward strand.
ATGGATTTAATTTTTTTGAAACCACTATTTCTATACTTCACAAAAAATCAGGATTTTCTCCCTTACATATACTTATTCTTTGATATGTCACAAAAGAATTATTGAACTAATCCCTAATAATATCAATATCATGTTATGATTCCATCTATAGATAACAAGGCATGTTATAAATATTTATATATGATTTTTAACAAAAATATCTAATAAACCAAACCCAAATATTGAAATGCTTAGTGTATTTGGAAAGTATGTCTATAAAAAACTTATTAAAAAATATAAAACATATTAAATTCAATCTTTGTATTGAGAAACAAAATTACTTTGATCTCTTAAAATGGAATTGGATAACTAGTGGAATACATAATATAAATGAGAGAGCTATAAATCCAAGAATTGGAATAAACATTACAATGAAGAATAACATATGAGTCAAAAGGAATAACATGACATAACAAGACACAAGTATTAAGAATATTAATAATGATACACAATATTATTAAAATCAAATATAATATCATGGAAAGATAAAAATTTGAAAAAATCATAAAACAATATATAAGCATATGTCATGGATAAATTCCAAGATATTATGAGAAGTGAATCGAATCCCATAATAGATTAGGTTCCCTAAAAAATCGAATAAATACTTATAATGTGAAAAAAAAATTATATAAATAATTAGTGTTATATATAGTTTCATCCATCATAACATGAACATCCAAATTTGGGCTAAAAATGGAAATCTATCATAACACAAAGACAAAACAATTTCTCATGGAAATAAATAGGCTTCATAATACTTCCTTATATATTAATAAAATAATATTCCATTAATATAACATAGAAAAGAATGGAATAAATATTTTGGATATTTTTATCTGACTAAATAAGAATATATCCCATTATATGGTGTTCATTTTGATAAAATAACCTTAGAAATGGTAGAAAATTTATTAAAGAAATTAATATTTGAATAGGTGTTTTAAAGAATAATTTAATGAAATTTTGAGTTTTAATGAATATGGATTATTATTTCAAAAAGCATTGTCAAAAAGTTATTATACATTATTTTTTTAATGGAACAGTTAATAATAATGAATACATTGAATGGATGTTACATAATATGAGTAAGGGATATAAATGTTCCCCATTTCTTGTTAGATTTTATAGAAGGAATTTGAGAAATAAACTTCTGAAATTCATTGACTAATCAAATGAAGGGAGAATAATAATGTCATATATGTAATATATATATAAATATATAAAATAATGAAGCATTCCATTAAATATATTAGAAATTTGAGAATAGTCAGAGGGAGAAAGGTCATATCCTAAATAAAATGATTGGTTCAAAGGGATCCCTTACATTATTTTCCAAAATTATTCTATAATTTTCAATAATGTGATGAAAAATAACATTAGATTAATTCATTAATTAAATTTTAATCCTTTATATAAATATATATATTATTTTTAATATTTCCATTTATATCAATTCCTGTGAGATATAATTTCAAATTATTTGTTTTTAGAGTCTACATTTCATGGTTCTATATTCGGGTCTCTTGTGGATAATTATTTGTGTTCTTGTAAAATACAGATAAAAAATAGAAGTGAAATTTTTTATTATTCATACCATTCCTAATTTATAATGGTCCCAAATATCTATTTTTTTTATAAAATCCAAAGTATTCATTTACTTAAAATGATAACATTATATGGTTAATTCATTTAGGTGGTTTTTCAGACCATAATGGCCTAGCTTATATTTTTTTAATATTATTTCTATATATTTATCATATAACATGACATATTTTATAATATAAATACAACCATATAAATTAACCATAAAAATATTATTATGACAATCCGTGATGTGGGTATAGAAAAAGATTTACATTGTACATGGAGGAGTTGAACCAAACATATTGTAAACAATGTTTTCATTCTCGGAATGAATTAAGGGAATCTAAAATATTGGTATACCATAATAAAACTTACATATCAGTATATTTATAATACATATTTTACTATTTTTTGTGAGGGGACCATATGGGGAATGTAGAAGAAGAATCAAATTGGAAGATATTTGTCAATCATCTTACATATTTCTTTGGTTTTCTCCTCTTTGGATACTACCTTACGGATCCTTCAAATGGTCTTATGTTATATACAAAATAACTATGTAATGGGGGAGAGGATTGGGATATAAATTTGGAATATTGTTTTTGTTAAAATACATAAAAATGTGGGGAGAATGGGTGGTGATATGTGGTATTTATAAGGACAGCGGTGTGGTGTTTTTGAATATTATATTACTTATTTTTTTTTTGTGAAAAATGAAAAATATTGACAAATCATTGGCTATATATATTAAATGGTGCATATTTGTTTAAATAATTAGTTTTTATATCATCCAATTCTGAAAAATTCATTTATTTATTTTATAATGTTAAAAATCAAATTTTATATTATTTCACTATTAATCAAAAATTCAATGATATAAAAAAATGTAAAAAATAATGCTTTTAAAATTTAAATTTAAAAAAATGAAATCAATATTATTAATATAATTTTGTAAATTTAATAAATTTCTTTATTTATTAGAATCTTTATTTATTTGGGAATTTCAAATTTTAAAATTATGAACAATTTTCAAACCGTTTGAATAATAAATAAGGGTGACATAAAATTATATTATTTTAATATTAATATGTAATATTATTTTATTATAAATTTCACTTAATGAATTTTTGTTCTTAGGAAGTACGAAAACACAATTCACCAATTTTATTACATTTATTTCCATGTACCATGGAATAAATATCTTGAATTTTCATTATATATGAAAAAAAATAACATTTTACACTTACATATGTGAGGATAATATTAGAAAAGTCATTTTACAATTCCTAACAGCCATATTAAAATTCGAACAGTGATGTTAATATTTTAGTAGTAATATTTCTATTCCAATGTTTTTATTTTTAATTTTCATTCTAGTTACCTACTTCTAATAAATACTTCATATCTTATTCATTCATCATTCACTTCAATTATATACCAAGGTTATAAATTTTCAATCTCATAATTTATATTGAATTACTAATGCCATCATTCTCTTATATATTGTTTTTATGAGTTTGATTACTACTAGGGATCATGTAGATATCATTTTTCTTATTATTGTATTATTATTTTTTATTTTTTCACTTTTGTAATATTCTCAATTCTTATGTCCATTTCTATTTGGTAAATGAATAATTCAAATTATAACAATAAAATGTTGTCTGTTTCATCATGTGGTGGATGTAAATTATATTATATTATGTTACATAATATGTTACAATGATATTTTCTGAATGGAAATTTAATTGATAATATTTTGGGTCATTAGAGACATCAATATTAATAATTTGAAAAAAACTAAAAAATACTTTAATAAAATGAGTGTATAGAATTTTAATATAGTTTGAGTTATTTTTTGATATTTAATTTTTATTAATCCGTATTGTGAGAAATTGTAAATATTATACTATCACATGTTTGATATTTTTAATCTTAAAAATGAAAAATATAAAAAAAAGCCTTCAACAGAAATAATCTTGATAATAATCACAAAAAACACATGCATAATTGTAGACAAAGTTATCGGAAATCCCGAGGTGGATTTATTGAGTTAAATGAGTTATTGACACAGAAATATGTAAAAAAAATTAATTTTAAAATCTCCCCACTAAATTGCGTGTTACCAATTTACAAAAAATGTGACATGGTTTTGAAATAAAAATACAAGATATCAAAAAAGATGTTGTGAACTATTATGTGTTAGTTAATGGACAAATAACCTTGAAAATAAGAGAATAGTAGATCCAAGAGAACCATACCTCTCAAAGAAGAAATTTGGAGCTACTAATGGTACATGGAAGAGACGCAACATGTTGAATTTCAATGAAAAATAAGATAAAACAATGAAAAGGTAATTGTAGCAGACCAAAGTGTTTCTTCATTCATTGAGTATAACTATTAAGTCCTCTTATTGTTTAAATTTTAGGATTTTTACAAGAATGATTTTCCATGATTTGTTCTAGATGACATACTTGTTTGAATCTAATAAATTATTTTTAGGTAATATAAGAAGAAATATTTTATAATAATAACTGAGCGGTAACAAAACAAGTTCAAATTTTAGAAGGCAATAAATTATTCTATATCTAAGGAATCACATTAACTGTGTGGGTGTAGATAAATCACTTGATAGTTATTAATCTACTTCTTGAAAGGAGGAACTTTCAAGACTAGTTGAGAGACCAATGACTGTGATATTCAGAAAAATAATCCATTTAATTATATAATATAATGCATACATTATTATCATGTAAAACAATTTAAGACCCTAAGGTGTGTAATAATGTGATAGAGTGGGTTAAGAAGAGAAAAAACCACTCACATTATTATTTATAACAAAAAAAGTTTTGAAATATTTTTCACTAGGATAATAATATATTATGTCAAGTAGTATTCCAATATTAAGAATAAACCTCGTAAAAATAGCATGTTCTTACTATTAATGATTTCTTGTATTTCATGGATTCTGTATTGTAAGGATTCATAAATGAAGATCTAGTTGACCCTTAACCAATCACAATTGTTCATAAGGCTTAAGAGAATATTATGTGTTAAATGATTATTTACAATTGGGTAAAAGTCCAAAAACACCTAATTCATGGCTGTATGAACTCTTTATCGAATGGTCCATTAAAAAATAACAATTAAAATATATATATATATATATATATAATACACAAGAGGATTCCCAACCATTTTGGACCACAAAATTTTCTAATTCTATAGTCTTTATCCGATCTGTATAACTCGATTATGAAACAACATACCTCTAACATAACAAAACCATTGATTCATTAACAATTCATTGGTACCCCATGTGTAATTTCCACTATAGGAGGGGCTATATAAAAATTAGTAAGGATCCACTAATTAGTTACCCATCATTAAAAATAATCAATTTATACATATTGTAATATTATTATAAAATTAACACATTACAAAATCAATATAAATAAAACACCATTTATCCAAAGGTTCTATGGTGACACCCAAAATGCACTATACATTGTTCAATCAGTTTGAGATATATAAATTTATAAAACAATCATTCAAAACCCAAGGATGTGCATTCTCCAAACCAGGAAACATGTATCATATTCTAGAAACCATTGGAGTAACCAATACCTACATGGAAATAAAACTGAATCATTAAGATACAAGTTAGAATACCCCCCTAATTAGGAAAACATAGTATCCAAGAAATATTTTGAATACCATCACCATATAAAGAATTTTGTGATAATTATCTAGAACTCAAAAAAAGTCCCTCATCATTCTATGAAATAGGTTATCCAGAACAAGGGAAAATAACCTCCCTATAGGACACAAATAACATATTATCATGAACATAACGAATGAATCTCCTTCTCTAGAAACACATCATCAGAATATAAGGTTCACATCTTCTATCTTATTGTAAATAAGAAACAGATCATTTACAGCACAATGTGTGGAATATTCATTTTTTAGAAACACGTGAATATTAATTTTAACTTATAAAAGACTCACATTGTTGGGAAACACATACAAGATAATCCCTAACTTAAGAGTGCACTCACTCTGTACTGAGAGACATTAGTCAAATCACACACTGAGGGTACCCTCTACCCACCAAATCCATCATTTCAAACTATACTGTATGTCCACCTTACAAAATACATCATGTTTATCATATGATATCACTTCACATTCAGAACCACGATCTAATAGTAGCAGCTCTGTCGTATAATGAACTCCAATTCTTGAGTTCAATGGTGGCTCTTCAGATTAATGATACCAACCTCCCAAAAATACATTGTTCCATCTTCAATCCTACTCTTGGGAAAAAAACTAAGGTCTGCTATATTAGATCACAATTTGGAGACCATTTAAGGCCTCCTCTATCTAATTCTAAACTTTCGGGCAATTCACATCACTGGGAGGGAATAACTTCCCTCGTCAACACAATAATCATAACTGAGCCTCTCTCGCATCCTAAATTAATCCATACAGGAAAAAAATAGAGTGATATTAAAATACCAGTATAATTCCCAATACATCTCAGGATAATCCACTCAAACAAACAAGCATTAATAATCCTAGTATATACCAACATGGGTGATCATGATGTGTTGCGGTGGAACCCTCACCTTTATATTTAATTAACTATCCTAGTGCCACTAAGAGGACTCAATTTTTCATTATAGAATTTCCTTAGGCCAACTATTCCCCTCCCATCGCACATTTACAGTAGGAGGTCCCTAAGGGTACATATCACTCGTCTAAAATGTATCCTTCATTTTATTTAATTTACACCATTACGAGGTATTTTTATCATATGGAATATATTTTTACCTATTGCCTCGTCCATTTTATGAAAATAAATCTACTAGTAATCAAATTTATGTAGTCTCTGTTGACACTTTAAATCGTCCAAATGAATATTACAATATAAAAATAAATTATTTAACTAATAGGATTGATGGAAGTAAATGTTGAAACCACATATCACAAGAAACATCAAAAAACAAATTTTCAAATAATAGATTATCTAGGATACCAACATAATTAATGGAGCTTTTTCTATATTGAAAAACACAGCCACTATTTCCGAATACTTTTCAGTCATAAAATCTCTCAATAAGGGTCTAAATCATGAAAAATTCTAATTATTTATTACAAGATATAAATAATTAGTCAATTTCAATGAAATAAGAAAAAATAAAATATCATTGACCAACATTTGATTGCTTAAAACATGAGTGAAGTAGTGTTTTCTCCTTTTGATAGGCTCCCAATCATGAGCTAAACAAAAAACATAACACCTATAACTAATTAAATATTCAATTTTGTCTAATTAATTCAAAACCCCATTGAATGTTCATCAGATGATGTAAAATCATCAAACTTATGTGACATGGCCTACATTAGCTATCTAAAGATATACCATATCCTTTATATGAAATAAATCCACTACATCATAAATATTCAACTATGATCATGTGGAATCATTAATGAAACCCAAACATTAAATATAAAAAATTAGTTGAATATAAGGGGTAAAAAGTCTGAAGGATTAAAAAGTGGTACATTCCACCAATATTTCACACACAAACCCAAGAAACCCTCCTTAGTTGAGGTGAATTAAATGAGTGTAAATACAAGGGTACTCTCTAGTTCAGTATGCATGATACATAGACGGACATTTGGAATGGTTTTATTTACATAGGTGGAAACTATATTTTTTTAAAAAAATTTAATAAATCAATATAGTCATATAGTTAGAACATGATTTTCCAAATCATTCAGCTTGTAATATCTCAAACCACACCCACATTCATGGTTAGTCTTTATGGTTTACCCACTATCACCAACCAAGGATCATCTACTTTCTATTGTTTCAGATCTTTTATATATAACAAAACCTTATGGAAACTATGAAACAACCCTTTCATCTAAAATTATAGGTCATCTATAGTTTTTCTACAACCATGTGAAAACCATGTGCCAACATGGAATTTAAAAAAATGAAAAAATTAATCATAAGTTTTAAGATAACCATAATGTAATTGTAAGATATTGTAAACACATTTAAAAAATCAATTTTTCATCCAAAATCTCTAAATTCTCACCCAAAACACCCTTCGAGCCTCACAAAAACCAAAAACATCTCCTCATGGTGATCATACTCTATGAATTTGGATCCTAATTTCATTTCTCAAATGGCTGATTTTTTAGTAAAAAAAGTCGATTTTTCCTTGAATTTAAAAAATTAAAATGTTGTAGGTCTCTAGAACAACAAAAATCTTCTATTAGTTTCTGAGGTCATATAATTTTGTAATGAAATTAGGATGATTCTAAATGAATATTTATCATACCCTAATTACTTAATAATAGCAATGGCTATCATTGAAGAATATAACACAAATGATAATAGAATATAATTTACTAGAAATTTTTTTGGGTATTACACATTATTTTATAGATTTAAAACTGTAATTTATAAATAAATTGAATTTTGATGAAATAGTTTTCGTGATATTTTATTAATACAAAATGAAATTTTTTTAATATAATAAAATTCCTTCTTAATTAATGTCTTAGAGTATCGAGGCATGATATCTTCAATAATTGGAGTAAATTTTATTTTATAATATAACACTAAAATTTCATACATGTCAAGTTTAATAATATCATTGATTAAGATTTAGGTTAACCCAAAAATATTTCAAGAAAAAAGAAAGCAAATAAATTACAAGAAATTAAAAAATTACAATTTTTCTATGAATAGTGAATATAAGAAAATCATGATTAATATTTATATTTAAACACAGAATAATAATTAGATTCTTAAAACAAAAGAATATATTATTCCTAAAACATTCAAAAAATAAAATACTTTTCTTTTATCCAAATCTTTATATGTATCAAAAACCTAATCTTGGTAACCATGTCTAAAAAAATAATTTCCTTAACTATGAAATGGTATTTTATTACATCTATACTTAACTCAATTTAATACCTTAACAATATAAATTACATAATATATTAGATTCCTTACCCAATACAAATAGTTTTTAGAATATGAACACCATCTATTTCACTATATCGATAAAAATCCGTCTTATTTATTTAATATATAATTAAATTATAGATATAAAATCACTTCCAAACATAAAATATTAATAAATATCCATTTGAATAAGATTTATTAAAAATATATATATAATTTATAATTAAACACCTCAAAATATGTTCCTCTAAGTTAATCCATTTTCAAAAAATACATAAAAAAGATCTATAGGAATTATACTGATACACAAATCAAAATAAATAAAGTCTTATTAATGAGTAAATAAAATACTTATACTAAACTCTATATTCATAGTATTTATTTCATTAAAATTATATAAATAACCTCATTAGTTATAATGTAAAAAGTATTGCTTCAATTTTAATCGGATTAAATTGTTATTTGTTATCATCTAATGATCTCAACATAGCTCCTAATATTCTAAATAGTTCACCTGAAACACCTAAAATTTTAATATATATAAAAAAATACATTGAAACCTTAGTTATATATACTGTCATATAGTTAAAGGAAAAAATGAATTACAAATTAAATATTATAGATTTTTAGTCTACAGACAAAAAAGAAATTAAATAAAAAAATGTAGTTAAATTATATTATAATTAACATAATTTTGATTTTCAAAAAAATAGATTTAAAGGGTTTCCTAGACTCAAATATCTCTTCCTTATTAAAAAAATGAAACAAAAATAAATTTATATGTTCATCAGAATTTTTAAACATATACCTCTTTTAGATTTGGTATGTTCTATTAGGATTAATTCCTTTTTTCCCTTAATATTTTTAAAAAACACATTAATAAATGGTAACACAGAACTTTTCGATTAAGAAATGAAATATTTCCCACTATGAAGTAAAAAAAATTTATAAATATATTTTTATCAGTATACTCCCATGTTATGATTTTTAAAAGTAGACATAAAAAAAGATGAATATTACTCTATAGTGGTAGTAAAATATGTTTTTTTTATTTTCAAATTAAATCCGTATTGAAAATAGATTATGTTAAATGTAAAAGAAATAAATTCACATAAAGAAAATCTATATTTTCATATTAGATTGTGTAACACCCTATGATTTTATTATATAGTCATATATAATTTTATTTATTTGTTAGCTTTCATTACATGAAACACCAAAAAAAAGTTAATCGGGATATAATATAAACATACTATTATTTGATTTGATAATTATCGCCAGGACATAGCTTTGGCTGGTAAGAATATGAATAACTAAATTGTAACTAATTTATGTACTATATATTTATAATTAAAATTAATTTGAAATCAATTAATAATAAATAAATAAAAAAATTCAAAAAATAGATATTTTTTACTCTAGAACTATATTTCCGTGTACAATATTTTTTCTCAATAAACCAAATTAAACACTATTGACGAATTATTTTAATGAAATTAATATAATATATATTTTATCTAATTTTTTATCATTAAAATAATTATTTTCTACTCATGGGATAGGAATAATTCCTATTTTATATTAAAACTGTATTATTTTTAAATTGTTTTCATCAGGTCTTTATCAAATATTTTAAAATTGAATTTTTTTTACTCAGAAGATGAATTTTGATGTTTTTACTCAATATATGATCTTTTATGTCCAAATTTGGTAAATATTTTTCTTTTATTTATAATAATTATGAATACTAACCATTGTAAAATTTATCACCACGCTAAAATGTAAATCGGGTTAACATATGATACAATTAAGTGTTGTGGTCACCATTGTTCTTGTTATTTTCTATGCTATGAGTGTAATTAGATACATTACACATTGGGAATAAAATTTTATTTTTTAAGGTACACATATCCATGTAAATAACCTTTATAATTTATAATGTAATGAAAAATATAGTAAGTCACTCACTTGCATTTAAATAATTCTTCTGTGTACAAATAAAAAAAATCATGTTATGAACGAATATTTAATGTAATTTTGTGAATAGAGAAAATATTTTAATTTTTTTTATATATTTATAATATTTAATGAATATATAAATATCATAAATCATTACCCAATGCAGAAACAATACTTCTTAAATTAAAGATATAATTACAAAGAATGATTCAAAAAATATTAAAAGTAATATATTTTGAGATATTTATTTGGTTACACTAATTTTGTAGATTAACTATGCATATAAGTGATTTTATTTATTATTAAATTATAATTCCATGTTTATATTTAGGACTATTGTATCTTATTAAATGAATAGTTTCAAAACTGATAGTAATAATATTTTATTAAAATAATATTCTAATAAATTATTAATAAATTTTATAAATATTTGAATTGGACAAGGGGATATTATATATTTGAAAATATCATAAATTATCAATTTATGAAAAATAATTACCTTATTCTTAGACATATAACCCATTAAAGGTAATAAATGATGTTACCTCGAATAAGTATAAATTGGTTAAAAATGGGTGAATTCAAAAATAATGCTTAAAAACTCACCTAAACGTATAAATATTTTATTGGATAATGGGATTTCAACCACATAATACATTATGTTTGAATCAATATCAGTATTATGTAATTTGGAAAAATAATGAATTTATTATATTTTAATCATTATTGAAATTCAATGATTACCCCTCCCCTCATTTGTAAAAATGCACTCCTTTTATTTCTCTTATTTACTTTACTATGTTAATTATAGATTATCAAAAATCATCAAAAATATATTTACAACTATTGTAGACACTAGTTAAAAGAGATGATATTCTTAATAGACCATTTCAAGGTTTCGTAAAAAGGAATCTAAAGGAGGGAACCCGAAGAAAAGGTAATTGTCTTACCCGGTCACTTTCAATTTGTTATTCTTATAGTTCATATATTTTTATATATTCATAGAAATAAAATAAATTTAGTATCATTAATAAATTTTATGGTTTTTATTATCATAAAACCACCTTTATATACCATTTTTACCATCAAATTCTTTATGAATGAATCTATGATACTTATGTATAACATATCGTCTCTACATAGCGATAATTTTTTTTCTCATCCGCAGATTTTATGGCTGTGTATTATGATCTAGTTATCGATTGCATATAATATTTATCTACTAATTATTATTCAAGAAATATGATATCATATTTTCATTATTACCTTTCTACCTTTGGAAGAAAATAACACTACTCATGTGTACGTGTTGAATACCACCTCCATGAAGCGATATAAAATGTTTTTTATTATGATTTAAATAGATGGTATAAATGATAAATTAAATCAATATACTTGATATATATGTTATTTAAATTTTTTCGTGAAAGGTGAATTATTATTTTTATTTAATTAATTCCATCGATTGATGTGTGAAAACATTTTTCATGTTTACCTATGACCTAAAATATTGGAAAACAATTATTTAGGAGTAGTTTTTTTCACGGTGGTTTTGAAAACTGACCATAAATGTTTTTCGAGAAAATATTTAGCAGTAGTTTTGTAGTCCCATTTTTAAAAAACACCAATAATTGTTTTTAAATAATTTTCTTTAATTTTTTTCAAAAGAAAAAAATTATTTTTTAGCACTGGGTTTTTAAAGAAACTACAATTAAATAGCTTCGGTTTTTTTAAAATTGCCACGAAATAAAAGGATTTCTCTAAAATTAAATTAATCATTAATAATTAATATTATCTATTTTCACTCCCATATATAGTTTATTTTTTATATTTTTAATTAATTATAATGTGTTAATTAATAAATATTTATAAATATTAGTTCATAATAACATGAAACCTAAAACAGATCTACCAAAAAATAAAAAGAAGACTTTGGTATCCAATGACCATAACATTTGATCTGGGAGTTCATCTCATCTTTATAACATGTCAAATTAATGATTATAAAATGAGATAAAACAACATTAAATTTTAATAATTTGACAACCAATGGAATAAAATATATTATAGTTTAAAAAATCTTTTTAAACAGACTTGATCTTCAAACACCCATTAATTTTTATTCGAGTGCTTGTTTGGGCACTATCACAATCCAAGCCTGATATGAGGTCTATGACATAGGTGGTCTTAGACTGAGGACGAAGAGCTATGTCTAGTTTTTTCATCCTTAGAAAGGCCCAAAAGGCCTCCAAAACTGTGTTTTGTTGTCACCGCCCCTAGTTTCTTAAAATTCCAATGGCTATAACATCTCATTCGAGTGTTCGATCAACCTATACCCCATATCATATAAAATATCATTTTGTGATATTCAATTTGATAGGTTGTGGTGTGAAAACCGACTCCCAGGTCTGATGTTATGGTTGTTTCAATGTTTTTAGGTGTCTTAGGGGTTTCCAAGTTTCATACAATTTTATGTGTTTTAGGGGTACCAAATTTTTTATTTATTTTTTCATTATTATTTATTAATTGATTTTTTCTTAATTTTTGTTTTTTATTTATTAATTATTCATTTGTAATTTATTATTAATTTATTTATTATATATTATTTATTATTTATTATTTATTAATTTTTATTTTTTTATTTTTTTAATTTTTTATTTTTTATTTGTTATTTTTTATTATATAATAATTATTATTTATTATTTTATTATTTTATTATTTAATTATTTAATTATTTTATTATTTATTTTCATAATTTTATTATATTATATATCGATTTTCATAATTTTATAATTTATTGGTGTATTATTAATCATTTATTTATTTATTTATTTATTATTTATTTACAATTTTTTATATATAATTATTAATTTATTATTATTAATTTATTAATATTAATTAATTTGTTAATTAATTTAATATTTATTATTTATTATTTATTATTTTATTTTTACAATTTTTTTATTTAATTATTTTATATATTTAATATTTTTATTTATTTATTTAATATTTATTTATTTCTTTATTATTATTAATAAGTTATTTATTATTTATTAGTAATTTAATATCTAATATTTATTTATTATTTATTTCTCATTTATAATATATAATATATAATATATAATATATTACTGTTATCTATTTCTTATGTATGGTTTTTTTTCCAACTAATGTATTTATGTATATTACATTCTTTTTTTCACCACATGAAGAGTCTGCTATAGTGTTGATGTCTTTGGAAAATTTGTAACATGTAAGAGGTTCAAATCTCACCCAATGTAGAATATCTATATATGGCACATGCATTTGCATGTGCATTGTAATAAAATAGTTAACATCTGACAATAAATGATTTGGCGGCAGTTTATACCGCTAATAAAAGCCCGATGCTAAATCGTTCTTTAATAGTTTGGAAAACCTATCGCTAAACTAGAATTTTGTCATAGTGCTACCCTCAACACAAATGGTGCAATTAATTTTTGATCTCTAACTATTATAGAGGTATCTAAATATATATTTATATTGAATATAAATGGTATTTATATCACAAATAAATTTATGCATATGGTTCATCTATCATTATATCACATGATCCTGAACTATTAAACTAAATCATGCATGTGAAAGAAGTTGTAATCACCAATTTTAGTGATCTTAATAACAAATTGTTAAAAAAACATTAAAAATGATTTAATTATTATATACTAAATTATTTGATATACTTGAGTATGGTTCTAGAATACATTCATAATAAATCCATATAATTTATAAAATATTTTTGAATGTGTAGGATGAAAAATGATTATTGTGGTATGGGATTTATATTTCAATCCTATTTTAATATGGATTTTTTATGCTTAAATTTACATTGAGGAAATTTTGTTATCTTTAATGCGATATACAATTAATTTCCAGTATCATTAGGTTACTTATAATTAGATATTATTTTTCATTTATTTCACTCATTTTATGCACTCTAAAGATAAAAATATTATTTTTAAGGAAAATATAAATTATTTTTATCTTCATTTGAAAATCATTTTTCTTAAATATTCTTGATTTCTAGAATTATTTCCAAAAAGATTTTAATATTCCACTATTTTTTTCTAATGTAAATTTTATCCTTAATTACCATTTTATAAAATAGATTAAAGAGTATGTTCAAGTCATTTTACAATCCAGGAACATTTTCACTTTCTAAAAAATGTGTTAATGGAATTTCATCTTTGAACATATATGACATGAACTGAATTTACCACCATCATGATGATTATATAATTTGAATGTATATTTAAATTTTTTGTTGGATCATTTGGATGAAATTTGTTTCCATTATATCTGTGAACTATTAACTGATTTCAAGGATAAAAGTTTGTTTTTGTTAGGAAATATTCTAGTGATTATTTAAATAGAATTTTTATATATGATCACATTATTTGGTGTTAATTATGTTTTAATAGGGATATAATCCAATGCTACTATATTATACCTTTATCTATATAGTTAATTATTATTATTATGATATTTTAACAAATCCTATTAACTTTTGATGTTTTATTCCATTATGAAAAAATTAAAATTTTATGAGACTTGTTTTCTTTTCTTCGGTTATGATATATTTTTATGATAAATGTTTTTTGGTCTTATGTAATAAATATGAATTATTTCAATTATCTGATAGGTGAACAAAATATTATATATCCCACTAATTCATTATTTACTATTTTATACCTCCCGAGAGAACTAAGGGAAAGAAGTAGATGTGTTTGATCCACAATGGAAAATAGGTGATGATTATTAATTCGTTATGATATGGGAAATAGGTATTGGTGCTAGATTCAATATGATTTTATGGTCTTAGTAGTTATCCATGATACAAAAAATGGTTTATATACATAATACTCTGGAAGAAATTTAATTCATGAAATTATAGTCCACCATTTATGTATGATAATTTCAAACTCTTACGTTTCATGTGTCTTGAAATGATAATATTTTATGGGTTGAATCATGTTTTCAATACCTGATAGATTGGGTATAAATGTTTTTGTTGAGTTCATGATCTCAAAACCATATTATTATCTTGTTCATTATTATGATCATTTGTTTTTATCTCCCATGATTATACTTACTAATAATCTGATCTCACTATTTATTAAGTATCCCTTCCCTTGGCTATGAATAATAGTTTTATGTATGGTATGTGTGGTAAGAGTAATATGATGGACAATAAAACATACATATGTTTATGATCATTCATGAAATAAGAATATTTAGATTCTAGTAATTAGAGAAACTAACTCTTTATTCTCCTCTAGATTGTATTACTAAAATTAATAGAATATTATTTAATAAATATTTGATATCTATATATTGGAATCCTATGTCACTATATCTTATTGACCTCAAAATTTCACCAAGATATAGCAAAATAAGAAACAAAAATATTTATTTCCATTTATATAATGGATATTAAATCCTTCATATATATATATATATTGAAAATCGAATCATTCAAGATTCATTTTAATTAATCATGTTTATTCAATCACCACTGAAAAATTTAAAAGAAATATCCCACATAAAAAGTTAATAATGTTTAAATTTCAAATTTTCATGTTTTTAGAATATCATAACTGGAAAATATATTTATTCTTTTGTCCCAAAAATTCATCCGATATTTAGAAATTCCAAAAAAATCAATGATAAGTTAATAAAATATTATTTAATAAATTCAAAAATATTTATATGTTCATCAAAATAAGAAAAAAACTAAATGTTAAAATTTGAAGAGAAATTTATACATTATTTCTCCAAAATTTTACCACCGTTACAATGATTTTATGATGAACTTATATAATCATTCAAATATCCTCCTAAAAATGAAATATTTTATCTTGTCCAGTCAGAATATAGTCTTCGGAATTCAAATAATGACCTTCTCCTTACATCAACTAATCTTGAGTGGTATTGTAATCAAGAAACTAATGTGTAAACTAATCATGATGTTATTCATTCATTTCTAATTTCTTAGGATTTATGAAATGACAATAAAAATGAAAATTTTAATTTTATTAATTTGATTTTATTTCAACATGATAGCCTCAATATTATTTTATCATATGTGATACATAGAAATAAATAAAATTGGTCTAAAGAAGACTATTTCTAGAATCCATACATGACTACATTGACATCAGTAGAGTAATCTCCTAACCTGTAATTGAAATTATATTTTTCTTTAATCCACTCGTAGTTCAATATTTATTAGATGTTCCTTCAAAAAAAATTCTATCTATGTTTTTAAATCTATAATATCATGGTTAACATCTGATGTGCCTTCTAGGAAAAAAATATTTTATGATGATGTATTTAAGACAGTGATATGATGACAAGATTCATCTCCCTCTACTTTTTCATCATCTAAATAATTATGATTACATGAATTATGAGAATTTTATATCTGGGCATCTAATGAATTTTACTTTTTAACAACCATATTGTTGGATCAGGTTCCCTATAACCAACATCAATGTACATAATGACTACGTGTATTGATTTTCAGGAATAATAATAAAGCATCTACTTATACCATGATTATTTCCCTATATAATATTGTACGTGATATTGTTTTGAGAATATATATCACTCTGAACGATCATAATATCTCCCTAAAAAGATGTGAACCTAGATGATCCATTATATTAGTGAAACTTTTATATGATCTATATCTAGATGATACCATTTAATTTGCTGCCAAATTTTATAGGATATTAGGGGTGTAGATTCTTGTGACATTAATGCCACATCCCATAATGTGAACCCATTGTAATTTCCCTAGAATGAGATGATAATAACAAGACCCTCCTATAGGAAATTCACATTTATAAGTGTAATTTTATGTACCCTTTATAAAACATGTGTATTGATCCCTATAGTATTTTATTATCATTATTGAATACCAAAAGTCACATTCATTTATGTATTCATGATTTTTTTTTAAAATTTGCTCATAGTAAATAGGAAATGGTGTGTACACCACAAGTTATATTTAATTAATGGAAAATGTTATAAAGTATTTATTCCTTTAGTACCTTGAAATATGTTGATATCATAGGCCCTTTCTAGGAAATTGAATTTCCTAGATAGATCCAAATTCATAGTGTTTTTTGGGAAAGTTCATTTGCAAAATGTAATAGAATGAGAATCCAAACATGTAATTTAATGAAACCAACATGAAACTTAATAGATTATAGATATCATGGTCTATATATAATATTACATTGTATGCTATCATAGGATGTTAAATGCCTTTAAAACATTATTTTTTAACTTTATAAGTTCCTTTGTGTGTTTATATACTCCAACTTTGGAATTTAGGTGGTTCACCTTATTGATACTGAAAAAAGGTCATAGTAGATTCCACATTAAATGTTTCCAAAATCATTATTGAATTAAATTTTTAATTTAATATTAAATATTTGCTATTATTCCTATTTCTGGTTTTAATAATAATTTAGGTTTATTTGATCAACCAAATATAATGATAAGTTATTTGAATGAATATAAGAGTTTAATTTATGAATAATAAATAATTATTTGAATGGTTTCACAATATAATATTTATAATATTTTCTGAAAAATAATGATACGATGTTTCCTTATTAAATAAATAAAAATTATTTAAGATTCTGTAAATATTTCGGATGATATGTATAATGAGTATAATAGGAATATTGTTAAATACATTAATGGAATTTATTTATTATTAGGTGATTCACATGTCAAGTGAATAATAATTCTGTTATTATTCACACATGGGGTGTAGGATCTAGATGTAGTAGAATAATAGTGTTGGGTGGGGCCCATCGTTCCCTTTTCCATAATCGATGACCAATCCAGATCAATACGATGATGAATTCCAGTATCCACAGTTTAAAATCAAATATTTAGAAAAAAGCGAAATGTACCTCTTCCAATAGAGAAAGGAACATACACATCATGTTTATAATTATTTTAATTAATTCCATAATGAAAAGAATAACTGGATCTTCAATACTTTCTTCGTTGATAATGATGATCTTATGGATTGACCCTTATAGATTTTCACATTGTGCGTATGAGGATCCAAATTAGAATCCCTCGAGAGGTGATCCACAACTTCTCTAATTTCATCTGATCTACACCACTCATTCTCGTGTTGCTAACCTGGTGAATTGAGTGTCTTGTGTTGGTCATTCATGGTTTCTTGTTCTTCGGTCTTGAATAATGTATCTCATTCTTGGGAGGGGAGGGAAGAGGATTTGATTGAGAAATTTTTTTGCTGAACTTTTTTCAATTCACTTGGTGTATAGTTCTTCTATAGACCCAAAAATTCCATATATTTTTTTTAAAATATTTTGGATTATTACAAGCCTGGAATAATTTATGGTGCTTCATTCTACGGCTCGGTGTTCTTGGAATAAAATTTTAAGCTTTTAATGGTACGTTAAGTCAATGTGCAGGAAAAATTTTATAACTTTCGAACCGGGCTCAGAATTGAAATCTGGGGACATCGTTGAATCCGCAGCACTAGAATTTTCATAAGGGAGACTTAACATCGACCACAGTAGGTCGGGTGAAAATATAGTTTTACGTTATTTTGAAAGAATATTAAAATAAGATAAAATTTTATTCAAATTTTCCTACAACCTCTTGAGAGGCGGTTCTATGTACCACGAAGTTGATCAAACATTTAATAACGGATATTAAATTCCCAATTACACATATAATGTGTAACCACCCCTCATGTAATTAATGTGGTTCAATAATTATTTCCATTAAGGGACCATTAATAGAGAAGACAATTATTTCTCTAGTGGATCTTTTGTTTAATTAAAATCATGGGAAAAGGGATATTTTGGGGGATGTTGTGTGAGAACTCATATGAAGTGTCGACGCTCAACCCTTCTAATTAAGAATAGAGGCTTTGTCAGTTCCCATTGATGAAACGATCTAGGATCGAAGAACACTGACGGATTCAATGAACATAGATCCTCCCTCCACAACTACGGCATCACCAAATGGTTCTTGATGTAGGGGTTTTGTCTTTATTAATTATACGAGTTTGAATAGTAATTAATTTCACCCTTGTTATGATGCTAACACAGAGGATGTGGGTCAAACAAACAAGGTTTGAACCCTCCGCCTCTTTGATCTTTGTTGCATTCTTCAAGGGAAACAAGAAAATAGAGCAGTAGGATGAACCCAAGAATGACGTAGTGTTGGCAACATCACGAGACGTATGTAATCGCTTTTTGATGGGAAAAAAGGCCACTGGAGCACAACTAGTGGCCCGCAGAGGACACGCCAGTGGAGTATCGGTTGGAGAAGGCGGTTGTCTAAGCTCGCAGTCCACGGAAGGCGACGGTGCTGCATGGAGGCGTGGTGAACTAGTTAGGGCGGCCGAAATTCAGCCGATGACATTTGCGGAAGGGTATCGATCACTCATGCGCCACATCAAAGGGGTACCCGTGCACTATAGGTCCTGCGAACAGAAAGGAGGCGCCACGTGGCGCCACTGGTTGAAGATCTGAATGACTCTTCAGCCGTTCGGGAAGGAGGGGTCGCATGACCCCTCATGTGGGTCGCGCCCAGCTGGCGGGCCAGACTGTCTAGGTGCCTAGCGGGATGAGCCCAACGCGGCCAATCCAAAACATTTTGTTCAATGATTTTTCACATCCCAGAGGTCCAAGCCCACCAAAACCTAGTCGGTTTGTGTTGGGCTAGGTCAGACCGGACCAAGACCCTTCATGGCCTAGTTACGCTTAAAAGGTCGTATCTCACCAACCAGGCATCCGTTTGATGAACTGTCTATCGAGATAGAATCCTGGTAAGGAGACAGTCCCTTTGAAATACTCCACCCGTGTTTCGATGAATGTTGGTATATGGCTAGGATGGATGGATCCCGAATCGAACTGGGCCCCCGATTGTAAAACACATATAACTCACAGACCGGGTGTCTGACAGATGTGTCGTCTATCACATTGGGACCCTTACATTATGGCAGACTTTTGACTTACTCCTTTGTGGAATATTTGGGTATTTTAATAACAACCAATATCTTGAGAAACTAATACTACTGAACATTAACACACCAGATGCAGAGAATCCTTTGGCTAGATGTCAATTGAAGAGTGGCCCTATGTGGATCAACATCATAGAGACCCAGTGTAGATCATCAATCTAAGTAACCTATGTGGATAAAAATTATAGCAACCTTATGTGGATTAGTATCATAGTTACCTTGTGTGGATGAGTATTCTAGCAACCCTGTGGGGATCAGAATAGTAGCGACCCAGTGTGGATCAGAATTCTAGTGACCCTGTGTGGATCAGCAGTGCATGACCTGGTGAGAACTAGCCTTAGAGCAGCCCATCATGGATCAGTGACATATGACCCTGTGTGGATCATCAATGGAAAAACATTTTCATGGTTCAGCTGTGGAACCATTCTAACTTAATAAAATGACATAGCTTAAGACAAATCATCTTTATTCATATACTCTGATTTGTATACCTATTTTGATCTGAGAATTTTTCATTGTTCTTTGTGAATGATATCATGCATTGTGGTTTTCATTTTAGGAATTCTGAGAGACCATGTGGGTCTCGAGGTGTATACTAGGTATTTTTATACTCACCCCTGCATGGGATTCACCCGCACATTTTTTTGTGTCTTATGCAGATGACGAACAGCTTGGCTGAGACTATCAGAGCCAGGACCAGGTGGTACACAGAGGTGAGTGGTCGACGTGGGGAGCTACGGATATGAGTTGTTCCTACCATTCATGTAGGATCCTTGGTGTACTATCTAAAGATTTATTTTCAATTATAGTTGTATCTTTTTAGTTGGGCTTCTATTCCAATCCCTTTAATATCAGTACACACATTAACAACTATAGTTTTACTACATGGTTTACATCTTTTCTTGTTCTTGGTCTATGTGTTTATAGTTTTTAATTAAATGCCTTCCTACATTTATGGATATGACTTTCTGGTTCTGTTCACCAACCCTGGGCCTATGGAAGGAGGGATTGGGGTAGTAAAGGCACTATCCCCAGGGGATAGGTCGTGACAAAGTTGTATCAGAGGATTTGGTTCTACAGAAGAACTAGTACTCTGATCTTTCCAATGGAGAAATACTGTTATGTTTTTTGAGTGTAGTTTTCAGTTTGAGGAGTCCAATGTTGGTGCGGAGGCCGACGTATCCACACACCAGGACCATAAATTATCATTTATGACTTGGAGAATGAGAAAAAAAATTCATGTGTTTTGGAACTGTTTTACTTTTGATAACTTTTGAGTCATTTCTCCAGGTATATCTTATTGACCGTGGAACACCTGTTTCATTTTAGGATTTCTCCATGTAGACAACCAGCCAATATTCTTGATAGATTTCATGATGATGGCCCACAGAGCGATGATGATTCGGTGTATGGACCTCTTAAATTTATTTCACCTTTAGGAGGTGCACTAGCAGCACTACTACAAATTGGAAAGCAGTTTACACCAACTCCACTTGTGGATGGTGCATGCCGACTGAGCACGTTGCACGATTTCCAATTGCAGTGATCTCCAAGATTTTAAGGTGAGATAGATCCCTAGGAAGTTGAGGACTGACTGAAGTCTATGGCACAAGTTTTTCTCTTAGTTGAGACACCAACAGAAAAGAATGTGATCCTAGCTACTAGCCTCTTCTAGGGAACAACATGGATATGGTGGATCCTGATGCTCTATTAACATGATGAGGCTTCCCTCAACTAGATGGACTACTATAGACTTTTTACGATGGATTTCATTCCAGTGACACAATGTTCCATGCATATTCTAGAGCTATTTCACTTACAATAGGGCTAGATGATATTATCTCAGTACTCGAAGAGATATAATGACCTCCCATGCTACTCCACCAACATGGTATGAGACTTTTTGTTTAGGGCTCAGACCATTGAGCTAGGTATTCGGTGGGAGATCATAGAATCAATGATATCGCTCAATATCACGATAAAAGATGGAGTGCTCAAGCCAGAATTATTGGTGGAGAGATTCATAGCTGAGTAGGCACTGAGGGTGACATCCACCACAAGAAAAAAGGTATCCATGTAATCTACAGCAGGCAGTAGGCAGATGACACAGAGGTCCATGTGGGATAGACCTTCTAGAGGGAGACACCACGGTGTAGGGTCAAAGGTGTGGAGCTTACATGGTCATGTAGGCCAACAGAGGAGAATAATGTGCTTCATGAGCAGCAGGATGGGCCACAAGGCTCATGACGGTCTAACTCACCGTACTGGAAATCAGAAGAAGATCGTGGGACTTCCAACCCAGAGGTATTGATTCAAGTGAGGAGGTCTGCAGGATGGTAGACATGTCAGAGGATACAGTCATGCAGTAGGAGGTGGGAAGTGATTTTTGGTTCTACCACCACCACCTCTAGGTGGTCCACCCAAACCTCAGGGAGCAGGAGGACATGGATGAGCACAACATTAGAGATCTGAGGCCTATGACCATAGTGTTTGGGAGATAATTCGAGGTATGATTTTTGCCTACTCCACCCTATCTTCAGTACTTATAGACACAGGTTCCAGTCACTCTTTATCTTTTATATCTCTTGTTCGGAGCTCAGAAATTCTGGAAGATCCATTAGATCGATCCTTGTGATTAGAGACTCTTATGGGGGAGGATTCAAAGATTACACATTGGTTTTGGTAGTTTGAGCTTACTATAGGAGGCAAGGGTTTTGGCAATGATAACCTAGTAGAGATGAGAAGGAAACCTTTAAAGCTCCGGATGGACATTGTTGGAGGAGGGTGAAGCTAATCACACATCATCTGCCAGCCTTACCATCAGAGAAGTTGACTTGAAGAGTCCTATTTATCTTGTAGTGGTGGACTAGTATGCTTATGTATTTTCTGATGATGTTCTAGGACTAACTCCTCATAAATAGGTTGACTTTTACATGGTCCTCTACCCAAGAGATGGAACCGATATCTACACCCGCATATCGGATGGCTCTTGCAGAGCGTCGTGAGTTGAAAGTACATTTACAGGACCTGCAGAAAAAGGGTTCATAAGGCCCAGTGTTTCTCCATGGGCATCACCAATTTTGTTCTCCAAGAAGGTTGATGGGAGTCTGAGGCATTTTTGGACTATCGGAACCTGATCAAGGTGACCATGATGAAAAATTATCCAATCCGATGATTGATGATCTATTTGACAAGATGAAGGGATATCATTGGTTTTTGAAGATAGACCTTTGATCACACTATCATCAGCTCAGGGTGCAGGATGAGGATATACCAAATACAATATTTAGATATCTGTATGGCCATTATGAGTTCTTGGTAAATTTCTTCAGCATGACCAATGCTCGAGCAGTGTTTATGGGGTTCATGAATAGGATATTCCAGCCTTACCTCTATAGCTTCATGGTGTTTTTCAGTGAAGACATCTTGATATACTCAGAATTAGATGAGGATCATGCCACACACCTACAGCTTGTTCTGGATACACTCTGAGAGCACCAACATTATTGAAATCTATCAAAGTTCCAGTTCTAGATATGGGAAGTCCACTTCCTGTGGCACATTATCATGGATGATAGAGATGTAGTGGATCCAGGAAAGAAATAATGGGTGCTTTCTTGGGCACCACATATGAGTGTGACTAAGGTGAGGAGTTTCCTGGAATTGGCTAGGTACTACCAATGATTCTTTCCCAATTTTTCCAGAGTCTTGACACCCTTTTCAGCTTTGATAGTGAAGGGATAACCCTTCGTATGGACAGTCAGATTCCAACATAGTTTTCAAAAACTGTTGTAGAGACTGAAGAGTGCCCCCATCTTGAGGCTACAAGAAGGGGGTGTTGGGTATGTAGTTTACTATGATGCATCAGGGACAAGATTACGTTGTGTCCTGATGTAAGAGTGAATGATGACCTCCTATGGCTCACAAAAGTTGAGATAGAATGAGAAGAATATATTTACCCATGACCTACAGTTAGCAGCAATGGTCTTTGCACAGAAGATGTGGTGCAACTACTTGATGGGTGAAGGTTTTACAGTCTACACTATACACAAGAGTCTCAGGTATATATTCTCATAGAAGGAACTGAACTTGAGAAAACAGTGATGGATAGAGTTCCTCCAAGATTCTGACTTTGAGATAGTTTACACTTATGGGGAGGGGATCTGAGTAGAATATGCACTAAACATGGGGTTTGGTCAACATTTACTGAGTGTGGAGACAAAACAACTATCTTCATTTCAGTTATCCTTTGTGGATAGTGATGGAGAATCTTTCCTCTATTCTAGTACAGTTACTCCCCCACTCATTCAGCGATTTGGTGAGGCATAGCTTGGGAACGTATACTACAAGGCCCGACATGCTCAAATTTCCTTAGGACAGGCTCCTAATAGTTTTTTTGAAGGTTGGGAGAACATCATCCACATCAGAGGACACACCACGGTACCAGTGATGTTACAAGAGGAGGTGTTGATAAGAGTTCCACACATACCATTTGGAAGTACATATTGGTGTGTCTAGGATGTAATAGGACCTCTGACATTAGTACTGGTGGCCAGGGATAAAGAAAGTGGTGGTATAGTTCATATCATGATACCTCACTTGTTAATAAATGAAGTCCAAGAAAAAGGTACCAGAACCCTTAGCTCATCCACTTGTGGTACTAGAGTGGAAGTTGGATGGTATATCCCTATACTTCATGATGGGGCTTCCATGTACATCTAGGGGAAATGATTCCGTCTGGGTGATTATTTCCTGAGTCACGATGTTAGCCCACTTCCTACCCATTTGAGTGAAGGGATCAGTATAGATCTTGGGATGCCTCTACGTACTAGAAATTATAAGGCTTCATGGGGTTCCATTGAATATAGTCTTAGATCGCAATGTTCGTTTTACATCCTACTTATAGATGGGATTACATGAGGAATTAGGGACTCATCTACGCTTGAGCACTGCCATCCATCCTCAGACAGACGGTCAGAAGGAGTGGACAATAAAAACACTTAAGGACATGCTTCATGCTTGTGTCCTTAATTTTGTCCACATTTGGGAGGACCACATTCCACTAGTGGAGTTCGCTTTCTACAAAGTTATCACTCCACCATTGGCATGGATCAATTTGAGGACTTGTACGACCAACCTTGTTGATCACTGATAAGCTAGACAGACCCAGGGGTGTCAAAAATTATGGGTCCAGAGTTGGTACAGGCTACCATGAAGAAGGTGTAGATTATCAAGGAAAGGATGAAGACTGCACAATGCTGACAAAAGTCTTATGCTGATAGGAGATGGAGACCCTTGGAGTTTGAGGAGGGAGACCATAAATTCTTATGCGTCTCACCATAATGAGGATTACAGAGGTTTGGCCGGGGTGACAAGCTATCTCAGAGGTTCATCGAACCTTTCTAGATCCTCAACCGAGTAGGCGAGGTGGCGTACCATCTATCACTTCCCCCCACAGATGCACCATGTGGATAATGTTTTCCATTTGTCATAGATAAGAGGTATGTTAATGATCCATTTAATGTTATTGACTGGGTTGAACTGGACATCAATGATGGGGCTACATTTGTAGTGTTTCTGGTGGGGATAGAGGATCAATAGGAGCAGGACCATTAGGGGATTTTAATTCCTCTAGTGCGAGTTATTTGGAAACATGGTAGTCTCTAAGAGAGCACATAGTAGCAGGAGTCTCATATACATGCTCAGTACCCCCATTTTTTCCCCTATTATTTTTGTAGCTTTCAGGGATAAAAATTTATAAGGAGGGGAAAATGTAAAGACTCAGAAATCCCATATAATTTTTTTAAAATTATTTGTGATTTTTAAAAGCCTATGAAAATTATAAGAGATTGATTATGATGCCAGGTGTTCCTATAATGGAATTATTACCTTTTTTAATGTGTGTTCAGTAAATGTGCAGGATATGTTATCTATCTTTTGAACCGGTGCTCGGAATTGAAATATGAGGACACTGTTGAATCCACAATGTTTGGAGTCCCTTATGGGAGGCTTAACATTGACAGTAGTGGGTTGGGTGAAAAAGATAGTTTTACAGACTTTTGAAACAATATTAAAATAATGTAAAATGTTATTCAAGTTTTACTTCCACCTATTGAGGGGTTGTGGCAGGGACCACGGCGGTGGTCAGACATTTAATAAGGGATATTAAATGCTCAGTTACACATAGGATGTGTAACCACCCCTTGTGTAATTAATGTGGCACATTATGTCAATTAATAGACTTTCATTTGAGAGGACTGTTTTTTCTCTATTGGATCCCATTTTTAAATAAAATTGTGGGAAATGTGATATTTGGGGGGATTTTCATGGATAACTCCATTGAAGGGTTGATCCTAAAACGTTGTAACGAAGAACAGAGGTTTGGACGATGCCCACTGGGGAAACCATCTGGGATCGACGAATGTAATCGGATTCAATGAACATAGATCCTCCCTCCACAACCACGACATCACCCTATGATTCTTGAGGTAGGTCGTTGTATTGATTAATTCTTAGAGTTTAAAGATGAATTAATATCACCCTTGTAATGATGCTAACGCATAAGGCACATGCCAAACGAAAAAGGCTCGGACCCACCGCCGCTTTGATATTTGTTGCGTTCTTCATGGGAAACTGGAAAGTAGAGCAGCAAGATGAAACTGGGAGCCACACAGCTTTAGCATAACCCAAAAATGCCCATAGGCTCTTTTAGAAGTGAAAAAGTCCACCAGAGCTCACCCAATGGCCCGTTAGTGCGGCACCAGTGTAGCGGAGCTGCCGTGCGAAGGTGACGACCAGTGATAGCCAGTCACAGAAGGGTTCTGTGCTGCATGACACCATAGCAGAGAAGCAGGGGGGATGACTTTTGGTTGGCCGCCTTGGAAGAAGGGTGGAGGATCATCGAAAGCTACTGATGAAGGTCATTGATTCGAATCCATGGTGGAGGGGGGAGACCGGAATTACTCTTGATAAATTCTTGAAAGAGGGTCCACGTGACCCAACATGTGGGTCGTGCCCAACCGGTGGACAAGGCCGGTCTGCTGCCGAGAGGTCCAAGCCCGCTACAGCCCACCTCAGCCAATTCTGGTTGGTCCGGGTCAGACCCGAGTCAGAATCATACCTGATTGGGTCAGTCCAGGCTAGGTCAGGCTAGGATGGACCGAACCTGGACCCTTCATGGTCCAATTACACTTAAAAGGTCATATCTCACAAAGCATATGTTAATTTGATGAACCTTTTATGGAATTGGAATCCTCGGAACAAGGCAGTCCTTTTGAGATACACCAAATGAGTGTTGGAGAAAATTGGACTATAACCTGGTTGGATCGATCCCAAATCCAATCGGGCCCTTGGAACAGAAACATTTATAACTCACAGACTGTGTGTCTGATATATGTGTCGTCTGTAGCATTGGGACCCTTATGACATAGTGGACCTTTGTTTTTTTTACTTTTGTGGAACATAGTGGTAGTTGAGGAATGCTCGATATCTTGTGGAAAAAATATTATGGAAACTGAGCGCACTGGTGGCAGAGTATCCTGTGGCTTCTGGTCAATTGATGATCGACCCTGTGTGGATCAACATCATAGAGACCCTGTGTGGATCAGCATTTTAGAGATCCTCTGTGGATCAGCTTTCTTGTGACCCTATGTGGATAAGCATAATAGAAACTCTGTGTGGATCAGTATTCTACCAACCCTGTGTGGATCATCATTGTAGCAACCCTGTGCGGATCAGCATTCTAGTGACCCTGTGTCGATCAACAGTTTTCGACCCAATGAGGACAAATCATAATGATTCCTATTGTGGATCCACGACAAAATACCTTCTTTATATTGAAAATGGAACTACTCCTTCATGGTTCACTTTTAGAAACATTCTAATGGAATAAAATTATATATATTATGACTAATAATCTTTATTCCTGAACTATGAGTTGTATAACTGGTATGAGTTGAGTCTTTTTATTCGTGCTTTGCGATTGAGGTCATGCTTTGTGGTTTTCCATTGTGGAATTCTGAGATACCTTTGGGGTTCATATGGCCCCTATTGGATATTTTTATACTCACCACTAATGGGGTTTCACCAGAACCTTGGTGTGTCTTGTTCAAACGACGAGAATCTTGGATGAGGTTGCAGAACCCAGGAACAGGCGGTACACGGAGGTGACTGGTTGACATGGGGAGTAGTGGAAACAGGTTGTATCTACCCTTCATGAGGGATCCTTGGTGGACGATCCAAGGAGTTTTTTTCTATTGTAGTGGTACCTTTTGAGTTGGGATTGTATTTCAGCCCATTTACATTCAGTACACACTCTTAAGACTATAATTTTAATATGTTTTTTTTTCATTTTGTCGTGTTCTTGGACTGTGTGTTTATAAGTTTAAAGGAAATTCCTTCCCACTTTCAGCGATATGACTTTCTTGTGGTAGTCGCCATCCCCTGGCCTATGAACAGTGGTCTTGGGGTAGTTAGGGTATGTGCCCCGTGGGAAAGGACATCACATTTAGGTATATGGAATAATATACATACTTGTTTATTTAACTACATGAGGATTTTGTTACAATATTTGATTTTGTAAGAGTAATAAAATACATTTATAACCATAGTGAAAACCCATTCACATTATAAAAATGATGCATCAATATTTAGGGTGCGCCAACCTGTACAAAAAGGAATTATAAATAAAATTTAACATCACAAAATAATAGATATGTTATTATTATTTCAACTTGTGCCAACTAGATAAATTGTTATTTACTATATTTCAAATAATTATTTTACTATTGGACCATCCATAGACTGATATAACTCCACATTCATTTACCGAGCACCCAAATAAACAAATAAATACATTATTATTTTGAATAAATCTTTTATTTACAACCATGTAAATAAATATTTATTAAATTTTCAATAAAAAAAATAAATATATTTTACTCACTATCCAGTAAATAAATATTTATTTAATTTATGCCATAATTTTAACATGAATAAAACTATTCCATAGTCTATAGAATAATATTTATTTAATTAATTAAATTAAAATATAATTTAACTCTGACCACAATAAATTCTTATTGTGTGACCCTTTGGATATTTTCTCATTTGAATTAGGTAGGCTGGGCTGAAGACCCAAAGTACTATCTAGAAACAATTCAAGGCACCCATGATAAAGAAAATAATTTCAAAAAAATGACATCCAAATTCAATCACTCACTATGTAATATAATACCTTTGTGTCAATCTCTCATCAAGTATGTTTCATGATAATGTCATCATCCTTTGTGATCGATATATCATTATTTGATTACCTGAAATAAAATCATCATTACAACAAGACCATGGAATTTTTTGAGACAGTTCTATTTTAATAAATTGTCAAAGATATCAACTTCCAAAAAAGGAAGTGACAAATGCTTCCTCAACATATCCATTAATAACATGAAACTCGTGATGCACCCAACGTACCCTACTTACCACCAACATATGTAATTACAATTTTCATAATTAAATAAATTTTTGCGATTCATGACACATATTAATGAAAATTTTAAAGTCTAGGGACCATTGAACACTCTCATAGATAAGAATATATGATGTCATGAAAACATGCAGAATTCCAACTGGCATGTTTTTTGTCTCTTAATCTCCCGTTATGGATATTACTATGTGTGAACTTATTGAGAGAAAGACTCAACTGATTTCAGGTAAATGAACCTGATTGTATATATACTATTTGTCCCATTATAGTTTGTCATCCAACCACATAAATAGATTTAAGAATATATTTATATCATTCCAAAGTTCTCATCATAGCGTTGAACTACCATGACCTTATCAATGCAACAAATATTATAATTTATTATTTCATCATAATCATGTAGAACAATAAAAAATATGTATTAATATGTTTCATATTTAAAAACCATTAAATATCTATGTAAACAAAGTACAAACATTTGTTTCTAGGACACCAACTCAAAAAAGCTCTAACTTGGACTTGAGCCAACTTTCTACAACTTTCAGTCTCCTTGACCTCACATAATGATAATGTTTCTGTTGACTTAAAGATTTAGTCATGGGGTCAACCACACTGTCTTCTATGGAAATAATGCTACCTACAACTTCACCTCTTTTAGAAAAATCCCATGAGAGATGATACATATGAAGTAAGTACTTAGTTTGCTGATGTGACCTTGTCTATTTTGTGAGAGCCACCGCTATAGTATTATCAGAATAGAGTGTAATGGGATATTTACTGATAGGTTCTACATTAGAATCAGGGATGAATATTCTAATGCATACTAATTCTTTAGCTACTTTATAAGTTGTGATATAGTCAGACTTTGGTATAAAATCATCTTACACACTCTACATTGAGCTCTTCTAGCTCACAACACCTCCATTCAAATTGAATATGTATAGCGTGTGTGACTTCATGTCATCTAGATTATTATGGAAACTAGTATCTGCATATCCTCTGATGACTAGTTCCTCATATTCTCTGTAAACCAAGAAAATATTTTTAGTATGCCTCAGATACATAAGGATTGTGTGGACTACCATCCCATGGCGGTCACATGGCTCAACATGATTTCTGCCTACCACACTCACTGCACAGGCAACATCTATCCTAGAAAATAGCATGGCATATATGATCGACATAATCACTAATGCATATAGACTCTGTTATATTCTCTCTCTTCCATCACATGAATGAAGAAACATTTTATTGGAAAAATGAATGCGATGTGATGCTAAAAAAATATCCTATTGGATTGTTCCATACTAAATCTATTCTGTATCTTGTCAATGTTTCTACATTGACATAGGCCAAGAAATCTACTAGATCTATCACGATTGATCTTGATCCCAAGATTATGTTCTACCTTACCAAAGTCATTCATGGGGAATTATTTATTCATGCATGCCTTAACAGTCTGTAAGAATGATATCTCGTTTCCAATAGGTAAGATGTAATGAACATATCCTATTAAGAAAATGATCACACTTAGATTAAACCATTTGTAGACACAATGATCAATTTCATTCTTAAAAAAAGAACATCCACTATGGATTCATCATAAAATTTGTTCCATGATCTGGATTCTTCCATCAATACATAAACGGATTTATGAAACATTCATACCTTATTGGAATTTTATATAGTCACAAAACCTTCAGGTTGTATCATGTAGAATTATTCATTAAGGTTACGGTTAAGGAAAGATGATTTGAAATCCATATCCAATTCTCATAGTCGTGGTAAGCAGTAAGGGACAATAGAATTATGATGGATTTCATTATCACAACTGGTGAAAAGGTTTCTTCATAGTCAATTCCTTGATGTTGTTTAAAACCTTTTGTAACCTGTCATGCCTTATAGGTACTGACTTTCCCTTCCATGTCAATTTCCTATTGAATAACCATTTTCAACCAACACAATTTACATAAACTAGAGTATCTACTAAAATATTGACATGGTTTTGGTGCATGGAAACCATTTCAAATTCATGGCTTCTTGCCACATTGAAAAATCTATGCCACGTAATGGTTTTTTTAGGTTATAAGATCTTTATTACCATCAAATAATTAGTCACCATCTTTAGTAACTTGAAAACCAGACCATTCCAGTTCATGAATCTCTCTTGTACTTCTACGTAGTACTTATGTCTCTGAAATAGATCTTTATTCCATGCAGCTCTGTGCAATATTCTCCTATACCAACTCAGGTGTACCTCGACCATTGAAATCATCGAATTATATCTTTCTCCCACTATATCTTTTGGATATTTTCTCCCCCTCATGTAATATATCGTGTCATGACACTATATCTTTTTTTGGAGGGGTCGTATAGTTAATATCACCTTGTTTCCATGGGGTATCCTATTAAGGTAGTCTTTGTGCATTGGGGTGAAATTTTTTTACATGAAGACTCCCTAAAAAATGCTTCTCAACCCCAAACTTGTATGTTCAATAATAAGGATTTTCTCTCATTCCAAAACTCTTTTCGAATAAGATTTATAGATATAGTTGGTACTTAGTTTTGTATGTGCACTAATATTTTTAATGAATATCCCCAATAGGATAATGGAAGAATTACATGACACATCATTGATCTCACCTTGTCCAAAAAGGTGTGGTTCCTCTTTTCTCTTACACCATTCTTATGAGGCGTGTAAGGAGGAGTGAGTTGGGATAAGATCCAAAACTCCCATAAGTAATAAATAAAGTATTGATTAAGATACTTCCCACCTTAGTCTGAGTGGAGTTTATTAATCCTCACACCATGATAATTCTCAACTTCATTCTTGTATTCTTTAAACTTATCAAAAGAATCCTACTTATACCTCATTAATTAGATATATCCATATCTATTAAAATCATCAGTAAAAGTTATGAAGTATAAGTACCCACCCCATTCTTCAACTGGGAATGGTCCAAACACATCAGTGTGAAACAACCCAAGAAGATCTTTGTCCCTTCACCTTTCCCAATAAATGGGGATTTGGTAGTTTTTCCCTGTAAACACGCGTGAAATACACCAAGTCATTTTAGTTGGAATTAATCTAAATATCCATCTTAATGAAACACCATCAAGCATTTCTCATTTACATGACCAAGCCAATGATGAAAAATTTGGGTGTGTAATGAGTCATGTGAGGTATCATTGTTATCAATTTCCATTACCTGGTTTGTGTAATCCAAGACATAAAGACTTTTGTATAAATGTGCCCTACCAAATAAAGATATATTTATAAAAGAAGAAACATTTATTTCCAAACATGAAAAAAATTCATATTTATCTTGATTGGATATAGAAATTATGTTTTTGGTTTTATAAGGAATATAAAAACAATGATTTAACCCTAAAATCATCCTAGTAGGCAACGTGAGGTGGTAGTCCCCGATAGCTACAATAGTAATTCTGGCTCTGTTGGATTCTCGTAGATCTACCTCGCCTTGGTCAATATTCCTATATCTTCTTCATTCATGTATTTGAATGAATATATTAGCACCATAAGATGTTTTCATTACCCAATTTATAGAAATATTTAAATTTCAATTGATAACAAATGCACCTGAATCTTACCCTTGCTTCATTGGCTTGGTGTAGTTTTTCTTCAAGTGGCTCTTCTTGCCACATTCAAAACAAATAGCTTCATGTTCCTTTGCATACCCTTTAATATTCCTTTTCATGGAAGGTCATGAATAATCAATGGGTTTAAATATCAAATCATTTTATTTACTTTTAATCACCATAAGGTCAAAAGGTTGTTCTTGAATCATGTCTTTGTCTACATAGTGAATGAGGATAAGAATATCAAATATGGAATTATCAATGTTGTTCATATAGATATTAAAAAAATGATTGAGAAGATCTAAGGGAGTGATTCTAGAATGAGATCGGTGCCTAGATTTTCGGGGTGTTTAAACCCAAGAACCATAAGGGGATCTATATAGCCAGTGAGTTTAGCTACATGAGGCACAGTTGGGGAAACCGTTCAAAGATTACATTGAAAATGTGATTTGTAGATCTAAAACCTTTCTATAATTTCTGTCAACCAGTAATGGACACAAAGATTCTCAAGCATGCTATAATATTCTATGTTTTCATGATATTTCATGAGATCACTAGACATTGATGATATAATCAAAAATTAATTATTGACAGTGTCATTAATATGTTTCTCTTATACTAGGAAATCCTCATTACTCTCCACTTTGGTAGAATGTTCAGGTAGTACTGACTCCGGCATGTAAGACATTTGTTTCGAAGATAGGTCAACCCGAAGGTGTCTAAACCATTCATGAAAGTTACTATCAGTGATGATATTATATTTATCTATAATTGATAGCATGTATAGTGTGGTTGAAAATACATTCATTTTTATTCAACAATTAAATGTGTAGATTATTAGTACTTGATTAAATATTATGATCATTAATAAAATAATTTTATTATGTCTTCCACTATTTTATCATGTCCACATGGACCTCACTAGTGAACTTGCAGTGTCCAGTTGCCATGAAATTATAGTTGAAAGGATCCATATTCTCTTTCTCATAACCCCTACAAGGGATGGTAAGGTTATTTGATGATATTAAGGTAGGAAGTTCATTTCCAACTACAGTCTTGGAGCTCCTTGTTCTGTTGAGTGTCCTCCCCAATCCTGAAATCCGGACATTCGATTTCCTTAAATCTTGCCTCCAATATCACACCATTTTTTACAGGGGCTACTGATCTTAATGTAATATGGTAAATTAAACCCTAAACATTTCATAAGGTATTTTTATATAAAATTATGTGTCCCAACATGAATTGGTAAAATACATAGTTTTATTGAGTTTTTCCCTTAATCAAGTAACACAAGGCTTGGTCTGAAATAATATTTTATTTGAGGGGTATTTATCTATTATGTATGCATTGATTATTATATTTATAACATGCTTGTTAATATTAAGTGGAACATTGTAATGTTATTAACCATGTCTGGATAATATTTATTCACAAAGATGCTTTATTTTAGTTCTATCATGTATGCTTATTTAATTCATTAACAATTTGATCATGGAAACAAATCCATAATAATAAAAAATGAAACTGATATAAATAAAATAATATCAATGGAATTATCATGATTATTTTTAATGGTTAGATTATCTAGTTGTTGATAAACTGACCCTGACCTAGGAGATAAACACCTTAAACATTTTGGGTTCATGATTACACCTTTCCAAATGTCCAACTCTGTATCTCCAATGATCGGTTTCATATTGGCTCCATCTTGAACCGCCTATTATTTTTAACTCACACATAGGTGAGGGGTAAAAGAGGGGGTTTATAAAAATTAAACCATGGGCATACACACCGTATATATTAATACGGATTAATGGATCACATGCCAACAGATTAATTTAATAAATAAATTAAAAGGAAAACCAATCACATACCATGGTCTGGAAAAACACATGATCATCCACATACATATAATGAAATACATAATTAATAAAAGTAGCATTAAATTCATTAAATTGTTCTTATTAAGAAAAATCAATCTTGAATCGATTTATTATTATCTTTAATTAATTAATCATGTTATCCTCATTCATTTTCTAAATTTCTTTGAGATTATCATCATTGTACTTAAATGCACCTTGGAGGTTAGATGGTGAATACCCATTTGAATCTACCCAACATGTATTATATTTCTATACAGTTTTACACTTCTGACTTATGAAATACATGATTAATCAATGCATAGAGTAACAACCTGTATTATGATTTATATATGATAAGAAGTTCTGAACATTGCAATAACATTAATGTTTTAACATTGGGTAACTTGGTAATGTAAACAGTGTGTAGTTCTGACTACATGGTGTGTACTAACTTCAACGTAATTTCCCATGTACACACATAGGGACTCAGCGTGTGAGGAGTACATAAGAAATTTCAGAGTACACTGCGTGTATAGTGTTCTACATGTTGTGTTGTCTCCTTGTTACATGGTTACCAGTAAGCTTAACTGTGTATGGGATACCTGGTTTGAACCCCAACCCAAAGAGACTACATTTCGTGTCCAGTGGGACACACGAAATGTAATCCTGTTTCCATGTGCCTATCTATCATGGTCAACAAATGGTGTAAAATTAACTACATCACGTTTAAAAAATGCACATGGTTGAGTAATTACAAAATTACTCTTGATGTAATATACATGACTACACATTGTGTATTCAGGATTACATAGCGTGTATAGAAGATAACACGATGTGAAAGAGTGAACATATGGCGTTTACATTGATGTAACCTGGAAAGAATTGTCGATCCCTCCTGATGAGTTCCACATTTTTATTTTAACCAAAGAATTATTCATTTTTGTGAAATATGCTGGAATGAAAAGTGGAAGAATTGCTCCTAAAATTCAGATTAATATAACTATTAAAACATGAATTGAATAACTAAATTTTTAAAGTGTAAATCATCAATGATAATTAAATAATTATATTTCATGATGACCTTACTCTGATACCACTTGTAGGACCCGGACGCAGCTAAAGCACAATGTTGGCTGGGGCCCAACTTTTCCTTGTCCATAATTGATGACCAATCATGGGTCAATATGACGATGGACACAAGTATCCACGAAAGAAAATAAAAATTGTAGAAAAATTAAGAAATGTTCCAGATCCAAGAGATAAAGGGTCATGCACATCAGTTTTATAATTAATTTAATTAATTTTATAATGAAAATAATACCTGGATCTTCTATATTTTCTTTATTGATGATGTCGATCATCTGGAATGAACCTTCCATATTGTCTAAATATACATGTGAGGATCCAAACCAGAATACCTCTAGTAAAAGTCCACATGTGCTTAGATAGATTCCAATCAACAAAACTAATTCTCTGGGTGCTAGTGCAGTGAAGCATGTTTCTTGTGTATGTTGTTCTTGATCACATGTTCTTCGGTCCTGAAGAATGTCTCTCATTCTTAATACGGGAGGGAAGATAATTCCATAGTTGAATATTTGGGCTCAACATTTCTCAATTCACAGAGTTTTAAATTTGGTACATAGCACGATTGACGCACCAGTCTATTTATTAACATGGGGCTTCATTCACAATATTTAATTTCATAACAGAAATTAATTAAATTCATAACGTTATAGAAAACCAAAGATCTTAATAATAATACCACATCATTATTTATGGTGAACCGACCTGTGAAAAATAGAATTATAAATAAAATTCCCCTTTAGAAAATAATAACAAAATTATTATTATTATCACCTGTGCCAACTAGTTAAATAATTATTCTCCATCTTTCAAATAAGTATTTTAATACTAGACCAACCTTGGTTCGCTCAAAATCCACTTACATTTATTGAACAACCAAATAAATAAATAAATAATTTATTCCCCAAAATTAATATTTTATTCAAAAACAAGTAAATAAATATTTATTAAATGGTCGATATAATAAATAAATATATTTTACGCAAAATCCGGTGAATAAATATTTATTTAATTTGTAAGATCATTTTAACATGAATAAAAGTATTCCCTGTTCCTAAGAATAATATTTATTTTGCTAATAAAATTAAAATAGAATTAAATCAAGACCACAAAAAACATTTAGTTTGTGACCCTCTGGGATTCTTTTTTGTTGGCATTAGGCATGTATGCCTAATGTGCATGAGTATTGTCTAGCAATAGGTCAAGGAACCCAACAAAAATAACATAAAGTCAGAACAATTCCATCCCTATAAGAAAATTCACTGCATCAAATAATCCGTTTGTCTCTATATATCATCAAGTAGGTTTCAAGATGGTGTTATCAATCATTGTACTTGATGTTTAATTCATTGGCTTCTTGAAATAAACTCATTGTTACACCACATGCCTGGTATTTTGCACGATGGTTCTATTTCAATCAAAGAGAGAAGATATAAACTTAAATAAATAGAAGGGAAAAATCCTTCCTAAAAATATTTCTTAATAACTTTCCACTCATGATGCGACCAATATACTCTACTTCCCTCAATGAACTACCGACATTGAGCCACAACACGGAGCTACCGATGCAACATCCTGCTGACACATCGAACAACCAATATGTCGACATACCGAAGCCATGTCCTACCTACACTAATGATCCTAACTCAATGACCCCATCACGCCTATCCCACTAATGCACTAACATTCCTACACACTGACATGTTCACAATAACACCCTGAGTAACTAATGGAAAAACCATAGAAATTGTAAAACTTTTGAAATGAGACACCATTGAATCCCAAAACACCCTAAACATTTGGTTTTCACAAAGGAATGGCCCAGGGAAATTCTGGACATTACATAAAATACCTCTCAAAATAATAACAACCACGGGAATTCCAAACTAACCCAGAAAATAATTTGGTCTGATCAACCACCCCATATGATAAATCGTAGGATAGAACCACCTTGTGTTATTAAAAATATGGAGTGAAAATCCTGACATCCAAGAACACCTCATTTTCATCTATCTCCAGAAAAACAATAGAAACACTAAGGACCCCACTACCCCAAAAGAAACTATGAAATCACTAATTCTCATCATCACAACACGTGGATTAGTGATCTAGATCCTCCAAATTCAGATACTATCTACATTGGGTCGCAATGTCTCACCCGCATAATAATAATTTAATATGTATTAATGAATCTTGATTATAGATCAGGTCCTTCACTCCCCATAGTTAGGAATTTTCACATGCAATCAGTGAAAAGGGAAAAAAACTTATCTAATAACGACCATGGTCAATCATTACATTATAATAAATGCACATAAAAAACCCAAGATGCAAAACTCAAAACATCTGTATGAATAAGGCTCGCATATCTGCCTCCTACTCTGATGTACTATCATTGAGACCACCATGCCTCTATAGCACATGAATAAAAGGAATGTTCCATCCATGAATCACATTCTCTTTACGATCGTCGATCCTTATCAGTCATTCCATGAATTACACATCGTCCTCTATATCCAACTATCCCAAGTCAAGGAAATGGGAGTCATCATGCAGATACCGATGGAGCTGAGAAACAAATAAGATATCATGGATCCTCTCCAACTATGGTGTAAATTACAGCTGATATGCCACCATTCTAAATCTTCCTAACACCTTGAATGGTCCAATGAACCTAAGAGAAATATTTCTACCTTTTACAATACATTGCTGTTGATTTTGAGTGGAAACCTAGAAGAAAACATGGTCCCCAACCTCAAACTCCAATGTAATCTTCCTATGATATACATGACATTTTTTGGTATTACGCTACCATCATCCTCTCACGTGGATGCTGAACCTTCTTCTATGTGTTTTTCACTACATCTAGGCCATGAATGGTTTCTTCCCCAACCTCTGCCTAGCATACTATTGAATTTCATGACCTTTCGTACAAATCCACGAATGGTGCCATACCAATGGTTGAGTGATAGCTATTATTTTAGGAAAACTCTACTAGGAGTAAGTGGCATACCCACGATTATACGATGTCCAAAACACATGCCTGCATCATATCCTCCCACATCGGTATAGTCCTCTCTATCTACCCATCCATCTGAGGATAGAATGAAGTGTTGATTCCTATATGGGTTCCTAATGAATTTTTTAATCCCCGTAGACTCGTGAGGTAAAATGAGTATCCTGATCTGAGAAAATTGATCTTCGAAATCCATGCATCTTCACCACCTCATCCACATACCTCCATGCTAATACATCCACTGCTCTTGACTCCATGACTATAACGAAGTGAGTCATCTTCGTGAATTAGTAAAATAATACCCAATGATCATCACAACCTCTCTGGGCCTTGGCTAATAATGTCGATATATCAATCAATATTTCATTTCCATTCCACTCGGGAACATATAAGGGACGAAATAGACATCTAGGAACATAGTTCAAGACATTCACTAGCTGACACACCAAGAACCATGCCACAAACTCTACCACTCCCCACTTTACCCTGGTCCACCAAAACAATTCCTACATGCCTTGATACATCTTAGAGACTCCTGGAAGAACCACTAGGGGTGAGCTATGGAACTCACACATAACCCCATCTTACATTGTTACTAGGACAAACAGCTTCCCATGAAAAAACTACTGATTCTGACTATCCTCCGACTTTCCCTCTGGAGCATCACCCCATGCAGCGCGATCATGAATCACTTTAGTCATTGAGTATCCCCCATGAGGCTTATCCACCTACTACATTAAGGAAGACCACACAGTTATCTGAAGCAGAAAACCTCTCAATGAAATCCACTCTCACAACCTAACGTAAATCAGAAAACTCCTCTATTTCTTTCCAAGAACCTGTAGATTCCCAAAACCCCTCATTCTATGACTTTCTGCCTAAGGTATCAGCCACCACATTCCCTTTTCCAAAGCTGTAGGAGACCCTAAATTCGTTTTACTAGAGAAAATTATTCCTCCATCTCTGTTATATGGTTCTGTTTTATTGGGAAATGATATACCTCAATATACTGTGATCTCCATAGAATACAAAGCTCTCCCTAATGAGGTAATGCCGCCACTACGTAAGAACTGACATGTCTGATGAAATCTCCAGATAATGGGTGGCGTAATTATGTTCATTAATATGTAACTACCAAGACACAGAATAGATTACATGCCACCGCTACATCAGAACCCTTACCAAGACTAGGCTAGAAGAACCATTGAACACCTCAAACATCACCCCTTCCTATAGAAACCTTAGTACCAGAGTAGTAACCATCTTTCCCTTCAGGTAGCTGAAGGCTTCTAAAGACTACTCACTCTTCACAAATACATAGTCTTTTTTAGTCAAATATGTCAATGGATATAAAAATCTAGAGATATTGGGTAAAAACCTCCGGTAATAGCCTGCTAGACCTAGGGAGTTTCGAACCTCTTCCACAATCGTGGGTTCTTCCCATGAAAAAACCGCTTCAACCTTTGATGTGTCAACTTCTATCCGATGATGACACCCCACATGTCCAATGATGTTCATCTCTCATGTTTAAAACATACACTTTGATGACATTCCATGGATATGGTGGTGCTGGAGGACCTCTAAGACAGTCCTCAGATGCTCCGGGTGCTACTCCTCTAACTTTCATTATATCATGATGTCGTCAATGAACATGAAAAAGAACTTTTCCAGGAACTCATTGAATAATTTATTCATGATCACCATGAAAAAAACTGGTGCATTCGTGAAACCAAAGGGCATAACCAACAACTCGAAGTTCACATATCATCATCTGAAAGAAGACATCAGGATTTCATCCTCCTTCACAATGAACTATTGATATCCATACAATAGATTGATCTTAGAGAACCAACCAACTCACTCTAACTGGTTGAAAGATCCTTGATCCTCAGAAAAGGGTAACGATTCTTTACCATCACCTGATTCATCATCCTATAAACTATTAATAGTCATATAAAACCCTATTTATTCTTTGAGAACAAGACTGGACCACTCCATGGTGACACACTTGTCTAGATAAAACCCTTCTTCATTAGGTCATCAACCTGAATTCGTAACTCCCGCAACTCAAAAGGTGCCATCCAATTGGGAGACATCAAAATTTGATGAGCACTGAGAGGAAATTCTATTTCAAACTAAACATCACATTTAGGGGGTAGAGATACAACTGCCTTGTGAATACTTATAATAAATCTCTAACACTCCCCATGAACCTCCACCATCTCTGTGTTTATTGATCCCACTAACATCTCGGATGATAAGGAGAGAAGAGGATCCACACACCAACCACCCACTTAACAACTACAATCACCAACAAATGCTATGAAATGTCCACTAATATC
Source organism: Viscum album (assembly GCA_963277665.1). Lineage (NCBI taxonomy): Eukaryota > Viridiplantae > Streptophyta > Magnoliopsida > Santalales > Viscaceae > Viscum > Viscum album. The sequence goes on from OY728157.1 coordinate 1,388,894,620, forward strand.
TGAGAGAATGACTATCTTATAGAAGAAATTGATAATGGCCTTCTCAGAAAACAACCAGAAGATGCATAGGATGACATCATATAGCTGTATGTATAGTAAAAAATGGTCCTCACTAGATTGATGCGGCCCCAACATCAGTCTACATCCCTAGAAAACATCTGAAAAACTTGGATGGCCTCCAACTAGCATACTCCCCATCAGGTGCATGGGAAGTCTCTATATGTATAATACTAATGCATGGGCTAGACCGGGATCAAAAAATTAGTGTAAAGATCTTGAATGATACAAATCACATGAAAGAGTACTAAAAAAATTGATCGTACTTTGAACAATTTCTGGCCCTGCTAGAAATATTCCCTCGGTGGTGTGAAACATACCACTCCCACAACCTATACCTCTCAATTATCGACCACCACCTAAAACATGCCCTTTCAAGGTCCCTAAGGAGCACCCTGAGGTTATCATCCCCCAGCCCTCTCTACCCTCATTGGAGCAGGAGCTTGCTGCCCCTGTTGTAGGAAAGGCATGACCGAAGACTGCTGCTATTGAGGTGGAAAATGAACATTCACATCCTCATTGTATTATTCTCAAACTAGGAACTATTTTGGAATATGTCCATATACGCCACAAGTATTGCACCTCGGTCTCAGGCCCATGGAGAAATGGAGATGACCAAGAGATTGGAACTGAACCTATTTAGGCCTACATCCCTCTAGCCAAAAACTAGATGTCCCTGACATCGGTGACATACAACTGATGTCCTTACCCTTCATAAAACTAACATGGATCCCCTCCCAAATAACACCTCCATGCAAGTGAATCATTTCCACTACTTCACCTTTCTTCTAATCATCGGTTTATTTTATTAGAGTAAAGGGAGTAACGAAATACTGATGTGATGGTTAGAGTGCCACCTCTAAGATTCTTGATCGGGACTCCAGATCCAGAAAGAGGCCTTGTGCGAAGCATAGGAGATCCTTGAACTTGATCCCCAGTTCCCTTACCGACATACTCCCAAGATGGAGGGAGAGTAGCTCCAACCACTTCTCAGACATAATCTTGGAAGAGAGAAATTACGCCCTGAGATCATTCTCAATTTAATCCCATGAAATTTCAATATCCTTTCTCTCCTGGAGGTAATTCTTACACTATCAATACACTGCTCCCCTCATCTGGCTCACTTTTAGAGGAACCAAATACCGTGTCAGAGCCCGAAATAAGTTGAATGTGATTAGCAGATCATCAAGCCAACTCTATGTCTCCATGTTTGAGATACTTCCCTCGTACACTTCCATAGACCTCCTCTATAAGGAACAAAGAATCTTCTTCCAATGGTCATATTATTCCTCTCGATTGGCCCTCTTCTAATCAACTGGGTCAATATTCTAGGCCTCAACTATGTGTACCATATGTGGATGATGTCCAGGTTCTATAGCTGAAAAATAAAACAAGGAACTCCTACGCCTGGGTATTTTGAAAATTTATTTTTAATTAGTTTTAATTATTAATTTATTTTAAATTCCCAAAACACCATAGACAGACAAGAACTCATGTCATTATGATTCATGTACCTTTCCTAGTGTTTCTACTATACAATTTGTGTAGCCTCAATTGGTCGTTCAGTAGGTCTAGCGTCCTTGCATCAGATCACAAGGGCCCTAAAATCTCATGTTCTAGCTGGTCTTCCCTAGCTTATCTCATGCACCAAGACTTCCAAAAAAGGTTTCCCTACCACTACATGCAATCATTAGGGTGCCTAAGTCAGAAAGAAATATTCTCTCTTAAAATTCCCTATGATACTATCCAATCACGGCCTTCCTTCCTCATTATGAGGGAAGGGACAACAAAGTGTCACAAACATCCTTCCTCAAGATGAAGAAGACATAATCACGCGCTAAGTTCCACCTTAAACAGGTCCCGGATTGGAGACTAGCACTAAGGGTATAAAATCTCATAAAATATGGAAGGAACTACCCCTTATAGAACATGATCGTATGATTAGATGGTAAATAACAGGAAAATTAAAATACAAGTAAATTGAAATTCAAAATCCATTCCCACATAGATATTTAGTAATAAAGATGATAAAAATTACAAAAAAGTACCAATACATGTACCAAAATAAAAAGAGACTTTATAGAAACAAAAACTAATCCCAATTCCTGAGCTCATATGGTCTATCAAGGTCTTTAAAGTCCTCATGTAAACATGAAACCAATTTATATACGTAAGGTGACCATACAAATATACTTATTAGGAAAAATAATGATACTCAGGAACAAGTGGGGGAATATAATAATGCCCCTATGAGGAAAATTTAGAACCTCAAAGAACCTACCAAGGAATACTAACCAGCCCAGCCTCACCAGGGCACACTCACTAAATAACATAAGTTGAGTAATGTAGAAGTATAAGCACATTGATATTTGGGTACCCCGCACCACTTTTGCACTGGTTAAATATTCATTCCTAACAGATAATGTATGGCTGCTACCAGTATTCCCATATGATGTCCCACTACCACAACATGCCTGCACACACTTGGGATTTAAACCACACACCATCCCACTGACAAACAGCAGGGCCAAAAAAAACACACCTGTCATCCAAAGACATCTGGGCCGCATACCGAAGACAATTGGGAAAGAAATCCTAGCGCACAGACACGTAGGCCTCTCATCTACAACAAACCTAGATAATGTATCTGGGACTATGTTAAGACTCAAGACCTTACAGCCTTCCCAGATATACTCAAGGGTTATGAACCCGGATGTGGGTGTGAGGAAGATAGTTAGTAAACCACCATCAGTCCTCCCATTGGGATGTTCAGAAATTCACCCACCCCATAAGATAGGGGAATTTCGCACATGGTTCTCAACAAGGGTGGGATGTGTATATAAATCAAAAGTAACTAAAATTTATACATATAGGAAATCAAACACTCATTCCAACCTATGGGTTTCAAAAAAAGAACCAATCCTTCCCATTTGTAACACTTCTAATGATACACCTACATGAACAACCACACAATAGTCACATACAAGAAGAAACCCAACCCCTTATTCATCCAACCATTTACCATTTATATATTTAAGGTATTCACATTAATTTATTCCATTACTACATGGAAAATTCCAAATAAAACCATTTCAAAACAACAATCAAACAAATCGGCAGTCCCACTGCACAACCACACAAAACTATATTTGTAGCCCTACTACATACCCTCGCTCAACCACAACCAACAACCATTCTAAAATTTTATTCCACTCAATACTTCTCTCAAAAACCCATTAAAACAAACCCACAACACAAACTATTCCCATATGTAGTCCCACAACCTTCCCACAGAACCAACTCCCTTTACCACACGTATACCCATATATGTGCCCCCAACAGCAGCACCACACAACTCACACCAAACCCAACAGAACACAACACTTAGCCACACCTTTAAACAGGATTTATATATATTCATATTTGTTATAGTTTTATTTAATCCACTTGATAATCATGGGTTACCATACAAGATTTTTCATCCTAGGGCATCCATTTCAGTTAACCATGAGTATGTGTTTAGGGAATTTCATGTAAAGACCGATTATCAAACATCCTAACAAAAAAATGGGACACCACCAGTATGCCAGAAAAGGTCCCCAAAAACCATGATTTTATGATTTCATGCAGCCACGAAAACCATAATATATTCAATGATAACAAATAAAATTGGTGATCAAACATCAAACTACTCATAGCCCATTATTTCATTGACATGTTTTATCTTTGGAACATTTTACCTTATTATTTATCAGTTGTTTTATGAAGCATATTCACCCATTATTCAAAATAAATCATTAGTAAACCCACCCCACATGATGCACAATTAATGATATTCCAATTAAATCCCTACCTAGAATAACAGGAAACCAAATGTCTTACTTGCACCATGATCTAGGGACCGCACGAGCAGTTGGGAAAAACTCTATGAAAACTGAGTGTGAGGGGGATGTACTACACACTCATGACTCATCTTAGGAGGAAGTATCTAGGTGCACCAAGAGGGAATAAAAAACCAACTAGGAAGGCAAAATCGCATCTTTGAAGAGTCATGTCCTATTTAAAAGGAAGAATTATTTTAAATTCATTAACATGGGATAATGGTCAAGATCATGCAGTTTCATTATCTCAAATCCCTCAGAACGTTACGATATTAAATGTATACTTAATATCCTTTGAAACACCTTTAAAATGCTCAGAAAAAGTTTCAAACATGGTTTATGTCAAATAATATGTAAGACAGGTGAAACTGGAAACTGGAAAAAACTACAAAAACTACAAATGAGTCTCCGATGGATGAGTCACCTATGGGAGACTAATCGATGGTTGAGTCACCGGCATAGAACCACCGATGGTTGTTCTACCAACATGGCGTACTGACACTAATATAATGACACTGATCCACCAATTATGAGCTACTAATATTGAGTTGTCGACTCAATGACCTACTAACGCTGAGACGTTGATGCTGAGCTATTAATGCTGAGCTACCAACGCTTCGACCTACCGATGCCTCGACCTATCGACGCCTCAACCTACCAACACCTCGACCTACCAACACCATGACCTACTAATTCCCTGACCTATCGACACTAATACGCCTGACTCACTAACATTGACGCTCTTGAATCACTGATACACTAACATGATGATGTACTAACATGTCGACACACTAACATACTGACACCAACGACATGAGTTACAGATGAAAAACCTAGAAAACTCTTGTAATGATCCACTATTGCATCCATGAACAAATTATCAGTTGATTTTCACAAAGGAATGGTCCAGGGAAATCTAAGTCATTACATTAGATACCTCTCAAACTATTCTAATGCATGATAATTCAAAACTAACCCAGAAAGAAAGTGGTCCAAACAACCACCCCTTATGATACTTCTCAGAAGAGAACCACCTTGTGTTATTCTAATACTGGATTGAAAACCTAGACATCCACGAACACCTCCTTATAATCTATATCCAAAAAAACCATAGAAACACTAAGCCCCCCACATCTACAAACAACCACACAAACAACAAGTCACACAGTCCAGAATCATGGATTAGGGAGCACTTTCTTCCATATCAAGATATTATACTCTTTTCTTGGCATTGTATATCTCATATAGGTTTGATCACATACGCATTAATGCATCTTGATTAGGGATCAAGTCCTCCCCTCCCAACAGTCATGAATTTTAACAAGCATCTAGAGAACGGAGATACAACATATCTGATAAAAAATAAGGTCAATAATTATATAATAAGAAATGAAAAAAGAAAAAAACACGTGAAAAAACATATAATATATCAAGGTACTAGGTACACATTTATGCCTCACGTGCCCAAGTACTCTCCTCGAGGCCACTATGCCTTCAGAGATCATGATTTAAATGAATGATCTATCCACAAAGCACCTTATCATTACGATCATTACCGGTCATTCCAAAACTCTTGTGTCATCTTGAATTTCCAACTCTCCCTAGTGAGGGACATGTGAGTAATTGTGTAGGTAGTGACAGAGCTGAGAAACATGGACGACGTCATGAATCTTATTGAAGCATGATCAAAATTATAGATAATATGCCACCCGACAAACTTATTCAAAGACCTTGAATTGTTGGATGAACTGGGGAGAGATATCTCTCCCTCTTCCAAAACCTCTATTGCCCACGTCAAGAAAATACCTTCACAAACACATGGTTCACAACCTCAAACACCAATTCTTCATCCTATGATCGTCATATGATTTTTATCGGTCCTGCACTACCTTCATCCTCTCACGCACAAGAAGAACATTCTCAGTCGTGGTTTTCACTTCCTCTAGTCCATGAAGAGATGCTTCCCTAAACTTTATCCAACATACTAGAGAATGAAACAACATTCTATAAAAATCCTATAATGGATCCATTCTAATGGTAGAGTGATAACATTTAATATTGGAATAAACTACCATGGGAAAGTGTCTGTTGCTCCGATGCTTTCGCCGGGGTACGCGCATCCATCTGTGGGGAGGACGCATTGCTTGTTACCCCACATTCCCGCTTTCTAGAGGCAGGTGGCATTCGTTCCCTGTTCAGGGACATCTTCTCCTTGATTGAAACCGGGATGATGGAATTTCTGTTCTTCCATCCATGGATTCCTCCTCGTAACTCATCACCTAGTCCGGATCTCCCTCATAGATTTAAGACGTGCTCGTGAATCTCATTCCTGGTGCCATATCTACATGGACGCCAGTTAATTACGCTGCTTCCGTCGAGATGCTCCAAGGGGTCTTATCGGGGAAGCAACCTTCGGAGAGGAGAATGGTCACGTTGGGGTGTCATTGGCATGTCTGTCCTTGGTCCCTCAACACAGGGCTTCTCGAGGGCGCGGAAGCCTGAGGCATCCCACATCAAATGCGGGGAATGTGTATCATCTGAGGTTTTCCTCAGCTTCTCATGTTTAACACAGGGTATGTCGCAAGTTTAACGTATTGCGGAGACAGATCGGGTTGAAGGACCCCTAGGGGGAACACCGATGTTGGGGCCAGCACGTGGGCGGCTTCCCAGATGTCATGGAGTAGGATGGGGTGGCATGATCTCACCGGGATGTGGCGGCCCGTGTAAGGATCAGGATGGATGGTGGAGAGAGACATGGGGCTTACATTATAAGACGGCCCAAGAGGGGGAGTACAATTTAATGTCATGTAGGATGAAATACAGTTTAATGTCATGCGGGACGGAATACAGTTTAGCGTCATACGGGATGAGATACAGTTTAGCGTCATGCGGGATGGAATATAGTTTAGCGTCATGCGGGACGAGATACAGTTTAGCGTCATGCGGGACGTGATACAGTTTAGCATCATGTGGGATGAGGGATTTGGGGCTTACGCTCTAAGGCGACCTATGGTGATCATGGAACCGACGTAGAGAGGTTGGGCCGATAGGGTGGTGGGCTTGAACCTCGTGGAGGATTCCTACGTACCATGCGTTAGCACGGATCAAAGTCCATATAGTTCACTGGGATAGGGATTACGCTTTGAGGCGGCCCATGGTGGTGTCATGGTCGATGCACACTCTAAGACCACGTGAGTCTTGCTCGGTGTGACAAACAAGAGACAGCAGGGACCAGACAATCACGTCGCAAAAGGTTGCATCCGTGAGAACCGGAATGGGCCTTACGCATTGAGTATCCCAAAGAGGAAGCAAGGGCTTACGCGTGGTTAGCAGCCCTTGGTGCTGTGGCTTACTCCAAGGTGGAGGGCCGTGGTGCGACAAAGAGCAGTGGGAAAGGGACTCCACTGGCCTTGGCAGGGGGATGTACGAAGATGCATGGGTGAAGTCATCCGTTGAAAGGATAGGGGCTTACACTCTGAGGCGGCCGTTCCCCCATGGACAAACGCCACTCCGACCAGGAGGACCTCATTCCATTTTAGGAAGAGTCCATTTCCGTGGAGACGAGTGGGTGTAAAAAATTCCTGAGCTGGGGGGACCCTGCGTGCGAAGCTAGGGGTCGGACCATAGTTTAACGTCATGTGTTAAGGATGAGGTGCTTAGCAGTTTAACATCCTGTAGCTTGGACGAGGTGGGTTCACTCCAAACCCCTTGGTCCTACATGCCCAACACCCTCTACCCCTTGTGGGAGGGAAGGCATCGGCAAGGCCATAATGAAGGGGGCGCAGGGCGAACCACCGGGGGGTCCACGTTAGCGTGGCAATGTGAAGAAGCAATAGCCGTTAGCATGCCTATGCGGAGAAGCATAAGGTAAAGCAACGCAATGTGAAACATGGCCCAAGGGACCTTGAGGTTACTTCACACGAGCCTGGAAGGCCGTACGGGAAAACAACGCATGGCGCACATGCCCGGCAGGGGAGACATCAGGTGCCGGTGCATAGAGGCAGCCAAGAGGTGTCAAGGTGAGGGGTCCTAGGTTTTCTGCGCAATAAAGAAGCTTTGCGCGCAAAACACCGGGACAAAGTGCAATTGGATCAAGGGAATTGCACGCAGAGAGGGAATTATGCGCAGGTTTTTGCACGCACGACATGGTATTTCCTGCACGAGACACGGATTGCGCGCAAGGCTGGAACACGGGGAAGGGGGAAAATTCACTTAAGCCTGTGGATTTGTGCCCAAAGGCGAACTCCGGGGCAAGGTTGCGTGAAATGAGGGATTACCTGGAAGTCATATTGTGCATGGGGGGAGCTGAATTGCGCGCACGAGAGCCGATTCGAATTCCGCAACCCCCAAACCGTTCGGGGTAGCCTTCTATTTATAAGCAATGGCTGGCGCGGAATCCATGCGGCGTGCGAAATCTTCCGCACCGGGAGCCACCGGCGCGCAATATCTGGTCGCGAAGACCCGGGGTGCGCAATTATTGCACACCTCACCAGCTCGATTCCGCGAATCCTGGGAGTACTTCACGCGCCGAACATTTTTCCGCGTGGATCCTCCTTTATTTCGCACACCACATCCCAGGCCTCCAGATCGGGCCTCTGATTCCGAATATGAATTTGCTTCGTCATTCCGAAACTTCCTCCGAGAGTTACGGACTTTTTCGGCATGTAAAAATTCCCCCCCCCCCATGGAATGGGATCGGCAAGAGGTCACAACGATCGGATTACAAGGGAAATGTCGAAACGCCGAAGAGCTGAGTCTCCTAGTCAAGTTGCGTGCAAAATTCCACCGGGGCATGAAAAACGACGGACTCGCACGGAATCCTCTTTCTGCGCGGCGCGGGACCCTGGCCTCACCTATAAAAAGGGGCACTGGGTCCCGAATCCGAACATCTTCTTTTTCCGCGAGATAAACTATTCGCACTCATGCGCGAAATCGCTCCCTCAGCTGCGCGTAAAAATGCTCTGGCAGCGCGGAATTCCTTTCGAATTTCGGCCATGATTTCGGGCCTGCTCGGGATCTTCTGCACCTCGTGTGGCGATTGTGCACCAATCTCCAGGATTCCATGCAACTCCTTCAGATTTCGCGCAAAACTCTATGACTCTGGGCACTACATCCTGATTTCACGCAACTCCCGAAAAATTCGAGATGGCCGCAAACCGTGTTGATGAGGGGGAAGCCGCTGCTCGTAGGGCAGAAATGGCGGCGGACGAGGAAGTTTATGGTACCAAGGTGATTGTGTACAACAATATGACCTTGTTCAATCTGCTGACTCCGGCCCAGAAGACGTATCCCCTGTCGAAAAACCTCCTACTCTGGAATTTTGGCATCCTAGAGGAGGTTACCCTACCGGGCATTGAGGTAGACACGTCGCGGTTGTGGGTGACCCGGGAGGATGTTCTTTCTCGCTACAAGGTCACCAATAACGTCCATCCTATTAGGGAAACCAGACATATGGACGTACATGTCCTGAACCCGAGGACTAGGACCCTTACCGGGGACGAGCATGTCACAGAGAACTCTTCGGCCCTCTACGCGAGCACGTTCCGTCAAAGCGTCACGGATGACACGAAGGGCTGGCTGAAGGATTGGGACCTGCGGTCCGGGGGAAACTTCACCAGCGAATGGGCCTTGGCGTTCTGTGTTCGCCATACCTGTGACCAGTTATGGGACGAACTGGGGTATATCGGCCTGTTCGAGGCAGTATGGACCTCGCAGTTCCACTTCCACCACCATCCTGAACTCGGGCTGGAGCTATTCACCCAGTGGTCTCCTAACACCAAAAAATTCCACCTTCATCATGGGGAAGTCGTCATCAATCTATGGGATGTTCACTGCATCGGAGGTATCCCACTGGAGGGATACCAATACGGCGAGTTCATTTCTCCCAAGAATACCTGGGGAGACAGGTCGTGAACGCCTATGCTGACGAGGCACCTGTTGGAGCTGGCCAAAGAGAGGCTGGGGGTCAAGGACTTCCTAATGTACACTACCTACAAGGGATAGTTCAGCCTGTTCCTCAAGAAGGATCCGGTCGTCAAGATGCCGGGACAGGGAAAACGGTGCCCAACTCAGGCTCAGAGGAGTAGGGACGGTTCATACTGGAGGACCCTGGAGGCGGGGCAATACCAATCATGGAGATACCGCATCATTGAGGCCTGGGAACCGAACGTCCGGTATGCCAGGTTCCTTGCCGCCTTCCTGAGCGGGTGGCTCCCGCTGGTGCGGGACGCGAGGATGGGCATCCATCCAGCAACACTGGTGATGGCGGTCACCATGGCCACCAAAAAACGGTTCAACTTGGGAATCCCCATACTGGCCAAGCTGTATGACATCCTAGGGTGTGTTTCATGAGGGGGGTCGCCTCGGAGAGTATGCGGTCCCTTCCAGATCATTCATGGTTGGGTGGCAGCTCATCTCGGTAGGTACACTTTCCTAAACACCATCCGTCCTCCGATCAATGGTCTGTGACCGTCCTTGCTAAACATCGCAGGGGTGGCGCCATTGACGCTCAATGAGGAGGGTGTGAGAATCCACATTGGCAACCATTCCAACTTCAACTTCAGCCCGTTCTCCACCCTAGTCGGCCAGATGGTGGACAACGGGCGAGGCTCCCTGTAACAGCAGGAATACTTATAGAGCATTCGCGACAGGGTGTTCGTGGCTCGGATCGACGGGAAGGTGATCTGCGAGCCATACGTACCATCCCGATTCGCCAGGCTGTTCGGGTACCTCCAACGAATGTCGAAGAAGGTATTCACGGCTGTCTGGAAAGAGAAGAATCCATGTGTCCTGGGCTAGATGTGGTTGATGTTAACCACCTTCGGTTCTGGTGATGTCGTTACTCTTCCTCCCACCGGGGTCGATGTCAGCCTGGAAACCGAATATGCCGAACACTGGACCATTGCGTATCCTGAGGGGCTTTTACTCAAGCGAGTCCGGAAACTCAAATTTTCTCACACAGAAATCGTGTAGAGACCCGAAGCCTGACGTACAGGGACATTACATTACATTTGCGGAATACTTAGTACATAACAAAAACACACACACAAGGATCGTAATAGTTTAGTGTCTTTGGAAACTTGGAACGTAATCTTCTAATCGTGGTGAAAGATCTTCAACATCTCCTATAAAGATCTTCCTTTTTTTTACCTAAAACCTTTCTTTATATCCTGGGGAAAAGAAAACATAAAAGGGTGAGCTCAAATGCTCATTAAGGGTAAACAAAATAAATATCAATCACATCATATACATAAGCACATAACTTTTGGAAATCTTAACCTGCAAAAGAGATCATAATTTCATAACATGGGGTAAATCATGGCAGTGAAATGTAATCACAATAATCATAACCTAAAACATGAATCTTTGTGGCATTCACACATAATCATAGAAAATCATTTCTTGTTAGTCAAGACTCATTGCCAAGACTATCTTAGTGGACAAAGTCCCTTTCTGAATCGAGTAACCCTCGTTTCAGTCCTGTTTCACTGAACCGGTATAACCTACCGTTCTAGCCATGTCTATCTCATGAGATATAAAATCTTTACCCAATGCATTGGAGGGATATATAAGTCCCACCCATCTTATAATGAATCCTTTCTTATGTGTGCCACATAATCATAAATCATACATCTTTTCATAACACATGTAACAAAAATGGGATTCTTGAAACATCATGACATCATAAAACCATTCATATAAGATAAAGGAATTCATAAACATAATTCCATCACAACATAGTCAAATCAATGTAAAAATATGGATAGAAACAGAACCCTTTATTATCTTAGATGAAAAATAATTTTGATAAAACACTTGAATTGAATTCTTGAGGAAAATATCCTTTCTTCTTCAAAATCAATTTCTTTTCACAAAACATCATGCAATTTTAAAAGAAAAAGATTTTATTGCAAATAGTCATGAAATATTTTGGAGGAAGGTTCATGAAAATAAAGCTTTATAAAACTGTAAAAATCCGTTCGTGCCGTATAAGTAAAAAAAACATTCTTCGTACTTTTGTCGGAAAAGTCAAAAAGTACCTCGTATGAAAAACGACAAAAGATTCCTTTCATATCTTTTACTAAAAACTCATAGAAGGGTAAAATTGGATTTAAAAAATTGTAGGTGGATGGAAATAATATTACATATTGAGAAAACATGGATGTGGATGATAAAATACACCCCAGTAAATACCAACGTATAAACAATCTCGGATAAAAATGAGATTGTGATATTTCCCTTACCTTATGTCCGACTTGCTTTGTAAGTGTCTGAACCTCCTGTATAATGATTTAAATCATGTTATTGACTTATTCCAGAATCATACTCATTGTTATGATATCATATATGGTTCCTTATGAATTTATATTATCCGTTCTTTTGTAAATTCCATGTTAAAGAAGCGTTTTGGGTAAAATCGTTTTATTTATCGTAGGTGTTTTGACTTGTTGTTATTGACATTATTATTACTTATATCATGATTTACTTACTTCCAGAATATAAAATATGATTTATATATCATATATATTCAGTATATATATATAGATAGATAAATGAAATGAAAAACACCGCCCATGGAGACGGTAGTCCGTACGTACGCATGAACGCTGTTTTACTTTCCTTATTGTCTTGAAATGGAAGTAAGTAGATGACATACATATATATATATATATATATATACATAAATACAGTAGCTTTATAATGTCATATATTTCATTATTATTTCTTATATATACTTTATAATCATTCTTAAATGGTTAACATGGAGAATGAATCTCATCGCGTCGTGGAGACGGTATTCCGTACGTACGCACGAGCGATGATATCATTTCCATAAATATTGAACTGAATTGGAGTGGATTATACAATATATCAGAATCAATATGATGTTGTAATAACTATGTATAGTTATTCTTTACACCATTATACCCATCCATGTAAGGTGGTGGTGGAAAATAGATTACACCACGGCGTGGAGACGGTATTCCGTACGTACGCACGCGCGGTGATTTATTTTTCCGTAGGATGGATAGATGGTGAAATAGGGTTGTTTCATACTTATAATAACATATCAGTATATGAGTGATACTGATGTTATTACTTCATAATGAAACAACCTAAGAAGAAGAAGTGGAAGAAGAAATAAAGATGAAAGAATTGGTAACAGTAATTACCTCTTCTTTGAAGCGCCTCTTTGAGACCTCCTCTTAGGGCACTAAAATTGGTCTTTGAGGAAGACCAGAACCTCTAGTATGTTTCTAGGGAAGTGGAGAAGAGATTTTGGCAGGGGTTGGCCGAGCTTGAGTGCTCAAATTGGTGTGAGGAGGAGGGGGAGGAGGTGTCCTTTTATAGGGGAGGAGAGGGGCACCTTAGGAATATCTCAAAATATTATTTTATATTAAAGTCAAAATCGGTTTATAATGGTTTCAAAGGGTCTTATTTCGAAGCTAAAGTGGGGAAGGGTCGAAATCCTATCAACCAATAAGATTTAGACAAGTTTAGGGTATTATTTTAACCTTATAAATTAGATTTAACTCTAAGTTAAATAATTTAACTTTTACCGTGTCTTTTTGTTTTCTTTCACTATATGGTTAATACACTTACTATAACATGCCAAACGAACCCTGAATTGTTTATTATTAATATATATATCCTTATCTAAGTCATTTGGCCGAACCTTAGATTTTTAGGAATAAAATAACAATAATATAATATTTGATTTAAAAACTACTTTGTGTCAATTTTGACACTATTTGATATATGATTTTTGTGAAAGTCATAACAGAATTATATGTTCGAACCAAGTTGATTAAATCAACACTAATATATCATAGTAACCGAGAAAATTAGTGGAATTCATAAAAAGGCTTAAATTACATTTATTTTGGTATTTATATTATCAATTATGTCAATATTTCATTAATAAGATAATTACTGCATCATCTTTGTGTCATATATAAATTAACTTATTTGATGTCTAAAAATTACAAATAAAATACCATCATGTAGGAAATAGTTTTAGCTTTCTAATGAATATTTACAATCGAATTTATCTTATGTATAACCCCATATTAAAAATGATTTACTTATTAAACTTTGATTTTAACTATTTTAACCCTTCTTTAAATAAATTAATAATAAATGTCCTAATCTAATCCAAGTGGGCCTAAATGGTCATATTTTATTCCTAAGTATGTTTTTGGTCGAATTACACTTGTCCAATAGAATTAGGACATGTGTTAGGGTAATATTAATATCATATTTACCCTTAGTTACCCTATTTACTATTAACCGCGGTAAAAATAGTAAAAAGTTACTATTCACCAAAAAATTATTTTTATCTCATTGAACCACATTTTACTTACTGATATCAACCGTGTCTGTCGGATTTTTGAAATTCCATTCACAGAAGCGGTAAAATTAAGTTTTATGAAAAATTCAGTTTTTTACCTACCACTTAGTGGTTTCACTATTCATCAAAAATTGAAAGTTTTCAGAAAAATACCAAAATTTCACCCTAGGCTAATTTCGATATTCCGGATCCAAAAATGAAGTCCATTTTGAAAAATAAAATTTATAAAATTTCAAAAAGTGGTTATTACTATTCATAACGGCTAGTTTTAATAATATTTTAATAGCATATCGTTGTTTAGTGAAACTCGGTGTTGCATACTACACACGCTATCGAGGAAGGTTGCGATTGCGTGTAATGCAAGGAAAGTCAAAGATGCGTGTTGTGAAAGCTCCTTTTGGTGTAGCGTACAACACAAGACATTAATAAAATTAAAAAGAATATTTTTCATAAAATCTCGGGTTGTTACATTCTACCCCCCTTAAAATGAATTTTGCCCTCGAAATTCGTCAGGATTATAAATGGTTTACTATTCGAAAGTTTCTTTAATAGAAACCCACATCGTAAAAAGGAATACCAAAACTTGGCTTTAAAAACTAAAGTATGAAATGTAATGATTACCCAAATAAACTAATCACTGGGTTTCCACATAGGTGAAAATATGGATATGGAAGAGAAATATAACCGTCATATTCTGATGGAGAGTGGTAGAGAACATGGCTATGGAAAATCTAGCAATCACAAAGCCATAAATTTGTCACGATCTAAGGTACCATCGGATTAATCAGATATAAGAGCACTAGGACAACATCTTTGGTTTTCAAGATCATTTCCCTAAAGTTGATGAATTAAAAGAAATACTTACATGATTTTGTTACAATCTCACTGTTGTTCGTGAATTGAACAATTTCCACTTCATATCATAAAGAAATGAAGTTGAATTTGTTATTCGTGAAGCATTAGCAGATCATGTGATAGAAGGATGGGTCATTCCATCTATTTCAAACAAAAGCTTAGAAAAAGTTATAAGTCCATCTTATAGTGAGATTAATCGTATATGGTTCCAAAAATGAACTTATACTTCATATATCATACCGCTTAATAAAATAAAACTAGTTTCTACTAAACAGGGACTTCCTGTAGGCCAGTGGTAGGCGATAAAGGCCAGTCGCACTTCGGTTGTGGGTTCGATTCCCACAGCCTTGTCCGAAGCGATGGGCTGTCGCCCGTCCTGTAGGTTGTCCTTTTTCTAAAACTATATTACTATAACATCCCATCAATAATATCGAGAGAACTTCTATCCTTAAACAATACTCACTTATGTCCAACATAATCCATTTCAATTATTTAGGCTTATCCATAATACTGCAGTCCACTCTCATAACATAGTGAAAATGATTACCAGAGATTTAACACCATCATCGATCCCCATATATCAAAAGATATGTTTTGTTGGTCACATTCCAAACATTCAAAGTCCTTAATCATGTATTCTTTTGAATACCTTAGTGAAAACATGAATGCAGTTAAAATCTAACACTTTCCACATACCAAAATCCTCAAAATTCTATATACTCAAACCATGATATCACTTAGTCCTTATATCAATCATGAGCTCATGAATACTGTTAAACATTTCATTTTCTCGTTTTCCCTTCATTATGCGCATAATATCTCAATTACTTTGAATACCACATTAGACAAATACATAAATATTCCAATACTACATGATACAACATTATTTTGGAATCCCATTACATAAACACTTAATCATTCCACCACATCATTGTCATATTCAACATTTCCAATAGAGATCGCATGTGACTTCCCTTTGTCCTTTGCCTTAAGTGGTTGCTCATGTTGATCGTCACTAACCCTTGGATTAGGGAATTTATTGGCATAATGTCCCATCTCCTTGCACTTGAAACATTGAAGTGTTGGTGGTGCGTTCTCTGCTGTGTTTGCTTTGTTCACATCATTAGAAACCCTTTTTCCATTACTTCGACACTCATCTACTCGATGACCTTCTTTTCCACACTTAAAACATTTTCTAGTTCCTTTAAGACAATCTCCACCATGCTTCTTTCCACACTTTGTGCATAAGGAAACATTCATCTTCTTTTCACCATTATTTTGAGATTTCTCCTTGAACTCCATCTTTCGTTTCTTTTCAAAACCATGAGATGGATATGTAACACTAACTTCCATTTCTACCTTGATAGCACAACGCACAATTTCTTCATAGCTACTGAAGTCTCTTATAGCTAATGCCCTTCGAAGACTTGGTTTTAAGCCACTGAAAAATCGATCAACTTTACTTTCAGGTTGGATGATAATGCCAGATGCATACCTTGCAAGTCTTGTAAAATTTTCTTCGTATATACCAACAGATTCCTCATCCTTCTGCTTCAGCTCAAGAAACTCCTTTTCCATCTTTGTTCAAAGAATACGAGGGAAGTACTTACTGAAAAACAAGTTCTTGAACTCGTCCCATTCCATGGACTCAATTTCATCTCTTGGCCTCGTATTCTTGATAAGATTCCACCATTGATCAGCATCACCTTCCAAACGATACACTACTAAGATGACTTTATCATGTTCAGAACATGGAAGAACTGAAAATATCTTTTTAGTAGTATTGATCCATTGTTCAGCAACAAGTGGATCGGAAGTCCCACTGAAAGAAGGTGGACGTTGCCTCATGAAGGACTCAATAGAATACTGTTCCCTTCTCTGCTCATTTGGAAGTCCAGAATGATTCATAGCTTGTGTAAGTATAGAAATAATATTTTGCACTCCATCTCCCATAACATTTGTTTGTTTATGAGGGCAATCATTGCATTGTCCATTGCATTGATCAACACGGTTCCTTCGGGTTCTAGCCATCGTCTAAAACCCGAAAATAATAGTGTGAGAGGCAAAAATCATGCTTGGGAAAAAACATAATAAAGGTGGAGTATCCTCAATATCTATCATCTTAGGTAAAATTCTATGATCGTTACCGTAGTTCTAGGACTGTATCCTATACGTATACTTATCCTTAAGGAAATCCCTAGACATACCTTATAAATATATCTAGGGATCTCACTAAAGTTCTCGCATCCTAGTTTCCAAAGGTTGACTAAACCTTTCCTCTGATACCAACTGTAGAGACCCGAAGCCTGACGTACATGGACATTACATTACATTTGCGGAATACTTAGTACATAACAAAAACACACACACAAGGATCGTAATAGTTTAGTGTCTTTGGAAACTCGGAACGTAATCTTCTAATCGTGGTAAAAGATCTTCAACATCTCCTATAAAAATCTTCCTTTTTTTTACCTATAACCTTTCTTTATATCCTGGGGAAAAGAAAACATAAAAGGGTGAGCCTAAATGCTCAGTAAGGGTAAATAAAATAAATATCAATCACATCATATACATAAGCACATAACTTTTGGAAATCTTAACCTGCAAAAGAGATCATAATTTCATAACATGGGGTAAATCATGGCAGTGAAATGTAATCACAATAATCATAACCTAAAACATGAATCTTTGTGGCATTCACACATAATCATAGAAAATCATTTCTTGTTAGTCAAGACTCATTGCCAAGACTATCTTTGTGGACAAAGTCCCGTTCTGAATCGAGTAACCCTCGTTTCAGTCCTGTTTCACTGAACCGATATAACCTACCGTTCCAGCCATGTCTATCTCATGAGATATAAAATCTTTACCCAATGCGTTGGAGGGAGATATAATTCCCACCCATCTTATAATGAATCCTTTCTTATGTGTGCCACATAATCATAAATCATACATCTTTTCATAACACATGTAACAAAAATGGGATTCTTGAAACATCATGACATCATAAAACCATTCATATAAGATAAAGGAATTCATAAACATAATTCCATCACAACATAGTCAAATCAATGTAAAAATATGGATAGAAACAGAACCCTTTATTATCTTAGATGAAAAATAATTTTGATAAAACACTTGAATTGAATTCTTGAGGAAAATATCCTTTCTTCTTCAAAATCAATTTCTTTTCACAAAACATCATGCAATTTTAAAAGAAAAAGATTTTATTGCAAATAGTCATGAAATATTTTGGAGGAAGGTTCATGAAAATAAGGCTTTATAAAACTGTAAAAATCCGTTCGTGCCGTATAAGTAAAAAAAACATTCTTCGTACTTTTGTCGGAAAAGTCAAAAAGTACCTCGTACGAAAAACGACAAAAGATTCCTTTCATATCTTTTACTAAAAACTCATAGAAGGGTAAAATTGGATTTAAAAAATTTTAGGTGGATGGAAATAATATTACATATTGAGAAAACATGGATGTGGATGATAAAATACACCCCAGTAAATACCAACGTATAAACAATCTCGGATAAAAATGAGATTGTGATATTTCCCTTAACTTATGTCCGACTTGCTTTGTAAGTGTCTGAAACTCCTGTATAATGATTTAAATCATGTTATTGACTTATTCCAGAATCATACTCATTGTTATGATATCATATATGGTTCCTTATGAATTTATAATATCCGTTCTTTTGTAAATTCCATGTTAAAGAAGCGTTTTGGGTAAAATCGTTTTATTTATCGTAGGTGTTTTGACTTGTTGTTCTTGACATTATTATTACATATATCATGATTTACTTACTTCCAGAATATAAAATATGATTTATATATCATATATATTCAGTATATATATATAGATAGATAAATGAAATGAAAAACACCGCCCATGGAGACGGTAGTCCGTACGTACGCATGAACGCTGTTTTACTTTCCTTATTGTCTTGAAATGGAAGTAAGTAGATGACATACATATATATATATACATAAATCCAGTAGCTTTATAATTTCATATATTTCATTATTATTTCTTATATATACTTTATAATCATTCTTAAATGGTTAACATGGAGAATGAATCTCATCGCGTCGTGGAGACGGTATTCCGTACGTACGCACGAGCGATGATATCATTTCCATAAATATTGAACTGAATTGGAGTGGATTATAAAATATATCAGAATCAATATGATGTTGTAATAACTATGTATAGTTATTCTTTACACCATTATACCCATCCATGTAAGGTGGTGGTGGAAAATAGATTACACCACGGCGTGGAGACGGTATTCCGTACGTACGCACGCGCGGTGATTTCTTTTTCTGTAGGATGGATAGATGGTGAAATAGGGTTGTTTCATACTTATAATAACATATCAGTATATGAGTGATACTGATGTTATTACTTCATAATGAAACAACCTAAGAAGAAGAAGTGGAAGAAGAAATAAAGATGAAAGAATTGGTAACAGTAATTACCTCTTCTTTGAAGCGCCTCTTTGAGACCTCCTCTTAGGGCACTAAAATTGGTCTTTGAGGAAGACCAGAACCTCTAGGATGTTTCTAGGGAAGTGGAGAAGAGATTTTGGCAGGGGTTGGCCGAGCTTGAGTTCTCAAATTGGTGTGAGGAGGAGGGGGAGGAGGTGTCCTTTTATAGGGGAGGAGAGGGGCACCTTAGGAATATCTCAAAATATTATTTTATATTAAAGTCAAAATCGGTTTATAATGGTTCCAAAGGGTCTTATTTCGAAGCTAAAGTGGGGAAGGGTCGAAATCCTATCATATAATAAGATTTAGACAAGTTTAGGGTATTATTTTAACCTTATCAATTAGATTTAACTCTAAGATAAATAATTTAACTTTTACCGTGTCTTTTTGTTTTCTTTCACTATATGGTTAATACACTTACTATAACATGCCAAACGAACCATGAATTGTTTATTATTAATATATATATCCTTATCTAAGTCATTTTTCCTAACCTTATATTTTTAGGAATAAAATAACAATAATATAATATTTGATTTAAAAACTACTTTGTGTCAATTTTGACACTATTTGATATATGATTTTTGTGAAAGTCATAACAGAATTATATGTTCGAACCAAGTTTATTAAATCCACACTAATATATCATAGTAACCTAGAAAATTAGTGGAATTCATAAAAAGGCTTAAATTACATTTATTATGGTATTTATATTATCAATTATGTCAATATTTCATTAATAAGATAATTACTGCATCATCTTTGTGTCATATATAAATTAACTTATTTGATGTCTAAAAATTAAAAATAAAATACCATCATGTAGGAAATCTTTTTAGATTTCTAATGAATATTTACAATCGAATTTATCTTATGTATAACCCCATATTAAAAATGATTTACTTATTAAACTTTGATTATAACTATTTTAACCCTTCTTTAAATAAATTAATAATAAATGTCCTAATCTAATCCAAGTGGGCCTAAATGGTCATATTTTATTCCTAAGTATGTTTTTGGTCGAATTACACATGTCCAATAGAATTAGGACATGTGTTAGGGTAATATTAATATCATATTTACCCTTAGTTACCCTATTTACTATTAACCGCGGTAAAAATAGTAAAAAGTTACTATTCACCAAAAAATTATTTTTATCTCATTGAACCACATTTTACTTACTGATATCAACTGTGTCTGTCGGATTTTTGAAATTCCATTCACAGAAGCGGTAAAATTAAGTTTTATGAAAAATTCAGTTTTTTACCTACCACTTAGTGGTTTCACTATTCATCAAAAATTGAAAGTTTTCAGAAAAATACCAAAATTTCACCCTAGGCTAATTTCGATATTCCGGATCCAAAAATGAAGTCCATTTTGAAAAATAAAATTTATAAAATTTCAAAAAGTGGTTATTACTATTCATAACGGCTAGTTTTAATAATATTTTAATAGCATATCGTTGTTTAGTGAAACTCGGTATTGCGTACTACACACGCTATCGAGGAAGGTTGCGATTGCGTGTAATGCAAGGAAAGTCAAAGATGCGTGTTTTTCAAGCTCCTTTTCGTGTAGCGTACAACACAAGACATTAATAAAATTAAATAGAATATTTTTCATAAAATCTCGGGTTGTTACAAATCGGGCGACAGGAATGAAGGAAAGGTGCCGCCAGAAGGGCGCATCAGGCAGCGAGGCCTGCGTAGGCCGGGACTTCGGCAGAGGGAACATCACATGGTGTCGCAGCGTCCTCGTTACCCGCAGGGGGGTCACATGAGGCAGCCAAGGAGCTGCCCAGGAAGTAGATAAGATATATGCTCGAACCTTCCCAAGATGCAACTCTCCCGGCACGGTGGTCGGTCTGGTTGACTCTGCGGCAATCGCTGAGCATTGAAACCATCTGGCAGAAGATAATGGGAAACAGGATCCAACTTCCAGAGGTCGGGCTCATTCGAATTACCGACCGAGTAAACATCCATCAGTGTCATGCTTATCTAATGGCCATGGAAACATACGCATGACAAAGGGGTCGGCGTGTGGAGCCACCTTTTTTAGTGAAAGTGATGATCGGCCAGGAGCATGATCCGGAAGCGATGCCGCTGGGAGAAGGTGATAGTGACAAGGAGTCAGAGGGGGACGAAGGTGAGGTAGAAGACGAAGAAGAAGAGCCTGAAGGTGAAGGGTCTCAAGGGGAGTCCTACCAAAGGAGTCTCCGAGAGAGCGGCGAGATTGCCAGGACTGATCTCGACATAACCGAGATACTCGAGGTCTGTCTCTATCTTCATTCATTTCCCTTATTCATCCATTCCCCTTTCGAACCTCTAACCCACGTCCCCATCCACACATGAGCAGTTGAGCATTGGAAAGGCGTCCCCACCAGAGGAGGGAGGAGAGGAACCGGTGAGACATGATGGGTATCTGAAACCCATCATTGAATTAACAAGCGTAGAGGGGTATCCAATCATGGTGGCTCCTGCAGCGGCCGAGACAATGGAGACTGACGCTCTGGATTCATGTAAGTCTCACGCTTCACTACTGGCACTTGGTGTCAAAAGGTCTCAACTGACCAGCGTATGCCTTGCGCAATGATCTCAACATTGAAGGCACGTCAGGATGCGGAGCCCGAGCCGTCCGCGAGTGGACCAGCGACAGACATACCACCTCTTTCAGAACATGCTCCCTGCACTGAGATGGCCCTGAAAATTGATGAACATGGGGTGGCAGACATCAGCAACGCTGTTCTTGACACGAGGTCAGAAGCTGGTGTAGGCATCATCGCTGCTGTGGTGAGAGAAGAAGGTCGCCAGGACGTCGAGGATCCCATTCCCCACGAAGGAGTCCCTGTGGCGGATCCTACTGCCGATCTGCTAGCTGCCTTCCCCATATACCGACCTGCTGACCCTGAGGAGATAGATGACTCAGATTCAGAGGTAGTTGAGGAGAGCTGGATGACACGGTGCAAGGGGTGGAAGTGTATCTAGCGCTTTTTCAGACAGCCCCAGTAACATTGGATGAGGCGGATGGGATCATGTCAGACCTGGCTGCGCTTCCTGTGTGCTGGAAGGGTTGACGCTCGATGTCTTCATCTGATGGTCTATGATTACATGGCCGAAAAGATACAAGAGTGCAGCCGGTGCAATGACATTGCCCAGTGCCGGGAAGGATCGGCGAGCACTCAAGCACTGCTGAGGGCAGAGTAGGAAGTCCGGAACCTCGAAGGGCAGGCAGCAGATAAGTAGGCCTTCATCGAAACATGCTCTAAGCTTGTGGAGCAACCGACGGACCAGCTGGCCAACGCACTGGAACAACTGGTGGAGGCGAGTCACCAGATGACCGCACTTCAGACCGAGCGGGCGCAGGCACAAGCTAGGGTTGCCGAGCTGCGCTCTCTGGTGGATGATGAGGAGAGAGTCTTGAAAGAGCGAGAAGCGGTCCTGGATGCTACCAGCCAAAGGGCAGCAGTAGTGGAAAGATCGCTTCAGCACGATGATCCCAGAGTGCTTTGTTTTTGCCATCTTATGAACCTCTTACTTGTACTTCTCATCATATCAATCCAATACATGGCCAAATCCATTCATTTGTACTCTTGGTTTAATATGCTCAAAACCAGTATCGAAACGAACAACAACTCATCCCTAGGCTCCTATGGGTCGCGCCCAATGCGAGAAGCAAAGGATTTTGTGCCATCATTTCGTCCAACTGTGGGTCATTGACCAAGCTTCAGGCGTCCGAAATTGGGCCTGGACTTCTGAGGAAACCCCGGGCCGATTGATGTATCAACTTCTCAATGTGCTTTAACACACGATAGGGGCAATATCGGGGGCATTGGAATACATCCGAACATAGGGGGATGGAGAGGAAGGTTGAATCACGCTCCCCGAATTCGGAACACAATGGGGCACAACGATGGCAGATAACTATAAACCGTGGCGGAAACACAACCTCCATATCATGTTGTCCCGGAATGGGGACAATAAATGAGGGCTGACCACTGACCATGTTCACAACACGGGGCCTAACTCAAATATCGTCATCCAGTTTTCCGGAACATTGGCCCCGGACAATAGGCAGACCATAGGTCGAGCATCCATACTGTTAGGGGGTCCCGCCAAACATGACCAGTCCTCCAGAATGTTGGCCCGGGATAGTAGGTGAACCATAGGTCGAGCATCCATACTGTTAGGGGGTCCAGTCAAACATGACCAGTCCTCCGGAACATTCGCCCAGGACAGTAGGCGGACCATAGGTCGAGCATCCATACTGTTAGGGGGTCCCGTCAAACATGACCAGTCCTCCGGAACGTTGGCCCAGGACAGTAGGTGGACCATAGGTCAAGCATCCATACTGTTAGGGGGTCCCGTCAGACATGAAAGAAAATGAGGATCCGAATAAGGGGGCACGCAAAGCATGGAAGGTGGAGTGGTGGTTTGTTCGAACAGAGTCCAACACTCCCGAAATTGCGCCACCGTGGCGAAGGCGCATTAGGCGTACATACCGAACTGATCACGGGTCGTCCCAATTTCCAGGAAGGACCTCTTTGGCGAGATAACTTCCGCTTCCCATTATTACCATGGGGCATCCCGAACCTGCTTGGGGTAGATGTCCCGATTACACCACTTCCCATGAAGTTTGGCCGAGGGGCCAACAATAAGGAAGGACAGGGTTTAGTATGTCCTGGGGATGGACCCAAAATGAAATGTCCAGGCGATCCTAAGTATCTCATTAGGATGAGAATCAAGCCATAGGTAGTTCTGGAAGCATAGTTTAACGTCATGTTGGACAAAATACAGTTTAACATCATACGGGACGGATGACACACCTCATCTGGGGATAGGCACGACACAATGAGTAACCTGACGTAAATGAGGACATAATCCCGTAACACACCGTGCAATCCCACAAGAGAGAGCGGGTCGTAGAAAGCCAATGAAATGATCATATTTCTAGGTCATAGAACTCGGACCAAAGGGCGGAATGAAACATAAGAGGCACATGGTGGAGTAACTCAAACACTTGGCGTGAATGGAAATAGGGGGTGTGTACGGTGCGGTGAACAAACCGACGTGAATGAGGACATGATCCCTTATCACACCGCACAACCCCCTTGGGAGAGGTTTCAGGTCAAGGGACCGAAAGAGAAAGTTAGGCTGGGGCCGCAGGGAAGTGCCCGGGCGCTCCTACGTATCTCATAAGAATGAGAATCATGCCTCACATAGTTCTTGAAAGCGTCTTAGTTTAAGTTCTTAGAGCTTGGACCATGAATGGGTAAGGGGAGCGAGGGACACATGGAAAGGCGGTTATAAAACCTGATGTGAATGAGGATCTAAGCCCTACTTACCATGTGTTCTCTGGGGAAATGCTCGAGCCACGGGACCGAACACAAAAGTTAGGCTGGGCCCGCAGGGAAGTGCTTGGGTGCTCTTACATATCTCATAAGGATGAGAATCAAGCCATATGTAGTTCTAGAGTGGTAGCGTCCTATCGGCACGCAGCTGGGACGATACCATCACAGTTTAAGTCCACAATGTTTGGACCGTCACACAGTTTAAGGTCATAATGTTTGGATCGTCACATAGTTTAAGGTCATAAGGTTTGGACCAACAACAGAGTTTAAGGTCCTATGGTTGGACCATCAAACAGTTTAAGGTCGTATGGTTTGGTCCAATAGAATAGTTTAAGGTCATATGGTTTGGACCATCACACAGTTTATGGTCCTATGGTTTGGACCATGGGGAACACGCATGATGTGATACTATCACTGCGCGCGATCCCGAGAGAGGAGCCTCGGGCCAAGGGGCCGACGATGGTCCAACCATCTGGAGGGGGATAGGGGATGCTAAATCCCAGCTGTGTTGGGCCCAAAACACAATGTCTTGGCAACTCCTCGTTTCCCATGGGGATGAGGTTCAAGCTTCACACAAACTTCAAAGAAGAAACCCAAGCACATACTCTGGCGCTCAGATCGCGGGAGCCCCGAGAGACACCGTTATGCAGCATAGTCTGTCTGACGTGTGGGGGTGTACTGAGGGTTATTACAAGGAGTGTCGAGATTCCACCTTGACACGGTGGGGTGGAACATGACATGAATCATGCCACCAACATTCAGGGCCCATGGAAGCTGGCGTGACGACTGAGGATTACTACTGACCATGTTCGCAACACATCATCCATATCGTGTTAGCCATGGGGACAAAAAAATGAGCATCAACCGCTGACCGTATTCGCAACTTGGGATTTTTTCCTATTTGTTGTCTGAAACCCTCGGGGGCGTTGGCCCGTGATGGTAGGATAGCCCTTGGGCGTTGTATACAGGCTGTTCTTGGGGGTCCCTCCGGGTGTGAAGGATGACAGGGGCCCGAATGAAGGGGAACACGAAGCTTGGAAAGTGGATGGAACTTGCCTATGTCGAATCTGGCACTCCATGTACTATACTAGAGTACCCTGAACACATAAGGAGACCACTGGAAAGGGTCAAGGGGTTTAGTCTGAGAGCGGCCAAAAGTTGGCGGATCCCCGGGCAAAAGAGGGGGTGTAATGCCAAACACCCTGGCAACCGGGAGATCGTGGGATCTCCTAAGAGATGGGGATGGACCTGACATCTGGGTGTTCATGTGGTCCTATGTATCCCATAATGATAGGAATCAAGCCACATGTAGTTCTAGAAGGTTCCTTTTAATGTCATGGGAAACATGACATATGAGGGAAAATCCTGAGGACAGGGTGCGCGTGGTGCAGCTATTGAAAACCCGACATGAATGAAGACATAATACTATACCACGCCACGTGATCCTGTGGTCAAGGTCCCAATGGCGAGACAGACGCGATAGCAGAACTCAAGATGGACCCAGAGATGAAAGGTCTGGGCGTTCCTATGTATCCCATTAGGATAGAAATCAAGCTAGACGTAGTTCTGGAAATACAGTTTAACGTCATGTTGGACATGATATGGTTCTTAGTTTTAGGTCATAGAACTCGGACCAAAGGATGGAGTTTGGTAACCCCTGGGGCTGGACCCGAAATGAAATGTCTGGGAGTTCCTATGTATCTCATTAGGATGAGAATCAAGCCATACGTAGTTCTTGAATCACAGTTTAACGTCATGTGGGACGAAATACGGATCTTAGTTTTAGGTCCTAGAACTCGGACCCAGTGTGGATCACATATCTTAGTTTTAGGTCTTAGAACTCGGACCCGGTGTAGGGCACATATCTTAGTTTTAGGTTTTAGAACTCGGAACTGGTGCAGTTTGAAGTCGTGCGAGACCAAGTGCAGTTTAAGTTCCTGTGGGACCAATTGCAGTTTAAGGTCATGCAGGATGGCACAGTTTAAGGACATGCAGGACCATGTGCAATTTAAGGCCATGTGCAGTTTAAGGTCATGCAGGACCAGACAGTTTAAGGTCATGCAGGACCACATAGTTTAAGGTCATGCACGACCATACAGTTTAAGGTCATGCATGACCATGTGCTTAGGAAAAGTACTTCTTGAGGAACCTCGTGTTGGTGGGAGGAGTGACACGCTCACCATCCATAGTAACCAGGGAATACACGCCATTGGGATAGACCTTATGGACAATAAAATTCCCCTCCCACTTGGGTTCTAACTTGGGTGGTTTCCTACTGGGAATCATTGGCGCTCTGAGAGCCAGCACAAAGTCACCTTGCAGGAAGGAGTGGAGACGAACCTTCTTATCGAAAGCTCGAGCCATCCTGCTCTAATGCCTTTTGAAGTTATGTAAAGCGCGAAGCCTAATTCCATCCAATGGTTCCAATTCAGCTAGATGGATTTTGGAAACTCTATCCAGCGCTTGTTGGTCATAGACCACCATGCACAATGAGGGCAGCTGGATCTCGATGGGCATGATGGCCTCAGCTCCATATACCCTGGAATACGGAGTCACCTGGGTGGAGTTACGATTCGTCGTCCTATAAGCCCAGAGGGGGTTGGGGAGCTTGTCCAGCCAACATTTCTTGTTCTGACCAACCATTTTTTGCATAATTTTAGAGAGGGTTTTGTTAAACGCCTCAATCTGTCCATTCACCTATGCATGATAGCGGGAGGTGTGGTTAGAGAGAATGTTGTACTTAGCGTACAATTTCTTCAGCTCGGCCGCACAGAAGTTGGTTCCGTTATCAGTGAGGATATCGTGTGGTATTCCAAACCATTAGATGATATGGGAGCTCACGAAGTCGGTGATAGAACAAGCCTTGACTTCCCTGAGTGGGATTGCCTCTGCCCACTTTGAGAAGAAATATGTAGTGGTTAAGATGAACTGGCACTGGCGGGCCATCCCCAGTGGGTAAGCCCCTACGAAATCCAACCCCCAGACCGCAAAGGGCCACGAATACTTAGTGGTATAGAGAGGCTCTGGTGGCCGATGCACGAAGTTAGCATGAACGTGGCACGCATGAAACCTCTTGGAATACTCGATGCAGTCGTGGATCATGGAGGGCCAGAAGTATCCCAGCCTCCGAATCTGGTGAGACAATCGCGACACGGCCTGGTGGGCTCCACAGGAACCAGCCTGCACTTCTTGCATGACCTGTGGGATCTTGACTCCTTGAAGACAATGGAGGAGAACACCATCAAACCCGCACTTGTAAAGGAGCTGCTCACGGCTGGGACCGCTTTGAAGGGTGAACTGTGGCGCGGGGCACCAGATTCGTTCTCGCTCTGCTCAGTCCATCGGAAGATTGTCGTGCCAGAGATACTAAACCAAGGGCATCCTCCAGTAAGGAACATTCTCGATCACCATTCCTTAAGCCCTCGAGGGTCCTGACGTAGGGTCACCAGCGGTGATATGGTTCACTCGCGGGCCACGATTTCCCTCTGGGATCATAGTAGCAATGACTCTCCGGTGTGCCACGTGGATGATTAGGTGATCCTATTCGGGCTCCGCAAGTGATGCTTCCAGGCTAGCCAAAGCATCTGCTCGACTATTCTGCGACAGGGGAACGTGGACGACATATGGTCGGGAGGGGAACTTATCCATTAGATGGAGGGTGCACTCCAGCAACGGTAAGAGTTCTGGCTTCCTGACAGCATAGTCACCATTAACATGCTTGATGACTATCTCAGAGTCCCCTTTCACACACATATGGGGTACGTTAACCTCTATAGCCATCTCGAGGCCAGTGATGAGGGCATGATATTCTGCCTCATTGTTGGTGCATCCTTCGGAAAAAATGAATCAATATGGCAGAATGGCTTGTTCTGGGGTGGTGAAGACGATACCCAGGCCCACTCTGTTAAGCCTAGGATCGTTGAGCCTTCTACCAGTAGGTCATCGGAAGGCTCTGTCAAAGTGCATCTGCCAGCATGGGATGGCGTGATCGACTGAGTGGATTACCTCATTAGGAAAGCCCAAATCTGGTGGCTGGTTCGAAGAGGATGGGTGGTTAGCTAAGAAGACTGCCAACACCTGTCCTTTGATGACCTTCTGATGTATGAACCTGATGTCGAACTGATGGAGGATCACCACCCAGCGTGCCAATCGGCTGGTCAACATAGGTTGGTTCCGGATGTATTTCAACAGGACTACCCGAGAGACCAGCTGTACCTCGTGGTGCTGCAAGTAGTTCCGCAACTTCTGTATGGATAATACGAGTGCCAGGCAGCTCTTCTCAATGGGAGAATATCTATTTTCCATGTCGAGAAGCATGCGGCTGTGGTAGTAGAGGCTATTATCTTTTCCATCGTTGTTCTTCTGGGCGAGAAGGGCACCGAGGGATCGTTCCAGGGTGGTCACATAATGGACTAGCGGCTTTCCGGGAACAAGTGGCATAAGGACCGAAGGTTGAAGCAGATACTGCTGGATTTTTTCAAAAGCGATATGACACTCTTCATCCCACCCATAGGCGACACCTTTCTTCATGATCCGAGAAAAGGTCTTACACTTGCCGGCCAGATTCGCAATGAATCGGCGTATATAGGCTAAGTGGCCTTGGAGGCCTCGAAGCTTCGAAATATTATTCAGGGGAGGCATCTGACAGATGGCCTTGATCTTCTCAGGTTCGATCTCGATGCCTTGATACCTAAAAATTAAACCAAGAAACTTTTCGGAGGTGACCCCGAAGGCACACTTCATTGGGTCCATCCTTATGTAGCGAGAACGGAGGAAATCGAACAATTTCTCAAGGTCTTTGAGATGGTCCTTGAGCTGAAGATATTTAACCAATAGGACGTCTACGTAGCACTCCACCAGTGTCCCAAGGATCATCTTGAATATGCGGTGCATAGCCCGTTGATAGGTGGCACCCACATTCTTCAGGATGAAGGGCATAAATCGGTAGCAAAAATTACCCTGGGTGGCCCTGAAGGCAGTGAATCTTCATCCTCAGGGGCCATCTGGATCTGGTTGTACCCAGAGTACCCATCCATGAAAGAGAGGGCATGGAACCCGGTCGTTGCATCGATCAATAGTTCTGTCACGGGAAGGGGAAAGTCATCCTTTGGACAGTGGTGATTAAGATCATGGAAGTCAATGCTGACCCTGATCTGCCCGTTCTTCTTCTTATCGGGCATAATGTTGGCTAGCCACCTGTGGTACTGGACTTCCTTGACGAAGTTGTCCTTGATGGGCTTATCAACTTCAGCCTCAACCATGACACCATGAGTGGGGTGCATTTTCCTTGGAGGATGCTTGAACCCACAATGGTTTGTTGGGAGGCCAAGGCCGTGGATAGAAACCTGGGGATCTAGTCCCGACATCTCGTCATAACTCCAGGAAAACACATCACGGTGTTGTCTAAGGATGTCTATGTACTGTTGCCGTTCCTTGGGGGGCATAGCGGTGTTGACCAATATGGGTCTCTGGTCTGCCTCGCTACCGAGGTTCACCTGCACTAACTCGTCGACCGAGGTAGAGACGCCCTCCTCAAAGGTAGGAGGAGCATCATCCATGTCCTCTTCTCCGCTTGCGAAAGGATCGTCCATGGGGGGAGCCGTTTCGGGGCTGCTCGACCCTGATGGGGAGCTGGTGCTGGCTTGGGCGGCAGAGGTGGTCATGACGGGAGACTCATGCACCATGGAAACCATGGCGACGAAGGCGGTTGATCCAATCCCATATGGCCTTCGGCCCAAAGGGCCACGCTTTACAACATCAAAGCATTGGTGACGCGTTGGCTTTAACCAGTCGATTCCGGCCAGGTGAAACAGACACTTATGACGTACTGTCGTTGCCATGAGCCCAACGCCCCGATATAGTACAGGGGTAGGAGGCTCGGGGATCACCTGAGCCTGGTTGGTGTAATAGTACGAGGTGATTTCCCTCCATCGCTTAGACCCAGAAATATTCCTTCCTCTGGTACCCAATACAACAAAGCACTCTCCCATATCGGGAGTCGTGGCCTCCAACCGATGGATTGGGAAGACATATTCATCATCCAAACCTGCCCAGGGATCACTCGTGACAGCAGCGGGCTCAACCTCACCTGCCAGGATTTTCTTTTCCTTGATCTTGTAATAGTCAGTGTCCAGGTAACGAGCTTCACAATAGGAAAACAGAGATCATATCCTTGGAGCACGCCCACTCGACCCTTAATAGAGTATTTGAGGCACTGATGGTACGATGAGGGAACCGCCGCGTGAAGGTGAAGCCACAGCCTGCCCATTAATGCGTTGTAGGTGGTGTCCTGAGAGACAACCATGAATTAGGTATTGGTAATTAAGCTGCCGAAAAGGGTCTTCCACTCGACCCTTAAGGTAGTATTTGAGGCACTAATGGTACGATGAGGAAACCACCGCGTGAAGGTGAATCCATGACCCTCCCATTAACGCGTTGTCGGTGGTTTCCTAAGAGACAAAAATGAATTCGGTATTGGAAACTAAGCTGCCGAACTGGGTCTTTAGACGAATATTGCCGAGTGGAATTTGCTCAGTCCTGTCATACCTCTGGATTCTGAGATTGGAGGGAGTTAAATAATCCTCATCCAACCCCAATATTCATAGTGTCCAAGTTGG
The DNA here is from genome assembly GCA_963277665.1 of Viscum album. Classification (NCBI taxonomy): domain Eukaryota; kingdom Viridiplantae; phylum Streptophyta; class Magnoliopsida; order Santalales; family Viscaceae; genus Viscum; species Viscum album. The sequence continues at coordinate 1,388,926,220 of OY728157.1, forward strand.
GATCAAGTTAATCCCTAAACCCGTGTCGACATGACAGCAACGGACATCCACGCCATTGAACTGGTCGGTGATGTACAGCGGGCGGATGTGCCCCTTTATGGGAAGGTCTTCATATTCACCGGAAAACGAGATAATCGCCTGACATTCGGCGTCCTCAATCACCTCGGTGTGGAAGGCTTCTGCGGCCGCTACCTTCGGCTCAAACTGGAGGGGGCTCCTTAGAGCCTCAGCGAGCACCTCATGCATTTTAGACGACAGGATAAGGGCCTCAAGGATGGAAAGCCTTGCCGGAATTCTAGCCAGATGCTTCATAATGTCATACTTTCGCGCCAAACGTGAGCTTCTGCTTATAAGAGGTCGCTCTGTGATTGGGGGCATGACGGGCTCTGCTGGCGGGACTAGTGACTGACTGGTACTAGTCACGTCCCGCTGTTCACTAGATGAAGCCCGGGCGGTGGCTGCCATGTTAGGACCAGAAGGCAGTAGTCGTCCGGTAGTAGAGTTGGGCTGGTCGTGACATGGGCGAGGCAGTTCCGCCCGATCTATCAACACAAACAGTGGTGGAAGAGAACCTGTCGACACCGGGTGAGGGAGACACAAGTGCTGCTCTCTATACCGATCTTGCTGCCTGGTCTAGGTAGTGTGCACGACCTGACTAGAGGTGACGACTGTCGTGCCCTGGTGATTCGCGTAGCCACAGCTCTGTCAACATTGGCAACGGCTGGGGACATTGGGGAGGTCCACCTGGCACTCCCCATCGACGGGAGTCAAAAAGGGATTTACCAACTCTACGGTGTTAACCGAAGCATACACCTATCTTTCGATTGAGGATTCATCCGTTACCAGACGGGGTCTCGGAGGGATCCCCATTTCCGGGGGCATGAAATCGCCAAGCGTGCGGGAAGATGACGGTAATGGCAGGGGGCGTTCTTTCTTCTTGTGCCACCGACTGCTCTTCTGGGAAGAAGTAGGCTGGGACGACGATGCCAAAGCAGCGCTTGCAGACTATGAGGGCTCTGGCTAACTCAGGTGGGCACAGATGATGCCATGGAAACGGGTGACCATCCTTCGGGCCATCCAGTCATTATACTTCTCGGACCCACGGTCGGAAAATCTGTTCCCACTCATCCCCGTTGTCACTACTACCATCTGATCTCACAAAGACACGTGCCACTTGTGCCGGGGCGGGGACCAACCTGATTATGTTGTTGTAAATTTGGTCTTGGATCCAGTCCTTGAACACATAGCATCGCTGGATGGTGTGTCCCAGGAACTGGTGATAAGGGCAGTAGTTAGGGTGATCAGTGAGACACGCCTCTTCTTGCTTCTGGCACTCTGGCAGCCACATGATCCTCTGCTCCAAGGAACTAGAGAAATAACCAAGGACCTGGTCCTCGCCAAACGAGTAAGTCTGATTCCTTCTTTCTAGAAAGGGGGCTCTTGGGGGCTGACCATGACCAGGGTCCGGAGGAGCAGGCCAAGGAGGCGGAGCCGGATTATCTCGCCTAGGTGGTGGCGGTGTGTTACGCGGAGGCGCTTGCCGATTTTGAGGCGGTCGCTGTTGGGCCAGAGGTTGTGCCCGTGGGGGTGGACCCCTATAAGATGGCCTTACTGGCAGCAACGCTAGCTGTCTGGGGGCCTCTATCTGGGCTACAGCAGTGGTATCAGCTCTGGTGGCTCTCCTCGAAGAGATTACAGGAGGCAGCGGGTGTGCCTGACTGGCCTCTTGAAGGGCTTCTTCGAGGTGCTGAGCCTTGTCCGAGAAGTCCAGGAACCCTCCAGGGTAATTCTTCATGATCAGAGAAGGAACCAACTCTAAATTGATGTTCTCTACACACATCGTCAGTAATTTCTCCTCAATCAGTGGCATGTCAATGGAGTACGTGAGCCCCTTCCACCGGGCGACGAAGTCCGCGACTCGCTCATCGGTCCTTTGCTTGCACCTGAAGAGGTCTGAAATGTTCGTCTTTCGGGTTGTGGAATAGAACTGGTAGAGGAATTGTAGGAAAAGGTCCTTCCAGCTAGTAACAGATCCAACAGGGAGCTGGCTGTACCGGACGAATGCTGGTCTTTCCAGTGTCTGAACAAAGCCCCAGATCTTGGCAGCCTCCTACTGCACCAGATTCCCTAAAATAGGCCCGCACCTCGAGTTGAAGTGGTCCAAGTGTTGTGGTGGGTCTCTGGTCCCATTAAAGGGGGCGAAAGTGGGGTTCCCAAATCCCAGCGGGGCCTTCATATCATCCACCCATGCTGGGTATGGTTTGACATCCGGAGGGATTTCCACCTGCCGAGTTTCCATGGCCTCCAAGCAAGCGATGAGTACTTCCATCAGATCATCCGGATACAGATTCCTGTCCTGACGGGGATCTCTAACCAAAAGCACGTTTCCAGGCTCTTCGATATGGTAGTCATGCTCAGCAGCTCGCGGGGCGGCTGTCGGAGCGACTCTCGGGGCGGCGGGAGGAAACCGAGTAGGGTCCCCAAGGTGGTCCCGCCGCTCGGGAGGGTTTGGCGAAACATATCGCGCCCTCTTTCCATGGGTTCCAGCGTCTCCCCTGCAAGCGAACGCGACATGGTCACGGTTTCCTAGGGGGATCTCAACAAGGGGTGGATTCTCCTGCCCCTGTTGTCCTGGTCTAGGGTTACCATAATCAGGCCGCCGCTCTGCGATGCATTCAGACAAGAGCTCATCAACCATCCTCATTTTCTCAGCAAGCTGTTGGCGTAGCGTGGCCTTCTCAGCATCCTCCTCTATCTTTTGAACCAAGGCAGATGGGTCGACGAGCTTGACAGGCCCGATGGGCTCTTTACCCTTGCCAATGTTTCGACTCAGTGTCAGTGCCTCCGTGGTTACAGGGAGACCTAGGAGGTTCCTTTGTTGGTGAGTAACCCTCCCAGATGGGTCCAGTAGCGGCCTGTCCTCAGGGAGTGAGTCCCCGTCGAGGGGCTCCACACCGTTTCCCTCATCTGAAAGGTCAGCCATGTTGACTACCACTGCCCTTGGCGACGTTCCCACAGGGCCGCCCAGTGAATCGGGATGTCGGCGGATCGCATAGAACAGAAGAGCAGCGTACTACCCCCATCCACGGACGTGCGCATGGGGGGTGGATTCCTCAATAACTCTATGGAGTACTTGAAAACTCTGGACACATTTTTTCTCGAGGGCCTCATGGTGACCCAACGACTCGGGGTGCCGAACTGCGGGGAGTGCTTCTTGGTCGACCTGACGACACTGCTCACCGATATCCTCGAGATGCACTTGGCTCCCGGTATAAGGCGCTAGCAGATGGCGAAGGCGGGAGTGGGTCACACGAATGGTCTGGCGGAAGCATTCTAACTATCCCGGGGTGAGTGACTCTGGCACATCAAAATACGATTCTGCGACTGGCCAAAACTTCTCAGGGAAGTGGCATGATGCAAGAACAGTCCAGAAGCTCCACGGCTCCAGTTCGGGGTATGGACCTTGCCACCCCTGCTCGTCCATCGAGGATAGTCGGGGAACTGGCAATGGCGCCGAGGCAGGCCGTCGGGCCGACGGGCTGGCCGGCGGTGCAATCATGCCGATTGGCCGCCGATCCCTAGGTCATCCTCCAGGGGTTGAAGTGCCCTGGCTGCCATGTCTCGATATGATGGGCCGACGAATGGTCCTCCTGTCACAGCATCAGTGATCACTGAGGGTGTGTCGCCTCTCGACTCTTCCGTCAGTCCCCAGAAAAGTTCCCCACCTTCCCTGATAGATGAAGAAGCTTCTTCTAGGGAGGCCAGTGGCAACTGCGGGCTTGACCCCTGGAGGTATGCCAAGTCCTCTTCCTCCTGGATATACCTTTGAAGGGAGGATGGAATCATATGGAGCTCGCATTTGGGGAGTACGAGACTGACGCGCTGTGTCCCCATCCCTACCCTCAACTAGAAGGGTTGGGGGGAAGGCTCCATCTTCGAGTCGTACTCTGCCTCAAAATCTGAGAAATGGACGGGTCTAGTTTCCGTCCGGACTCCCCTGAAATTCCTCTTACATTGACGAAACCTGGCCTTCCTTCCCCTGGGTAGCTCCTCAGGGTAAGGATGATTTCCATCAAGGAGTCCCCCCGCCGAAATAGAGCTGGGGCCGAGGGGACTGAAGGCCGGGGTGTGAGAAGCACCGGGATTGATGTCGAAAGGTACATGGGGAGGAACTCCATTTGAGTGAGCGACTGGATACACAACGGCTCCATACTCGCGGCCGGCAGTAAGGGGAGTGACCTCATACCCCATGCAGTGGGCACTGTAAAGATTTATACCCGGAGCATAGCCGTCGCGAAGAATCCTTCGGCTTTCCAGATCAGTGGCACGGAATGAGCCTTCATGGTGGGTGGCACTACGGAGGATTGGTCCGCAGTGGCCATTTCCAGTGCCCTCGACTGGGAGATTCGACCCAACTTGCCTGCAGGGCAATCGGGGTTTCGATCCCAGTCGGGCATGTGGCTGCACCTGCTCAACGTGTGCGGGGATCTAGTAACGGGAGTCAGCAGTGGATCAGGCCACATTAGTTGCTGATGTTGATGCCCCAGGACGGGCATTATCTCCCGCTCACGCCCGATGCTGGCGTCGAGTCAGCTGGGCTGGAGCCGGTGGTGCAGGCATGAAAATTGCCTGCTCCTCGGCTCGAGGAATCGGGCGGCGACATCGACACAGCCTGGCGGGGGTTCATGCCGTTAACCCCTGGGACGGATCTACGATCGGGTGGACCCGGACATCCCCCACCTCATTGGAGTAGGGGAGGGATGTGTCAAGGTGCTCCGAGGATAGGTTCCCTAAGCGGTTGAACGTCGTAGTGGGGAGCGGTGGCTCCCTGCGCGGCCCTCGAGGGTGGCGATGGTGCTGAGGTGCAACCACCTCTATATCCAAACGGGCCATGCCCTTGGTAAGGATGACTCATTCCTCATCATACCTACGAACCAGGTCATTGATCACCCTTCGATGGATGATTTCTGACGGGGAGAGGGGGCGTGAGCGCCCAACTGCTATGGCGGTCGAAGTCAGAGCGACCGGGGAATAGGTGGGACTGCGTGGGGTAGCCGCGTCGGTACTGCCCCTACCCCTATTCCAGTGGGCAGGTGGCGATCGAGCTCTGAATGTAGTGATCTGATTCCTGGAAGCAGGGAGATGAACCCATCAGCATCAACAGGAAAAGAGATCAACAACAAAGGCCCAGCGACATTCCTTCTTCCTTAGTCGGCGAGAGGGATCCATGCTGATGACGTCGCAGAACAGAGTGGTCAATGTCCTGGCGACCTCGACCACTGGCAGGTTCATGTCCCGGTGATGGTTTCCCAGACATGGTGACATGCTAATCTTCTGACGCCCTGACCGCTACCATTCTCCGTATTGAGGAGAAGAGTTTCACGTCCAGTTCACCATTTTTGTTGCTCTGATGCTTTCGTCGGGGCACGCACATCCGTCTGTGGGGAGGACATACTACATGTTACCCCGCATTCCCACTTTCCAAAGGCAGGCGGCATCCGTTCCTTGTTCAGGGATGTCTTCTCCTTGATCAAATTCAGGATGATGGGATTTCGGTTCTCCCATCCATAGATTCCTCCTCAGAACTCATCACCTAGTCTGGGTCTCCCTCATAGATTTAAGACTTGCTCGTGAATCTCATTCCCGGTGCCATATCTACATGGACGTCAGTTAATTACGCTGCTTCCATCGAGATGCTCCAAGGGGTCTTATCGGGGCAGAAACCTTCGGTGAGGAGAATGGGCACATTGGGGTGTCGTTGGCATGTCTGTCCTTGGTCCCTCATCACATGGCTTCTCGATGGCGCGGAAGCCCGAGGAATCCCACATCAAATGCGGGGAATGTGTATCATCTGAGGTTTTCCTCAGCTTTCCATGTTTAAAAAGGGGTATGTCGTGAGTTTAATGTCTTGCAAAGACAGATCGGTTTGCAGGACCCCTAGGGGGAACACCGATGTTGGGGCCAGCACGTGGGCGGCCTCCCAGATGTCATGGAGTGGGATGGGGTGGCATGATCTCACCGGGATGTGGCGGCCCGGGTAAGGATCAGGATGGATGGTGGAGAGAGACATGGGGCTTACGTTCTAAGACGACTCAAGAGGGGGAATACAGTTTAACGTCATGCAGGACGAAATACAGTTTAATGTAATGCGGGACGGAATACAGTTTAGCGTCATACGGGACGAGATATAGTTTAGCGTCATACGGGACAGAATACAGTTTAGCGTCATGCGGGATGAGATACAGTTTAGGGTCATGCAGGATGAGATACAGTTTAGCGTCATGCAGGATGAGGGATTTGGGGCTTACGCTCTAAGCCGACCCATGCTGGTCATGGAACCGACGTAGAGAGGTCGGGCCGACCGGGTGGTGGGATTGAACCTTGTGGAGGCTTCCTACGTACCATGGGTTATCACGGATCAAAGTCCACGTAGTTTTCTAGGATGGGGATTACGCTCTGAGGCGGCCCATGGTGGTGTCATGGTCGATGTGCACTCTATGCCCACGTGAGTCATGCTCGGTGTGAGAAATAAGAGGCAGCAGGGAACAAACGATCACGTCGCAAAAGGTTGCGTCCGTGAGAAGCGGAATGGGGCTTACGCATTGAGTGGCCCAAATAGGAAACAGGGGCTTATGCATGGTATGCGGCCCTTGGTGCTGGGGCTTACTCCATGGTGGAGGCCTGTGGTGTGAAAAAGCGCAGTGGGAAAGGTACTCCACTGGACTTGGTAGGGGGAAGTACGGAGATCCATGGGTGCAGTAATCCGTTGAGAGGCTAGGGGCTTATGATATAAGGTGGCCCTTCCCCCGTGGACAAACGCCACTTCGACAGGGTGGACCTCATTCCATGTGAGGAAGAGTCCATTCCTGTGGAGACGAGTGGGCGTAAAAAATTCCCGAGCTTGGGGGACCCTGCGTGCGAAGCACGGGGTCTGACCATAGTTTAACGTCATGTGTTAAGGATGAGGTGCTTAGCAGTTTAACGTCCTGCAGCTTCGACGATGCGGGTTCTCTCCACACCCCTATGGCTTACATACCCAATGCCCTACACCCCTTGTGGGAGGGAAGGCATCGGCAAGGCCGTAGTGAAGGGGGCCGCAGGGCGAACCACCAGGGGGTCCACGATAGTGTGGCTATGCGAAGAATCAATAGCTGTTAGTGTGCCTATGAAGAGAAGCATAAGGCAAAGCAACCCAATGGGAAACATGGCCCAAGGGACCTTGAGGTTACTTCGCACGAGCCTAGAAGGCCGTACGGGAAAACAATGCATGGCTAACATGCCCAGTAGGGGAGACATCAGGTGCCGGTGCAGAGAGGCAGCCAAGGGGAGTCAAGGTGAGGGGTCCTAGGTTTTGCGTGCAAGAAAGAAGCATTACACGCAAAACACCGGGATGGCGCGCAATTGGAGCAAGGGAATTGCGCGCGGAGAGGGAATTTCATGCAAGGTTTCACGCACACGGTAGGGTATTGCGCGCATGAGACACAGATTGCATGCAAGGCTGGAACCTGGGGAAGGGGAAAATTCACTAAACCCGGTGGAGTTGCACGCAAAGGCGAACTCCTGGGAAAGGTTGCGTGAAATGAGGGATTACCTGGAAGTATATTGCGTGCGGGGGGAGCCGAATTGCACACACGAGAGCCGATTCGAATTCCGCAACCCCGAAACCGTTCGGGGTAGCCTTCTGTTTATAGGCAACTGCCGGCGCGGAATCCAGGCAGAACACGAAATCTTCCGCACCGGGAGCCGCCGGCGTGCAATATCTGGCTGCAAAGACCTGGGGTGTGCAATTATTGCGTGCCTCACCGGCTCGATTCCGCGAATCCCAAGAGTACTTCGCGCGCAGAACATTTTTCCACGCGGATCCTCCTTTATTTCGCGCACCACATCCCGGGCCTCCAGATCGGGCCTCTGATTCGGAATATGTCTTTGCTTCATCATTCCGAAACATCCTCCGGGAGTTACGGACTTTTTCGACATCTACAGTGACATACCAAAAATCCACCTAAGTTCCAAACACATTCCCGCAACATATCCTCCATAGTCTAGATGGTCTTCTCTATCTTCCCATATGTCTAAGGGTTGAAAGCAGTTCTGAGGCATAGCTGGGCCCCAAGAGAATGCTGTAATCTTCCCGAGAATCATGAAGTAAAAAACATATCCCAAACCATGAAAATGGATCTTGAATCTCAATGCATCCACACAACCTCATCCATATACCTCTGTGTTTTTTCATCTATTGCGCTAGACTCCTTGATTTCCATTATGTGAGCCGACATCATCAACTGGTCCACTATGACCAAATGAGAATCAAAACCTCCCTGGGATATTGGAATTCCTTTGATGAAATCCATCAATTTGTCCTCCCACTTCCACTCAGAAATATATAAGGGCTACAACAGTCCTCCAGGAACACAATGATTGAACTTCTCCTACTGACACACAAGGCAACTTGCAACAAACTCTGACACTACTCACATCACCCCGGGCCACCAAAACTATCCACTCAAGCCACAATAAATCTTATTAACTCTTGTATTAATTTCTAGGTGTCAGATATGGAACTCAGAGATAAATACCTTGTGCATTGTTACTTGGAAAAATATCTTCCCGTGAAACAACATCGGATTATGACTATCCTTCGACTATCCCACCAAAGCATCACCTTGGGTAGTGTGATCACACATCACAATATTCTATGATTCTCCCAACTGAGACTCATCCACCTGAAACATTAATAAATACTACAGTTTTATCTGAAATAGACAACTCCCTTACACTCTTGTATCTATACAAAAATTATCCAACTCCCCCATTGCCTTCTAAGCATCAGTGGATTCTTGAACGATATATTTATATGACTTTATGGTTAAGGAATCATCCCCATGTTCCATTTTCCAGTTGTTTAAGAGATATCAAAGGCGTAGTCCTAGTGAAAATTCATCAACCTTCACTCCCTCATGTTTTAGAATCATTTGGGATATTTAAACTTCAAGATCTTGTGATCGATGAATTACCCAAAGCGCACAATGAATATATAATGTCGCCACAACTTCAGTTCAAAAAAAAGTATTGAAAGATACTAATAATGGGTGGAATTATTACGTTTATAAGGACATAACTTCTAGAACCTTAAGGGATTACTCCATGCTGCTTCATCATCACACATCCCAAGACTAGTCCAAAAGTGTCACAGAACACCACGAATATGACAACCCTCATCTTTTATTCAAACTTAAACTTGATTTATTACATAAAATTCACTTGATAAAGCATAGAAGATTGAGATGTCTAGTGAATTTGGGGATTTGGATCATTACATAAAAACCTAAAACATGAAATACATCATCTTTATTGAAAACATATTTTACATGAACACTACCTTCCCTAATACTTAGCATTGAATGGGATAACCAGAGGACATGCATAAGAAAAGGGTGAGCTATAAAGCCCTGTAAGGGAATTAATATTAAATAACATGAAGAATAAAATACATGTTAGGTAATAAGAATATGAATGGAGCAGAAGAGATTCAAAAACATAAAGGAATGATAAACCATTACAATCATAACATGTAAATTTGGCAACAACACTTAACATGGAATTATCATGAGCTAAGTCTCATGAAACATAGAGCATGAGTAAATCCTCATTACACATGAAGCACAAGTAAAACCACATTGAAATTTAATTATCATGAGTAAACTCACATTGCACATGACGTATCATGATACTATACTTAACCCAATTGATTGGAGCCCTATAAAGGGGTACCCTTCATAAACATATCAATTCTTGCATAAGTGTGCCACATGGATCATATAACTGGGATTCATAAAACATAGTAATTTATTACATGTTTAAGGAATGTAGAATTAATACATGAAACATTATAATAAATAAGTAAATGTTCATAAAGGTTAGTACCATTGATAAAGAAATGGGCATGTATTCACTACACAATGACATTGGCTGGGAAAATCAGTGCAATATCGACAGTGTAACGATGTGACGTAAGAATTCATAAAAATGGTTGATGAGAGAGAAAGGGATGTGTCATTATGTGTACCTGAAATGGAACTTAATGGGGTCATATAAATACATTTCCCAACAATTTTAATGTAATTTAGTGTCATGATACAAAATAATTTCTTGAATGTAAAATAGGAGAGAGAAATTCCTTTCAGAATTTCGGCATAGTAACGATGTACATGGGAGGAATTTAATGATAGATAAAGGGGTCTCACATCATTAAAACATAAAGAGGGAAGTCTGTGGGAGGTGAGAAACCATACCCCAACATTTATAATTGAAATTAAAAGGGTATAACAACATTAAGAAAATTGGACAAAAATTAGAATGGATGAAAAACCCTTACTTGGATGTGTGCTTCCAAAGGCTTGAGAGAGGCTTGAGAGAGGATTTTTGGGATCTTAGAGAACTTTTTTCAGGATTCTATAAATATTAGGACAGAGTTTGGATGAACTTAAAAGGCTTTGAGTGAGGAGGAATTGAGAGCTTGGGTGGTTTATATAGGAAAGGTGAGGTAATTATTTATTATTTAGGTTTGGGACACCTCGCATTAAACTAATCCAAACCACAAACCATCACATGGTTTTTCCCAAGGTTTTTGGATAAGGTATGTGGAAAAAAATATTCTATAAGTCCAAATTCCGAATGTCTTAAAATGATGGGGTTGTTTATGTGGAGGGGAGTCACACTCCCAAGGAAAACAAATTAAAAAGACAAGATGTTTAATAAGTATTGAAGGGTCCATTAATGCATTGTAAAATACGTCAAGAAAACCCAAAATAACATTAAATTAATTTTAAAACATATATTAGCCGAAGATAAAGTTTATAATATTTTATTACTTCACTATTGGGTCATTATGATGTCATAAAACACATTATATATTTAAATAGTATTTAATTTTTACCCAAAAAATTGATTGTCTCAGAAAATTATGACAAATTCACCAATGGATAATTTTGACATCATAATTCCAGAAATAATATTTATTTTATCTAAATAATTTTTTAAATATTTTAATTTTTACTTTTAAAATAAAAACCGACATTTACCGAAAATTCACAGGTTTTGACAAAAATGGATTTCGAACATTAATAAAAATTACAATTTCATTCATAAAATTATAAGAATATTTATATTTAATAAAAATTAAATTATTAATAATAATAATATTTTATTAAAATATTATTTAATAAAAAAATCCATTAATTTATCAAAAGAGATTTATTTTTTTAATTTTAACTAAAAACATTATTTGTGCTTTACAAAATATTTACAGGGTAACAATAATAAAATGAAATGATATTCATTATTATATACCAAAAATAATGTACATAACCATAGTACTAGGCTCTTTTTACATAACCACTTATAACAGCCGCATAAGACCGAAGAGTAAGGTGTGTGATGGTGACAGACACTTAGGGTGGCTTGGATAACATTTCTTGGGTGGTAATCTCTATCAATTTCCACTTCTCTCATAGGCAGACCCACTTGAGCTTAACATATTAAAGCTAGGTTTGGGGTTGGTCAAGAGAGAAGCCCAATGAAGCCCCCTCCTATCCGAGCTCTGACAAATGGGCTTCGTATGGGGCACGTCTACTAGATGTGGCCATCGCTTCCTTCGTCTGAGTAAATTGGATTTTTTAAAGCCCAATATTTATACTAATTATGTGATCACTATTGAACGACTATATTATAAATGTTAAAAATTATTAATGGTATTTTAAAATCCAAAAACATAAAACAAAATAAGTGTATATTTTGTATAACCTTTTCACTTATTATGACATTTAATTAGATCATGGGGGATTTTCATTAACAAATTTTTGGGTCATTAAAATCTTCCCCCTTAAAGAAATTTCACCCTCGAAACCTCAGGACATTCTTCCACGGAGATATGCATAGAAAAACCATGTCTCCAACTTTAAACTCAAGGTCTCATCAACATTTATCTACATAACTCTGCTGTCAACTTTGGGCTGCCATGATATACTGCTTAATGGTTTTCACCTTCTCTACCATTTAATTGACGATTTCTAGTCCAACCAGGTTACGCTCACTGACCTTTTCCCAACACGCCGGTGTTCTGCCCCTTTTCCCATAAAGGGGTTCATGTGGTGCCATTTGGATGCTCTAGTGGAAAATGTTATTATAAGAAAACTAAAACGAAGGAATATGTTGATACCATCCTCCTTTAATTTCCATTGAGCACACTCTCAACATGTCCTCAAGTGTTTGGATAGTCCACTCAGATTGGCCAACAGTTTGAGGGTGATAGGCCGTACTAAAGTTCAGTTCAGTATTAAGAGCATGTTAAAGACTCTTCCAAAACTTATAGGTGAATCATGGATCTCGATCGAACATGATAGATAATGGTACTCCATGTAGAATTACCACATACCATATATATATTCGTTCCATTTGATCCAATAATAAATCCTCCTATATAGCAATGAAGTGTGAAATCTTTGTAAGATGATCCGCAACAACCCAAATTGCATTGTTGCCTTTTGATGTCTTCAAATGTTTGGTGACCAATTCCATGGTGATATTCTCCCACTTCCATTTTGGTATGGGAAATGGTTGCATCACCCCCTTAGAAATCTTCCTCTCAGCCTTCACTTGCTGACACACCCGCACTTTTATGTATATTCAATGATCTCCTTCTACATTTTATCCCACAAATAATTCTCTCAGAGATCTCGATATATCAATGTGTTTCCTGGGTGAACTGAGAAATTTGAACTATGTGCATCATCCAAAATTTCCTTCTTCAAATCCAGACATGATGGAAAACATAGTATATTTCCAAATCTCACAATTCCATCTTCATTAACATAAAACTCTGAGGATTTTCTTTATTCGATAACTTTTACTTTTTCCTGAATTCCCACATCAACCTTTTGAGCATCCTTTAACCATTCCAAAAGTGACGGTTGAGCAACAATTTATGAAAGGATTGATTCTTTTCCCTTATTTATGATTCCCATGTCTATGGTCATCAAATCGTAGAAGATTTGATCCTTTTCAATTCTAATCAATGATAGAATTGTTGGGTCCTTTCTACATAGGGCATCTGCCACCTTGTTTGCTTTCCCAGGGTGGTAATGGATTGAAAAGTCATAGTATTTGTTCATCTCCATCCATATTCATTTGCGCATGTTCAAATATTTCTATGTGAATATATACTTGAGGATTTTGTAGTCTGTATATATTTCACAATTCTCCCCAAAGAGATATTGCCGCAAAATTTTCAAAGCGAATGACACTGAAGCCAACGGGAGGTCATGTGTTGGATAGTTATTTTCATGAACATTCAATTTCCTTGATGCATAGGCAATGAAATTTTCATTTTTCATTAACACACATCACATTCCCTTCTTTGAAGAAATACTAAATACCAGAAAAAGTTCAACAATTTTGTGTAATGTGCGAAAGGGCACAGTGATAAGCCTCTTTTTCAACTTTTGGAGCTTTATTCACATTAATCACTCCATGAATACTTTAATCGGTTCCGAGATAGCTTGGTAACAGGGTTGGACACTCAAGATAAATTTCCCACAAATCATCGATAATATCCAGCTAACCCCAATAAGCTACAGATATTCGTTACCGATGATGGCCTCATCCATCTGTTAATTGCATTTATTTTGTAGCGATCCATAGATATCCCATTTCTTGCGACGATATGGCCCAAGAATGAGACCTCCTTCAACCATAACTCAAACTTTATATACTTTTCATAGAGCTTCTCCTTCCGCAAGGTCTCTTGTATAGTTCTCAGATGCTCTTCATGATCCTCCTTGGATTTGAACTATATCGGAATATCATCAATAAAGACTACCAAAAACTTGTCGAGGTAATATCTAAAGACTCTATTAATCATGTACATGAATATTTATGGAGCATTAGTGAGTTATAAAGGCATTATTATGAATTCATGCTTCCTGTATTTTGTACGAAAAGTAGTCTTGGGGATATCTTCCTTCTTCACCATTACATGATAATATCCCTACCGATAATACACCTTGGAGATGTATTGTGCTCCACGCAGCTGATCGAACAAGTCATCTCTTCTTGGGAGAGAATACTGGTTCTTTATCATTATTTTTTATGCTCATGATAATCGATTAAAAGGTGCATTGACCCATCCTTCTTCTTGAAAAAGAGGACTGGTGCAACCCATGGTGAAGCACATGGGGGTATAAACCCTTTTTCCAGATTCCCCTATAGTTGTTTCTTCAGCTTCTCAAGATCCAAAAAATACATTCTATACAGATTCATGGTTATTGGAAATGCCCCATGTATAAGATCAATTGAGAATTCAACATCTCTTCTAGGAGGAAGACCATTCAATTCCTCGGGAAACACTTCAGCGAATTCCATTACAATAGACATGTTCTCTAGGATGGTTGCCTCCTTAAACTCAATCATCTGAGCCAGATACGCATGCTCATAGGGTAGTAATATCCACGATTGAGATGATGGAGCTAAAGAAGATTCATCTTCTTCGTTGAACTTGTAAATAATCGGGGGTCGATTCTCTAAATGGAGAGTGATTTCCCTTCTCACATCAATTAATGTTGGATCTTATAAGGAAAGACAATCCATGCCTATAATTGAATCAAATTACACTAGAGGGAGTATGATGTGGTTTTCAAGAAGTTAAATACAAATATTATGATAGGGGAGGAGTTATATTAATGGGATGCAATGATTTACCCATTTTCTGTACTCACCGACATCTTCAATTTCATGATTTGTGCTGGTGATGGTGTTGTTCTACTATACTTTCGAGATATAAAAAATGCATAGAACCTGAATCAAAAATTATGTTTGATATTCTTGAATGAATAACTAGAATACCTATCACCACTACGTTTTCTGGGTTCACTTCTATAGTAGTGATGGAAAAATATTTCCCTTTCTTCCTTGGAGGTTGTTGGTTGCCTCCGAAAACCCTTGCCTTAGGGCACTGATTGGCAAGATTCCCTGGTTCATTGAAGTTGTAGAAATGAACAATGCGTTGAGGTTCTAATGGAGTGTTCATATCCTCTAATGCAGCCATTTTTTTCTTTTCTACAATTAACAAATAGGTTCCCTTATCTTCCACACCTAAAGCATTTCTTTGTCCCTTTCAGGAAATTTCTAGGGTGCTTCTTTCTGCACCTTTGTTAAGTGGGGTGCTGGGTCTTCTTAGCACTGTTGGATTTTTCCATCGGACTGCCAATATTGAAGTCCACATTACTCTTCTTATCTCCATGATACCTCTGATATTATCTAATCTCCATTTCTACATTGAGGAACCATCAGAAAATTTCATCATAGCAGTCAATGTCAAGGATCGCTAGCGCTTTTGGTAGACTAGGTTTCAGCCCACCAAAGAAGTGGTCAACCTTGCATTTGGGGGTAACGAAAAAGTTGGAAGCGTATCATGCAAGAATTTTTATCTTTTCTTTGTACTCTCCAATATATTCTTCATATTTTTTCATGAGGTCAAGGAAGTCCCTTTACATCATACGCAAAAAGGGTGTGCGGAAAATATTTATCGAAAAACATCTTCCAAAAATCCTTCCATTCAAACACCTCGATCTCCTTCTCATGCTTTGTATTTTTGATCAACATCCACCATTGATCAGCTTCACCCTCCATATGATAAGAAACCAAGAGAACCTTCTATGGTTCTGAACATTGATGGATGGAGAAGATATTTTCAATGGAGTTGATCCTTTGGTCAATGATTGTGAGATCTGATGATCCATTAAAAGTTGGAGGACTTTGTCTCGTGAAGCTCTCGATAGCGACTTGTTCGTTATTAAGGGGTGGGGGTTGAAAGTTATTCATGGCACATGTTTTTATTAAAATCTTGAGTTAGCTGAAAGATAAACGTGACAATGTTCGTGATTCCTGCTCCCATTGGATTGGGCATCTCTTTATTATAGTCCTCACATTGATCTTCACATCTATTATTAGTCTGAGTCCTCCTATTACTGGACATTGGATAAAATAAAAGGAAAGTTTGGGGTAACACCTAAGGGGTAATCCAAGAACAAAAATAAATACTTATAAATATTTTTTATTTCATTAACATATGAATCTATTGGCTTCAGTCTATCTTATCCATGATCTACTTTCTAACATATATTCAGAGGGAATTTTTTATCCGTTAATAATGGTTCATAATAAGCTTGTGAGTTTACCAAAGCATATCCCTCGGGAGTATCGTAAGCAAGAGTGCAACATGGACCATTAATGTGCACTAGTTCTTATTTCAGTGTACCTAAAAGCGGTGTTTTATGGTTTTACCTTTAAGATACATCTATTCTAGAGTCTCCTCTACCTACTCATATCCATACAGGGATGTATTTTCTGGATTAACCACTTACTCAATACTCACCAAAAATTAGGGATTTTTTATTATACTTAATCTTTCTTCTAAGGATTTACTAGGGTTTTCTAATCCTATTCCAAAAAATAACTAAACCAATCCTCTGATAACATTTATGAAAACACTGGTCTTTATTTCAAACTTACACATGATTTATTACATGAAATTCACCAGATAAAACATAGAATATCGAGAGGTCTAGTGTTTTTGGGTCTTAGGATCATTAAATAACAACATAAAACATGAAATACATAATATTTATTGAATTCTTCCTTTACTTGACCATGACATTCTCTCGTACTTAGCATCTCATGGGATAACCTGAGGACATGCATAAGAAAAGGGTGAGCTATAAAGCCCAGTAAGGGAATAAACATGGAATAAATTGAGGAATACAATAAATGTTAGACAATAGTCATTTCAATGGAGCACAAGATAATAATAAATAGAAAGGAATGATAAATCATGATAATCAAAACATGGAAATTTGGCAACAACAGTTAACATGGAATTAGCATGAGCCAAGGCTCATTGCACATAGAGCATGAGTAAATAGCCATTTCACATGAATCACTTGTAAAAACTCATTGCACATGAATTAGAATTAGTAAACACCCATTTCACATGACTTATCATGATACAATACTTCACCAAATTAATTAGAGCGCTATAAGGGCACACCCTTCTTAAACATTTCATTTCATGCATAAATGTGCCACAAGGATCATATAACTGGGATTCATAAAACATAGTCATTTATTACACAATAAAGGAACATGGAATTCATAAATGAAAATTTATAATCAATAACGAAATTTTCATTTAGGTTAATACCCTTGATAGATAAATGGGAATGGTATTCACTACAAAATGACATTGGCTTGAAAATAGGTGTAATTTCAGCAGTGTAACGGTGTGACGTAAGAATTCATAAAAATGGTTGATGAGAGAGAAAGGGGTGTCTCATCATATTTACATGAAATGGACGGTAATGGTGTCATATATATACATGTACCAACAATTTTAATGGAATATAGTGTCATGATACAATAGAATTTCTTGAATTTCAAAGAGGAGAGAGAAATTCCTTTCGAAATTTCAGCATAGTAATGGCTGTAAATGGGAGGCATCTAATGAGAGAGAAAGGGGTCTCCCATCATTCAAACATGAAGAGGGAAGTATGGGGGAGGTGAAAAACCATACCCCAACATTTATAATTGAAATGAAAAGATCATAACAACATTAGGAAAATTGGACAAAAATGAGAAAGGATGAAAAGAGAATATACAAAAGTGAAGGTCAGATTGCCTCCTATTAGCATCTCCCTTGGGACTTCTAATCTAGAAAGAGGACCAATGTGAAGCATAGTTGATCATTGATCATTATCCCCAGTTCCCTTACCAACATACTCCCCTACTGGAGGGAGAGTAGCTCTTGACTATTTTTACCCTTCATCATGGAAGAATTGACTTCCGCCCGGAACTGCTTCTCAATGTCAGCTCATGAAAAATTATTCTCCTTCCACTCCCTGAGGTAATGAGTCCACCACTAAAGAATTTCTCCTCTCATCTAGATCACTGCTAGAAGAATTAAATACTATATCTGAGCATCAATTAAGCTAAATGAGATCACCAACCCCTCAGGATAACTCATTGTCTCTATGTCTAATATGTTTCCCTCATACTTTCCGAGAGTAACCCGCTGGAAGGCACGAAGTGTCTGCTACTACTAGTCATCTTTCTCATATCGATTAACCCTCCACTTATCAAACTGGCCAATATTCTAGACCTCAAATATTCATACCACACATTGACGATGTTTGTCTATCATATCTGAAAAAGTAAACAAATAACTCCTATGCCAGGGTAGTGTGGAAATTTCTTTTCAATTCATTTTAACTCTTCATTTATTATACATTCCAAAAAACCCAAGACACACAATAATAGAATTAATTATGATGAATGTACCTTTCATAGGGTCTCTACCCTATAATCAATGTAGACTCACTTGATCATTAATTAGGTCCATAGTCTTTGCATCAGATCACATGGGGGTGTTAATTCTATGTCCTATCTGGTATTCCCTCACCTATCTCATGAACAATTATTTATTAATACTATTTCCCTATCGTACCATGTAATATAAACAATGAATTACTCAAAAAACCATCATATCTATCAAAATTCTCTCTATTACCATTTTTTAATGAACTGCCTTCATTGAGATAAGGGAAGGGATAAATGACTGCGACACCCTTCATTTATCAAAATAATGTAGAGATAATGTCCCCCCATGATTCCATACTTTAATAGGCCCCAATTTGGTGACAAGCACCAAGGGTATAAAATATCATATAATATAGAAGTAATTACCATTTATAGAAAAATATCAGGAGATGTGATGGTAAATACTAAGAAACTCCAAAAACTAGAAGTAAAAGTAAATCCAAAATCCATTCACACAGGAATCTTCAATATTAAAGTTGATAAAAAGTACCATAAAGTACCAAAACTATTAACAAATAAAAAAGAGACAATATAGCAACAAAATCTAGTCCCTACACTCAAGCTAGTATAGTCTTGTATAGTTTTCAATGTCCTCCTGGAATCCTAAAAAAAGAATATACATGTAAGGTGAGCATACAATTATACTGAGTAGGGAAACTAAATCTACCTCTGCATAAGTCGGGGAACATACTAATGCATCTGTGAGAAAATAAAAGAACCTAAAAAAACTACCAAGGATTAATAACTAGCATTGACTCGCCATGGGATAATCGCCAAATAACATAAGTTAATTAATGTTGTAGTACAAGAACACAAGTATTTGGGCACCCCACACCACTTTACCACTAGTTAACTGCTATTTCCTAATGACTAAAATCTTGATGCTACCACTCTTCCCCTAGGTAGTCTAACTGCCACGGCCATCCAGCACACACCTGTGCCCCAAAACACACACAATCCCACCTGCATACACCTCCACCACAATAACCACTCCACTTTCTCGAGTACACCTCGACTTCATCCTGAAGACACTTGGGAATGAAATCCTAGCCTGTAGAAACCTAGGTCTAGAATCCACAACAAACCTACCAGAAGGATCTGGGACTACGGTATGCCTCAGGCCAGAGCATCCTTCCCAGATATGCTTGATCAGTATGAACATTAAGGAGGGTTTTTGGAAGAAAGCCAGTAACCATCAATCTGTTCTCCCACAAGGATGTTGGGAATGACACCCCCATGAGATGGGAATGTTAAGAACATGGTTCTCCCCAATGGTGCGGTGTATAAACAAATCACAAGGAACTACAACATATACATACAGGTAATCAAAAACTCATTCCACTATATGGGTTTCAAACAAACATCCTAATAATCCCACCAGTTCCACATCTGATGCTACCCCTATATACACAACCACACAACAGTGATTTCCAAGAATCAAACCCAACCCCTACTTCATTTAACCATTTTAAATTTATTTAATTAATGGAATCACTTTAATTTATTCCAACTATATTGGGAAACTTCCAACCACAACCATATTAGAAAAAACTATCAATCCAAGCAACTGTCCCACTACACAACAGCACCAAACCATATTTACAGCCCCACTGTACCCCCCCCACTCTACCACTACCAACTATCATACATCAATGTTATACCAAATAATCATTCTCTCAAAACCCAATCCCACAAACCCAATTCTCAAAAAACCTCCGCGATGTAGTCTCACACCCCTCTCACTGAGAAAAATCTCTTTCCCGCCCATATACACATAACCATACCCCCAACAGCAACCCCACAAAACTAACACAAAACCAAACAGAATATAGCACTAATCCATGCCTATCAAAATTATGTATATATATTATGATTTAGTAACATTGTTCTCTAATCCACATGATAAAAATGGACTATCATACATGGTTTTTCATCCCTGGGAATCCGTTTCAATTAACCCAATGTACATCTTGAAGATGATTTCACATTAAGACCCATTATCAAAAATCAAAACAAAACAAATGGGACACCCCTAGTGGGCAAGAAAAATACACTAAGGAACACAATTTTCAAAAGTAATACAACCACAAAAATAGTAAATGATTCAAAAATAACAAATAATATATGAGATCAATCATCAAATCGCTCTATGACCGTTATGTCATTGACCCATGGTATCTTATGATCATATTATATTATTCATTATTAGTCATTTTAAGAAATATACTCACCCATTATTTTCAAGGAATCATTATTAAACCCACCCCACATGATTCATAATGAATTATAGGTAAAAGAAATTCCTACTTGGAACAATAGATGAGAATAAGGGATCGTGCGAGCAGTAGGAATGAACTCCAAGAAAACTGAGAGGGAGGGTGATCTAGCATAGGTTCACGAATCATCTAGGAAATACATCCCAAGACATACCAATAGGTAATGAAAAACATACTAGTTAGGTAATATCACAGCTTTGAAAATCCATATCCTATTTTAAATGAAGGACGATTTTAAAGTCAGTAATGGGATACCGTGGTAAAGATCACATGGTTTTAGTATCAAAATATCCCAGAACAATAAGATATTAACAATATACATAATATCCTTTTAAACACCATTAAAACAATAAAAAATGATTTATACATGGTTTACATCAAATAAGATGTAAGATGGGTGAAACTGAAAAAACTGGGGAAAACTGGGAAAACTGCATATGAGTCACTGATGGATGAGTCACCGATGGGTGAGTCCCAAATGGGCAAGTCACCAACAGGGACCCAAAAAGGGGTGAGATGTCGACATGACGTGCTAATGATGGGCCACCAATACTATGCTTTCGACGCTGATCTACCGACTCAACGACCTACCGAAACTGCGCCACCAATGCTGAGTTACCGACGCAATGACCTATCGAAGCCTCGACCTACAGACACCTCAAGATTTATATGCACTAAAATATCGATGACCTAACCTGTCAATACTTACACTCCTGACTCACCCACACCGACACTCCAATCTCACTGATGTACTAGCTTGTTGACAAAATGACATGTCGATGCTAACACACTGAGTTAATGAGGGAAAAACTGGAAAACTATTGAAATGATCCACTATTTCCTCCCCAAAACCCCTAAACACTATTTTTTCAGAAAGGAAGAACCTAGGGAAATTCAGTTTAATACATCATGGGTGTCCATGAATGTATTTTATTTTCTACATTACACAGTCAATAGAAATCATGCCACTTTGAGGCCAAACATAATATAGGAAGATTATATTCTATGTACCTCATTGATTTTTGTTATAGGGTAAGACTCCAAGTACCTAACAGTCTTTCATAAACATGGGAATAAGATATTACATTTCCATAACCATTATACACGCCTCAAAATCTATAGAAAAAAATGTGATTAATATGACATATAGAGAAGAATAAATAATATAATTAAAAATATCACAACTATTACATGTGTAATTTAATTTAAAGTAAAAACCATAAAATAATATAACAAGTTATATAATAAATTATATTGAATTAAAAATTTAAAAACACTTGTTTTCAATGGTCTTTTTTATAGAGAACTCCCCGTATATTATGAGAATCAAATATAGTGTAATTCATTAGTTTTGTGTATTTTATTTTTTTAATCATACTTAAAATATAATTACCAATCAATAAAATTGATCAAGATTACAATGGAGTGCAGAAGCATGATAATATTGCTTAGTATTTTAGATGAGTACATATCATTTCATAAAATTAATCCTTTTTACTGTATTAATTTTAAATAAATATAAATTATTTATGTTCTTTAGAAATATTAATGATAGAGTTATATGTATGCTCATATGGTATTAAGCTTAATTAAATTAATTTCATTAGTTCATGGAATTTTTTCATAATTAATTAATTAATTTAAATTAATAGATGGATTGATTGAAAATATACATCATTTTCTTGTTATGTGGATGGTTATGATCTCAAACTAGACCTATATATGTTATTAGTTTACTATTAATATCTTATTATAATTTAATTAACACAATAACATGTGATTCATCCCCTCCTCTATATTATGTAAATTCTCATTTTCCAATAGTTTCTTTTTTTGTAAACCCCATGTCAGATACATTATATCCCCTCAACTATATGTCAGTAAAAAGAATATATAATGGTGAATCACATGGGAGAAAGGAATCAGTAGGATTTTTGGAGCAAATGAAAAACCAATCAAGGTGACACATATAATTTTGTCTAGAATGTTTCATTATATACCAAGCTATGGTTAAAGGTGTTTCCCATTAGGTGGATAGTGCATTTTCATTCATTAGATAAGACAAAAATTTAAGGATCTAATGCTCATGCCACTAATATTTTATTTCTCTCAATTTCATTATTAATTATTTATGTATTTGAATGTTATATGATTAAATAATAAATTAATTATGAACCACGAATAATTGAATAAAATAAAACTAATTTATGAGTAAATTTTATAAAACACGTTTAATAACTTAAATATAATATATGTAAAATAAATAAGCCATGTGATACGATAACATTTCTCTTTTACACATAAGTATAAAAATAACTCAACTAAAACATTATTCATTATAAACTTCAATAATTTGATTTAGAACTGAACCTGATGTTTAAATTTCATTATTTTCCAAGGTCATAGTGATTTCAATTGTCAAAGAACATTTATCTTGGAATTTTCAGTTGATTGTACATGGTTACCATTAATGATTTACTACCAATGTAGGAATAAGTTTAATTAAGATTAAAGTGTTTTAGAGGGATATATATTGGAATTTAGGAATATGGAGTCTAATAAATAGATCAAGGAATCGTAAGCTAATTAATTTAGAATTTACACAAAAC
This sequence comes from Viscum album, assembly GCA_963277665.1. Classification (NCBI taxonomy): domain Eukaryota; kingdom Viridiplantae; phylum Streptophyta; class Magnoliopsida; order Santalales; family Viscaceae; genus Viscum; species Viscum album. The sequence continues at coordinate 1,388,949,531 of OY728157.1, forward strand.
TAAAACCATTCAAATAACTTTCCAGGCCCATGTTTATTTTGGGAGAATATGAATATGGGTCCTTGAAACTAGAATAACTATGTATCCTGATATTCCAAAACTAATGGTAATGAATATTATGTTTAAATGAAATATTGGTGGGTTAATAAAAAATGGACTTTCAAGCTTAATATTCTGGACACTTGGCCTTGGGCCTTCAGGACTAGTAATGGGTTTCCATCTACCTAGTCTAAATAGGCATTTACTTTAAATAATAAAATGAGGCCTCAGCCCCATCCTTTAAAAAAATAGAAATCATATATAAATTAGGGTTTTATATTCATGATTAGTTTCATAAAATCTCATTTTATTTTCATTACCTATAAAATTACCCAATTTATTTGTGAATTATATTATGAGAAATATAGAGCATTATTTTTTAGATCATGTAACTCTAATTCGCCATGTTAATCATGGAATGTGGAATGGAAAGCAAATATAACATACGGTGATGAAGAAAAATATTTATAATGAAAATTTAATGATGAATCATTCCATGTCTATGGGTCCATAGTAGCATCCTTCCATTATAAATATGATCCAATGGTATGAAAGGTGAAGAGTATGATGTGTTCTGTATATGGAATGAAATGCCACTAGAAGATGAATTTCACCTATCCATTGAAGCTAGGGAAAGATTTGTTTCATTTGTTATCTTGTTTAATAAATACTTATATATGTGTTAGGTATAAAATAATGGATGTGGTGCTCATATTATTATCCAAATATAGTAATAATGTATATTTTGGAAGGTTCTCATCGGTGAGATAGATCTGCAGTATACTAATGTGGAATGGATGGGTGCATTAGCCGTTAATGACTAAAATATAACATTACCAAAAATTATTATTTTTAATTTAAAAAACATTTAATAAATTGATTGTTTTATGAAAAATGTTTTCTATATTTATTCCCAATACATGTATAGATTTAGATTCTATTAAACAAATTTAGATATTTTACTTTTCAAAATATATTATATATTTTTTATGATATAGTTCAAACGTGGAATTTAAATATTAAATTACATGTACAAACCATTGGTAATTAATAAGGAATTATATTAATATAAATCATTTCACACCCCATTATTGAATTACAACATCGATTACATAAATTAGAATAATTGTATTAATCTCTATAAATATAGTAACGTAGACTATTTTGAGGTTAACCACTTAAAAGATAACATGATTATATACCTGGAAAGATGAACAAGTCACTATTTAGTGGTCAAGGTTTTTGGGAAAAAACAATATGTAATTAGTATAATTTAACGTGCATGAACCCTTTCAAGTTGATAATGGAGTTCTATTATCATATTTTATGAATTTTATCAATAAATTCAGTATGTATTATTATTTATACTTGTTATGTACATGTATTAACCCTTTGACATGTTCTTTGAGCTCAAGAGTGATTTTTAAAATCATATTTTTAAAATGTTAATTAAAAATGAATCATATCATGGTTTTTAATATTTGAAATAAGATTTTATCCACATTATATGTGATATTGATATTTTCTCACAAGTCACTTATCATTATAAACCATAATTCAACGGGGTTAGAGAAACAATAATTTTTACCATACACAACATGTTAAGGACAATTATAAGTCATTAAATTCTCTTAGTATCATTTTGGGGATATGTATTAGACATGGAATAATTCATTTAAAATTTTTTACCAAATGAGGTGGTGAAAAGTACTCTTATTGAGTTATGTAGTAGAAAGAAATTTATTTTTTCATATGTCTTTTCAATGGGTTACAAATTTCCTGTTTAGGCCAAATCAAGAAACAAACTAACTCTATGGAAAATTAATTATGTCTTCATTTCCACCCCAAGAAAATTTAGGTATGAAATATTTGTGATTAGATATATAATTATTTTAGACATGTGAGAACTGATGTATTCCTTGATAAGGAACACATCGTTAAGAATTAAAATGGAAGAAATATTGTGTAGGAGAATGATATAGGTTATCAAAAACATGATACTACTTTCTAATAACAAGATATGGTGACTCATTATCTATTGAAAATAATTAATGTCTATAAAAAAATCATTAGTGATCTTAGAATCTCCATAATGTAAGGTAGATAAAAATTTAGAAATTTATTCCATGTATTAAAACTATACGTGAGGTTTGGTAGATCCACAACTATATTTGAATCCATTTCACAGAAAATAGTTATCAAACTAAATGATTAATATAGATTGTTGGATTATCACCTATAATGAATCTCTAGTGGAAAAAGTTTTAGATAATTTCATTGAATATAATATGATGAAAAAAAATTCATTAGTTTCTATTCATACATCCCATATAGTTTTTCATTTCATATCTTCCTTCCATAAAAATGCGATTTGGAGATAGATGTCAAACATTCGTTCCATAATGATATCATTCAAGAAGATGTGTTTGTGAAAAAACTAAAAGCATTTTTGAATCCAAAATTTTTCAAAAACCTATACATGTTATAATGATTGATTTATAGAATAAATGAAGAATCCATGTCAAGGAAAACTTGATGCCATGAAGATATAAAATAATTTGGTTTCATTGATAATGTATTTGAGATGTGGGTTTATTATAGGATTACTAGGTTGGTAGTCATTTTACTTTTAGTATATGTTGAATGGAAATGAGATTCTATCCTTATAAGAGGTTATGTAATGGCTAGTAAAGTAATTCACCTTGATAGACTTAGGTGAAGTATCCATCATTCTAGGGGAAAAGATATAGTGTTATAGGTAAAATAGGATTCACAGACTGATTCAATGTACATAAATTGACAATAAATTGTTGATTTTTAGTATATAAAAATGTAAAATGGGATTGGTTATAGTGTCACATCGTATCAAAAATTCAATTAACATGTTTCATTAAAAAAATGAATGAGTAATAATGAGTAAGATTACTTATTCTTATAATGATTGTTAACTCATGTATAATATTTTTTGTTTGATATTGAAGTTTATATCCTTTATGTATGGTTGGAAAATGTTAAGCTGATCTAAGTACAAAACATTAGAATACCATTATAACATTAAAAATTTATCTATAGTGAACTATGTATATGATCTTTTAAAATAGAGGACATATAGAACTATTCATCAATGTTTATAAAGATTATATCTATCAGATAGATCCAGGTAATCTGAAGTCATAGTCATGATATGTCATTAGTCTCAAGGGAGGTGTTATGAGCTAGAAGATTTTAAGGAATCCAAATATTTCAAACATCATATCAGAGTTTTATAATATATAGGCAACTATTACATCTTAGGTATTATATTATATTCTCAACTATTCCAATAGTTTGATGTGTATTCTTATAGGCAAGATCATCTAATAATTAATAGTGATTACAAAGTTGTGATGGATCATTCCAAATCTAAAATACTACATCAGTGGAAAAAATAATATTATTTAGATGTTTCATCTATTCAGATATTTTAGTCAATGTGGTCATGTTACAATGATTAATTTTTCCATGGAAGAATACGTAGTTGAACCCTTTATGTAGGATCTATACCAGCATATGCAAGATATCACGTTAGAGTTAGTGGGTCTTAGGTCGTTAACAGTTAGATCAACTATTAGTGGTACTATATTAGAGTTGGTTCCCTAAATCATAATTCTTTAAACATGATGATTTCATTGATTAGTTGACTTTAATATTAATGAAATTATATATCGCATCATGATTGTTACTCTATATGAAATATTGTAACATAATTCCATAAGACAATATCTCACATAGAAAGGTCATAGTAGTACCCCACGATGATAAAAAATAAAATATTACATGGAAATAGTCTTTAATTAATATATTCAACCACTGGATGATGTCATTTGAGAGGAAAAATATGTTATATGAGATCATGGGTGGTGGATCATAGGACTTTTAGGTACCCTTTCATGGTGTACACCCTTGGTAAATTTTAGAGTGTGTGATTATGGGAATGGGACCCGCTAGTAGGAAATCAACATTTATATGTGTCCATGAATGTTACTATTTATGGATAAGTGTATTGATTGATATACATTATAATTATAACTAATCAATATCATAAGTCACATAAATTAATGTATTTTAAAAATTATGGAATATTATCATAGTGAAGTAGGATACATTGGGTGTGGCATGAGTTATATTTTATTAACGAATAATGCATGAAAGGATTTAACACTTCAATCCCTCTGTAGAATATGATGTGTCAGGTCCATTTATGGAAATGACACATGGTAGATATATCCCAAGAAATGGTGTTCTATGTGAAAGATCATTTTTAATAATTCTACGATCGATACATCAAATACAATGGTTAATGAAAACAATATAAAACCTTCTGGATTATAGATATCATGATGAAGAGACTGAATTATATAATAAGAATTTAGAGGATATTTTAGGTTAATTTGAATTTAAATTCTTATTTAATGTGTTTGGTATCATGTTTCTAGACACCATCTATGTAATTTAGGAAATTAATCTAAATTCTACAAAAAATGGGCCTTGGAAGGTTACTCATAATGTGTATCCAAGATCTCAGTAAAATTAATTAATAAATTTATCATGTATGAATAAATAGTATATATGTTTTGTATTTCATATTTATTATGGATTGGTTTATCAACATTAATTAATAATAACGAATGTGAAATATTGGATGAGTTAAAAAATATTAAAAAATATTTCCTTGAATATTTGAAAAATATAATTCTATAATCTTCATCGAAGAATAATCAAGTGATATTAATTTATTAAATATATACCATTATAAAAGGTTCATGAAATATTGAGGGGGATAATATGACCGTGTTCAATGGTCTGATTGGAAATGACATAAATTTTATTTATTTCTTATTATGCTAAGAACTTTCCAAGTGAATAATAATTACAATACTATTAAGACATGGAGTTTACTATGAGTTGGGGAATTATTATGGGGGATTATATAAAATTCGATAACCTAAACATTACTAAATATATCTCTAGATATATATCTTTCATAATATTGATTGGTTGTCCCAAATAGATAGAGAGAATATCCCTAAACCCCTATATAGAGTTATACTGATATAGGGTGTGATCCCTCTTCCTCCACTCTCAATCCATCAATAGAATGCCCTAAATTATTTAATCATCAAGGGAATTTATCACTGATTAACCAGGAATGATGATAGAGGTTTGGATCATAAGTACGCCACGTAATAAATCTATGATGACCCTTAGAGATTATGGTTACTATGGGGAACTTTGTTAAATAGATTATACACTTGGATACTATAATATAATGATGATATAATAAGATCAAGTAAAAGAGATCGTCAATTATGAAATAATTACAAGTTTAGGTAATTAATGACATTATTATAAATTACATATAAATTATATATGATGAACCTCCTTTTATAGTGTTGGTGATCATATCAATTAATCCTCAAATTATTTATATTAGTCCATATCATTTTGTGGTATACATCTAATTTTATTCAATAATTATGAAAAAAATCCATGTTATACCAAACAAGGTACTTCTTCTATGCTTAAAACCTACACATCATCTTCTTTATTTATTTTTCCATTGCATTATCGTCTATATATGATTTTATAGATTTTACATTTTTCTCATAAGATTATATCATATATGATTCATCATCATGTAAACATGTAGACTTAGTTTGTATTTTAGATGATAAAGAAGATTCCTTAGAATGTGTATAATGAATTTCATCATATGAAGGTAATAGTTCAATATATTATTTAATAAAATATTTATCATTTCAGAAAAATAAATAACCCTTTAATATTGATTATTATAATGGTATTGAACTTATGCTAAATTTTCCTTCACATTATACACCACTTCTTCTGATGAATCTATATTTTTATTTAGATCATTGGTAGTGGGTTTTCATGATGAAACTAGAGGCAATGAAGTAATAAATTATACAATATTTTGTGGATACCCACAATATTTATTATCATTTACATTCTTAATATTTTCTAACTCATGGGTTTCAGAATGAGTATTATCCGCTATTATTAAATTATTTTTAGAAAGCAAGACATATGTATGTATATCATCCAAATATTTTATATTTCCATTTGATATCATCATATATGTTTCATGAATAAATTTTTTGTGACTATCCAATTACATTTTTGTACATATCGATGGATTAAAATATAACACTACTTCAATAAAAAAATATTTATTTGATTGGTGTTCCAACATCACTAAAAAGGTTGTTCAACATCTACAAGAGACTATATTCTTTGTTTGATAAAGAAAAAACAAATTATTCATACATTCATTAATTTTTTCAGAAGCATTCAATTAAGAATCTGTGAGTATGGTAGAACCTTTATCTTTGCCAATTTAATACACACAAATACAATATATTCCCAAATTAAATTTAAAATATCCATATTTTTCATTTCAAAATGTAAATAATAAACATAAAAATAGAATATTTTTATTGTCTATCAGCTTCGGTTTCTGAAAATAAGAAAAAATTAATCTAATTGATTTATAATTATTGTCCCGATTCATAACTTATTCATATTATGAATTTAATAAATAAATTTAAAAATTGTAACACTGTTATACAAATAATGGGTTTTTTAATCTCTTGATGTTTTTGTGAAAAAAATAGATTCAAATTTTAAATAAATTTATATATAATTCACAAAATATTTCATAAAAATGATTGAATTTTAAATGATCATATAATTATATATTTTTCACACCATAAAATTTTTAAAAAATATAATTCCATTAAATTATTCAATCATTCCATATTTACAACAACTCGCTAACCTTGAATGGAAATATTAAAAATTCTCATCATAAAACTGTAAAATCTAGTTTAAATAAAGAGTCATAAATATGAAACCAATTATTATAAATAAAAAATTAAATTATAATTAAACGAGATAAAATTTCATTATATAATATAATTTATTTGAAAAAAAATGTGGAAAATAAATCAAAAAATTCGGGTAATCAAAAATAAATTATTCAATTAAATCGAGGTCCAGTCCAATATTTATAGGAAACCATATATATATTTTACCAAAAAAATTTAATGGTAGAAAATGCAACAAGAAAATTGTGATTCATTAATTATTTGTGAGGAATATAACTCTATTAATAAATAATATTCTTCTGATCAAGCTAAATTTATCAAACAAGTAAAGATATATTATAATTTAACATTTGTACCAAATTTAATGTAACAAATAAATTTTTTTAAAAAGAAGATGATTAATGAGTCAAAAACAAAATTGATCCTAAAAATATGTTATCATTTTAAAAATGAGTTATGATAAAATATAGATGAAGATTGTTTAAAACAATTTCACATTTCATGATCTCATTGTCTATAGTAAAATGATAAAGTGATAAATTTTATGAAATTTACCCATGAAAAATAATCTCCTCAATAAATATGGTTTTACCAAAAATGAAAAACATAATAGAAATGTTTGTCTACATAACCAATTTAAAAATAACTAGTATCAGTTATATAAATTTAGTAATTGATGGAAAATGATTCCCCTTGATATGAAATTTAATATATGAAAACCTGACCTATTTAGGTTTGGATTAAATCAAAACAAGTACCACTACTATTAAAATATATTTATTTTTATCAATTTTATAGGTGGGATTATACATATAAATAAAAAAATTATTTTGATCAGAAGATAATATTATATTCTAAAAATAATTTTCTTTTTAGTGTCATCATAAAAAATAAATTTAAAGAAAAATGATCTCCAAAATGGAAAATTTAATTTGACTAATAATCTCATCTTCTTTTTGTTTTTCTACTATGTTTGGAAGAAAATAAATTTACACCTATAAGACCATAAATCATCTAAAAATAATTTATCATGAATGTAAGACAATATGGTAACAAAATTATACAATAAAGTTTAGATTTCATCTTTATAAAATCACGTTGATATTTTATTAATGATATGTATAAAATTCCTTTCTTTAGAAGAGTAGAATATTTATTGTTTAAGATAAATAACTAAAGACTGTATTTTGGATAATTAGGAATAATTTACCATATTCAATCAATATTCATCATAATAAATTTTTTCTTCACCTCATACAATAAAAATTTAATTTTTTCCATTATTCATTTTAGACACTTCAATTATTAATACATGAAATTTATCCTTCCATTAAAATGATTCATGTTTAAATTCTACATGAATTAGTTTTTTAGAAAAATAAACCTTATCTTTATCATAATTTTATTTCAATATATTTTATATCTTATAGTGACTTATTAAATTTAAATCCAAATCTTCAGTATATCAAGAATTATCCAAATCATCACTTTCATCTTCTGTTTCATATAGATAATTTTAATCTACAATTAAATTCCAAAGTGACTATTTTGTCCTCATCACATAAAACACCCCTCAGTTTATGGAATTATTGCATATAAACCAACAATTTTTATAATTTCTCCCCATCTTCCATTGAAGTATAAAAATAAATATCACCATTAATAACACTCTTAGTGTCTATTACTTTTAGTTTTTTAATATTTTTTACATAAAATATATATTTAAAAATTATATTCCTCTTATCGTGAACATAGAAAATTTTAATAGTATATATAAAATCATTATACATTCATAACATATAGTTTCGATAGAATAATTATTTTCATACTTCACTCTTTAATTATTTCCATTTTCCCTCTAAAACTTATTTAGATCCATGTGTCTATTTTTTATTCTAGTTTATAGGGTTATTTCACATTCACTAAACATTACCAAATTATTTCCTTTAGATGTAATGTATTTATGATTAAATTTTTGGAATTTATGTTACTATATATTTTCCACTATTGAAAAAAACTATCTTAATCAAAACATCAAGGAAAATCAGGTTCTTATTAAGATTGTTATGATTTTTAATGTAAAGGATTAAAAAATCGTATAAGAATAAATTTTATATAATTTTATAATTTTTAGAACATATTAGGAAAAAATCTATCAATTAATTTTAGTTTATATGATAATGATTCAATAATTAAATAAACTTGTTATTTTAAAAAAATATATGTATAATCAAATAAGATGAATTATTTCTTAATTGAAAATAAACAAAATTTTACCAGTTTTTTGAAAAAGGTGGACAAAATTATTTTCATGAAATATTTTTGGTTTTAAAAGACTCAATATATTTTATAATTTTCTTGAAACAATCATCAAACACGAAATATGTAGCCCAATATATACCAATAGAACAAATGCTCTGAAAAAATGACAAGGAAGAGAACAATTATTCCGAAAAAATCTTATGTTATCATCAAAATATATTTTATGAACATGTATTATTTCTCAAGGTATGTTCATTATGTAATGATTATTTTTAGGGTAGTGCATTTATAAAAATCAAATGGATAGGGGATTTAAATTTTAAAATCCAATAAGATTTTTTGTCTTCTCCAAACTAGTTTCATTTTTTATCCATGATTATGATATCATTTAAACACCTAAAGAAATTGTTCCTATTGAAACCAACACATCTTACAAGCATGATATCATTATCCACACAAAAATTATTATATCTAATAGTTCATTGAATCCCGATCACAAGAAAAATATTTATTGGGAAATATTTTTTAGAATCTCTAATGAAAATAGAAGCAAAGAAATCAATAAACATTAATGAAAATTATTACAGTGATTTTTTGACATGAAAAATTAATCCATTTTGGAGTATTAAAATACTATAAGGGAAATCGAAAAAATACACTATAATTAATAGTGTAACAAATACAAATAAATAAATGAACATGATTTATAGTGAATGTGTTGACAAACCTATGTGAAAAAAAAACACCCTAACATTCTTTCGATACCCCTATGAAAAAACTAGATGATAAGTGGTGCACTCCTAGGATAAAATAAAATACCTTAAGGATTCACTTTTTCAAAATGTCACTAATATGTGAAATATCTAACTACCTCATATATACTCTATATCACAACATCACCTATGAAAAATACACATCTAAACATGTTTCGACACTGGATCCTCATCAATATTTTTTGGGTCAATTTTTTTATTAATATCACACCATTGCTTATTTGATACAACAATTAAATTTTTTGATGTATTTCACATGCTATATAAAATGTGTAACCTCCGTTATGATTTTCGGTAGACTAAACATTGTTGGAAAACTAAAAAATTTATCAAAGGAAAACTCCAGGGGTTGATTGGTTCTCCCATTTTTATTGTTTTTATAGGATCTTTTTAAAATATAGATAAAACCTAACATATTATATCATAACCAATTGAACACCATGTATCATTATAGACAGTATTTTAATGATATGTTATCTTATTTAATTAAATTAAATGCAAAAATAAAAAAAATCCATGAATGTAGAAAAAGAAAAAATTATATACATGAAAAAAATATTACCAATAAAACATCAATAGATATAAACCAATAAATATCTCTATTTATTCAATCAACAAAGGAAATACCATTATGTAAACTCAACATGAAATAAGATCAGTTGGTATGAATCTAACAATTTTTCTTTAAATAAAATTTGATGATTTTTTTCCACTATGATAGAAATGTAAATGACCACCTACAACAGAAATTCACATTGTAAAACCATCACCATATTTTAATATATATTAAACGATCAAATAACATAAGTACTGATAACCTCTATCACCGATACAATAGTGATATCCACACAATACACCACACTAATAAAAATTGAAAACTCCCATATTATTTATTTAATATGATTTTTAGTCTTATTGAATTTTTAATAATTAACATAAACATTTAATCTCAAATAACTATTTTTGATCCCTCAATTTGGTAGAATATTGAGACTAGAAAATAAATTTCATGAAATTTTTTTGTGACAATCTACAATGAAAATTAAAGGAAAAAATTAATGTGGAAAAATTAATGTTGTATATTTATTTTTTATAATATCTAAAATCTATCTGATGATGAGGATTAAAAACGAAAGTGGAACATTATAAATCCCCCTATAAAATTGAAAATAAAAAATAAATAAAATTTTATGCAATACAATTACAATTATAGTGTATAATAATCTATACAAAATGAATACAATGATATCTATTTATTTCATCTCTAAAATACATCATACTAACAACTGAAACCCTTTTATGATAGATGGAACTACCACAATGATTAATTTTTAAACAATTTCACAATTTAGGAAAAAATATAGCTTACCTATAGAACCATAGTGACATCAAATTACATTTCAATTTTTTTAAACCTAAATTATTACTAAAACATTGATCTTTGATTGGATTATTAAGATGTCATAATTTAAACCACTTCAATATCCATTTTCCCCAAAATTTTATTTCTAAGAATTAATCACATGATAAAAAATGTGCAAGCTCCAATTGACCACTCAAAGGATTAGATATTCTCAAAAACCAACAATGTTAACCAATAATGATTCCATATGTTGATGTTAACACCCATGTATCAGTTCTCACTATTTTTAATCCTTTATAGGATCACTTTTAATTAATTATAATATATAAATTATATTACATTATATATCAAAACACCTAAAATCTACCATGAGAGGGGTCTCATTGAAAATATTATATTATTTAAAGTGATATAAAATATATATCTCCCAAAATGACATATATTCCAAAAATAAAAACATTTTTCTCATGTTAAAATATATTTCATTTAAAATTCAATCTGGATAAACTATATCACTCACATCTATCTTGCAACACCTTCTAGTATTTCTATAAAAAAACAAGTATCTCTATTATATTATCCCCGCTCAAAAAAAATCTCTCTAAATTGTAAATGGAATCCTACCCAATTATTAGTGTCCATATAGTTTGTCTAAATTCTCCTATATTATGTCAAACCTTATTTATTTTATCTTCCTCATATGTTATAACATCCATATTTTTAATTACTGTCTCTTCAATGATAACCACATATGATCATCCATTTCATATATTATCAAACTATACCATTCACTACAAGCATCACACATCCATTTATACATCATCTCTCAAATCCTACTTAGAATCTTAAATAACTGATTATTTATACGTTTCTAAGGTGTCTTTAGGAAATAATACCTCACCCTCAATACTTTTAATTCCCTACAATCAATTGTATAACTCTTTTCTATGTAACATGACCATATCTCAACATTCACATAACGTTCTATCTTCTCTACCCCTTCTGCACTACAAGAACCTCCATATATTGAACCTATTAAATATCTAGGTAAACTTCAGTGATCCTCACCCAACATACTTTTGTTAATAGATCATCATGTCTAATTATTTAATAAGAAAAATAATCTAAATCCTAAATATTTACATCACTATATTAATGAACTATTTCCTCAAAACCATAATATTGACATCAATAATTTATTACCCCAGGGTGAAGTTACAATTTTAAAATAAAATAACATATAAATATGTAGAATAAAATAAAAACAATATTTAATTTTTAATATGCTCTAAAGGAGTGGTTTAAAAAATCATGTGAAAATATAAAGATCCATATGGGTTAAATTGTGGTTAAAACCTCTATCAATATTAATATGACAATACCATTGTATGTTTTATTTTTTGAATAATAGATAATACTCCATGAAAATTAATAAAAAACACTAACATGATTTCTTTTTTATGATTTTTTAGAGACGTGAGCCTGCATTTATCTGAAAATCCACCTTCACCAATCCTATATTTATTATATTTTTTGGGTTTTGAAACTCACACATATACCACTATCTATCCTCTTTATAATACCAATGGGGTAGTAGAAATTATTTTTAAATGTAAAACACTACTGACATATCGACCACGTGGATATTTTATTGGTTCATAATCATATCTATACAAAAAATATATGTGAACCAAACATGCAATTCATGTCTATATTTGGTTACTCGAGGATCTTCACAATATGATGTTTTAATGTAAATTTTCATTGTCATGATTCATTCCATTTTTAAGATATAATTTTACTCGTTTTGATACTTCTCCCCTATAATAATTCATTAATAATGTGACTTTTTTACTAAAATGTGATTAATACTTCAATTTAAGTATTGGTTCATTATAATGTGAGAGACAAATTGAATTTCACAAAACAATGGAATCATTATCTTTCTATGCATGACACCCTCCTGTAATATTATCCTCCAAATTTCCTTTATTAATAACAAATTATATTCAATGTAATACTGCTCAGTTTTGGATAATTACACAACATATTGTAACATTTAAATCCATCTTATTAAACCTAATGGATGAGTATACACATGAAATCTATCACAGTCACTTGAATAATATGAATTAAAATAGTATCTGGAAGTGAAATTTGATCAACAAAACATAATACAATATTTTAGGTCCCCTCGAGGAATCATTGTATCCTATTCACTATATTCCAAGCCTCATTTATTTGGTTTTCTATGTTATCACATAATTCTCCTAGTAAATCGTAAATATATGGCCTATTAAAAACATTAGTAACATTTCACCTCCTATGGTTGATATATACAGAAATCCAGACATCCTAATCCTCTCTGTTTCAATGTTATGACTCATCACAAAGGATAACATCGTATTCACCAAAATATGGGGATGGAGTTTCAATAAAATTAGTTTATTGAAGAATTTCAAAACATTCCACATGTACATATTCGATGATATCCATTTATTAACATTATTTTAGTATCATAAAATATACATTCAAACATTCATGGTTTACCATACAATTTCAATAATATCAAACTCTATATAAAATCATTTCATAATCAGTTATATAAGATGATTATTGTGGCATAAAACTAACATTTAAATTAAATAAAACAAAATAATGTCAAAATTATTACAATTAATGAGAAGAAATTATTTAGAAGTATTTGAATAATGAAATATGTATCGAAGGTCCTTATATAGGATTAAAATATCTTATATCAACACCATGGTGACAACTAGAGAACATATATATTTTTTTAACTTCTACAACAAATTCCCATTGTGTTATTTTGAAAAAAAAATTGTTTCATTATATTGTTTTCTTCCTCAAACTATGGATATTGATAATTATTTCATTACATGTAGCTATTATAGATGTAGAAAATATATACCACACATCTACACATTACCCAAATAGTCATTAGTATAAATATTGCATAAAATATTCCATTTCCATCAGTACTATATTTCTTAAAATATAATTTGATCACAAGAATCAAAAATTTTCATTCCAAATGGTCAATTCCATTCCTCATGATCTTAACATCTATTTTTTTATCAATAGCCTTCCCTCTATAAGATAATGAGATATGACCTCAGGTTTGTTTCCTATATAGGTATTCATGTTCTGAATGTATCAATAAAATCATAAAATATATTTGTAGAAAATTTATCACCTACATAATTGTAGGTGGTTCTCCAACTTTGGTTAATATGGAGTACATAATATTTTATTCAATCAAATATTTTGACTACCATATTTGTGAAATATTATCCTGAGTTATCCATTGTGTTATAGACTCAACTGATACCTGATCATCATGATATTATAATTTATCATTGGAAACATGTTCCCCCATTGATTTATCCTCCACCTCAACTATTATTGTTAATATGTTATACTTTTCCCTCGATACAGTAATCATTAATTTCCCATTCCATCTTTATATATGATATTCTTGTTGATGATATGTTTTTTAGATATTGTGACCCATAAATTATACCCCATCACACAATTAATGTATCATTTGAAGATATATTTCCTATGTCTAAATCCGAAATTTTATATTTAAATTTTTTTTAATGAATGAATATACTATACCTATATTATTATATAAAAATGAAAGTTTTATGGTTTAACTTGAGATATTTTTTACCGGGGAAATCTAATATATCATCTATGAAGAATATTTAATGATCACATATGATGCGGTCATCATCACTTATAGCCTATAAAATTCTATACTATGAGTTTCATTAATATATACCATATTAAATCAAAAAGAGTGTGTTTCCAACACTATGTTGTTGTATTTTTTTGAGGAGTGTACACAACAGTAAATTGTGTTCAGATGCATTCATGATGATAAAATCCATCAAAGTAATAAATTTTATATTATCTACCACTAACTATCTTTATTAATTTGACATTTTTATAGATTAGAGCCAATTCCATTCTATAAATGTTCTTAACACTTTAATATTTTATACATTCCTCTTTATTTGATACGTCCAATTTCTCTTATAATAATAAACAAAGAATAATAAAAAGTACATTGATCCCAAAAAAATATAATTGGTTCTTTCCAATTGTCCAAATGGATCTAATATGAGATCTCATAGATACTCACTATTGGTGTCCCAGATATCAACCTAAGTTTCTTTCTCAAATTATAATGCTCAAAAAATGTTTAGGATACAATTCTAAGCCTGTGAAGCGTCTTGTCCATATCAATAATTATATGTACTTGTTAAAATAAATTTATAGGATCATGAATCAAGGATTGTTTGAATTATTTTTTGAGTTATATGGTTTTACAACTATAACATGCTTCTTTTACAATTAAATTATATGAACATATATGTTCTTTGAGAACATATCTTGATTCATCACCAGAATCATCGTATCTAAATATTATATCAATCATCTCTCAATACTATTCTTTCACAATATGTCGTAAAATTATACCAATGGAAATATGTTTTTTCATGTCCTTTATAGGGTTTCCAAATTTATGTGATTACAAAAATACCATAATTCATATTTAGTTTCACAGAACTGACTCTAACTATAATCAATGTGTCATATTACTCCATGAATAGATGTATTATTGTGATAAGATCATACTGATCAGAAAATCCAATCAATATTTCATGTGTCTTGTTTTTTTGGATAGATTATGCATGAAACATTGCGATATATTCAAACTTGACCAGTTATCCCCGCATCACTAACTGGGTTTTCCCTATTTCTAGATCTACTCAATAATTTTTATTGAGAATTATTTAAACCTATTATCACATTCAAATAGTAAATCATAATATTTACATACGCTACAAAATTGTAAATTTTTATATTCTTCTATTTTTTCCATGATTCGTATTTTCTGTGATTTTTCTACCATTAAGATGTTTTTACACCATTCTTCTAAAATATAACATCATATAATACATTTTTATTGAATATAAATGTATCATTTATAATTTTATTTCGGTCTATGATGATTAACTTATCATAAGAATCTAAAAAAATTACATAAAATCTATAAATATTCATTACACAGTATTTTGTATCCACAAATATTAATCTAACTGAACAAGCTAATTGGGATATTGAAGTGGTAAATCTATAATTATTACTCCCCCATTCAAAGAGAATATAATTTTATCTTCTTAAGAATCTTTTTCCAATAACAGACACCATTTCAACATTTTTAATGTATAGAAAAATCATTCAGTTAATTTTATACTAAATTTGTAATAGGCCTCTATATTCCAAAACCAAATAGATGTTAGTAATAGAAACAAAATATATATAATTTTATTTTTCTTCAATCACATGAATATATATTTTAATAATTTTTAGTAGAATGATATTCTTTTGATTCACCACTTGTATCTTCATTTTCCACATTGGATAATTAATCTCGATTAATTTTATAATCTCAAAATATCCCACAATAAAGAATACTCATTTTTCCATAACACCATAGAATAAAAAATTGTTTATTTATTAATAAAAATATTTCTTTTAAAATGTGAATTATCAATAACAATAACAATAATAGATAATATTAAATTTATTAAAAATATTTAATATCCAAAAATGATAATAACCCTTGGATAAACCCAAAAAACTTATATTACATTATTGGATAAAAAATGGTAACCCTATCATGAAATGATAACAATGAGATAAAATGATGGGGATGAATATGGAAAAATTGAACACAATATGTATTAGAAAAATCCCCCTAAATAAATGATTGAGTATATGACGAGAAAATAGAATGAAAACTATAGGTAAATGTGAGTAATAATTATCTCTCACTAATACAAGTATAATAATATAATATTTTTAATTCTCTTAAGTATTGGTGAATACACAAAAAAATAAAGTAAATCATAAATGATGTGATCGAGACATAGTACTGATTTCTAAAGAAATGTTAGTATCCATTTATTGAAAATTGCACCCCTTTCGTGACCATCTACAAGTTGGGTTGGTTGAAATCAAGATCCCAACCATATTTCACCTCATACCCTCTAAAATTTTTGTATGAACATAAAATGAATGCAATAAAATATATTTTTTATGGAAAATCCTTTAATACCATATAAAACGGAAAATTAAACCTTTATTAAATAATCCATCTTCCATGTTGTCTACTTTACCAATGAAAATAAATAGAAATTCTCAAATTCTGAATATTGGAATGGGATCAATCCCCAATGTACGTATATCCTCATAAGACACTAAACCATACATCAAGGCCTTGTTTTTGATGTGAAAATTAATCGATGTTTTGTTTTGATTCAATACGCACATTCAAATTGAATTATCCCCACATGGGTAAAATATTTAAAATGACTTAAAGTGGGGGAGTAGGAATAAATTTTCCAAAAGGGATAATATTTGGATTTTTGAATATATTATAAGTTGTGTCTTAAACACAAAATCATTGTTGAATATAGAAGAAATATAGAAAAAAATTCATATGTATAGGATACCTTTGAAACATAGATGATTAAACAATTAACTACTGAAGCCTAAAAGATGAATGAAAAGGATATGTTGAGGGGATTTAGATCTATTCAGTGTTCCTTAGTCCTGGGAATTGTAGTATATTTTTTATAGTTTATGAAGGTTTTCATTGCTTATATGGAAAAATAATTGGATTCATTTGACCTCTTTCCACAAAATATATTTTTTACTAACCATCTATTAAATTATACAACTATAGAAAATATATCTTGATGACTGAAGGAAGTGGAGGTGTTTCCCAAAATCCCTTCTATAATATTTTAACATTATTATAAGAGAAAATGAACAATTTTAGATTATGATTAATAAATTCACCAATTTATCATAATTATTTTATATCCAATTTTTTTGGTAGGAAATACTATTTTAAATCCCTTAATGGTTTGAGGGATGAAAATTAATATTTGTGATTCGAGAAGAATATAATTTCTAACAATTATATGATTTTGAGATATATCATTTACTAATCTTTGTGGTATATATTCATTAAAAGTCTAGTAATAAAATGATTGGTATACAAAATATATATTTATTTCTAATCACATCAATGAACCAAAAATTAAATGGTGAAAGATAAATATATTGTCAATATATAATATAATTTTTTAATAAGAAAAATTCAAAAAAGTTATAGTACCTGACATTAATTTCTTAGATCAAATATTCTCAACCTAATGTTTTCCATTCATTCTATTTGATTTACATACATTCATTCATCTAATATTAATTTTCAAAATTTAAATTCCATGATATTATTTATTAAATTTGACACTTTTATTTTTAATCTACATTAAATTAATTTACAAATAAAATAATAAAAATAAATGTAAAAAAATCACAAATAACAAAAAAAAGTGTGAGAAAGCCCACTAGTATCCACAAGGTTATCCACAATTCAAAATAATAAATAATAACATTTCATTAGGACCAAGATACCCTTTTTTCAAATTTAGAAATATTATTGGGGATAATGCATCAGTAGATGTGTTTCCATTAGATTTTATATTTTTTCCTTTCATTATAAATTTTTTTGTTACATTTTTCTTCATTACATTGTCATAAAAATATATTTTAGTATTATGCATGATACATAAATTGATAATGAATAAAAATTTATTCATTCAGTTTAAATCAAGTTGATTAACATACCATGACCATAACATATTTATCTTTGAAATAGGAATTCCATTAAACATAGATCTTCATATAGATGCCTTTGTTGAATTTTAATTTTTTTACAAAACAACTAGGACACTAATGTGGATTCAAGAATTCAAAAATCATGAACAATATGCATCATCCAAAAAAAGAATATTCCCCCATGCCTCTAAGAATAAGATACTAACATGAAATGAAATTTTTATCATTGGATATATATGAAATCAATCAAAATGAGATCAAGGATATGAATGAAATAATTGTCATGATGACCACCAATATGAAACTATTCATGGGATAAGTATGCCAACAATAATAATAAGAGGATGATGAACAACTTCCAATGGGAATATCTCTTGAATAAATTTATGTTTTAGTGCATAAAATTGTAAATCCTACTCTTTTTCAAATTTAAAATCCATTTTCTAATAACATTTATAACATGAGACAACTTCTACATGAGTAGGAATGGGATTAATCTATTCACTTTATACAATTATATATGATTTTTATAAAACTAAAAATACTAATGATATAATTTAATTTAATTAATTTGATTGAGTAAAAATGTTAATATCTTTGGATAAAGATGCAACAATATTGAAGATAATTTACACCAATTATTATATGGATAATAAACATCCAACATATATTATTCCTTTACCCATGACACTTAATGATCATTAACATCATATGTTTCATCCTATAAAAATATTCAAAAATTTAGTAGAATCAATTTCTTATTATTATCTATTATATCAAATTAAATACAACTATATTTATGATTTTAATATTGAATTTATTGAGCCCTTAAAAGATCTAGATTATAATGAATACGAATAAGGAAATTAATAATAAAAAGAAAAATACACCGATTTAAATATATTATTCATATTTGTATATAAATAACCCTTATAATGTAAGAGATAGAGGGTGTATCTTTAAAATATGGATTTAAAGAAGTTGTGTTAAAGATGTTACTTCTTCATAAATTAGATTAACATAAAATGGAAACATATTTGATAAATATCAAGACACATGCTTCTTTTTATTTCCTCCTCATATTTAATAATATATTTTTATTAAATTTGGTGATGTGTTATTTTTATCTCTATTCAATTTTCTTCATTTTCAATGTTCACTTCTAAACATAGGGAAAAGGAATTTCTAATATCTATTGTAAAGAAAAAAACTAACATTATATTTATGGATAACAACCAATAAATCAACTATATAAGAAAAATACATTAAGAATACATGGTGATGCAACCCCATGATTCTTTTATTTAATTTTTTTTTTCAATTTGAATAATTTTAGTGTTTATTTTCCTTTATTTTATGTGTCTTATATTGATGGGAAAATATTACAATCAGCCTAACCACAAATAACTCAATTTAAATCCTTTTATCTGACACATATTGTTCATTTAGATATATCATTGTAGTAATTTCTTGCATATAAATTAAAAATTAATTCAAATACATTGTTTCCATTAAGTGTAGGGGTAGATGGAAACATGGAATTAATGGGTTTTTCTATTTTTTAACATTCCGTTTTCATTTCTTTTTAATTTTTTGTGTTTTAACTTCATTGAACTTAAAAAAATTCCTAGTTCCTTTTTTAATTTCATTTTAATTTTTATTGAGGGTTCACTATTTTTACCTTAACAAGTTTAAAATGATTACCAATTTGTTTTAAATTTTCATTGGAATATATTTTAAATAATATTTATTATGTCTGAATTGATATTTATATTAAACCCATGAGTGACTATCTAAAATTAATTTTCATTTCAAAATATGCACTATAATCCTATTTTGAAATTGTATTCCTAATACCATCACATTCTCGTGAGAAACATAGATTTTTATGGGAATTGGAATGTGTTATTATTATTTTTAGGCTTTGATGACACATTAAATGTTTTCAAATAACAAGTGACTCTTGTTTCTATTAATAATATTTTTCCTTGAGATACACCATTAACATAAATCCTAAATATGAGATATACTAACAGTTACATGATGAAGATAATAAAATTTTAATTGAGTTTTTCTATACATTTACTGTATGAAACCCCCCCAAAAAATTTTCATTTTTATGGAATTAATAATAATTATTAGAAAATGAAAAATAACTATAACTAATTTTAAATTTCTAAAATTCACATTTTTAATATATTTATATATAATGAAATTAATTTCTGAATATATTTTTATTATATATATAATTATTTTGATGAAATTAAATATACTATTGATTTCATGGATTTCCAGGCTGTTACATTGTATTGAAAAACAAATTCTAAATTTGTGTACAATTAAAATGACCTCAACATGTGATTGAACCATGAAATGATATGAAAAGTAATATTAAATCCCATTGGAATGGTCTATGTATGAATAAATACTTATTAATGTCTTTATAATATATTAAGATATGTAGAGAATCTATTCTCTCTAACTAACCCTATGGGCGAGTACATTGATAAGCGGGCCTTTTTTGGGAACACTTCTATTAAAGGTAAAAATATCATGGATTGATCTTTATATGATTAAAAAGGCTTGAAAATATCTTCATGTGGTAAATGTTGGATTTAAAATGTTGTGTCTAAATAATATGATCTTGTGTAAGATTAAACTAGTTTTTTACGAATTTATATAAACTTGTACAGTTTCATATCCTGGAACCACTCTAATGTATATTTACAATTTATACCACCTATAATATTTTATGTGTACCATTAATCACTCCCTCAATACAGTCTATTTTAATAATATATAATATTTATAAAGGTTCCCATCCTAATGTGTAAAAAGTGTAATTGTATAAGTTATATTCTAAACTGAAGTTTAGAATATCTATAATAGAATTCTCGGATAAGATGGGTTTTTAATGTAATGTTACTAAATATTGGTACTGATAGTTATATTTTAAAATATTTTTTAACAAAATTTATTGTATACATAATGTTTATTCTGCATGGGTTTATAGAAAAACATGTAATGTTTGAGTGACATTCAAAATTCACCAGAAGATTCTAGTCCTGATTTGGAATATACATGCATCCAATGAATACCAAAGAAATTATTGGGACACCTTCAGTGATCAGTGGTTAAAAATTTTTTTGACACATAATACCCTATTACATGGGACAGACACAATGAAAAAATATTTTCAGAGATAAAGATAATTATTGAGTCATGGTAGTATGATTAGTGATTTAACTGGATAATATTTCAATTATGATTTTTATATTTTAACTACCAAGAAGTGAGAATTTTTATAGTGTTATTCAATGGATGTATAAATATATTTTTATCCATGTAAATCTATATTTTCCTTATGTAAATTCTATATTTTCTTGAATATTTATTTATGATTATTTTTTAGTAGTTTAGATGATCCAGTATAGTGAGGTCATATAATGTGTGATTTAATTACTATGATCATGTAAAAAATTTTATAAGGGTACTTTTAGTCCATGACATTATAGAACATTTTTTTATATTTTTAGCATTTTATGGATTAAATTATGGTGATAAATGGATGTGTTTCTATTATTTTATATTATTTATTGTTCTAGTTTTGGTGGTTTGATTGAAAAAATCAACAAAAGACATCAATTAACACTCTTTTCTTGATGTTATTTTGAGTCTCTTGGAGTCATTATTTAAAAAGGCATAGATTCTAAATAATATATGTTCCATGTATTTAAATTATATTCTATGGAAATTGAATTATTAAATTTATATATGTATAACTTTAAATTAACATTGATTGATTCAGATTTCATTAGAAAATAAGATTCTTTTATTATTTGAAAATTGATGAACACAAATGAGATGACGAAAGATCTGAAGAAATATTATTAGAAATGGAAAACATTTTAAAAAATTTAAATGTCTGAATTTTATTCCTCAAGTGATTAGAAAATTGGAAACCAGTGGGTTGCACTATTAATGGCATTAACATGATTCCTAATAATCTCAAATCAGTTATTGTAATGTTTAGGAAGAAATTGATTATTATGTAATGGTATTGGATAGTAACTATTAAAAAAATACATGAGTTGACTTGGAATGTTGGTCAAATTTACTATCTACTAGACAACAAGTGTATTCTTGATACCCATGGGATAGGAATTAATGCCTTTTCATTATAAAAGAGACTCTTTAGAGTGTTTTCTCCCTCACGTTGGGACCAATATGGTGTATATTTAATTAATCTGATTAATATTTTTTAAATGGTTCTATCTTTTCATAATCAATAAATATATAGAAATTATTTTTTAAAAAAAATAAACAAAACATCAATTACCATGAATGAAAATTATATGGAGAAATGTGATTCGATGAATAAAGGCCATATGATAGAGAAATTGCACTAGAGGGTGATGGTATGTTGGTTTTCTGAACCAAGTCCCACATACATACACGAAAAATATAATTTTTATTACAGAAAATTAAAATTTCATGGATGAAAATCATGGATGAATTTAAAATTTGATATAAATGGAATATCCAGTAATAATTTCATCACTGCATTGGGGAAAGAATCCAATAATAGAAAAATCCAAGATAGGGAACTCCTGAGATGCCTTTGATTCAAAACATTCTCCCATTTAGTTGTCTTCACACCATGTATGGAGAAGCTAAATGTCATTAATAAATAGGGTACTACATTTATAGATAAAATTACTTATGTTTCAAGGGGTGGAACATATGACTAAGGGTATTATTGATGATCATTGAGTCCATATCCACTGATGAAAAATATATTTTCTTTTCATGGAATAGTTTGATAACATTGTGCTTGGACCATCCATCATCCCAAAGAGAACCACCACTCCCATATAATGCATTGAAACAAATCACCATTGAACTAGTTGAAACACACAAAACACCTCCAAAACCCCATGCCTATAACCATCTAAGCATGAACCATCGATATTAATTTTCAGACCATGGGGTGATTCTAACTCTCCTAGTTTCTAGTCGATAAGGGAAAGGGTTTACTAGTAGAGTTTCAATGGACCAATTGTTTTCTAAGAAAGGGAACCTCCTACTCATACATCAAATATTATGTGATATCCATCACTAAAAAATAGCCCATCTTTGCTAAGGAATGACCTACTGAGGTGTACCATCCTAGTTCCTAGTGCGCCTCGCACCTGGTTGGTCATATGGACTCAAGCGTATTTACCCACACACAATAGGCTTCCAAAAAATAGAAAGGTACTTTGGTGTGATAGTGGGGAATATATGGCCTCATTAGAAGTGTAACACAATGGAAACAAATAGTAAATAGTAGTGGAAGCAGTAATACCATACAACATAAATAGGCAGTGGAAGACTGATAGTATAAAAATTGCTTCAAATATATATATATATATAAAAGATGCATGTCACATATATATTGGAAAGTATTGAAAAAGGTCATAATTCTAGAAATACAATACTAAAATCAATGTATAGAAAATATTTAACTCCAATAGCATCTCAAGCCTCAGCTTGGTCCCTTTCTCTGTAGCTTCACAATAATGAAGTACTTGGTTAAGAATGATGCTTTCCCATATCTATACATTTAACCATATAATCTATTTGGGTTCAAAATAATAACCCAAACAGAGTGTGAGATGAATCCTAGTAGACAACCAGAAAATGATCTATGCCTATCTTCCATTGAAAATATACATTAGGAAATATACATAAATGATGTAATAAACTAGGAAGTAATAAAATTTAAAAAATATTGCAGTTTACAATAACATTCATTTACATTTATTAATTATTCAATCCATTGAATAATGTGACCTCAAGATATTGCCAAAGCTCTGTCTCCCTATGTTTAACAATAAAAAACATATCACTCAAAAGACCATGTAATATTCTAGTAATACAGAGTTCAAGCTTATACTTTGGATTGGTAGACTCATCAAAATCATTCAATCATTCACAAGAAACCATATGGCAATGTTATTGTAGTTTAATCCCCTCTAGTTTCACATATCACCCATTCAATAATAATAAGGACTCTCTAGGAAAACCCACACAGTCTAACCCCTTTGGTCCCATAAAACACTAATCAAATACAAATGACCACCCATGTTTCTCTCAGGTTAAATACCCCCTCGTTATATACAATAATTACACCTTGACACCTATCATAGTCAATGCCATGTGGTCTAACATTTATTTAATAACGACCATCCGGGTAGCTCTCATAGTCTAAGCCCTTGAGTGAATGACCCATGACATCTCTCATAGTTAATACCTCTGGTCAATCATAACAAAAATTCATAATTAAAAGAATCTACATTGGAATCTCTCACAGTCAATTCCCCTAATTCATACTTTCATAATGTGAAACACGTGGATATCATATAAATAGAAGCACCATCCTAACAACACTGGGCATGAAAACAAAGGTTCCTATCAGGCTTTCTAGACCCAACGGCCACAAAAAAATCAAACATAGGTAACACATCCATGAACTAGGTAATAAACCTTATGAATAATCAATACACATTTCTCAAACAAACCAACCATATAATGAATTATGTAGGGTTAAATTCCAAAACACGCAATACCCTAAACATGGGTTTTCAGAACATTGAGATTATATCATCCAAAGACAATAGAAGAATGTCACAAACCACCTACCTTGATGTTGTATGGTGAACACTCTGGAATGATGGCCCTTGAATTTTCCTAAAATTTTGTAGATCTAAAAAAGATCAAAATAGTTCAAACATGAATAACTCAAGAGAGAAGGTAAATCGGGAAGAGATGATATAGGTAAAGGGAGATCTCACTGTTGGGAATCCAACGCACCTCGTAGTGTCTCTATTAGAGATCAGATGGTGAATTAGATATGCATTGAAGATCTCAGCTATCTTATTTGTTTCTATTATGAAACATGGGAGGAAGAAAATGATTCTGAACATGAGACACGACCATGCACCGATATATCATCTACGAAGACAAGTACATGATGTCTTCATTTAATTTACACATCACAAACTCACCTCAACTATCCCCTGCATTAGATGGTATTCCAGGTCACCTCACGTAGAATTATACTCAGCCATTACATAGCCATGTACATGTCCATTACACTGCTAGTATTGGGATACCTATAGAAACCAGGTACATGAAATGTACTCAAGAGTACATGATCTTATCATATAAAACTTCCTAACTAACCTTTTTCTATAAAAAATCTGAAATAATGATTCATGTCTAAAATGAAGATCTGGGTTCTCAAAAACATCCCCCCCTTAATGAAATTTGTCTCCTAATCTCCCTTCTAGGGTGGTAAAGTAGAAACTTCAAAAAACTCTACCCACTATGATCATATGTTAGCCTCCCTCTCCCATGCAACATCTTGTAGTCAGTTGTGCTACCATAGCACCCATACAAGAGGAATAGATGAGCCATAGAGAAACATTTTACTGTTATCCAAAATCATTATAGGGTGATCCAATAAGGATTTATCCACCTTGAACTCAACCTCTCTGGGATAAAAAATGTGATATGGGTCTGAAAAGTAACGTCGTATCTGAGAATTATGGAAGACGCCATGCATAGCCTGATACCTCTATGGTAACAAAAACTGATAATCCACCATCCTAACTCTCTCTAAAATCTCAAATGGACCAATGTATCTTGATGAAAGGTTTCCCAATGTCTTAATCATCTTGTGTCCCAAGCTCACAGTGTCATGTAACAAAACCTAATCTCTACCCTCTAACTACATTGGTCATCTCCATCTATCAGCATAAGATTTATGGTGAGACTGTGTAATATCCATCCTCTTCAGAATCAACTCTACCTGGTCATTGGTCTCTTGGATGGGATGAGGTCCAATAATATCTGTCTCTCTTACCTCATTCCAACATATGGGTTATCGGCATGACCTACCATAGAAATCCTTATAATCTTCCATCTGAATCATCTCCTGAAAACAGTTATTGTAGGAAAACTCCACCAGGGGTATATGTCTCTCCCAAGAACCACTAAAATCTAGAATGCATTCTTGTATAATGTCCCCCAAAACAAGTATCGTTTGGTTGTATTGTACATCAATCTAGGGATGGTAAGCTTTACTGAGATTCACTAGTGTACCCAAATCCCTATGTAGTCCCTACTAGATGGAGGAATAGACACTAATTTCGCTCCTACCACATGGTCAATAACGAAATATACCCTTTTCCCTTGAGGTAAACCTAAAAATATATCTATGAAGACATCCCTAAAATGATCCACCACTCAAGGAAAGTCCATATCTAAAGTCTCTTGGTCATCCATATATGAAGTAGCAATCTGAGCTATAATTATTCTCATCCCATGATGCTCGGGTCAATCTCTTCTCTCATGGTCATCCCATTCACACTTTTGTAGAAAAGGACCACCCTCCGACGACATGAAACACACCCTATGATGATAGAAGTCAACAAAGGACTAGAAAAAGATAAACAAATCTTTTCTAAGAATGACATCAAATTCTGTCATCTCTATGATATAGAGGTCACATAATAAATGACTCCCCCAACCTCAAGAGGGAAGTACTTGCACTATCCAAAACTAGTCGTTCAAATTCCCAATAGAGTGTCTCGCATCATAACGTCCTCAGAAGTGAAGAGACAATGGACAAGGATCTCAAATACGAAAAAAGATATATAAATATAGGAAGACCCTATATCAAAAAAATATAGTAGCTAAAATAGAGGAATCTAGAATCATAGATATAACTATAGAGGGTCCAGGATTTTTGTCCTGGTGGGTCTGCTCCACTGCAAAAGTCTGACTCGTACAATGACCCAGTGATCCTGCCTGACTACCTTTAGCTGATCCACCCTACAGTCACTGGATGCCTTCCATCTAGCTACCATTTCCTTGGCGACCTCATAATCATGAATGGTTCGAAAATCATCATTTATCTGAATTATGAGAAAATATTGGTCGTACTATTGAACGAGGAGTCATAAAAAACCTTGTACTACTTGCTGTTGGTTAGAACACTAATATTAAACAATTTAGACGACCCATATTTCCAAAATATCGGCACTAAATTGTGTCTCTCGGGTACTGAGGTCTCATATTCTAACTCTTCCCACACTAGTGGCATACAACATGGAATCCAAAGGGAACATCACATGAATGCTCCCTACGGTGCTTCCTAATTTCTGTTGATGGAGTACCAACCCTACATACTGAATTGACTTTGATCGA
This sequence comes from Viscum album, assembly GCA_963277665.1. NCBI lineage: Eukaryota > Viridiplantae > Streptophyta > Magnoliopsida > Santalales > Viscaceae > Viscum > Viscum album. The sequence continues at coordinate 1,388,977,835 of OY728157.1, forward strand.
TGCTACCATCTCCTTCAAATTATTTTTGATAATTAACTCCTAGTTCACTATAGACATAACTAAAGTCATCCTGAAGACATCCGCCTATGATTAGATGTCATACCTGATACCATCCTCAAACTGACTTTCCAAAGATAACTCATCACCTCCTAGAACCGGTGCGAATCACTGAAGCGTTATAAAACGAGAAGAGTAATCCATCACTTTTTATGTGCACTGCTCTAAATGAATGAAATCTTGGGATTCATCAGCCCTCAATGTCAGGGGGTAGAAGGAATCATAGAATATCCTCTAAATCTTTTCCAAAACTATATCCTTTTTATATCCCGCATGGGATATAACATCCCACAATATCTTGGAAGAATCATGTCGCATGTATGCCACAAGATTTACCCTACTCTCCAGAGGGGTCTCTAGATAATCAATGATAGCATGCTTGGAATCAAACCATGACTCAGTGGCCTATGGTCCTCTTTCCCCAAAAATAGTTGGAGGATTATACTGCTAGAACACTCAAATTTTCTCTTCCGTAGACATGGCTGGATTTGGTGCTTCTTTTAATGTTTTCATCATCCTCATAAAACCTTCTAGGATCTGTGCATCATCACATGCATCCTTTATAATAGTTTGTTCAAAGACAGGCATGAAGGGAGGATCTAATGGTAGTCTTTCATCTACCATTTCTAGTGTCTGATCGTTTACCTATATCTGGCATAAAGCCGAAGGAGTTCTTGGTGGCATTACTCAAAAAGGTCAAGTGAACACCTCATTTCTTGATTATCAAAGAAAAAACTAAATGGTCCAGTGCAGAACAAGAGAAAGAACGAATTAATGTTTTACCAAATAGGGTAACATAGTGTGTATAAACTCTAAACGACGTGTTTCATTATGTTTTTAAAATGGAATGTTCCTCTTCCAATCCTGGTCATGTAACACCCTTACAAACGACATGTTTCTCCTGAGACATGGTGTGTACTTGAATCTTCACGCCTTCCCAAAATCGTCTACATGGGTAGAACATCACAGTTCTCTCCCATGTAACACATCATGGTGTGTTCACCATACACATAGTGTGTACCACATAACACCCATCCACTCATGTCATTGGTCACACGAATGGATACACAGTTGACAACTACATGGAGTGTAAGGATAGACACGAAGTGTACAACCTATGATTCATCCACTAGTGTCATTGGTCACACTACTAGATACACAATTCTTTACAAAACGGCATATTCAATATAGACACGACGTGTTCTATCGAATGTTTCCCAACCCCATGTATCTGCTCACACAGTCAGTCACAAATTCAAGAACTACATGTTGTGTACTCCTCGTACTTTGTGTGTACATAATTAAAGTTTATTCTTCCAAATATAATAACACATGGGGTTTGTTCATAACACCACACACCGTGTTGTCGGGGTTTTTGGACTGTAAGGCTCTGTAACTTATCCATGACACATAAAAAACTAAACTTTTGTCCATCAAATGAAAAATTATGACTCGTGAGATCCCATACTCATGAGAATCAATTTTTTGGAATCCTATTCCACATTACAACATGATAAAATTCAATTTAAGTTAAATCATGGTCTTCTAAATTCTGATCCAAGAGGGCCCATAACACCTCAGGGACCAATGTTTGGTGTCTGTCCAAAAAAAACATTATTTATTCCAATAACCTATCAAAATAGAAATTATTCTATCCTAGCATCCTTCTCAATATCATGCATATATATCACAACATCTATCACAACAACATGAAATTAGTAATGCACCAAAAATGGCATGATAATAATTCTTGAAATGTGATCTCATGAAAGTTCATATATGATGCATGAGATGACATACCATCATTTAATCATTGTGAAATATAAATAGAACCACAATGATATATACAATAATAACATAAAATAATTGTTTCATCCAATGGTGATATAAAATCAAGTACGATAATCTCAAAAAACCAAATAAATTGCAACATTCAAGGTAAATTGGCTATCCCTGTTCATGGGTCTACTGCTCTCGGGCACAAATTATTACCAACTACCCAATCCTTATTATCCATACATGTAGGCTCAAAATATTAATACAAAGAAGAAAATAACATCTTCTAATACAACTTTGTAATGTCCTGGTTGTGGGTGCACCCCATACCTGGTTGGCCACATGGCCTCAAGCGCATTTCCTCGAACTCTAGAGGATTCTAACTAGTAGTGATGGCCTTGGGTTTGATAATGGGGAAACTATGCCCTCATTGACAGAGAAAAAAAGTAGAAACAAGTAGAAAAAAATATTGGAACCAATAATACCATATAATATAAATAAATAGTGGAAGACTGATAGTACAAACAATTGAAAGATACATATAAATAAATGATTCATTTCACATGAATCTAGGAAAAAAACAATTCAAAATGCAGGAAATACAATAATAAAACCAAAGTACAAAACATAGTAATCTATAATAGCATTTCTAGCATCATCATGGTACCATGATCTCCAGATCCATTGTAGTCATGTACCAAATGAAGAATGGTGATTTCCCTTATCTATACCTGCAACCCAATAATCTATTTGGGTCCAAAAGCATGACCCAAATAGGGTGTGAGATGAATCCCACCAGAAAACCACCAAAAGAACTATTCCTAACTATCAATGAATATATATAGATTATAATATACAAAAAACTATTCAATAATCATGGATGCACTTAAAAGAATAAAATCCTATAGTTTCCAATTACATTCATTTACTTTTATTAATTATTCAATCAATCGAATAATGTACCCATAGGATCTAGACTATTCTTTTTTATTCACTTTTTTAACAATAAAAAATTGATGTCTCAAAATACAATCTAAAAATCATGTAAGAAAGAGTCCAAGCTAGTGATTTGGCTTGTCAGACTCATATGGTCATTCAAATAGTCACAAGAAAACCTATAGAAAAGTCTCAATGTATAATACCCTCTGGTTTCACATATCACCCATTCTATAATATTAACAACCATCTGGGAAAGATCACACAATATAAATCCTTTAGTACTACATAACAATATTCAAATACAAACGAAAATCTGGGTAGAACTTATAGTCAATACCCCCTTGGTTTGATTTATAATGTCCACTAGAAACTCTCACAGTTAATGCCCTGTGGTCCAATAATTATTAAATAACAACCATCTGGGTAGCTCTCACAGTCTAACCCTTTAGGTCAATGACACACAATAGCACTCACAGTCAATACCTCTTGTCAATCGAAATAAAAATTCATAATTAAAATACCCTACTTTGGAAGCTCTCACACTCAATTCCCCTAGGTAATCTAATCATAATGAGAGACACATACATATCATATAAACAAAAAATCCATACTAACAACACTGGTCATGAGAAAAATGTAGTCTGACATGTTTTCTAGACCCAACGACCATAACAAAATCAAACATTGGTAATACCTCCATGACCAAGGTAATATACATTATGCATAATCAATAACCCTTTCACAAACAATCCAACAATAGCAGGAATTAAGTGCGGTAATATTACAAAGCACACAATACCCTAAATAGGGGTATTCATCACTTTGAGCATATATCATCCAAATAAAATTGAAGAAAGGCACAAAACCCCTACCATGATATTATATGATAAAAAATCTAGAACTTCAACCCTTTAAAAGTCATATAACATCATATATCTACAAAAGGATCATTATATTTCAACCTTGAATAAATAATGAGAGAGTAAAAATTTGGAAGAGTTGCTCTAGGGAATGAGAGAACTCACTGGTGGGAATTCAACGCACCCGGTCGCATCTCGATCAGAGATCAGACAATGAATTGGTAATGGTTCCACGTTCGCAGTCGTCTCGACGCTCTCCTGTAAGAAACACGTGAAGAAAAATATGATTAAAAATGTGATATGCGAACTTCCACTGATTTATAAATTAAAAGGAAGTACATGGACTATTAATTTAATGTACATTACATGTACTAACCTCAAATAGTTGCCACTTTAGGTGATCTTTTAGTCACACCACACTTCTAAGTACTTTTCCGTCACACAGCCAGTACACAACTACCCATGAAAACCATGTACATGGCCTATACTCAAGATTATATGATGTGTCCTTATAAAATTTCTAAATTATCCATTTTCCTAAATAACCTAAAATAATGATTCATACCTGATGTGAATATATAATTTCATACATGATGGATTTATACTATGGCAAGAATATTTACTAGCCTCCCAAATATCCCCACACCCAAGCACTTGGTGGAGCGTTTGAGCACTCATTTGGGATTTATTTCCGTTAAGACCACTGAACCAACTCTAAATGTATCCCTCAATGGAATACACAACATTAGTAAAACCAATGATCTCATCCAAATCTCACAACATATTTGTTTCGCACTCACTATAAAAAAATATAATGATCAGTTTCTACCTTGTGAAGCGAACAAGATGAGAATTTAGAGGCTAAATAGACACCATTTGTCTTGACCATCACATTAGTAGGAATCAATTGGTTCCAGATTCATTAAAATAGAATGTGGAAATTTTTAGGAAACTATTTATAGCAGAGAGTTCCATCTCTCCAATCCTAACCTAAGAATCCAACATCAACATTATATAAATTTTCACTGAAGAAATACCAGCCGATTTTACAATGAAAATGATCTTATAAAGGACATAAATCATCTTAATACAATAAAACATTTAATTTCGTGAGGTATATAAGACCATTTGTATTATAGAAGGGTGAGAGATAGATTTATTTAAATTCATATATAGTGTTGGGAATTTGGGAAATCCCAGTACCTACCATGGCCAATTAAATTCAAAAATATCAATCTTTTTTCTTCCAAATATCCATTGAGAGAGATGTTGTTGGACTAGAATATGGTACTGGAGTGAATTGGATATATTGGAGTGGTTGTTGTTCAATTTTCCCATAAAATTTACATTAGTTATAGAGATGAACCTACTTCGGATGGACCACCCTTCAATCACATCCCATGCCAGTTTTTCCTAGAGATTGTATATTATGTCATTCACATTCCATAGATTTATTCCCCCCATACACCACCAAGATAGAATGTTGAGTTGATGATTCTAAATGAAATCTTCCCTCCCCACATGCATCTCTAAATTAACATATCTATGGGGTTCTTTATTACATTTACAATCATATTTTGAACCTTGACTACTGATAGGATATTCATTTGAAGAGATGAAAACACAGATTTTATAGCGGTGATTCTCCCACTAAATGAAGTAAATTGGTTTTTTCAATTGGTTACATGACTGGTTAATTTTTTGAGAAGACATTAAATGTGGATGATCTAGAATCTGCCTCGATCCAAAGGACATCTAATGTCATTCATGCGGATTTACTTCCTATTCATTCATTGTATGGACTCAATTTTGATCATTAGCCTATCTAGTAATGAGGGGGTGAAATCATATCACATTTATTCTAATTGATGCATTACCACTCCATTTTCAACAATTTCCCATCATGTTGTTTCATCCCTTAATTTCAGTGTTCTGACAATTGAAAAAAATTACATATCAACCAAAAAGAGAAGGTAGGACACTCCACTAGAGTGGGTTATAGAGCTATAAGGTCTAATCAACCCATGTTTCATTTTGAAGGAAATGTTTCTACTAATAAAATATTGAACATAAAGAAAAATTCATGGAGATATTGGTTCTCTTTGAATTGGACCTCTTATAGATTTTATAAAACCACATTTCATCACCATGAAATAAATATCAAACCAGGGCATGCTATTAAATCGGAAAAGAAATTCCAATAACCATTCAAGGAACCCCATTTATCTAATTAACCAGAGAATAATATTTCATTAAAGCGGGTCAAAAGATTAATCCATACCTACTTTATTAATAATATTGAATCCCACCACATTCTTTTCTGTTTCTCTAAATTTTTCATGAGAATTTCCCATAACTTCTTGAATCGACTTACATTTGATGAAATCATGATGCTTCTATAACACCCTGTTGTTAAAAAATAGGAATAGTGTCATATGGATGATTTATTATAGGAACTTGTGGGGATAATTTAATATACTAATCGTTCATAATACATAATTGAAGTGGGATATTACACTTAAAAAGTTATCCAAATTATGGTGGTATATGAATCCTGGGGATGAGAACCCACACGAAAAATATCTTTGATGTATTTGACCAAATACTTCACAATGATATCCTATGAAATAATATAAAAAACATTGGGAATCTATATGGGAAAGGTGATATATTATAGCTAGGATTGAAAATTGTATCCCAAAAAACATTCTCATCTAGGTTGATTGCAATGAGTCAATTGACTTGAGATGAAACCACCAACAAGATAAAACTGATGATATCTTCCTGGAAATTAGGGTAACCCTCATGCATGCATGAATGAGTTAAGTAATAGATATGGTAATTATAATTTGGATAAACCATACCACTAATCACACAGGGTCACTAGTGAAGGATCCATCATCATGCTGAATATTGGAAGCACATCCATGTTGTAGATCTTTCAAACATGAATGGAAGAATGTTGCATTACAATCACCTTCCCCGATCCAGGTGGATCATCACTTTTAATGAAGAAACACCACGTGTTCTAGTCACATATCATTTAAATGAATAATTTTTTGGGATATATTATTGACAGTGTCATCATTCAGTGTCTCTTCATGACTATTCTTAGAACAATTGATATAAGTATTTATAGATTCTTGGAATTGGTGGGCAGAGGGGAGGGAGTTGATCCGAGTTTTTTTGTAATTTTTCAACCGCTGAATCTTGTTTTAAATGATGATCCACATTGAGTTCAAAATGATCACATGATACATATATTTTGTATAATGGGTTAGAAATGTGTCATGTAATACAATGTTCAGAATGTAAATATTGAAGGTGTTCACTAGGAATAATCTAATCAGAAATTATTTGTATGAGATTAGTTTTAGTTCATAAATGGTTGAAATAATATAAAATGGATTCTATAATATTTCAGAAAGGGAAAATATCACATGTTAAAAAAAAGTTCTAAAGATTAATATGTTAGGAAGATTCTTCTCTATGAACAATTGATTAGAAAAACTACTTTGTGATGTTTGTAAAATATGGAATAGTTTATTGTGCTTTATGGAAGGATAGTGAATATTTTAATTTGATGAAGTCCAATAATACATATTCTTAGGATGATGTCCTTTGGAAAAAATAATTTTTTAATATCCACTAAACATAAATGTATAGTGTCTTAATGATATGATATCTATAAATATTACCAGGGAATTTTTTTCACAGAGATAATTGTAAAGAGGTTGATGAATAAAGGCATAAAAAATAATGTACATATGAAATACATTACATAGAGGGAGGGTTTGGGAAATTCATTAAAGAATTACCTATTATTTTTTATGGAATTATCATATAAAAATACATAGAAAGTTATATCTAACACAATTATTTATCAAAAAATCCTTTTTGGTATTATTATATGATTGATAATAAGTATTTACAATTTTTTAATCCTGATATTAAATTTGATGATTATGTTTTGATCATTTAGTATTCCAAATATCATTGAATTATAATATATGATTCTCATTGAGTTTGATAGAAGTCATCTCAAGGATATGGATGGTTGAATTTATGAGAATCTAGAATAATATTGATTATTTGAGTTAATTTTTATGTGGGGGATAATAGTTTCATTTTTCATTAATCTGAAATGTAAAATTCGATTCACCAATTTTACATCTCCTCATATATATAAATAGTATTAAAGTAAAAATAATGACATGATCACTATTTCAACTGGAAAATAGATATTGTTCTGTTTAAATTAATTCTAATATAGGTACAAGATCAACCTCTAAGATCCAATGTTAGAGTAGGATGTTTCTAACTGTGCTATATCTTTAATGAAGAATAATATTGTTCTGGTCAAATGTGTTTAAATCGATGGAAATATATAAATAATGATTCACTAGAAAATATTATATATTAGGTAGATTGATATGAAAAATGATTTTTTTGATGAAATGTTCAGATGGTTAAATTAAATGGTGAAATTTGATGAATATGAAAAATTTATGGAGTTTTAGAATAAAGTAAAAGAAGAAATTAATTACCTAATTCTTGTTTAGAAATTGAAAAATAATTATTTCTCAGAAGTTTAATCATGATTATGTTTAAAAATAATGATTACAACATTTTGACCAAATTGGTGATATATTATAAAATTGGTTACAATATATTTTTTATATCATATATTTTCAGAAGGAACACACCCAATCATTTTGATGATATTGAAATGAAGGTATAAACATATAATTTCTAGTTTTAACCACAAAAAAAATGTTTTTTTGATTGTGTGGTTTTGTATAATTTCAACACCATTTCAAGGAATAACTTTTATTTATTAGTGCTGAAGCATAATTATTTTTTTTGTTCTGGTGGAATCTGCATGTGTCCTTAGTTTCACAAAATTAATAACTCTTAAGTAAGATGTAATATTTTTTTCATAATAATTAATTTGTAAAAAAACATCAATGATTCAACTCTACCCTTCTCAGTGATCACATAAATCATATTGGTTATAATCAATTGGTATCAGTGAATCTGATTTATTTATTGACTCTATGATGATGTTTGAATGAATGAGAAGTTGATATGGATTTTCATAATTGTGTTAAGAGTACTATGAATATTTTTTCAAATAGAAATAACTATCTCATAAATAATTATATAATATTTTCTTATATAATCTACCTTGGTTATTAGGTTCTTGTAGTTTCTATAAATATATATGCAACACATTATATAAATATTCCCTTAAATGATATTGATAAGATTATTTTTGAAATTGATGGGAGATCCAGAAATAATTTACTTTCCTGTACTTCTAAAATTAATTTTAATATAGTTAATGTAGTTGGAATGGATAACGGTGTCTCTTGAAATATCAACACATTTGTGAAGTATATGTGAATGTTTGTAATGTGAAGTTAAAAATATGGTGGGTGGGGTATGTAGAGTTTAGGATGGTTGATTTTGAATATTTTCATGATTTATTTAAAAGGATGAATGATACTATTAGGACCATAAGATGTCTTGGTGGGAAGATGTAATTTTCAACAGTTATTGAAAATTAATCCTGAATTATCATTGATATATTTAGTGAAAATTCTTCTCTATTGAATGATATTAAAATTTAACATCAACGTATTGATGATCTAAAAAATGATTTCTTTATATATTAAATGATAAGAGAAATGGTTTGGATGAAAAAATAAAAGGAAATTTGTGAAATGTAATTAAATTCTATAATTAATATGACATCATATGATTTTCCCAAATATGAATAAGTTTGTGTCTCTAATACACAAAAATTGGTAATTTAAAATTTTGAAATTGTGTTGGAAATTTTTTATGAAATTGTGAAAATAGGAATAAAACAATAAAATGGGATTTTATCATTGAATTGATTTCACTATGGTGTTATTGAGGATTTTACAGGAAATATTCCTTTAAAAAATTATGATGATGAATACAGTTAAGATGGAAGAACAAGTTAAGAATAATATTTTAGATGATGCAAGAAAAATAAGATTACTATCTCACAGGAAAGGATAATAATTTCTATAAGTAAAAATAGAGGGAAAATTTATTTAAATTTGATGAAGATAATTAATGTGAATATGAAGATAATTACATTCGTGTAGATATTTTTTAAAATAACTTTATTAAAAAATTAATAATTAATAGTTATCTTATGCTAAAGAACTATCTATAAATAATTATGGATGGTTGATGAGAAGAATAAAATATAAATTGATATTAAAGGAAAGTAGTAGGTTATAAAGGCAATGTTAAGATCTTTTTTTTATCAAAAAACATGTTAATGTTGAAAAGTTGTAACAAATTTCCAAAACCAAGTTGTATAAGTTGGAGAATGTTTTTGAGAATAGTAAAACTAAATTGGGTAAAATTATGTTATATTAAAACAATTATATGAATTATGAATATTATTAGAAAAAAATTATGTTATGAAAACCATATAATTATATTAAACAAGTAGTGTTGGCTAACCTCACATTTCTAAGGTTATAATTTCATAAACAAAATATAAAAATATAGGTGATTCTATTGAGTTTGAAAAGAAATAAATGATGGGGAAAAAATATTTTAATGTAACCAAAACGATTTTATTTACCAAAATATCATATGGGAGGAAAGTAAGATTATGATAATTAGAAACACATCTCTGAATTAAATTTAAGTAATAGACAAATATTTCTTCTGTATTTTTACTGCTATAATAGTGGTAGATTTGGTCATATATCTTATATTTTTTGTTTAAACATTAAAATTATAAAAATTATTAAAGAAGTTGAAGGAAATGTTTTACGGGGTGGTGTTCAACCGACTAAAATGAAACACTCTGATAAAAATAGTCTGAATATTGAAAATTTCTTACAGCCTCTATAAACTATTTTTGAAATATATGTTCAACATAGAAAACTATTAAATTTATTTCCTGTAAAGATACTATAAATGGAGGAAAAAATGAATTTTGGATAGTGTTTTATCATCAAATTTTATTAGATATTTAAGGTTTTAAAATAATGTGAAATAATATATGGGAGGAGAATTGATTTTTTCAAATGATGAGTGACTCAAAATAAAATCCATTAGATCAGCCATAAATGGGGAAGAAAAATGAAATAAAAAATATCCTTGATTGTTTATGGGTATTAACACTAATTAAAAAAATCCAAACATTTTGATGAGGTAAGGAAATTTTTTTCAAAAATATAGGTTTTTGTAAAGATAAATAAATATATTAATTTTTGTTATGATAGTCCAGTAATCCAAGTTAATAATTTATAATGTTGGTAGTAAAAAATATCATGATATCTAATCCTAATTATAAGAACAAAACCTAAAAAATTAATAAATAATGGGTTTTAATTCAAGAATTCAGTCTATTACATTTGAGGATATTTTCGGTTATAATTTTTTAGTGAATTAGGTCATAAATCATACATAACAAATGAATATTTTACAAAGTCAAAACTTATTATGAGTATACATTTTTCCCCAATACTTAACATTTAAAATGAATTTTCATTCATGGATTTTTATTTAATTATAATCAAATTATTCTTTATTATTATCCATCCTTTTGTCCTATGAATTATTTTTTAAAAGATTTGTTGAACACAAAATTATTAGTAATGGACATAAAAAAGAAGAAATTTTTATATCCATTAAAATACATGAAAACCATGATGTATTAATTTTAAATAAATTCTCATAGGTAGAATGAAATAAATAATTTCCACATGAGAAACACAAACATACACATTTTTATAAATGTAACCCATCAAATAAAATTTCATTCAAAATGAAATCCTCTTTTATGAAATACAGAAGAATTATATTCATAACCTATGATAGAAATTTCTATAAACCAGTTAAATCTATATGAGAAAATGTCTCTATAACTCCCTCATTATATTATTTTAATAAAAGTTGAAGGACATAATTCATTAGAGTTCCATAATTGGGAGAAACCATCATATAAGAAATAGTCGGCTCATTCATTTTGTATGATCTATAATGTGAAACAACCTATCATCTATATTGTATCATGATCTCCGATTTTTTCACATATATAGTGGGGGCTCAAGATGTATTATAAGCTGTATCAGACTCACATTTTTCGCATTTATAATTCTCAAGTTCTATATAATGAATAAATTATATTATTATTTCAAATTTTCATTATAAAACATTGGTAAAACTATTTCAAAATCATATATGAAACACATTCATGTATGTAAATAAAAATTATTTTCCTTATGGTCATGAACAATAAAATAAATAATGAAGACAACTTTTATTTCATTTAAATAAAAAATGGATTTTTTAAAAATAATCCAAAAAACATATTGCATTTATAGTGGAGAGAAGGATCGTTTATGATGTATGCATTAAAATGAATCAATAATTTTTCTTTTTTTAATGAAAGAAAAAACATTTCATATAAAAAAATTCAAATATTCATTCTAAATAACATTAAATTAAAATTAAAAAAACCCAATAATTTCTTTTATAACATACTTATGTAAATATAATATAATCCATAAAATAATTTTTGAGGACATAGACACGTATGGAAAAAGAGTTGGAAAGAAACATTAAAAAATTATTTTTTATAGGAAGTCCCCATTCAAATGCCTTAAAAATATTACTTTTTAAAATTTAATTCTAAATATATTCAATGATTATCAAAATGACCCTTATAATCTATTAAATAATAAATGTGAATATTTATGAATTTTTTTGATGAATATGGGAATAGAAGAAATTAATTTGGAAATAATCATTATAAAATTTAAAACATGGTTTTATGTTAATGTATCACTTACCTCAAGTACGCGTAATAATTTTTCTTTCTTATATTCCAGAATAAAAAACTATTATTAGTTATTTAATTAATAGGATCATTTTTAATATTTATTATTATTAATATTTTTATGCTAAAATTAACTAGTTAATCAATTAAGTTCATGTCAGTAATGTTGATGATATTCGACTCATATGTGAAAAATTAAATTGGTAGGATGACTATGATCATAGAGGACATTATTAAATAATATAAAATAATAATCTAGACATAATTATTAATTTTATACATCAATTTTAAATTTAAAACCAATTTTGAAATATTGTTAGGATAAATGAACTATGTCACTATCATACAGATGGTAGGTTGTACTGATGTATGAGTAACATTTCCCTTTTAAAATGATCATTATTGAAGTTTTTTAAGCCTTATTTATTGTTAAAATTTTATAATTATATCATCAATAAAGTATTTTTCATTCTAATATATATCTATTTATCATCTATATGATGTGGTTATGAAAAAGAAATTGTATCTTTTTATGGAGGTGATAGTCCACATATACGCTCGAACGACATTATTATTCTTAGTGAGTGGAATGGAAAAAATAAAATTTTATATTATCATTTAATAATTATAAGTATAAAATTAATAAAATATATATAAATTAAATATATCATTATAACCAGTTTTAAGCCGAGTATATGGAAAATGAACCGAATTAATTTGTGAGGATGTTTTCAGAACACAAACAAGAATGATGCTATCAGTTCCCATTTGATAGAATTGGAGAATGAAATAGGTTGTTAAAAAAATTATTAAAATATATGTTTAATTGAGATATAAGTGTTATTTTGTTATCATTTTTTATGACGATTTTATAAATTTAGAAAAATATACAAAATGAATATGAATAGTCAAGAACTATACCTCTTATTATAAAAAACTCTTATGGTATACACAAAATGCTTTCATTGGATGGTATTTAATCAAACCCATGAATCATAATTTTTTTGGGTATTTAATGGATTTTGAAATGGATTGTCCAAACTAAAAGGATTTTGAACTATGATGAAAATAGGAGAGACGGTTCCCTTTTATAGGGGTGGGGGAACCCTTTGTAATTCATAAAGTATTAAATTACAATAAATTAAATAATCTATTGAAAAGGATATTGTTTTGGAATCATTGTAAATCATTGGTGAGTTAAAATATTCCCATCAAATAAAAATTTTACAAGTTCAAGTGATGGTTTCACCATTATCTTTCTTAAAAAAATTTAACCATTTATGACAATAACCACAATAATATGGTATTTACTCTTTAGGGGTAATGAAAAATCTTATAAAAGGTAAAATGTCCCTCAAATGTACTAGAGTTTATATTAGAACCATTTAAAATCCACTCATCTAGATATAGTAACATTATGAATTCTAATAATTTTAATAAAAATATTTAATATAAAAAATAATTAATCTTATTTTTGACACAAAATAATTAATTTGGAATTAGATAATTCAACAAAATTGTGGAATTAGAATCCATTCCATTCAAAAAAAACCTATCATTTTATACAAATGTACAAATTTCTAGAACATATTAATTCATTAATATTATATTATAGTCAATGTTTTTTAAACTATTAATTATAATTTCATTTTTATTAAACTTTTACTACATCAGTGTATCATAATAATTTATGGTAATATCATCAATAATTACTTTAAATAAATTACCATCATTAAAATAATTTCATTATACTGAAAAAACCATTTATATTCATTCATTAATTTCTATTATTTCTTTGTGTTCACCTAATATATTTTCAACAGTAAGAGAGTTAAAATTTACGTATTTTCCAAGCATAAATTATTATAAAGTTCACAATCTATGATTATATAAAAAATGTATAATATTTAAATATTGTATGATTAAAGATGATATCTTATCATCCAATTAAAATAAAGAGAGATTTAGCTTTACATTATAGTTATTGTCAAATTATTTTTATTCATAATAAACACATTTTACAGTTAACATAGAAAAAGTATTTAATATTTGTAATAATCATTGTTATAAAAAATTTATTTGGAATTTTTATATAATAATTGTTTTTATAATTTACAATAGAGATTAAATTTTACCAAAATAATTTCCCATATGAGGCATTAATTTAATTTATAATCATCCCACAAAGCATGACGAAAACTAGTTTTCCCAGTGAAAATCGATTTTTAACTATAAAATAATTTTTATATAAAGATCACATATAGTATTGATTATTAAATAATTTATTGTATTATTCAAAATTAATTATATTTACATTAATTTTCATAAATTAATATTTTTATGGGGATATTTCAATGTAGACATATAAGTGTTTTACAAAATTAGTATTTTTTACTATTCATGTAAAAATCAATATTTTAGGAAAATATGAAAACATTATTATTAGGGTAATTTTGACATGATTAATACAGAGTTTAAAATTATTTTTTCAAATTAAAATTATGTAATTTTAAATATAATTTTTTATATAATTTTTTATTAGAAAATATTTTCTCAAAACTATTTCTTTATTAGAATAAACATTAATAAATATGTTTATAATGAGCATAACTACATAATTAATAAATACAAATAAATATGAAAATGATTTATTCTATCATTTCTTGTGTCATTACTTTCTTCCCCTTTTAGAAATTGTAATATTACTATATTAATCATGAATTAAATAATTGCGGATATCATTCCATTATAGCATTTCCATATTTTTATTTTTCTTAATTGTATATTTTTTACAAAAAGACATAACATTATTAATATACCTAATATATAATGTACATAAATATATATATTACATTGGAAAAAGAAAAGGTCCAAATGAGAATTTCAAAATGCACAAATCTATTTCGAAATGATATTTTTGGATATCCTTTATAAAAACCTAGTCTTATCGTACATAAAAATTACTTCATTTTTATAGATTACATTAAAAATTACACAAATATACGCTAAAAGGAAATATTAGTTTAGTGCATTTTGATACATGTAAATTTTAATTATGATGTATGAGTTGGAGACATTATCACCCTCTAGGTTATCCAAGACTATCACCCCTATAGAAAATATCCTACAAGAAATATATCTTCCAAACATGGGGAAGGAAAAAATAAATGAGGAGAGTTAAGATGCCAAATAAAGTTAAAAAAAGGATATATGTAAGAATAAAAGTTAGCATAAGGGTATTATAATATTTTCACAACATTATAAGATCATACCCATTATATCAATTATCATAAACATAAATCACATCATAAATATTACAAGTTGATATGAAATAAATCAAAATGAAAACAATGGAATAACCCATGGAATCATGAAATTGGAATAGGGAAATAGAATAATGGAATATTCAAAAACATTTAATATCATTCCCTATAAGTCAAAAATGCATTTCTATAACTTATTAGGGCACCTCATGGGGACTACTGTTTCTGGGCGGGACACACCATCATCCCCAATCATAGGACTTTCCATGTAAGGGATCAGGTTTCCTTATCTTTCCATAGTGGACATGGTTTCCCCATGTCCCAATAGGGTATGGGGTTTCCCATATTCCTACAGTCTATCAAGTATCACCATCATCCATCTTCATGGTGACTACACCTACTAGGCAAGACACACCACCATCCCTAGTCACATCCCCTTTATTGTAAGGGATTGGGATTCCCCATATTTCCATAGTGGATCAATCCCAAAGACATTATTCCCATAATTATCTCATGACATATAAATCCTTACACAAGGAATTGTATGGATATATAGGTTACACCTGTTACATAATAAAACCATGAAAAAATTTCACACAATATAAAAACACATACATCATTTCACTACCCATAAAAATAGATTTGTTTCAAAAACAACATTTCATAACCCATGAAATGAAATGGATATCATAAAAATTTAATCATATAATAACCTATGTTAAAAATATAGGTCTCATATTCATTTGATCAAAGCATAATCGATGAAAATAATCTGGTTTCAAAATAATATAACCCATGGAATAAAAACTAGTGTCATATAAATCATTCCATCCAAACATATACCATTTAAGAAAAAATATGAATGATGTTCTTGGATAAAATATTGGTAAGGGATAAACTATAAACAAGTATAGAATATTACAAAGAGAAGTATTTTGAAACATAAAATATAACATCTCTTAAGTTAGATTGCCATTATTTGAAAATCCTTTTCATAATACCTTTTCAAATATCCTTTTATTATAAGAAATGATTTAACATTTAATTTGAAACATTTCTTGATGAAAATATACTAATGTTTTGGAAAATTATTTTTCAAACATAAATGCTTTCGATAAAACATTTTAATGTGAAATAATCTTTCAAAAATATAAAGGAAGATAAAAAATTTTGAATTTTTTTCCTTTATATCATGTAAAATAATATTGAATATATTTATAGAACCATTTTCCTTGAAAACTTATAAAATAATCGTGAAATATTTAAAAAAAATTATATCAAAATAATTTGAAAACAAAACAAAAAGACATGATATAATGTTAAAAGAAATTTTCCTTGATATCATATAATTGAATCATGAAAAAATTTTGAAATCAAATTTCCTGGAAAACATATAAAATAATATTAAAGACACATTGAAAACAATTCTACATAAAAAATAAATAAAAAACATAAAAATATTTTCAATCCAATTTTCCTTGAAAACTTATAAAATAATCCTGAAAGTATTTGAAACTCATTATAAACATAAAATAATTATCAAATATTTTTTAGAAAATATGGTTTTGAAAGAACACAGATTTTCAACTGATACAAGAATTAAAGTTGGAATTTTATAAATTCATTTTATAAAATATATTAAGTACAAAAAAGTGTAAAATGGTACTATTACATGGATATAGCATAAATAAAAACATAGTAATAAATTTTATGAGAGTTTTTGAGATAGGGATAATAATATTTCATCAATTGTATCATAATCATAAATAATATCGATAAATAATGAGATTGAAGTTATCAAACATTACCACTATAGTGACATTAAATAATAATAAATTTGAAATAATATCACTATATAAAGAATATAATATCATTAATATAAATATATTCATGATATAACATTTTCAAATGTATTATATACACCTCATAGAAAAATATTGGTGTATACATGGCGTGTATCTTAATGGATGAAAATTGAGATAAAATTAATTTACAGATTTAGTAACATTTGAATCATGAATCCCATAAAATAAATATAATAAAATAGATTATTAAATAGCCATAAATCTAATTATAATAATCATATGATTCATCCATGTTCAATATAAAAACCACCTAAAAAATTAGTGGTGAATAATACATCTACCTCCCAGAAATAAAAATTAAGATAAAATTCCCTAACCTTATGTATTGAATATCATTGTACAAGTTCAAACCTTCTATATAATAAATATATTCTTTTTATAAATCTTATTTATATCCATAATTTATATATTTAAAACAATATATTTTTCAATTATTAATTTATATTATATGCTTATTAACAATTCCTTATTGTTGTAATGTTTCATGTAATAACTGATTTGTATACTATTTGTGTTTTCACTTGTTATTATTTATCCACTAAATTAGGTAATGATTTAATTATTTCAAGAATTTAAAACATTACATATATATATAACATATATATTTTTTATCTATTTATTTATATTAATATATATAATATAGAAATATTTACCAAGAGTGACTGTTGATGGAGACGGTAAGCCGTACATACACATGATCGTTGATTCCATTTTATAGTCATATTAGAAAAAAAAATAATTAAATTAAATATATGTATATAAATATGTAATATCATTAAATTTTTATTATTATGTCATATATATCATACAGTGTCACGGAATCCATCCATAACATAATCCATTTAATGTGTGAACGAATCACATCTCATTGAGGAGGTGGTTGTCCACACTTCCAAAAATAAAGTTATCATATTTAAACAATATAAAAAAATATAGTAGTATCTATAATATTACTAAATATGTATAATATGTAATGGCTATGAAATATATCATAGTAAAATAGTTATTATTTCATAATTTCTAACTATTATAAGTTGTAAAATTAAAATGAAGAACATCATTTCGTGAGGCGGTAGTTTTCCAAACCCAAGAATGGTATATTTGTTAAACATTAGATATAAATGTGTGTATATTATAGTAAAACCCCTAGAATAAAAACCCACAATATTTTTATGGAACCTGTGTTATTATTTGAGATTATAATAAGAAATGTTATGTGGGGGAATGTAAAATAAAGTTCAGGATATTGGGCAGTGTGTGGCCTCTCCATAGGCTAAATCCTTTTGGTTTACACCAAATTGATTCCTTGGTTAGATTTCATCTAAAAATAAGGATTCATGGAGTAAGGTATGGATCATGGGATTTGAATTTTGATGAAGGTTTCCAAACATAAGTTGTTTTATAGGTGTGATGTAGGGGGAGAGGGGGTGTCATTTTGTAATAAAGGGAGGGGACACATATGGATTTTTTGAAAACATGTTAGTGTGACCATGTTTTTGTAAAAATACTAATAAAAAACAATAAAAATAGAATTAATGTGTTGTGTCTAATATATGGGCATCCAATGGGTGTTTGAAAAGTTTCTGAGTCATTTTGGACCTTATGTTTAAGGTTTAGTCCCTTGTTAAATATAATTTTACATTATTTGTTGTAATTAATTTTAATCAGTTTCACAAATATTTTTAGTAAAAATTATATAAAAAATATTAAAATATAAATATTATATTAATTTAAACCATTTATATATTTTTTTAAATATTAAATTCACAAAATTAGAAAAACGATGTTTAATGTTAAACATGCGAAAGTGGCGAGAAAACACAATTTTAATGTGATAATGTTTAAAACATTATTAATCTTTTCATTTTAAAATCAATATAAAAAGATTTCAGTGAAATAAATTGTATTTTTATATGTAAAATTGGATTATTGGGACATTAAAACAAACATAAAATATAATTTAACTATATAAATAAATTAAACAAAAAATAGTTTCAAATTGAAATTCATTAATTCTTTAATATTCGGAAAAAAATGATGATTTTCATAAAACCCTCAAAAATTCAGCCTAACATAATTTTTTCATTCTAAATTAGAAAATGTTGTTATTTTTTAAAATTAAATTTCTAAAATTTTATAAAATTTTCTTTATTATTATTCAAATAAGTTCATAAAAAAGAGTTCTTTTAAGAAGATAATATTTCCAAACATAAAAAGACTTTAATAACGATTCTTTGTCTTATTATGAATATGATTTAACTCTATAAAAATATTATAAGTAAAATATAAAAAGTAGTTATTATTATTTGTATTATTATTTTTAATATATATTTTATAACTATCTCATTAAAATATTTATAACAATAAAATTTGGTATTTTAGAAATATAGTGTTGAGTGTAATGTAAACCAAGTTGGTGTTCTATGTAGCGGAAGATTAACATGGTATATAGTATAAATTAATTTTGACATAGTGTATCATAAAACAGATGACATCAAATAAAATTAATTTATTCAAAAAAAATATTCAAAAAAACATTTTGATTAACATTCAACACCCCCCCATAAAATAAATTTCACCCTCAAAATTGTTCTTGGTTATCAAAGGATTGATACATTAATTTAATTTTCATAGAAACCCGGAACGTAAAAGTGAATAATAAAACATTATTTAATAAGGAATTTTGTGTACATAACAGTTACCCAAAACAAAAAATAATTAGTTTTCACATATGATAACATAGGTGGGAAGGGAATTATTGATATAGAGGAAAATAATAAATAATCATAGTGATTGATAAAGATCACTGATCATAAGATAGTGTGTGATCCATTGAAAGTTAACAATATAGAAATTATAATGTGATGAAGCCTGAAACCAGTGATAGATATCATAATAAATAATGATAATAAGAAAACAAATATAGAATGTTTTCTTAATGTAGATATAATTACATGATTTAATTCAATTCCTTATGGACAACTTCCTTATTTAGTTGTGCCTTGATCAATTCCTATATAATCTATTACTATAAGGAATGAAGGTGAAATTTTCATTTCAAGATATATAAAAGATCATGAGATTCATAAATTGAATGATAGGTCATTATAACTAAATCAACGAAAATGTTGTCACAAGTTATCCAATATTTATTAATCCATATATGGTGGGATAATACACTAATCTCTAAAACATCGCCTGAAGATTCAAATAAAAAATTCAAAGAACGGCTAACCTTATATACCTTATAGGAGAATAAAATACATTGTTTTTGAAAGAATATCACTAAATATACAAAATATTGATCCCCCATATATCATAATGTATGTCTTGGTTGTTACATTACAGACATGTGAATACCCTCATCGTATATTATCTTAAAACATTGTAAAAACATGAATTATTATAATCATTTTTTTAAAATATGCATCCTTCATTATTCTGATGAATATTGGATATTATACATCCAAAAATTTATAGGATTCATCCATGTTTAAACATACCAATTTTTTAAAAAATTAGTATTCATTTTTAGGGTAATCAGTTCTATCCAATTTACATTATTCATATCAATCATCTCTTTATCCAAGATAAACAACTTTTTCTAATCATTAGGGACACATTATGAGAAACCTTATGCAATTTTCAAAATATCACACTTCCATGAAATCACTTGTCCCATCATCATAATTCAACATATAATTTTTAATCCTTAATGAAAAAACTTTTACTGAAATTAATTATATTTTCCATGATTTTTATAAACTAATATTTGAATTCCAAAACATATAATATTCCATTATCTATCATTATTCTTTAACCAATACTCTAGCATCCCTATCTTATCACATAACACACCATTCTTATAATATGAAATATGAATCATGTATTAATGTTCATAAAAGTAATTCCAATCATTCATCTTATGTTTAATGTGAACAATACTATAAGAACATCCCATACCTTTCACATGTCATTTTACTCTCTTTTTCTTCATCTGTATAACCAATACTCGTACCACCATCGTGATTTTATTCATGGGATCTCCAGCTTTGAAATTAATTAGAATAGTATCATAAATTAATCATCTAAAACATTCGATATTAACCTAGTATCTTCAAGTTCTGTCCATTTACTAAAATAAGAAATATAGTTTGAGAAACAATTATTATAGAATAAAACCTCATAATCAAGAAAAATCACTTATAGGATGTCTAAATCATGACACCCACTTCTTTAATCTATGAAACCTAATGTTTATTATTTTTTATTAATTTTCACTCATAATTAAATCATTTATGATTGTTCATAAAGAGTTTATAAAATCCCAAAACATATCCAATGAGATTATCAAACCAGGTGTGCATCATTGCCCATTATTATTTTTCAAGTTACGCTCAAGTCAGTCCCAACACATCTTTTTTGGAGTTGATAACCCCTAGTATATATGTACCAAAACCACATCCACTTATATTATCTAGAATATGATTTATTTCTTGGAATCCAATTACTCTATCCTTGACTAAAATTGCAAGACTATTTCCTATACTTTTCCTCATTATTAAACGTTTCCATAGAGACTTGCGTAGGAATTTTCATAGAAATAGTCATAGGGATATCCTAAAATTTTCCTCTTCCACATTTACAATGTTTGGCCAATATTTCACTTTGATACCAACTATAATAACCCTTCCTTATTTTATATTGTTATTACATCATTTTTACATAATACTAGAAACAATTACACAATCATATGCCTAATGACCATATTATAATAGTTCCTTTACAATCATGGAAACAAAAAAATGATACATAAGTGAATTTTTTTTTCTCCCACTAGGTTCTTCACTACTAGGAGCCCTATTTGAAAAATAACATATGAAAAATTTATTCCTAAACTATGGAAGAACACAAAATAAATGGTGTCAACTTAGATTCTCATTAATGGTGAACAAGGGAGATATGTAAGCATAAAGATTAGAAAAAGATTATTATAAAATATTTATAACATTATTAAATCATACACTGAATATCAGAGATCATAAAAATGATTCATGAAATAAATATTATCATTCCAAAAGACATGAATCGTAAGGTAAACATGATTGTAATCAATGAATGTATAATAGAGAAATGATACATGGATTTGTGGAATACACCTGAACATGTAATATCATTTCCTCTAAAAAATATGCATTTTAAGAACTTATACCGACACTCTATGTAGACTACACATATGGGGAGAGAGACCCCACCATTTCTAGTCATATTCTTTTCCTTATATGGGACTGAGTTTCCCATCTTCCCTTATTGAAATGGGTTTACCCATCTTCCATCATCATATTGAATACACCTACAATGCTGGACACTGGATAATCCCATGTTATTGTCCCTTCTTCATATGGGATCTAGTTTCCCTATCATACCATAGTTCATCATGACCAAGCACATTTTTTCGATCATTATTTCATGAGATTTAATTTTTTATCCAATTCATTGGATGGAAATATAGTACCCACCCATCAAATAATAATATCTTGCATATATATGACATAAGATAAAAAAATTCCTCATATCATGTTCCATAAAAATTGATTGGTTTCATAAATATGATAGCAAAACCCATGAAATGAAATTAATATTATAAAAGTTTGATGATAACAATACCAACATAAAAACTATAGGCCTCATAATAAATTCATCAAATAATTACACTTTAAAAGAAGTGAGTTTGGAAATCATATACCCCATGGAAGGGAAACTATTTTCATAAACATTATTCCACAAAAAGATAATCCATTCCAGAAATAATATGAATTGTGTTCATAGATCATTTCCATAGTATTGTGTAAACTATAAAAATTTATTTCCTCTTAAATGGAGAAGTATTTTGAATGATCTCCGGGAAAATTTATTATGTTGGATAGATTTTCGTTTAAAATCACTTTTATTAAACCATTTTAAAAATATTTTTCTTATAATGAAATCTTTACCATGTTATTTAAAAAAATACTTGATGAAAATATACTTTCTTATATTAAAATTATTTTTAAAAAATAAATCCTTTGTAAAACCCATTTTCTATTAAAACAAAACAAAAAATTATAATAGTGATTAAAACACATTTTGAAAATATTATTCCTTGGTAAAATATAATAAAATCTGTAAAAAATTTAAAACTTCTTTCAATGAAAACATAGATATAAATCATGAAAAAAAATTTAAAACCCTAATCTTAGAAAATACATGGAAACATAAAAATAATACATGAAATCATTTTGGAAAATAAATTCCTTGAGATATTATAAAAGAATATTGATAAAAAATTAAAACCATTTTCCATGAAAACATATAAAAGAAGATTGAAAACATTTTGAAAAAAAAACATTCATTAAAAACTAATAAATTGATGATAGAATCCATTTTTAAAAATATTTTCCTTGAAAAATAATACCATGTTATTTAGAAATTTTGAACCACTTTTTAACAATAAATCACTTTTAAAATATTTTTAGAAAAGATGGTTTTTATAGAATATGTATTTTAAAATAAATTGGGAATTAAAGTCATATATTCATAAAAGAAAATTCTTAATTTTATTAGGTAAAAAATTGTTGGAAAATGGTACAACTATATGGATATTATATGAATATATAGATTTTAATAAATGTTATCAGTTTTCATGATATGTAGATCAAAATATTTAATCAATGGGAGCA
Organism: Viscum album; assembly: GCA_963277665.1. Lineage (NCBI taxonomy): Eukaryota > Viridiplantae > Streptophyta > Magnoliopsida > Santalales > Viscaceae > Viscum > Viscum album. Next base: position 1,389,002,153 of record OY728157.1, read on the forward strand.
TAATCATATATAATATTGATAAATGATGGGATTGAAGCTATAAATTGTTACCAAATTAATAACATTAAATAGACAAAAAAATTTAACGAATAATATTATATGAAACATATCCTATAAATAAAATAATTATATTCACTATATAACATGCAAAAATTATGTATGTATAACTCATATAATAAGATATGTTCATAGCATGGCATGTGTTTCAAAAGAGGAAAATTGAGACAAAATTACATTAAATATTTGATAACTTTTTATAACATAACCCCATTAAAGAATAAACCATATATATATATATATCAATACTAATAATTTGTTTTATAAAAAATAATATAATATATCCCTTGGATGCATATAATCTACACAAAATAAATCAATGGTGAATATGACATGCATCTCACTGAAATAAAAAGTTAGATGAAGGTCCACTACCTTATGACTTGAGTTTCTTGTTACATGTTAAAAATCTAGTTTAAAAAATATAATTTTATTAATAATGGGTTTTTTTATCGTACCTGTTTGGACTTGTTATCCATGTTCCTCTTACATAGATCGTGATTATATTGTTTAAATAATTTTAAAAATTATGTATATATCCTATATATTCAGTATAAAAATATTTATTTTAATATAAAATGGATATAAATATTAAATGAAACACACTATTCATAAAGACGGAAAATGGTACATAAGTATGAATGATGCTTCCATTTAATTGTTGTGTTTAATGAATAATAGTGAATGACATATATTTATTTAAATAAATAATATCATTCTAGTGGAATTATTAATATATATATCAATTTAATTATTTAAACCATCTATAATACATTCCATTTAATGTGTGAACTAGTCACATCGCTTTGTGGAGGATGCTGTCCACCCATTGAAAAATGAAGTTATCATGTTTAAAAATGGAAATCCTGAAGGTAGGATTTATATAATAACTAAATAAGTATAAATAAATCATAAATATAATATATATTACATAATAAATATTTCCCATCATAATTACCAACCATGAGAGTTGGTAAGGGTAAAATGAACAACATCATTTCGTGATGCGATAGTTCACCGTAAACAAGAAAAGTATGTTTGTTTCCAATTAGATAGAAGTGTGTTTAAGTTCATGTAAAACTAATAGAATAATAAAATATCAGTATAATTAGGATAATATATTAATTATATGCTAATTTAATAAAAAAAATTGTTGTTTTTTAGAAATAAAATAATGGATAGGTGCTTGAGAAGGATGTTACCACTTCTTTGGGAACATCTGTTTTGTTTTTACCAATGGGATTCCACGGTTTAATTTATACCCAAAGGGAGTAATCCAAGAGGAAGGGAAGGATATTTTTATGTTAATTGGTATGTTCTTGTTCAAACATCTGTCATTTGATAGGTCTTAATAATATGGAGAGTTTGTGGCCTTTTATAAGGGATAGTGTGGACATATTAGCTATTTTCTAAAACAAGTTAGATGTATCCATATTTTTACCTAATTAATGTCATAGAAAACCAAAAAAAATAAATATTGGATTTTTATGGAAGATATATGGCATAAAATGGGTTTTAGAAATGTTTATGGGTCATTTAGGCCCTTAAGATTATGGTTTTTCCTGTATTATGCTTAATTTTACCTTAATCATTGTAATTAATTTTCGTCAAATTCACTAATATTTTTTGTCAAAAATTTAGTTGATATTATTGAATAATAAATAAAATACTGAATAAAATATATTATTTCTATTTTTAAAATATAATTTACATGAGTAGAAAAATTAATTTTAATTCTTATTCTACATGAATAAAGAAAAGCTAGTTTTTATAGTGGGAATGTTCAAAAGTTAATTAGGAAATTATATATAAATTAAACAATAAAAAGATTCCACTAACCTATATTGGATTACAATATGTATAATTGATATATTTTTATATTATAACCGACATAAAATTAAATTTTACTATATAAATATATTATAAAATAATGTTTTGAATTAATATTCATCTTTTTTACTATTCAAAAAAATTGACGTTTCTCTGCAAAATTCCAAAAATATAGCACAATATAATTTTTTAATTACGAATAAAAAAATGAATTATATTTTATAAAATTCATTTTCATTATATTTATATAATTAATTTTACTATTTTTTATAGAAGAACATAAAATGGAATTCTTTTAAGGGAATAATATTTTCCAACAGATAAAGAATTTACTAAAACCATTGTCTGTCTTATTATCAATATGATTTATATATATAAAAACATTATAATTAATAAAAAAATATTAATTATTAACATTAAAATTACAAATTTTAACACATTCTTTATATATTTATTATTTAAATAATTATAATAATACAATGTCCCTTCATTGATATTTATTGTTGCTTGTAACGCAGAACAAGTTGGTGTTGCGCGGAGTGCGATATTAACATTGTATATCATATAAAAAAAATTCAAAATTAGTGCATCATGTGAAAAATAAATAAAAATTAAACTTAATTTATTTAAAAAAATATGCGCAGAAATCATTATGGTGTTACATCCTTCCCCATAACCATCAACATATTATACCCTTATATGAAGTCAACCATTGAATGAAATTATACTCTATAAATCTTATCAATGTTATCATCCATATAAAGAAAAATAATAATTTATATTAATGTTAATGTTATTCAAGGATATATAATAAATTTAAAAAAAATTAAACCATATTTATTTTAATAAAACAATATAAGATCACTATATGTAGAAGTTCTATGCTGAATGAAACATGTATCTAGAAACTCATGTAATAGATTTACAAATTCCGAAAGTTTTACTTCAAATATTCGACTATGGGGTTTTGAAATAAGGTTATCATCAATAACTATGATGAAGGTAAACACAACATATCAACCAGAAGTAATACATGAAAAATAATCCATAAATTCATCTTCTTATTCCTTCAATACTGGTACATCATTACTGTGAATAGATTATTTCATTTCATAAATATATTCTAGGTAACAATAAATATAATATTTAATTTATTTCTCATATTCTTGGTATGTTATCAATTCATTAAAATCACTAAAAATAACATTAATATAATTTAAATATATCATATTATGATTACATATAATCTAATCAATACAAAAAATAATATCAAACTCGTGTTAATTCAATAGGATATTTAGGAAAGACCATCCATCTAATAAGAAGAGGAATATTTTTAAAAAATATTATTTAATATGACTACCCAGTGATTTTAAGAAAATATTTTCCTTATTTTAACGAGGTTATATTCCCATAATTCATAAAAAATATATGAAATTACGGAACAAAAAGATCCTAATTTTAAAATGATATTTTCATAATTCCAATTAACATGTATCATATCAAACACTACATTTTTTGATTTTACATAATCATTTTTTTTTGTAGAAAATTATTTTTATACACCATTTTATTTATGATCATGATGTTTTCCATCATGTGTAACTAATATTAGGAACATGTTAGCATAATGGCCTAAATTATTTAAACTAAAAAATATCACCATTGGGTGGATTTATATTATCCCATTATTGGAATGTCCAAGACTCTTTTCCCAACAGTCATGATGCTGATCACTAATATTAACACATCAGTAACATTTTCTAGTTCCTATCAAACATTCATTGAAATATAGTTTACAACACTTTGAACATTATGGGAACTATCCTTTAGACATATTATCTGGATACTTTTCTACATCCTTAAATGTTGACCACTTCTAAATCTCGTAATCATGAGAATCATTAGTTTTAATAATATCCATATAAAATTTCACATAACAATGAAAAACATTATCATATATTTTTAATTCAAACATTTCTGAATATGTTTTTTATAATGGATATACTCTGATATAAACTATTTTTCACTTATAATCAATGTCTTAAATAATATCAAGATGTATATATCCAATCATGTATTAATAAATTTATTCCCATCTATATAATATTAATCATTTTCCCTCAATTCCATTAATTTTCTCTATATTACGAGTTTAAAAATCATTAGAATGTATTTCTCTAGAAACAAATTTTTAAACCATTTCAAGTCGATGGAATGAAGCTCATCTCTCTCCGTAGTATTCATAACTAAAGACCACCAATGATCGTCCTCATATTCTAAATGATATAAAATAATAGTTTTCATTTGATGATTCAAATAACCCATGATTGTGAATATATTTTCAAAATCATTAATGCATATATTAGAAATAAATGTCTAATTGGTTACAATGAATCATATAATATTTTTCCACTAAAATTATCCACTTTAATTGGGTTCCTCTGTGTTATATATACATTCTTTCTTGAATGAATACCACAACAATTTGGAGGTCAACTGATCCATCACTAAAATAAAATTTTCAGTCCCAAATACAACCATATTGTTATACTAATTTTGAATATTATCATCATCTTAATTCCATCCAATTGTATATTCCGTATTTTTCATCTATGGGAAAACTATTATGAATAGACACAGTTCATATGAATTAACATGGTAGTATTAAAGTTATATATCCTGATAATAATAAATTAAAATGTCATAAGAATATTTACTTACATTATTCAACCTCAAATATTATAAAAATCAACCTTCAAAACCATATAAAAAGAATTAATCATAAATTTTAAAAGATCATGAGTTTTATGTAATTAATTTATTATCATACATTTTAGTCACATTAAAATTTATATTTTTAGATAATTAACTAATACATAAAAAATATTATTTTATAATGGCGACACATCTAATCTGTATCAATTTTATCGACATTATACAATTTAAAAATAAATACACATCATTTTCATTAAAAATAACCATGAAATTTTAATTTACATGTTATCTGATCAAAACATCCATAAAAACTATGAGAAAAACATTTCTTAAATTTTTCATGAGAATAAAATTTTCATAAAGGGACATAAATATAAGAAATATGTATGGTCTGTGAAAAACATGAAAAACAATAATATTATTGAAGAATGAATAAATTTTTATGGAATTAAATAAATAATTCATTTTCACATGAAATAAAAACAACCCACTTTCTCAAATAAAACCTTTAAAATCCATAAGAATAAAAAAATTATTAAATTCATGCATTATTGAGAAATTATATTCATATATTGTGTTAGAAAAAAATGGATCCTAGTTAAATATATAGGTTATAACCCCTCATTAAATGGATATTTCATTCTAATTAATATAAAAAACAAAACTCAATACACTGGAGAGATGAAATTGAGGCTACCATTTATATTTTTTATGTTGATTTAACCTATTTTTTATGAGATATAGTGGGGCTCAAACAAACGTATAAACTATATCATGCTCACCCGTTTTCTTTAAAATTAATGGGGATGAATACATAATATAATATATATCATTATAATCTATTTATCATATATAATTTTAATTAAAAATTTCATAAAAAAACATTTTATGATTTTACCTTTTCTTCATAAAATCCTTGAAATACGCTTTTAAACCCACATACAAAACATTTTTAGATATTTAAATAATATTTATTTTGAAAACACATTTTCAATACAAAAATACCCAAAATTCAGGAAAATATGAATTTTAATTGTAAAAAAATTAATCTCATAAACTTATCCATTAAAAATAGAGGTTATGTGGTCTTCACGAATCATTGATTCCGTATATAATAAATAGAACATCATTTTTTACTTTTTTAAAGAAAGTCAAAACATCAATAAAAATACTTACAAAGATTCAATTTGAAAACCATTGGATGAAATCCAAAAGAGAAATATTAATTTCATTTATAACTAATTTTTTTAATAAATATTTAAACCATGGAGAAATTTTTAATAACTTATATAGAGGTGGAAAAAGAGTTGGGAGGAATCATTAAAATAGTATTTTTAAAAGAATTTCCCTTAGGTCAAACCATAAATGATTCCTTTATCTATACAATATAATGAAATGAAAATATGTGAAAAAATAAAATTATTATACATTTCATCATTAATTTTTTTTGAAATATATTGAATAACATGGACATGAAAGGAATGATTTATGGAAAAAATATTTAAATATTTATAAATTAGGTTTCATGTTAATGTGTCCCTACCATAACTCTAAAACACCATGTACATTCCTTATAATACTATCTAATAAACATATGCTAATTATTTTCATTTTTAAAAACCTTTTTAATGTTAATTTTTACTTTTCTCATGTAATAATTAATTAATTATAAATTATGTTCATGACATGTGTTTTTATGATATTCAGATCATATGTAAAAAATTAATTCTGTAGGGTAAATTTGTTCAATGTGGTCATTATTCAGTCCTATCATAAATAATAATCATGTAGTAATTTTAATTTTTTTATGCATTAATTTTAATTTTAATTCGCATCACAATTGATGGTTATGGACAGTGAACTAGGTTACAATCATTGAGATTATTTCCCATTTGTACTCTTGATTAACATTTCCTTTTTTCACTGATCATTATGGAAATAAGATGAGTGTTATTTTATATTTATATAATTATAATAATATCATAAATATAATATTATTTATTTACATATACTCATATATATTTCCTCCATGTAATTTTTTGTGAAATAAGAATCATATCACAATGGGGAGGTGGTAGTTTACATGTACCCATGAATGACATTATCCATTTTCAGTGAGTGGAATTGTATGAGATAAATTATATATTATATTTTAATATTGATAATAGTTTCCTTAATATTATTTATATATATTTATATGTTATATAATTAAAAAAAACATTAATTGGATAAGTTTATGGAAAACTAATTGCATCGGTTTTTGAGGCAGTAGTCTGTAAATATGCACAAATGATGGATTCATTAATAATTTAATTTAGGAGGATAAGGAAAATGGTTATTAAATTAGACTATTAATATCCATTTATATGTGTGATAATAATTTTTTATTCCATATTAATTTATAATGTATATAATATGTTATAATATGAATCAAACTGAAAATGGTTCATCGAGAACTATGCGTCTCATTTAGAAAACCTCTTAAGCTTTATAGGAAAATCATTACTAAGATGGTTCATAATAAAAAATGACTCATGAACAAGGTGAGGATTAAATACATTATTTTTTGATTGAATAATATGAACAAAATTTATTTTCATAAGGGAATAAAATAAGTATAGAAGGGTCACTATTATAAGAGAGGGGAAGGGCACACATGGAAATTATTACTGTATTAAATTAAGTATATTTAATTCTCAATATGTTTTTTTATAATGTATAAAATTATAAAAATGGAGTAGAGTTATTATAAATCATCATATCTAGTAAAATATTTACTAGTTCATGTGATGTTACGCCCCCTTATGATTTTTATTTAACCCCTTTTATCAATTTTTAAAATTTACAATAATATTAATGATTTTACTCATTATGGTCCATGATATACCCAATAAAAGAAAGGAAGACCATAAATAAAAAATAGTTGCAATTTTACACCATTAGTCATTCATGGTGAAAAATAAAAGATTTCATGGAATTTTACATGATTTAATAAATCATTATTTATTATAAAATATCCGTAATGTCATTTTCGACACTATTCAATTAATTTTTACATAAAAACATCTGTAAAAGATAAAATATTAAGATATACCATTAAAACGTAAATAAAATTGTTGAATTATCAATAAAATTCCTGTAACACAATAATTAATTCAATTTATATTACATTTATAATTTTTTAGAACATTTATTTTATTTAACTTTTAATTAAATATTTAATGTGTTAGTGTTGTGTAAGAATTTAAAATCAATATATAATTACTAAAAATTAAAAATAAAAAATAATCCTGAAAATAATTTCACTATTAGTAAAATAACTATTTAAATTATTTAACTATTTTTCCTTTTGTGAACACTAAAGAGTTTGTTAAATGGAAGAGAGTTAAAAATTTACCTTTTCATTATATAATTTAATATAACAACCACAATCATGGACATATTATATAAAAGGATATTATATTATAATAATTAATTATTGAGGTAAATATGTACCCATACAATGTAATTATTAAATATGTTTTTGTTACTTTTTATATAGTATAAATTATTTATACAATTAATTAACACATTTTACCTTTTGTGGTAACAAATTTTAACTTTTTAACTATTAATTATGGCCAAATATAATGTTGGAATTATTATAAAATAAATAATATAAAGATTCCAAAAAAATCCATGTAACAAAATTCAGTCACCATATATGCTGGAAATCGATTTTATATGTATATTGTAAATAGGTACAAAAAATTGTTTTGCAATAAAAATAAATATTTTTTGTTATGTTGAAATGTATAATTAATTAATGATCATGAATAATTTTATGTTTATGTAATTATTATATTACACATGGCTAAATGATATAAGTATTAATTTTAGATAAAATTTATAACATTATGGGGACTTTTTATTAAAAAGAAATTACAATTTTACAAAATTGTTATTTTTCACTATTCATAGATATATGATTTATTTTTTTAAAAAATAAACAATCACAGTGTTATTTTAAAAAGATTAAACCAAAAATAAAATATATTTTATAAAATTAAAATTATATAATTTTAATATTAAACAATCAAAACATAGTATAAGGAATGTGTTAAACTAAACTATTCCATTATTATTTAACAATTAATTAATATCTATACTATGAATATAATATTCTAATTAATATATACGAATAAATATGATAATTATTTGTTGTAACATTTCATGGTTTTTTACTGATAGAAGAATCATAAATTAAAAATAAGAGGCCAGCACATGTGTGTTAGAGGAATTTGAGAAAACTAATAAATAGATATGTTATTCATGATATTACTAACATTATATCATGAAAATATTGGCTATTTCATTTTTTAGAAATGTTAGATGAAAAACACATCACATAATAATGTTGGTATTCTTTCAACACATCCCTTAGAAATGATATATTCTTATATTTGTTTCTCGATGAGTAAAAAACAAACACATAAATATATGAACATTATTTATTTCATTATTTAATTTAAACACTTTACAAGTATTATTTATTTGAAACATAAATCATAGGATCTAAAATTGAATATAAAAATATTTTGAGAAGCATGGAAGACTACATTGGATATCCAGTGAAGAATATCCAAACTGATAATGGCTATTAATATAAACATTAAAGTTCATATAATATTGTCAAAAACATAGAAGTCATCATGAGTTTAGAGCATAATAAAAAACACATCAAAATTGTATTTTTGAATAGTGAAATAGGGGTTTGGTACAAATGGAATAAAATGTGTCTCCTAAACATTGTAATTCTAATTGTTTTTAGGCAGGGAACCAGGAGAATATTTTATATTCAAAAACGATGGTTCTAAAATCCCAACATGGATATGACTTCTTACTAAAATTTTTACAATTAAATACCAATATTGAAGAACCAAGGGGTATTTATCCTTCTTTCCCTTATAAAATTCAAATGTGGAAATATTTAGAATATTTACCTATGTGGTATTAATGGAATATTTTTTGGAGACTATCCTTATGGTATATGATACATTTTTTTGATAAAAAAAATATAAAAGATAGTCGATTCGTAAGATATCAATGTTCATGAACTATCTGTTAAGAATTTTTCTCAATGACATGATGATTTAGAATAATGTAATGATTTGGTGGTTCTTGTTGAATGACTTGAACATTTATATTATAATACAAACAATGATGAAGCTACATGAGATCAATGTTTTTACTCAACAATATCAATATAAGAGGGAAAATTATGTTTATATCATCTGATGTTGATAAAGAAAGTGTAAGTTCATTAAATCATTTAATATAATTGAAAAAATTTTCAAACAAGTATTGATTATTTTTTAGTGTGACATTATTCCTTATATTTACATGTTGATCCATGAAATGTGGATAGTGCATTGGAGAATCATGAGATAATCAATGCTCCTAATAAATATTTGACCAGATTAAAGATAATGATAATTTGGAAGTTATTAAAAAAATAATATGTCCTGTATAATTTGGTGGTAAAAAACGATTAATGAAAAATAATAATTTTGGAAAAATAAGTAATTTTTTGTTTGAAATGGTAACTCATAATTAGATGTTTTTTATTTTATTGAGAATTGTTATCCATTTGATAGATTTTAATATTTCAGAATCCATCTTCCTATCACTAGATTATTAAGATAATAAATTTTTAACATGGATGTGAAATAGTGTTTTTATAATGGAGATATGAATGAATATGATTATATTTAAAATTGTGCTGATTTTAAATTGCGAAAGATGAATTTTAGGTGTGTAAAATGAAGAATAGTTCATAGGGTTGAAATAAATATCCTAGATCATTGTATTCTATTTTGGATAATTTCTTAAGGAAACTAAACATTAAAAAATGAATATTTGATATAAACCTCCACAAAATAGTAAATTAGGAGGATTTAATTAATGTTAATTATTTTTTGATTCTATTATCTTATCTTGTAATGATGCTGAAACTTATAAAAAAATTGAAAAAAACAACGATTCCTTTTTGATATGTCAAAATTTGTAGAAATGAAGCACATTATTATAATTGAGATATAATAAAATATTCTATTTTTATATATTATGTGGAGTATTCTAGGTGAATTATAAGTAATGTTTTCATAGAATAGTCAAAATATATTTCCAAATCAATTTCAATGGAATAAAAAATTTTAAATGATGATAAATGAAATGAAATTGTTTCTAAAGAGTATATAAAGTTAGTCAAATGTTTATTAAATATAAAAAACATAATACCAGATATAGTATATGGTTTTAAAATTTGTTCAATATACTAAAACATACGAAAATAATCACATCTCATGGATTTAAAATGAACACTCAAAAATATTATCGGTATAATTGATCTCGAGTTGAAGTATGATATCCTATGAAAGATTAATTTTTTTGTTACACTGATGAATATTGGGAATGTAGCATTGAATATATAAAACCACATATGGATTATTCTTGGGAGAAATATATGTTAGATGGCCTAAAAAAGTTATATAATTAATTAAATCTCATTAAAAATATTCTAATTATATTTCTACTATTCAAGATGTATCTGAACGTATGTGGATAAATGCAGAGATGGAAGAATTAATTTTTGATATGATGTTTCCCATCAAATTGAGTTTTTAAAAACCAATTACAATAAATATCACTAAAAATACACTGAATCATTCTAATTACATGCACACTGATATAAAACATCAGTTCATCATAGATCATGTTGAGAAGAATGATATAATGATGGATCTTATAACTATAATAGAGGAATTTGTTTTTATCTTTACAAAACCACTATAAGATGGAATAATTTCAAAAAATTAGGTTTAAAATGGGTGGCTGGCCTCAATCTCTTTAAGGATAAGGTATATGATATCCCTCTAATAGACATCATATCACCAAATAGTTTTTTAAAGGGTATAATATTATTTTAACACAATTCTATCAATTGGTGTGTCCAAATCATTCTAAGGAGAACTTGAATTTTGGGGGAGTTTTTAAAAGTGGTATGATGTGATTTCAAGATGTAACAACAATATTAATATTTTTTAAGTGGATGTAATAAATTTACTCTTACGTTAATATTAAACAAAAGTTGGATATATTATTTTTTGGTTCAATGATTTTGGATTCCTACCCTAAATTCTCTCAATTATGATCATAATTATTGGATAAATTATCCATTTCATGATTTAAATAATTTTCAATGATTTTTGTTCCTTCTATGAAACAAAAATAATAAGGGTGATACTCTTTGGAAGAAGATTTTTGTGATGTTTTAAAGTTACTAAGTAATATTCCTAATGTATCTTCTACGTATGTTCAAAAATTATGGACATAAATTTTTTTTGTAAACAATCAATAAAATATGATTTCATTGAAAGAGAATCTTTTGTACAAAAGGTTATCGGATTAAGAAAGTCCATCATGAGGAGAAAGCGAATCATACCGACTTTCTTGTGAGGTTAGTTGAACTAATTACATCAAACATACAATAATACATTAAAATGATTTTTCATTCAACAAAATATCAAGATGTGGTTTTGTTTTAAAACATTCCACCATCATGGTTTATACAATATCTTAGTATATAAGTATTTTGTATAGCTATTTAGAAATGTGTTCTACTATCCATTTTTTATAAAAAAATTATGGTCCCCAAACAAAATCTACAAGACATTGATTTGGATTAGACATTTTTGTGTGTTTTAAAATTTTAAAATACTATAAAATGGTATCTAGAATACTTTATAAATGAAAATATGAATTTATAAAATGTTTCCATATCATGTTTATGATATTTTTAAATTATGGCTCTATAAATAATTGAATATGAAAACTTCATTGTGATGTTTAGAAAATAATAAATATTTTATTATGATCAATGGGTGGATGGTTATTAATTTGATCAGATAAATTCCAAACAAGGTTATTTTTAATTGTAAAAATTATTTTTACATGTTCCTTCATGTTATCTATTTGTAAAATTTCCATCAAATAATTTTTTATAAATTATTTATGTCTAAATTACTACAAATATGATCAAAAGATTTTTATGGATAATGAACATTGGATACAGGTTGATGAATGTCGAAAAAAATATTGTACTGATGCATGTCATCATATTGAGGAAGAGTTTGGGATTTTTTTTCTAAAATTTATTATGATGTTGGATAATGATGAATAAAAAATATTATCCTCATATAAAATTTGTTATAATGTTTTACCAAAAAATAATTACGTGACATAATTTATTACTTGATCAAATTTATTTTTTAATTGTTCATTAATAAATTATATGTGATTATTATGTTCCAAACATTCAAGGATTCAAATACCGTTCAAGGATAATCTCATATACCTACTGTATTTTAAAGAATTAATTGGAAGGTGGTGGGTGATTTAAATTATGAGAATACATAAAAATACTCTTCAATAATTGGTAATATTAAGATATAGTTTTTTTAGTATTAGATATAAATTAAATTTTTTCATTAAGTTAATAATTATAACTGTTAAGACATCATTTTTTATTCTCTCACATCTATAAATAGGATTCATGTAAGATGTTTTGTTTTTTTATTTCTCATGTGTGATAACGTTTAAAATTCTATTGAAAATAACTCGTACATAGATTAATGAAAACATTATAATATCAAAAGTTACAATGTAATGTTTCCATCCAAGGAATCCCATGGATGAAGAAAACAATGAAGATGTTTCTATTGATGTAAAGTGTTGTAATAAGAGGAAAAAATAATAACAAATATTCAAATGAAAATATTTTATATCAAGTGAGTTAGATGAAAAATGAATGGTTGTGGATTAACATTCATGATTAATAAAATTTATGAAGAAATCATATGAACTGTAAAAAAGGATATATTTTTACACTAAACTCGAATAATTATGTTCTTACCTTCTCCTAGGTGAGAATATGAATGATAAGTTCATATAAGAAGATCAATTGTGAATAACTATAATAAAAACATTCAAAATATTTTGACCATAATGGTGAAGGTTTCTGAAAGCAGTCACAATATATTTGTCACATATTATCATTATGGAAATCCCATGTACTAAATATTTGATAAAAGTTAAATTTATGGTAAGGATGTTCCCTTATTTTTGTGATAACATAAAATAATAATTTTATATTGGATTTATAGTGTTTTATTATTTCCAAGCCATAATATATACTACTTGTATTATATTTTTTCGAACCTTATAAAATATTAAGTTCTTCTAGAATGTACTTGTGTTCTGGGTTTCAACAATGTTAATTCTCATTCACATGAGCCAATGGGTTTTCAAAAGATTTAAATTGAAAAAAGAAAAGATTAATAATTTACCCCTCCCACTAATAGTGATAACACATAAATAGTTATATACTTCCAAGTGATGCCAATGAAAACATTACCTTTATATAAAAATTTCTTGTTATTGATAAAAAGATAAGTTTCTTTACATATAAAAAAATTTGTGAATGGTAAGTGCATTTAAATTATTGATGGAAATAACTATAATATCTGGATAGATTAGACTCTACATTATCTTAAGTCCCTTGGTTTTGATGTTCTTAATGTGTCTATAAGATGTATTTCTTCTATGTGATGAGAATTTTCCCCATTCTATTGATGATAAAAAGATTTTTGAAAATTATTATTGATCAATAAATACATTACCATCCCCACTCTATTAAATACAATTTCATAGAGTTAAATGATATGGAATGTATAGGGTTTACTAGGTTATGATATAGAACATTTATTAAGTAAATATGAATTTGAAGAAGTTAAATATAAAAATACTGATGTTGAAGTATGTATATATAATTATGGGTGCTTATGAATATATAAATAAATTTTATTCCAGGGTGTGTGGTTTTGTTTTAACCATAAGATTTCATGGTGATATGTTTCAAGATTAAACCATTGTAAAAAATATCAAATGAATTATTCCTATTACATTTAAGGCCAATCTATCATCATTGGAAGATGCAGACCTTGAAACATTATCTTTATATGATCTAAGAAACACTCTCATAATATATGAAATGAGAAGAGAAAAAGTTATGAATAAAAATGAAATGTTTAGTTAGGGTATTACGATCAAAATTTCTATGAAAATGAAAATAAAAAAAATTCACCAATGAAATGATTATTATGTATCTAATATTATAAAAATTATGTAGAAACTTTGAAAAATCTATGTATTTCTTTTCTAAAAATTAGAAAAGTGTTATTGGAAAGTGCCCTTGGATTTTAAATGTATGATTTTTTCACTATGGATATATTAGGATTTTTCTACATCTTATCGTCAGATACATGAATTTTATGAATTTTATAATGATAAATGTAATTCATGAAGATTATTTTTGAATAAGGAAGAAAAAAAATCATATTCTTGAGTAAAGGAAAAAATATATTGAAATGAAAAAAGGTTGATCAATTTTGGTAAATGTGATAAAGATAAATATAGAAAAAATAATCTAATAACATCAATGATGATGTTTCTAAAAACAATTAATTGAAAAAATAAATTATTACGAGTTCAATAGTGAAAGAATGAGTAGGTATGAATAATAACAGATTCATATGGTTCTTATTATGAAAAGTAAGATTAAATAATATCTTAGAAATATTGGAACTCTTGAAAGGGATAATTTGATGTTAAATAAAAAGAATATTTTGGAAAAAAATTAATAATCATTTCATATTGAAATATAAGTAGGTAAAGAGATTGATAAGCTTAAATTGTTGATTAGTGAGAAAAAACTAAATATTAATATATAATAAAAGTTGAAGGTAATGGTGGAAGTGTTTCAACATAGTCAACAAAAACATGTTCTGCTAAATAATGAGTTAAAAATTCGAAAAATGTAGTTATAGGTGTTGGTCAAATATCTAATATGATTAAACCTAAAAAATAATCAAATTTTTACATAAATTTTTTAAAATAATAATTAATTTTCTCAAAATGAAGAAGATTTTTTTATAAGGTAACAAAAACATGTATTTAAAATGACATAGAGGATTTGAATGTAAAGACCCATAAATTTCAAGGGACTTTTATTATTAATTTTCTTTGGAATTTTACAAGAATGTAGTTTCTGACGAAACCTGATTCTGAGGCCAGGTGTGCCCAAAATATTTTTCCAAAGTTTGGCTCGGGTACATTCAGTGAACGAATGAGTGGGGTTTTTTCTAACTTTTGAACCGGTGCTCAGAATCAAATTCCTAGGGCACTGATGGAATCGCATCGTAGGTATTTGCTTAGAAACTCCTCTTCTGGAGTTGCATTTTCTCGGGTGTCATTTTTAAATTTTTGGGGTTAAGTTAAGAAATAAAATAAAGTGGCGCGACAACGTTATTTTTATTTCACTTAATGCCACTTAAAAGCCACTTAAAGCTTCTTAAGCTGAGTTGAAGCGGTTAGGGTGAAATCCAAAATATCCTACCCTCTTGGTCGGATATTTGTGAGGTGGGGTCCGCACGAGCCCCACCATTTCTTTTCCGCTAAGTAACAAACCCGCGAAAAACAATTTTTAAATGAAAGTCAACTGACTCGTTTTCTAAATTCTTAACACCCCTATTAATTAGGCGGTTATTTTGTTGCAATTAATTCTATGAATTAATTGTTCGTTACTTATCTTTTTTTTTCAAATTCATTAGTTTATAATAAAATAAGACGATGACTTATTTTATTATCTGGTTGTTGTGTTAAACCTTTGGAGAATATCTAAATATCTTCATCCTCCTTCACGATGAATGCGAAGAACGCGAAGAACACGAAGAACGCCGGCCTCCGACGAAGGGCGACGAAGAACACCGAGCCCTCGGAGATCGACGACACGACGCCAAGTACTGTGACACAGACGCTTCTTCGGCGACGTTCTTTCCCTGCGACAATCTTCGATCGACATCTTGAGGTTGGGGATTGCGGTCCTTTTAATTCTTTGTGGATTATAAGATCAACATGGATTTAATTGTTATAATTAAATCTGTATGTTCATGATTTTCAGAGTTTTTCTAGGCGACGCCGAGTATTGCGCGACATCGACGCCCTTCCGCGATGCGATGATCCCTTTTTTTCCGCAACGAACTCTCGTCCGACGACGACGAAGGTAGGGGTCGTTTGGAAAATGATTTTACCTATGTTTGTTTTCCCCCAAGACAAGAACGCGGATCAACCAATTAACAAGTTGGCCCGCGGGTTATTATTACGGGTCGTGGTTCATCAATTGCTGGGAATTATAGTGTTGTTTCAACCCACTAACGTGGTGGGTGCGGACCAATGAATAAGTCTGAACCCACCGCCCTTTTGTTCTTGGTGTGCGGAACAGCGAACGATGACAAAACGGGCCGCACAAATGATTTGTTGTTTCCGCAGTGAAGAACGGGACCCGGGATGAGCTACGGCGCAGACGAAAATGAAATCAGACCACTAGAGCAACTCTGGTGGCCCGCAGACTCAACCGGTGGCGCGGGTCGCTGGCGCAGCGGCGCCCCAGCACACCGCCGGACGGACCCGCGGCGGCTGAAGCCGCAGCGGCAGCAGCACAGTCCCGAGACCGCGCAGGACCGGAAGCGCGGGACGCGGCGGCCCGACCACGTCTGCTGGCGAGGGCGGCCCCACACGGGGTCGCGGCTTCTCTTCACGAGGGGGAAGCGCGCCCCCACCGCGGTTTCCTTTCTCAGCCGCTTGGCCGAGCCGGGCCGAGCCAACCCAGGGGGGGGGTCGGTCCGGGCCCAGACCCCCCGTTTCCGGACCTTTTCGGTCTTTTTCTCATAACATGAGCTACGGGCCTCCGAACGACATGCCATCAGCGGAGATGTGATCCTTGGATCGAGGTAGTCGTTTCTTTATATCACACTCAAGGTTTTCGAATACTTTGGGTTCGGCCGGGTTGGTTCGTACACGAAACCAATCGGGCCCTCGGAGCAGAAACGCTCTTATCTTGAGCTTCGGATGTCTGATTGAGGTGTCGTCGACTTTGTTGAATTCCTATAAGTGAGACGAATATTTTGGATTAATCCACCCGAGGTTTGGACGCAGGTGGAGTACGGTCGGGTTAGTTTTTCCTTAAAAACCAACCGGGCCCCTGGGACGAAAAAGCCAATAACTCTCAGACCGGGCGTCCGATTGACGTGCTGTCTGCGACGTTGAGTTCCTAATGGCGATATAGAACTTTTGGATACATACACTTTAGACTACCTGTCAGTTGATGTATCAGCCTCTCGGCTCGTGGAGCGGACCCTCCCGAACGAACATGCTGTGTGCGGGAACCCTAGAGCAGGCTACGACTGCTATTGTGACGACGATGATTGTACAGAGATCCTCAGTGGATTGAATGGAGACGACTACAGCACTCAGTGATCCTTTGTGGGTCAGTGCTACCGATCCTATGTGGGTCAGTGCATAGCAGTCTTGTGTGGGCCAGCGCCTACAGATCTTGTGTGGGTCCGATTCTGGGTGGGTCTTTGCAGGGGTTAGTTACCTATCGATCCTGTGTGGGTCAGATCTTTTGTGAGTCATTGAGGGGGTTAGTTACCTATGGATCTTATGTGGGTCAGATCCTTTGTGGGTCATAGTGGGGGTTAGTTACATATCGATCCTTTGTGGGTCAGATCCTTTGTGGGTCATTGCGGGGGTTAGTACCTATCGATCCTTTGTGGGTCCGACGACATAGATAAATTAGTGGCAATACCTGATCATCTCTATCGTCATACAAGATGTATACTTCGGTGAGCTGGATCCTGTTTTTCTTTCCTTTGTGGATTGTGTTGTGCTATCCTATGTGGATTTATGTTTTGCTTTCCTGTATGGACTGGGTTTTACTTGAGCTCGGATGTTGGAGCCGAGTGAGAATTGATGACTTAGGAATATGTATGGGCATATACCTAAGCCGTGTCGAATGTTACTTCGTGATTGTATCTTTCCATTGTGGTTTATCCTTTGTGGATTCTAGGAGATCTTAGGGGGTCTCGAGGTCCCTACTCAGTAGCATATACTCACCCTTTCATGGGATATGCCTGCTGTAGAGACCCGAAGATTGACGTAATGGAAATTACATTACTTTTGTGGAATACTTAATACATAAGAAAAACAGACACACAAGGACCGTAATAGTTTAGTGTCTTTGGAAACTCGGAATAAAATCTTCTTAATCATGGGGAAAGATCGTCAACATCTCATAATAACGATCTTCCCTTTTTTTCCTTACCTAAAACCTTTATTTATATCCTGGGGAAAAGAAAACATCAAAGGGGTGAGCTCAAATGCCTAGTAAGGGTAAACATAGAGAACATAAAACAATCCATAAACTTTTGAATTCAAAAGCTGGAACATACAATCTAAACATTAAAATCAGGAGCAAAGACATGAATATTGTAAGTACGTAAGGAATATATCATAAGGGAACATCAATCATGATAAAATATCATGAGAATAAAACATGTAATTGTGTCATCCATTAAGCACATGTAATGATATCCATAGTAGCCAAGGAATTGCTTCCAAGACCATCTTAGTGGACAAAGTCCAATTCTGAATTGACTTCACTCCTCGTTTCAGTCCTGTATTACTGAACTGGTTTAACCTGTCGTTCCAGCCATGTCAATCTCATGAGATATAAATCTTTAGCCAATGCATTGGAAGGATATATAGGTCCCACCCATCCCATAATTAAATAATTCTTACTTGTTCCACAAAATAAACTTACATCATTCATAATAACCCAATAAATAAAATGGGTTTCATAAACATCATCCTTTCATCACATAATTCATATAAAAAAATGAATATCATTTTCATAATAAGGAAACTGAAACCATGTAAATCATAGATACATTATACTTGAAACATACACATATGACATAATTTCATCTTAGATGAAAAATGGTTTTGATAAAACACTTGAAATAAATTCTTGAGGAAAATATCCTTTCTTCTTCAAAATCATTTTCTTTTCACAAAATGTCATGTAATTTTAAAAGAAAGAGATTTGGTTGAAAATATTCATGAAATATTTTGGAGGAAGCATCATGAAAATAAGGCTTTATAAAAACGTAAAAATCTTTTCGTGCTGTATAAGTTAAAAAAAACATTCTTCTCGTACTTTTTCCAGAAAAGTCAAAAAAGTACCTCGTAATGTAAACAAAAGAAAGATTCCTTACATACCATATAGTAAAAGTAAAAAATAGGTAAAAAGGACTATAAACATACATGAAAAAACATTTATAAAACATGAACATGGATGATAGAAATACCACCAGTAAATACTTACGAATAAGCAATCTCGGATAAAAATGAGATTTGCAAAATTATCCATTACCTTAGGTCCGATTTTCTTCGTAAGTGTCCGAACCTCCTCTTATTTGAAGCGCCTCTTTGAGATTTCCTTTTAGGGCACTAAAATTGGTCTTTGAGGAATACCAGAACCTCTAGGATGTTTCTAGGAAAGTAGAGAAGAGAATTTGGCAGGGGTTGGCTGAGCTTGAAGGCTCAATGTGGTGAGAGGATGAGAGGGAGGAGGAGCCCTTTTATAAGGGAGGAGAGGGGCACCTTTGGAATAACTAAAAATAATATTTTATTGTAAAGCCAAATTCGGTTTTAAATAGCTCCAAATTCATTTATTTAGAAGCTAAGGTGGGGATGGGTCGAAATACTCTCATCCAGTAGAATTTAGACAAGTTTAGGTTCCTATTTTAACCTTATCATTTAGATTTAACATTAAGTTAAATAATTTTACTTTTGCCGTGTCTTCTTGTGTTCTTATACTATAAGGTTAATAAACATACTATAATCATCCAAACGAACCTCATGTTGTTTATTATTAATATATATAACCTTATCTAAGTCATTTGTCTGAACCTTAGTTTTTTAGGAATAAAATAACAATTAATATTATAATATTTTTTTTAAAAACTATTTTATGTCAATTTTGACACTATTTAGTAATTGATTTTTGTGAAAATCATAATAGAATGATTAGTTAAAACAATGATAATTAAATCAATACTAACATGTCATATTAAACTATAAAATTAGTGGAATTCATAAAAAGTCTCAAATTACATTTATTTTGATTTTTATAACATCAATTATGTCAATATTTCATTAGTAAGATAATTACAACATCCTCTTTGTGTCATAAATAAATTAAATTATTTAAAGTCTAAAAATTAAAAATAAAATACCATGATGTATAAAATCTTTTTATATTTCTAATTAATATTTATAGTCGAAATTATCTTATTAATAACACTATATTAAAGATGATATATTTATTATACTTTCATTTTAACTATTTTAACCCTTCTTTAAATAAATTAATAATAAATGTCCTAATCTAATCTAAGTAGGCATAAATGGTCATATTTTATTCATAAGGTTGTTTTTGGTCGAATTACACTTATCCAATAGAATTAGGACATGTGTTAGTGTAATAATAATATCATTTTTACCCTTAATTACCCTATTTACTTTTAACCGTGGTAAAAAAAAGTAAAAAGTTACTATTAAAAAAAATTATTTTCATCTCATTTAACCAAATTTTACTTACTAACATCAACCGTGTCTCTAGGATTTTTGAAATTCCACTCACAGAAGCGGTAAAATTAAGTTATAAGAAAAATTCATTTTTTTACTACCACTTAGTGGTTTCACTATTCATCAAAAAAATTAAAGTTTCCAGAAAAATAGAAAAAAATTCGGCCTAAGATATATTTGATATTATGAATTCAAAAATTATGTCCATTTTACCAAATTCAAAACATATCAGTTACATTAATTAATTTAAAAATTAATTCCCATCGTCAAAACAAATATCTTGTTCTTAAGAGATAATAACTATCAAAAGATTGACAGTTGTTTATGTCTGATTTAAATGTGAAATTACATCCAATAACCAAAATTGTATTAAATTCTAAATCTATATTCTAAATATACTTTAAAACAGCTCAAATTAAAAATTTATCACTATTAATTATTTCTATTAAAAAGGTTGTTTTTAATTAAAATTTAGTAATTTTCACTATTCATCAGAAAATGAATGTTATCCGAAAAGTACCAAAATTTCACCCTAATCTAATTTCGTTATTCCGAATCTGAAAATGAACTCCATTTTGAAAAATAAAATTTACAAAATTTCAAAAAGTGGTTATTACTATTTATAACGGCTAGTTTTAATAATACTTTAATAGCATATTGTTGTTTAGTGAAGCTCGTTATTTCGTACTACACACGCTATCAACGAAGGTCGCGATTGTGTGTAATGGAAGGCAAGTCAAGAATGCATGTTGTGAAAGCTCCTTTTGGTGTAGCATATAACACAAGACATTAATGAAATTAAAAAGAATAATTTTCATAAAATCTCGGGGTGTTACATTCTACCCCCCTTAAAATGAATTTCGTCCTCGAAATTCATCGGGGTTATAAATGGTTTACTACTCGAAAGTTTATTTAATATAATCCCACATCTTAAAAAGGAATACCAAATCCAATCTTTAAAAACAAAAGTATGAAAAGTAACGGTTACCCAAATAAAATAATCACTAGGTTTCCACTTAGGTGAAAATATGGATATGGAAGAGAAATCTAACCATTATGTTCTGATGGAGAGTGGTAGAGAACATGGCTATGAAAAATCCAGCAATCACAAAGCCATAAATTTGTGACGATCTAAGGTACCATCTAGTTCATCAGATATAAGAGCACTAGGACAACATTTTTGGTTTTCAAGATCATTTCCCTAAAGATGGAGAATTTGAATTAGAATAAATACTTACTTTATTTTGGTACAATCACACTGTTGTTCGTGCCTTGAACAGTTTCCACTTCATCTCTTAAAGAAATGAAGTTGAATTTTTTATTCGTGAAGTGTTAGCAGATCATGTGATAGAATGACGGTTCATTCCATCTATCTCAAACAAAAGGTTAGCAAAAGTTATTAAATATACATAAGTCGATCTATAGTGAGATTAATCATATATGGTTCTTAAAATGGACTTATACTTATTATATCATAATAAAACTAGTTTCTACTAAACATGGACTTTTTGTAGGACAGTCTTAGGCGATAAAGGCCAGTCGCACTTCGGTTGTGGGTTCGATTCCCACAGCCATGTCCAACGCGATGGGCTGTCGCTCGTCCTGCAGGTTGTCCTTTTTCTAAAACTATATTACTATAAAATCCCATCAATAATATCAAAAAAATACTAACTTATGTCCAACATAATCCATTCCAATATTTAGGCTTATCTAAAATATTTCGGTCCAAGCTCATAGTATAATGATTACTTGAAATGTCACATAACAATCACGTGAATGCCATAATTTATCCCCATTTATCATAAGATATATCTTGTTGGTCAAATTACAAACATGTGAATACCTTAATCATGTATTCTCTTGAAGAATGAATACGCATTGAACCTTATTGAAAACATGAATTCAATTAAAAGTCAACACTTTCCACAAACCAAAATCCTCAAAATTCATTATAATCAAACCATGATATCACTTAGTCATTATATCAATCATGAGATCATGAATACTGTTAAACATTTCATTTTCTTGTTTTCCCTTCATTATGCGCATATCAACTTATTTCCAAAAAATATCTCAATCGCTTTCCATGGTTATCGATACCATCGAATTATTGAATACCACAATAGACCCATACATAAATATTACAATATTCCATGACACTATATACAACATTATTTTGGAATCCCATTACAAAAACACTTAGTCATTCCACCACATTGTTGTCATATTCAACATCGCCAATAGTGATCACATATGACTTCCCTTTGTCCTTTTCCTTAAGCAGTAGCTCATGTCGATCATCACTAACCCTTAGATTAGGGCATTTATTAGAATAATGCCCCATTTCCTTGCACTTGAAGCATTGAAGTGTTGGTAGTGCGTTCTCTGCAGTATTTTCTTTATTCAAATCATTAGAAACCCTTTTTCCATTACTTCGACACTCAGCTTCTTGATGACCTTCTTTTCCACACTTAAAACATTTTCTATTTCCTTTAAGACAATCTACACCATGCTTCTTTCCACACTTTGAGAATAAGGAAACATTCATCTTCTTTTCACCATTATTCTGAGATTTCTCCTTGAACTCCATCTTTCGTTTCTTGTCAAAACTATGAGATGGATAAGTAACACCAACTTCCATTTCTACCTTGATGGCACAACGCACAATTTCTTCATAGCTACTGAAGTCTCTTATAGCTAATTCCCTTCTAAGATTTGGTTTTAAGACACTGAAAAATCGATCAACTTTACTTTCAGGTTGGATGATAAATCCATATGCATACCTTGCAAGCCTTGTAAAATTCGCTTCGTATATACCAACAGATTCATCATCCTTTTTATTTAGTTCAAGAAACTCATTCTCCATCTTTGTTCGAAGAATATGAGGGAAGTACTTATAGAAAAATAAGTTCTTGAACTCATCCCATTCCATGGACTCAATTTCATCTCTTGGCCTCATATTCTTGATAAGATTCCACCATTGATCAGCATATCCTTCCAAACGATACACTGCTAACATGACTTTATCATGTTCAGAACATTGAAGAACTGAAAATATTTTTTCAGTAGTACTGATCCATTGTTCAGCAACAAGTGGATCAAAAGACCCACTGTAGGAAGGTGGACGTTGCCTCATGAAGGACTAAATAGAATATTGTTCCCTTCTCTGCTCATTTGGAAGTCCAGAATGATTCATAGCTTGTGTAAGTATAGCAATAAGATTTTTCACTCCATCTCCCATAACATTTGTTTGTTCAGGAGGACAATCATTTCATTGTCCATTACATTGATCAACACGGTTCCTTCGGGTTCCAGCCATCGTCTAAAACCCAAAAAGAATAGTGTGAGAGGAAAAAATCACGCTATGGAAAACAATATAATAAAGGGGGTGTACTTTCAATATCTAACATCTGAGGATTAATTCTAAGATGGATAGCGCAATTCAAGGACTATAACATATACTTATCCTTAGGGACATCCCTAGAAATACCTTAGAAATATATCTAGGGATATCACTAAAGTTCTCGCATCCTAGTTTCTAAAGGTTGACTAAACCTTTTCTCTGATACCAACTGTAGAGACCCAAAGCTTGACGTACATGGACATTACATTACTTTTGCGGAATACTTAATACATAAGAAAAATAGACACACAAGGACCGTAATAGTTTAGTGTCTTTGGAAACTCGGAATAAAATCTTTTAATCGTGGTGAAAGATCTTCAACATCTCCCAATAAAGATCTTCCCTTTTTTCTTACCTAAAACCTTTATTTATATCCTGCGGAAAAGAAAACATCAAAGGGGTGAGCTGAAATGCCAATTAAGGTTAAACATAGAGAACATAAAACAGTCCATAAACATTTGAATGCAAAAGCTTGAACATACAATCTGAACACTAAAATCTTGAGAAAAGACATGAATCTTGGAAGTACGTAAGGCATATATCATAAGGGAACATCAATCATGATAAAATAGCATGGGAATAAAACATGTAATTGTGTAATCAATTAATCACATGTAATGATTTCCATAGTAGCCAAGGCATTGCTGCCAAGACCATCTTAGTGGACAAAGTCCCATTCTGAATCGAGTTCACTCCTCGTTTCAGTCCTGTATTACTGAACCGGTTTAACCTGCCATTCCAGCAATGTCTATCTCATGAGATATAAATATTTACCCAATGCATTGGAGGGAGATATAGGTCCCACCCATCTCATAATGAAATCATTCTTACTTGTTCTAAAAAATAAACATACATCATTCATAATAACCCAATAAATAAAATGGGTTTCATAAACATCATCCCATCATCACACAATCCATATAAAAGAAATGGATATCATTTTCATAATAAGGAAAGTGAAACCATGTAAATCATAGATAAATTAAACTTGAAACATACACATATGACATAATTTCATCTTAGAAGAAAAATGAATTTGATAAAACACTTGAAATAAATTCTTGAGGAAAATATCCTTTCTTCTTCAAAGTCATTTTATTTTCAAAAAATGTCATGCAATTTTAAAAGAAAGTGATTTTGTTGAAAATATTCATGAAATATTTTGGAGGAAGCTTCATGAAAATTAGGCTTTATAAAACCGTAAAATTCCGTTCGTGCTGTATAAGTTAAGAAAACATTATTCTCATAATTTTGTCGGAAAATTCAAAAAAGTACCTCGTAACGTAAACAAAAGAAAGATTCCTTACATACCATGTAGTAAAAGTAAAAAATAGGTAAAAAGGACTTTAAACATACATGAAAAAACATTTATAAAACATGGACATGGATGATAGAAATACCCCCAGTAAATACTTACGAATAAGCAATCTCGGATAAAAATGAGATTTACAAAATTATCCCTTACCTTAGGTCTGATTTGCATCGTATGTGTCCGAACCTCCTCTTTTTTGAAGCGCCTCTTTGAGATCTCCTTTTAGGGCACTAAAATTGGTCTTTGAGGAATACCAAAACCACTAGGATGTTGCTAGGGAAGTGGAGAAGAGAATTTGGCATGGGTTGTCCGTGCTTGAAGGCTCAATGTGGTGTGAGGATGAGAGGGAGGAGGTTCCCTTTTATAAGGGAGGAGAGGGGCACCTTTGGAATAACTAAAAATATTATTTTATTATAAAGCAAAATTCGGTTGTAAATAGCTCCAAATTCATTTATTTCGAAGCTAAGGTGGGGATGGGTAGAAATCCTCTAATCCAATATAATTTAGATAAGTTTAGGTTCCTATTTTAACCTTATCATTTAGATTTACCATTAAGTTAAATAATTTTACTTTTACCGCGTCTTCTTGTGTTCTTATACTATAAGGTTAATAAACTTACAATAATCAGCCAAACGAACCCCAAGTTATTTATTATTAATATATATAACCTTATCTAATTCATTTGACTGAACCTTATATTTTTAGGAATAAAATAACAATTAATAATATAATATTTGTTTTAAAAACTATTTTATGTCAATTTTGACACTATTTAGTAATTGATTTTTGTGAAACTCATAACAGAATGATTAGTTCGAACAATGTTAATTAAATAAACACTAACATGTCCTATTAAACTATAATATTAGTGGAATTCACAAAAAGTCTCTAATTACATTTATTTTGATATTTATAACATCAACTATGTCAATATATCATTAATAAGATAATTACTGCATCATCTTTGTGTCATAAATAAATTAAATTATTTAAAGTCTAAAAATTACAAATAAAATACCATTATGTATAAAATCTTTTTATCTTTCTAATGAATATTTATAGTCGAATTTATCTTATGTATAACCCTATATTAAAAATTATATACTTATTAAATTTTGATTTTAACTATTTTAACCCTTCTTTATATAAATTAATAATAAATGTCCTAATCTAATACAAGTGGGCCTAAATGGTCATATTTTATTCCTAAGGTTGTTTTGGGTCGAATTAAAATTATCCAATATAATTAGGACATGTGTTATGGTAATAATAATATCATTTTTACCCTTAATTACCCTATTTACTTTTAACCGTGGTAAAAAAGTAAAAAGTTACTATTCAGCAAAAATTATTTTCATCTCATTAAACCACATTTTACTTACTGACATCAATCAAGTCTCTAGGATTTTTGAAATTCCACTCACAGAAGCGGTAAAATTATGTTTTATGAAAAATTTATTTTCTATAACTACCACTTAGTGGTTTCACTATTCATCAAAAAAATGAAAGTTTCCAGAAAAATACCAAAAATTAGGCCTAAGATATATTTTATATTATGAATACAAAAATGATGTCTATTTTAACAAATTAAAAACATATTATTTGAATTAATTAATTTAAAAATTAATTCCCCTCGTCAAAACAAATAGCGTGTTCTTAAGAGATAATAACTATCAAAAGATTGATAGTTATTTATGTCTAGTTTAAATGTGAAATTATATCCAATAACAAACATTGTATTAAATTGTAAAAATATATTCTAAATATACTTTAAAACAACTAAAATTAATAATTTATCACTATTAATTATTTCTATTAAAAAGGTTGTTTTTAATTAAAATTTAGTAATTTTCACTATTCATCAGAAAATGAATGTTATCCGAAAAGTACCAAAATTTCACCCTAATCTAATTTCAATATTCCGAATCCAAAAATGAAGTCCATTTTTAAAAATAAAATTTAAAAAAATTCAAAAAGTGGTTATTACTATTCATAACGGCTAGTTTCAATAATATTTTAATACCATATTGCTGTTTAGTGAAACTCATTTTTGCGTACTACACATGCTATCGAGGAAGGTCGCGATTGTGTGTAATGCAAGGCAAGTCAAGGATGCGTGTTGTGAAATCTTTTTTTGGTGTAGCATACAACAGAAGACATTAATTAAATTAAAAAGAATATATTTCATAAAATCTCGGGGTGTTACATTCTACCCCCCTTAAAATGAATTTCACCCTCGAAATTCATCGGGGTTTTAAATGGTTTACTACTCGAAAGTTTCTTTAATATAAAACCACATCGTAAAAAGTAATACCAAATCCAATATTTAAAAACAAAAGTATGAAACGTAATGGTTACCCAAATAAACTAATCAATTGGTTTCCACATAGGTGAAAATATGGATATGGAAGAGAAATCTAACCATCATGTTCTGATGGAGAGTGGTAGAGAACATGGCTATGGAAAATACAGCAATCACAGAGCCGTAAATTTGTGATGATCTATGGTACCATCTGATTCATCAGATATAAGAGCACTAGGACAACATTTTTGGTTTTCAAGATCATTTCCCTAAAGTTAAAAAATTTGATTTAGAATAAATACTTACTTTATTTTGGTACAATCTTACTGTTGTTCATGCCTTGAACAATTTCCACTTCATCTCTTAAGGAAATAAAGTTGAATTTTTTATTCGTGAAGTGTTAGCAGATCATGTGATAGAATGACGGGTCATTCCATCTGTCTCAAACAAAAGGTTAGAAAAAGTTATTAAATATACATAAGTTGATCTATAGTGAGATTAATCATATATGGTTCCTAAAATGGACTTATACTTATTATATCATAACAAAACTAGTTTCTACTAAACAGGGACTTCCTGTAGGTCAGTGGTAGGCGATAAAGGCCAGTCACACTTCGGTTGTGGGTTCGATTCCCATAGCCTTGTCCGACGCGATGGGATGTCTCTCGTCCTGTAGGTTGTCCTTTTTCTAAAACTATATTACTATAACATCCCATAAATAATATCAAAAAAAATACTAACTTATGTCCAACATAATCCATTCCAATCATTATGCTTATCTAAAATACTTCAGTCCAAGCTCATATATAGTTAATACATGAAATGTCACATAACAATCATGTGAATGCCATACTTTATCCACATATATCATAAGATATATCTTGTTTGTCAAATTACAAACATTTGAATACCTTAATCATGTATTCTCTTGACGAATGAATACCCATTGAACCATAGTGAAAACATGAATGCAGTTAAAAGTCAACACTTTCCACAAACCAAAATCCTCAAAATTCTTTATAATCAAACCATGATATCACTTAGTCCTTATATCAATCATGAGCTCATGAATACTTTTAAACATTTCATTTTCTCATTTTCCCTTCATTATGTGCGTATCACCTTTTGTCCAAAAATATCTCAATCACTTTCCATGGTTATCCATACCATAAGATTATTGGATACCACAATAGACCAATACATAAATATTCTTATATTCCATGATACTATATACAACATTATTTTTGAATCCCATTACATAAACACTTAGTCATTCCACCACATCATTTTCATATTCAACATCGCCAATAGTGATCACATGTGACTTCCCTTTGTCCTTTTCCTTAAGCGGTAGCTCATGTCGATCATCACTAACCCTTGGATTAGGGCATTTATTAGCATAATCCCCATTTCATTTCACTTGAAGCATTGAAGTGTTGGTGGTGCATTCTCTGCAGTCATTTGTTTATTCTCATCATTAGAAACCCTTTTTCCATTACTTCGACACTCAGCTGCATGATGACCTTATTTTCCTCACTTTAAACATTTTCTAGTCCCTTTATTACAATCTCCACCATGATTCTTTCCACACTTTGAGCATAAGGAAACATTCATCTTCTTTTCACCATTATTCTAAGATTTCTCCTTGAACTCCATCTTTTGTTTCTTGTCAAAACTATGAGATAGATAAGTAACACCAACTTCCATTTCTAACTTGATAGCAAAACACACAATTTCTTCATAGCTATTGAAGTCTCTTATAACTAATTCCCTTTGAAGATTTGGTTTTAAGCCACTGAAGAATCGATCAACTTTACTTTCAGGTTGGATGATAAATCCAAATACATACCTTGCAAGCCTTGTAAAATTCGCTTCGTATATACCAACAGATTCATCATCCTTTTGCTTTAGTTCAAGAAACTCCTTCTACATCTT
Organism: Viscum album; assembly: GCA_963277665.1. Classification (NCBI taxonomy): domain Eukaryota; kingdom Viridiplantae; phylum Streptophyta; class Magnoliopsida; order Santalales; family Viscaceae; genus Viscum; species Viscum album. The sequence continues at coordinate 1,389,032,297 of OY728157.1, forward strand.
TTTTCTAAGATTACGAGGGAAGTACTTATTGAAAAATAAGTTATTGAACTCGTCCCATTCCATGGACTCAATTTCATCTCTTGGACTCGTATTCTTGATAAGATTCCACCATTGATCAGCATCACCTTTCAAATGATACACTACTAAGATGAACTTATCATGTTCAGAACATTGAAGAACTGAAAATATTTTTTTAGTAGTACTGATCCATTGTTCATCAACAAGTGGATCAGAAGGCCCACTGAATGAAGGTGGACGTTTCCTCATGAAGCACTCAATAGAATATTGTTCCCATATCTGCTCATTTGGAAGTTCAGAATGATTCATATCTTGTGTAAGTATAGCAATACGATTTTTCACTCCATCTCCCATAACATTTGTTTGTTCAGGATGAAAATCATTTCATTTTCCATTACATTGATCAACACGGTTCCTTTGGGTTCCAGCCATCATCTAAAACCCAAAAATAATAGTGTGAGAGGCAAAAACCACGCTAGGGAAAACAATATAACAAAGGGGGAGTGACTTCAATATTTAACATCTTAGGTTTAATTATAAGATGGTTAGCGCAATTCTAGGACTATAACACATACATAAACTTAGGGACATCCCTAGAAATACATTAGAAATATATCTAGGGATCTCACTAAAGTTATCGCATCCTAGTTTCTAAAGGTTGACTAAACCTTTCCTCTGATACCAACTGTAGAGACCCGAAGCTTCACGTACATGGACATTACATTACTTTTGCAGAATACATAATACATAAGAAAAATAGAGACACAAGGACCGTAATAGTTTAGTGTCTTTGGAAACTCAGAATAAAATCTTCTAATCATGGTGAAAGATCTTCAACATCTTCCAATAACGATCTGCCCTTTTTTTACCTAAAACCTTTATTTATATCCTGGGGAAAAGAAAACATCAAAGAGGTGAGCTCAAATTCCCAGTAAGGGTAAACATAGAGAACATAAAACAATCCATCAACATTTGAATGAAAAAGCTTGAACATACAATCTAAACATTAAAATCTTGAGCAAAGACATGAATCTTGGAAGTACGTAAGGCATATATCATAAGGGAACATCAATCATGATAAAATAGCATGGGAATAAAACATGTAATTGTGGCATCCATTAAGCACATGTAATGATTTCCATAGTATCCAAGGTATTGGTGACAAGACCATCTTAGTGGAAAATGTCCCATTCTGAATCCAGTTCACTCCTCGTTTTAGTCCTGTATTACTGAACCGGTTTAACCTACCATTCCAGCCATGTCTATCTAATGAGATATAAATCTTTACCCAATGCATTGGAGGGAGATATAGGTCTCACCAATCTCATAATGAAATCATTCTTACTTGTGCCACAAAATAAACATACAACATTCATAATATCCCAATAAATAAAATGGGTTTCATAAACATCATCCCATCATCACATAATCCATATAAAAGAAATGGATATCATTTTCATAATAAGGAAAGTGAAACCATGTAAATCATAGATAAATTATACTTGAAACATACACATATGACATAATTTCATCTTAGAAGAAAAATAGTTTTGATAAAACACTTGAAATAAATTATTGAGGAAAATATCCTTTCTTCTTTAAAATCATTTTCTTTTCACAAAATGTCATGCAATTTTAAAATATAGAGATTTGGTTGAAAATATTCATGAAATATTTTGGAGGAAGCATCATGAAAATAAGTCTTTATAAAACCATAAAAATCCGTTCGTTCTGTATAAGTTAAAAAAACATTCTTCTCATACTTTTTCCGGAAAAGACAAAAAAGTACCTCGTAATGTAAACAAAAGAAAGATTCCTTACATACCATGTAGTAAAAGTCAAAAATAGGTAAAAAGGAGTATAAAAATACATGAAAAAACTTTTATAAAACATGGACATGGATGATAGAAATACCCCCAGTAAATACTTACGAATAAGCAATCTCAGATAAAAATGAGATTTGCAAAATTATCCCTTACCTTAGGTCTGATTTGCTTCGTAAGTGTCTGAACCTCCTCTTCTTTGAAGAGCCTCTTTGAGATCTACTTTTAGGGCACTAAAAGTGGTCTTTGAGGAATACCAGAACCTCTAGGATGTTTCTAGTGAAGTGGAGAAGAGAATTTGGTAGGGTTTTTCCGAGCTTGAAGGCTCAATGTGGTGTGAGGAAGAGAGGGAGGACGTTCCCTTTTATAAGGGAGGAGAGGGGCACCTTTGGAATAACTAAAAATATTATTTTATTATAAAGACAAATTCGGTTTTAAATAGCTCCAAATTCATTTATTTAAAAGCCAAGGTGGGGATGGGACGAAATCCTCTCATCTAATAGAATTTAGGAAAGTCTAGGTTCTTATTTAAACCTTATCATTTAGATTTAACATTAAGTTAAATAATTTTACTTTTACCGTGTCTTCTTGTGTTCTTATACAATAAAGTTAATAAACTTACTATAATCAGCCAAACGAACACCAAGTTGTTTATTAGTAATATATATAACCTTATCTAAGTCATTTTTCTGAACCTTAGAATTTTTGGAATAAAATAACAATTAATAATATAATATTTGTTTTAAAACTATTTTATGTCAATTTTGACACTATTTAGTAATTGATTTTTGTGAATATCTAACAGATTTATTAGTTCGAACAAAGTAAATTAAATCAGTACTAACATGTCATATTATACTATAAAATTAGTGGAATTCATAAAAAGTCTCAAATTACATTTATTTTGATATTTATAACATCAATTATGTCAATATTTCATTAATAAGATAATTAATGCATCATCTTTGTGTCATAAATAAATTAAATTATTTAAAGTTTAAAAATTAAAAATAAAGTACCATTATGTAGGAAATCTTTTTATCTTTATAATGAATATTTATAGTCCAATTTATTTTATGTATAACCCTATATTAAAAATGATATACTTATTAAACTTTGATTTTAACTATTTTAACCCTTCTTTAAATAAATTAATAATAAATGTCCTAATCTAATCCAAGTGGGCATAAATGGACATATTTTATTCCTAAGGTTTTTTTGGTCGAATTATAATTATCCAATAGAATTAGGACATGTTTTAGGGTAATAATAATATCATTTTTACCCTTAATTACCCTATTTACTTTTAACCGTGGTAAAAAAAATTAAAAGTTACTATTCACGAAAAATTATTTTCATCTCATTGAACCACATTTTTCTTACTGACATCAACTGTGTCTCTCGGATTTATTAAATTCCACTCACAGAAGCGGTAAAATTATGTTTTATGAAAAATTCATTTTTTTAACTACCACTTAGTGGTTTCACTATTCATCAAAAAATGAAAGTTTCCAGAAAAATTCCAAAAATTAGGACTAAGTTATATTTGATATTATGAATTCAAAAATGATGTCTATTTTACCAAATTCAAAACATATCAGTTGCATTAATTAATTTAAAAATTAATTTCCGTCGTCAAAACAAATAGCGTGTTCTTAAGAGATAATAACTATCAAAAGATTGACAGTTGTTTATGTCTGGTTTAAATGTGAAATTACATCCAATAACCAACATTGTATTAAATTGTAAAAATATATTCTAAATATACATAAAAACCACTCAAATTAATAATTTATCACTATTTATTATTCATATTAAAAAAGGTTGTTTTTAATTTAAATTTAGTAATTTTCACGATTCATCAGAAAATGAATGTTATCCGAAAAGTACCAAAATTTCATCCTAAGCTAATTTCTATATTCCGAATCAAAAAATGAAGTCAATTTTGAAAAATAAAATTTAAAAATTTCAATAAGTGGTTATTACTATTCATAACGCCTAGTTTTAATAATATTTTAATAGCATATTGTTGTTTAGTAAAACTCGTTATTGCGTACTACACACGCTATCGAGAAAGGTCGTGATTGTGTTTAATGCAAAGAAAGTAAAGGATGCATGTTGTGAAAGCTCATTTTGGTGTAGCGTACAACACAAGACATTAATGAAATTAAAAAAAATATTTTTCATAAAATCTCGGGGTGTTACACCCGCACTACGTTGTGTTGGTTGCAGACGATGGACAATGCTGATCGTGGTGGAGGCTTGCGAAGCAGGACGGTACCTGGAGGTGGACCACTAGGTGGGACGTACTCAGAGCGGTCGGCTAGACCCGAGGAGTAGTGGAGGCTATCTGTACCCACCCTTCAGGTGGTACTTCCAGTGGAGGGCTCGACGTTGCGGCTTTACTTTTCAGTTTCTGTTTTCCCTTTCGAGTTGTACTTTACATTCATTTTGTGTTTGTATTCTGGCCCACTTACTTTCCACACTTACTGTTGTACCAGTTTGTACATAGTGTTTACTTCTGCCTACTTACTTTGTGATGTTTGTTGTTTACTTTACAAAGGCAATTCCTTCCCTTTACCGAGATTTACGCCTTGGTACTAGTCTCCAGCCCCTGGCCTATGGAAGGCGGGCGTAGGGTAGTCACAGCACGGGCCCCGAGGACGGGTCGTGACAATTGGTATCAGAGGAGTTCGGTTCTACAGCAGACTCTGATCTTTCTTCTATGTGAAATAATAGTGTTAAGATTATTGGGTGTGGTTATCAGTCAAGGGAGTCCATTGTTGGTGCGGCGGCCGACGTATCCGTACACCAGGACCCTGACTTCTGATTTCTGAAATAATGCACGAAAACATTGATTTCATGTGTGTTAAACGTTTTCTTCGTGATTACTTTATATCAGCTCACCAGGAATACTGTTCTGACCGTGGCACACCTGTTCTTTTTCAGGATGGCCCCACGACGGCAGCCAGCAAGGGTTCTGAGAATTGTGCGTGACGACAGCCCGCCGAGAGACGAGGCCTTGGTATAGGGCCCTTTGACAGCTGAGGCACCAGCGGTACCTCTACCTATCGAGACACCAATGCTTCTAGCCCCATCTGATGACGATGCACGTCGCCTTAGTGCAGTGCATGACTTCCAGCGCCAGCGACCGCCCAGGTTCCACTGGGAGATGAACCACAGGCAGCCGAGGACTGGCTGGAGGCAGATGTACGAGTTTTCAGGCTAGTGAGGACACCAACAGACCTCATGGTGATCCTCGCAGCGAGCCTACTGCACACAGCAGCGGTCCGATGGTGGATCTTGATTCTCCATGTGCATGATGAGGCATATCTTCTCTGGACAAACTTTGAGGGCCTCTTTCGCTCAGAGTTCGTCCGGGCCACCCTTCGTGCAGTGCACATCCAGGAGCTTCTTCAGCTGCGGCAGGGCAGCCTGACATTCGCCCAGTACTCGGCGAGATTTACCAATCTCTCGTGCTACTCGACCGACATGGTACGAGACCCATTCTTCTGGGCCGGGATCTTTGATCATGGATTGAGACTCGAGATCAGGGCATCGCTGATCTCCCTCAGCATTCCGACTCAGACAAGAGTACTGGAGCGAGCCCTTTTGATCGAGAGCTTCCTTGCTGAGCCTTCATCAGCAGTGAGACCTACTGCGGGGCGGTACATAGCAGAGTCTTCTATGGCAGATAGTCGACTGATGACTCAGGGGTCCAGGTAGACCAGACCGTCACGTAGACGACCTCAGGACACTGGCTCAGCGGTGTGGGGCACATAGCGTGGAGCCAGTCTTTCGAGAGGTATGAAGTGCTACACATGCTGCAGACTGGGCCACACGGCTCGTGACTGCCCGACCCACCGTGCCGAGGAGCAGCAGACGGTTGAGGGGCCACCCAGGCAGAGGCATAGGGTCGACCATGGCAGTTCGCATGGAGGGGGCAGACGAGGCAGAGGAGATGGCCGAGCAGCAGGTGGTGGGCGACGCTTTGAGGCTCTACCACCACCACCACCAGAAGGTCCACCCCGACCACAAGGAGCTGGCAGGAAGAGACAGGCACAGCTCCAGGCAGCGGAGGCCTACAACCACGGCGCGCCCGAGATGATTCGAGGTACGATCTGTGTCTATTCCACCCTTGCAGCAGTTCTTATAGACACAGGAGCGAGTCACTCTTTCATAGCCGCTGACCTTTTTCGGATCTCGGAGATTCCGACAGAGCCGTTGGCTCGATCCTTACAGCTAGAGACTCCTACGAGAGTAGACTCAATGATTATGCACTAGTTCCAGTAGTGTGAGCATACTCTAGGATGCGAGAGCTTCGGCTGAGATATTCTTGTAGCGGCGTCGAGGCCTTACGACGTCATCTTGGGCATGGATTGGTTATCTACAGTCCATGTACAGATTGACTGTATTAGGCACAAGGTGCAATGTGTATGCACTGACGGGAGCATGTTCACCTTCACAGGTGAGAAGGGAGCCTTCGCAGCACATGATGGACTTCCGTAGAGGAGAGGACATCCCATCACTCATCAGTTGGCTAGCCTCATCCTAGGAGCAATTGATGTGCAGATTCCTAGTTTTCCTGCAGTGGTGGATCAGTATGAGGACGTCTTTCCCGACGACGTTCCAAGGATACCTCCTCGCAAATAGGTAGACTTTTATATTGATCAGTACCCCGGGACAACCCCGATATCCACTCCATCATATCGGATGGCCCCCGCAGAGCTTCGAGAGCTACGGGTACAGTTGGAGGACTTGCAGGGCAAGGGATTCATCTGACCCAGTGTTTCATCCTGGGCTTCCCAGATATTGTTCGCCAAGAAGGCAGACAGGAGCTTGCGACTATGTGTCGACTATCGTCGCCTGAACCAGGTGACAGTGAGGAACAAGTATCCGCTACTAAGGATTGATGACCTCTTCGATCAGCTCAAGGGAGCATGGTGGTTCTCGAAGATAGACCTCAGGTCAGGCTATCATCAGCTCAGACTTCGGGATGAGGATGTGCAGAAGACGACCTTCAGATGTCGGTATGACCACTATGAGTTCTTGGTTATGCCATTCGGCGTAACCAATGCTCCAGCAGTGTTTGTGGGCCTCATGAACAGGATCTTTCAGCCATACCACGATCGATTTGTCGTAGTCTTCATCGAAGACATTTTGATATACTCGACGACTGAGGAGGAGCATGCCTACCACTTGCGGGTTGTACTAGACACACTCCGAGAGCACCATATTTACGGCAAGATCTCGAAGTTCCAGTTCTGGTTAAGTGAGGTCCACTTCTTGGGGCACGTCATTTCTGAGACGGGAGTTGCGGTGGATCCCACGAAGATCGAGGTAGTGCTAGCTTGGGAGCCAACCAAGAGCGTGACAGAGGAGTGGAGTTTATTGGGACTAGCTGAATACTATAAAAGATTTGTTCTAGACTTCTCCAGAGTTGCAGCACCACTCTCAGCTTTGACGAAGAAAGGGAAACCCTTTGTGTGGTCAGACAGATGTCAGCAGAGCTTCCAGGAGTTGAGACATAGATTGACCAGCGCACCTATCTTGAGGTTGCCTGAGGAGGGAGTAGGGTACGTAGTCTACTGCGATGCATCAAGGACCAGACTCAGATGTGTCCTGATGCAGGAGCGGGCAGTGATCGCCTGTGGATCACGTCAGTTGAGGCCGCATGAGCAGAATTACACTACCCATGACCTGGAATTAGCAGCAGCGGTCTTCGCTCTAAAGACATGGAGGCACTATCTGATGGGCGAGCGCTTTACAGTCTTTTCTGACCACCAGAGTCTCAGGTCCATATTCTCACATAAGGACCTGAACCTGAGACAGTGGCGATGGCTCGAGTTCCTCTAGGACTATGAATTTGAGAAAGTATATACTCCTGGGAAGGGGAATGTGGTAGCCGATGCTCTCAGCAGGAGTACGGGTATTCTGCTACTTGAAAGGGCGACAGAGCAGCGATCCACTTTGCAGATATCCTTTGTGGATAGAGATGGAGCAGCCTTCCTTCAGTCTCTCACAGTCAGTCCTCCACTACTACAGCAGTTCAGAGAGGAAGAACGTGGGGACGCTGACTGTGAGACGCGACGTGCACATATATCCTCAAGATAGGCCCCTGATGGTTTCTCATTTGGAGTAGAGCACGAAATCCTTTTTAGAAGATGTACCATGATACCAGTTGATTTACGGGAGGAAGTGCTGATAGAGTTTCACACTTCTCCCTTAGCGGTACATCATGGAGTGGCGAAGATGTACTAGGATCTCAGACGATAGCACTGGTGGCCAGGCATGAAGAAGGCGGTGCCAGAGTTCGTTTCACGATGCCTCACCTGCCAGCAGGTGAAGGCAGAGCATCAGGTTCTGCAGGCTTGGTACAGCCCTTGGAGGTCCCGGAGTGGAAGTGGGATGGGATATCTATGGACTTTGTGACTTGACTTCCACACACTTCCAGAGGTCACGACTCCATCTAGTTGTTTTTCGACCGACTCACCAAGTCTTCTCACTTCTTACCTGTCAAAGAGCAGGGATCAGTGGAGAGCTTGGGGCATCTCTATGTTCAAGAGATTGTACGTCTTCACGGTGTGCCATAATCTATCATCTCCGTCCGAGATGCTCGCTTTACTTCTCGGCTTTGGAAGGGGTTGCAAGAGGCGTTCAGGACGTAGTTACATCGGAGAACCGCCTTTCACCCTTAGACGGATGGTCAGACGGAGAGGACCATTCAGTCTCTTGAGGACATGCTCCACGCATGTGTCCCCGACTTTGGTCGCAGCTGAGAGGACCACCTACCCTTGGTGGAGTTCGCATACAACAACAGCTACCACTCCACCATCGGGATGGCACCATACGAGGCATTGTACGACAGACCATGCAGATCTCCTTTCTGCTGGACAGACCCTGGGGAGTCAGCACTTGTGAGACCAGAGATGGTCCGGGCCACAATAGAGAAGGTCCAGGTCATCCAGGAGTGGATGAGGACAGCTCAGAGCCGGCATAAGTCTTACGCTGATAGGAGTCGGGGGCCACTAGAGTTCGAGGATGGTGACCACGTATTCTTGCGTGTCTCACCTCGACGTGGATTACGGGGATTTGGCCGAGGCCGCAAGTTGTCTCCATGCTTAATCAGAACTTTCCATGTCCTCAGCAGGATCGGAGAGGTAGCATATCGTCTGGCTCTACCACTTTAGTTGCACCGGGTGCACGACGTCTTCCACGTATCTGAGCTGAGGAGATACGTACACGACCCGATGCATATCATTGACCATTGGGAGCTGGATGTTGATGATGAGGTGACTTTTGCAGAGGTCCCGATGGAGATCGAGGATCAACAAGAGCGGGTCCTACGTGGACGGTTGATTCCTCTAGTGCACATCAGATGGAAGCACAGGAATTTCCAGGAGAGCACTTAAGAGCGGGAGGCTCAGATGCGTGCTCAGTACCCACATTTGTTTCCTTAGTGTATGATGTATCTTTACGGGGACGTAAAGCACTGAGGTGGGAGTGATGTAAAGACCCGTCAATTTCATCGAAATGTTTTTCTTAATTTTCTTTGGAATTTTACAAGAACACGGTTTCTGACGGCACCTTATTCCGAGGCCTAGTGTGCCCGGAATCGTCTTCCGATGTTTGGCTCGGGTACGTTCAGTGAACGGACGAGCAGGTTTTTTTCTAACTTTTGAACCATTGCTCGGAATCAAATTCCGAGGGCACCGATGGAATCGCAGCGCCGATATTTTCTTAGAAACGCCTCTTCCGGAGTTGCGTTTGCTCGGGTGTGGTTTTTAAATTTTTGGGGTTAAGTTAAGAAATAAAATAAAGTGGTGCAAAAACTTTAATTTTATTTCACATAAAGCCACTTATAATCCACTTAAAGCTGCTTAATCTGAGTTGAAGCGGTTAGGGTGCAATCCAAAATATCGTACCCTCTTTGTAGGATATTTGTGAGGTGGGGCCCGCAAGAGCCCCACTGTTTCGTTTCCGCTAAATAACACACCCACTAAAACCCCTTTTTAAATGAAAGTCAACTGACACGTTTTCTAAATTCTTAACACCCCTATTAATTGGGTAGTTAGTTCGTTGCAATTAATTCTATGAATTAATTTTTCTTTACTTATCTTTGTTTTTAAAATTCTTTAGTTGATACTAAAATAAGATGATGACTTATTTTATTATTTGGTTGTTGTGTTAACCCTTTGGAGAATCTCTAAAGATCTTCATCCTCCTTCATGAAGAATGCGAATAACACGAAGAACGCAAAGAACGCCGGCCTTCGACGAAGGGCAACGAAGAACACCGAGCCCTCGGAGATCGACGACGCGACGCCATGTACCGCGACGCCGACGCTTCTTCTGCGACATTCTTTCCTGGCGACAATCTTCGATCAGCATCTTGAGGTAGGGATTGCGGTCCTTTTAATTATTTGTGGATTATAACATCAACATGGATTTAATTGTTATAATTAAATCTGTATGTTCTTGATCCTCGGAGTTTGTCTACGCGACACCGAGTACCGCGCGACAGCGACGCCCTTCCGCGACGCGACGATCCCTTTTCTTCCGTGACGAACTCGCGTCCGACGACGAAGAAGGTAGGGGTCGTTTTGAAAATGATTTTACCTATGTTTGATTTCCTCCAAGGCAAGAACGTGGATCAACCAATTAACAAGTTGTCCCACGGGTTATTATTACGTGTTGTGGTTCATCAATTGCTGGGAATTATGGTGTTGTTTCAACCCACTAACGCGGTTGGTGCGGACCAACGAATAAGTCCGAACCCACCGCCCTTTTGTTCATGGTGTGCGGAACAGCAGACGACGACAAAACGGGCCGCAGAGATGATTTTTTGTTTCCGCAGTGAAGAACAGGACCCAGGATGAGCTACGGCGCAGACGGAAATGAAATCGGACCACCAGAGCAACTCCGGTGGCCCGCAGACCCCACCGGGGGCGCCTCGGCGCGCCGCCAGATGGACCTGCTGCGGCTGAATCCGCGGCGGCAGTAGCACGGTCCCACGACCACGCAGGACCAGAGGAGCGGGATGCTGTGGCCCGGCTGCGTCCGCTGGCGAGAGCGGCCCCACGCGGGGCCACAGCTTTCCTTCACACGGGGGCAGCACGCCCCCGCCGCGGTTTCCTCGCTCGGCCGCTCGACCGAGCCGAGCCGAGCCGACCTGCCGGTTCGGGCCGGGTCGCGCCAAGCTGGGCCAGGTCGCGCCTAGTCCGGGCCGGGTCGGTCCAGGCCCACCCCCCCCCCCCCGTTTCCGAAACTTTTTTTTCTTTTCCTCATATGATGAGATACGGGCCTCCGAACGATGCTCCATCAGCGGTGATGCGATCCTTGGATCGAGACGGTCGTTTCGGTATATCACACTCATGCTTTCGGAATACTTTGGGTTCTGTCGGGTTGGTACGTACATGAAACCAACTGGGCCCTTGGAGCGGAAACGCTCATATCTTGAGCTTCGGACGTCCGATTGACGTGTTGTCGACTTTGTTGAATTCCTCTAAGTGAGGCGGATCTTTTGGCTTACTCCTCCCAAGGTTTGGATGTGGGTGGAGTACGGTCGGGTTGGTTTTTCCATAAAAACCAACCGGGCCCCTGCGACGAAAAAACCAATAACTCTCAGACTGGGTGTCCGATTGACGCGCCGTCTGCGACGTTGACTTCCTGTTGGCGATACAGAACATTTGGATACATCAACTCTTGACTATGTGTCAGTTGATGTATCAGCCTCTCGGCTCGTGGAGTGGACCCTCCCGAACGAGCTTGCTGTGTGCGGGAACCCTAGAGATGGCTGTGACTGCTACTGTGACGACGACGAAGACTGTACAGAGATCCTGAATGGATTCGACGGCGACGACTACAACACTCAGCGATCCTTTGTGGGTCACTGCTACCGATCCTGTGTGGGTCAGCGCTCAGCGGTCCTGTGTGGGCCAGCGCCTACAGATCTTGTGTGGGTCCGATACTGTGTGGGTCTTTGCGGGGGTTAGTTACCTATCGATCCTGTGTGGGTCTGATCCTTTGTGGATCATTGCGGGGGTTAGTTGACTATCGATACTGTGGGGTCTGAACCTTTGTGGGTCATTGCGGGGGTTAGTTACCTATCGATCCTTTGTGGGTCAGATCCTTTGTGGGTCATTGCGGGGTTTAGTACTTATCGATCCTTTGTGGGTCCGATGGCTTAGATGAATCAATGGCAATACCTGATCATCTCTATCGCCATACAAGAATTATACCCGTGTGAGATGAATCCTGTTTTTCATTCCATTGTGGATTGTGTTGTGCTATCCTGTGTGGATTTACGTTTTGATTTCATGTGTGGACTGGGTTTTACTTGAGCTCGGATGTTGGAGTCGAGCGAGAATTGATGACTTAGGTATATGTATGGGCATATACCTAAGCCGTGTCGGATGTTACTTCATGATTGTATCTTTCCTTTGTGGATTCTGGGAGACCTTCGGGGGTCTTGGGGTCCCTACTGAGTATCATATACTCACCCCTGCATGGGCTATGCCCGCACAACGTTGTGTTGGTTTCAGACGACCGACATCACTAATCGTGGTGGAGGCTTGCGGAGCAGGATGATACCTGGAGGTGGACCACGGGGTGGGACGTACTCAGAGTGGTCAGCTGGACTCGAGGAGTAGTGGATGCTATCTGTACTCACCCTTCAGGTGGGACTTCAAGTGGAAAGCTCGACGTTGTGGATTTACTTTTCAGTTTTTTCCCTTTCGAGTTGTACTTACTTTCAGTTTGTGTTTGTATTCTAGCCCACATACTTTCCGCACTTACTGTTGTACCAGTTTTTACTTAGTGTTTACTTCGGCCTGCTTACTCTATGGTGTTTGTTGTTTACTTTACAAAGGCAATTCCTTCCCTTTACCGGGATTTACGCATTGGTGCTAGTCGCCAGCCCCTGGCCTATGGAAGGCGGGCTTGGGGTAGTCACGGCATGGGCCCCGTGGACAGGACGTGACATTGAGGTATAAAAATTGTTGAAATTAATAAACAAAAATATAAAATGCATGTATATTATACAGGGAGATATAATTCTACAGTACATAAAATAAATGTGAATTATTTTTGCATACAACAAATTTATGTTTTATTATACCTAAACATTATAGAGAATCTTGAAGAATTTGAGGGAAATGTTTAACGGGGAGTCGATATACTCAAAAGATAAATCAGAGTACTTTTTTTAATTAATGAAAATTGAATCCAACCATTAGAAACTATTTTATAATGATGTTATCATCCTTGAAATAATGTAAAAATATTTCATTCAATTATAAATAAACAAAAAATTTATAAAAAATACATAAATAAATAATTAAATATATTAAAATTCAATTAAAATTTATCTTTTTTTAAACTCCTATCAATGAAAAAATGTAGAACTTCCAAGGATTTTTTATTGATGGATTTATACTAATATAGATTGAGGATTGTTGTTTTTGAATAATTGTAATGGTTTAAAATAAGATTCAATGATTTATTTCAATTATGATTGATATAGAATGCATGTTGTTGGGTATTCTGTCACTATAGAAGGGAATTTGAAATCTATAACATCCTTATTTTTTATTTGGTGGAAAAAGAAATGTTAAGTGTTTCAAATATTTCCGATGATGGAAATTCTTTTTGATAAAAAAATGGTCTTTTTTAAAAATTTAATTATTGATGGGAATGTTTTTATGAATGACCAATCAACCAACGGATACACTTTTTATTTTTATACTCTAGAATTCTCAGGAAATATGAGTTTGATAGATGGAAATAAGAAATGTAATAAGAGGATGGAGAATAGTTTTTAGGGTAATATGAGAAAAAATAATAAGAGATATATAATTTTTTATATTCCTGAAATAAAATTAATAAAATATGTGTGTTGCCCATTTGTCAGAAATAAAAAATTGCAAACAAAATACTTTAGAAAATTGAAATCTGTTCAACTCTTCCAATGGAGATGATACATGTTGATATATTTAAGTTTATGAGTACGAAGAAAACATGTATTGTTATGTACATTTTTTCTTATATTGAGTACATTACACACATTACAAATATTATGTTTTTGAAGAATAAATCAAAGCCTTTAAAAATCATTTAGATTATCAGGTTATGCATAGAGAAAAAATGGTCATATTCTTTGATAAAGTTCCAAAATTATAATAGTGGTGAATATAAAAATGGGTTTTTGGGATATTATTTTGAAAAATGGAATTATCCACAAATTTAGTGCACCATACTAAGCATAGTAAAATAGTGTTTCTAAAATTATAAATAGGTGTTCAGTGGAAATGGAGTGAACAATGTTTACCAAACATGAAAATTACCATTATATAGGGATATATGATATTAGGATAGTAGTATATATTCCAAATCAATTATTATATAAACAAAACATGAATATGGTCCCATAAATTATGTTTTACAATGAAACCCAATGTTTGAGTCACCTATAGGTGTTCATTCGTATTTTAATTATAATTTTTAATGTTTAAAATCATGGGATTAATGATAAAAGAGGGATTCATGTAATCATTATTTGATAATATCACAATGGTAAAGGATAAATATGTTATAATAAAAAAATATAAAAGATATATGAATTATTAGATGTTAATTTTCATGAAATATATGTTTTTAATTATTCCTAAATAGTTTAATATTGGGGAGAAATGGAAGATGAGGTGGTTTCTATTGAACAATGTGATTTGTAATTATGATAAAAATGTTTCATATATTTGAGTTGGTGATTTTAAATCAGCTATTAAGATAGATGATGAACATTTATAATCATCTTATCCAACGTTGAGGAAGTATGTGGAAGTTCATAACATCATTGGAGATCATCAGAAATAAGTTCATAATAGATGAGATTCAATGTGAGTATCACATATGTCTTTATATTCAATGTGAGTATCACAATATTGACAAGAATTATACATGGAAACTTTTTCCCAAACTAGATAACTAAATTTTGATTTATACGAAGTGGGTTTTTTGAATGAAGTTTAATGACAAAAGATAATTTATAATAAACAAGGAATGAATTATTTGTAATAAATACACCTAATAATAAAGTATTTATTTTTATGAATCTTTTTATCTAGTGGTATATTTAGAAATGATCAGAATGATTATTAATGACATTATGAAATAAAGATACATTTTTTCTCAGATGGATGAAAATTTCTCTTTCTTTACAGATTACTGATTAATATTTATTATATGGAACAATTGTGTTACTTCCTGCTTTTGAAATATGATTGTTATGTGTTTAGAAAGAAGAATTAATTATCTCAGTAGATGAATGCCTTAAGAGCCCAAAATTCTAATTTTGATTCATGGTAATTGATGGTGTAAACTAATAAAGGAAGAGTTGATATTAACATATTTTTCAAATAAAATTATATGATTTCTCTAATTACGATTATTTATTTAACGATGTTATCTTTTGAAGTAATGATTAATAAACTTATGGAAAATTTTATAATGTAACTATAAATGATTTTGGAATTTACATTTGGGATAAATAAAATATTTTTGTTGTTTAGAGATCATGAAAAAAAAATAAATCTATTTCTCTATCCCATGATATTTATGCTTTGAAATTTTGTAAGATGTTTGTAATGGAAAAAAAATATCAGTTTCATGGAAAATTTAATCGGAATTTTTTTCCAATTATAGTGATGGTAATTAAATAGATTATATATAGATTATAAGTTTGGATTAAAGTTTCTTTAATCTGATGAAATCAATACCAACTATATTATATTATGTTACACTTATTTTGAAATACCTATTTTCACCTTTATGATATATTCACATGTCTAAAAGACGAATTCATAGATATATCAAAGGCATGACTGATTTTGGATTGAAATATGATAGTGCTAGAAAATTTATTTTCTTGTATATATAAATATAGATTGGGAAATTTGTTTAGATAATGTAAAATCTGAATCTATTGGAATATTTCATTGGAATAAATATGTTTTAGTTTGAATAAAAATAAATCAATTATTTTACCTCTCATTACAAATGATGCTCAATATGTTTCCACCACTCAATATGCAACAGAAATATGTGAATGATGATATATTTGGAAGAATTGTATTTTTATACGAACATTCCCCTTATATGAAGTTATGATAATTATAGTGCTTGAAATCAAACAGGAAAATCTAGTGACATATTCATATTCTATGATCATAAATATAAAATATCTCTTCATCAAAGTTAATGTTGTGAATAATGTACAAATGTTTGAGTTTAAAACTACAATGGATTAAATACCTATTATCTTTAAAAAATAACTTCCAAATGAAAATTATCATAAACTAAGTTTGATAATAGGTTTTGAACCACCCATTATCCATGATAATGTATGTGATATCCATACACTTCCCATGGTTTTTTTCAATTGTGTTTTCTTGTGGATAAAAATGTTTATAACTAAATTAGATCAATAGGAATGTTATTAGCATGCTAAGGAGATCCCACATTTTTGTGGAGTTTCTAAAATAATAAATATGTAATTTCATCATGTCTGAACTATTTTAACATTTTTATGATGTACATTAATGAAATTAAGCCTGAATGATCAAAAATAACATCTTTTGGAAAAAAATTTATTATTGTTCAACGAATTTTTTACTACACTGATTTGTCTCATGTCACATTATAATTATTTCATAAATAATAAATAAAATTTGTTAAATAGTACTACTGATTTATTTTCCATGGTTGAATATAATAAAAAGATGGAGTTTGATGGGACCAAGATAGGGGACAGGTTTTGAAGGGGCTGAAGTTGTTCCCTAAAGTGTTACCTTTTGTGATCAACATTTATAATCCTATCAATGATTATTATAAAATATCCTAAATTTAATATATAAAAATAATATTATATGTAGAAGGGTTCATGGATAATGAAATTACAGCATATGGAGAAATAATATTATAATAAGATAGTTGTTGTGTTTTCCAAATGAAATCAATTTGACATACACTATTCCATCAGAGTAATTTTTGGTTGAATAAAATACCATGGTGTTTTTTTATTCTGAATGTTTCCAACATCATGAGATACTAAGTATGTAATAATACAAGAATATTATATAATGTGGGTGAAATGTGTTTGGGTTTATATATTGGAAAATTAAATTTTTTGGATATTTACCAGACATGACCAACTAAAAAAACTTTTGGTTTAAATGAATTAGTGATTGTAAATTGAAGACACACTATGAATGGGTTTCCTAAATAATATATGAAGGAAAAATAACATTTTCTATGATGTTTTATTTTTGAATATTAAATTTTTTATATTTTCGATATTTTTCATTATTTGAAAAGAATTTTTTTTTATGTATGGAAATTAGAGAAATTTTGATGAATGTCAATGGGGGGATAATAAATAATGTCATTGAATGAAGTCCTAATTAGATGAAGTAGAATTATAGATATTCATTGGATGATTAAATTGAGGAAAAATGCATATACTTTTTCAAAAGGAATAACACATAAGATTATGTGTAGTTGAAATTACGATAAATATGACCGTATGTGTTTTTTGAATAAATATTATCTGACAAAGGATGAAAATTAAATTCCACAAAAAGAGAGTACTAATGAAAGTCATTATACAGAGGAAGAGTTTTGTAAATTTTATAATGTTGTTCCTATAATGATTATTAAGAATGATTAAAATGAATATTGTCCAAATGGTGCACTTGTTAAAATGATTTTAAAGGAAAAAATAATTGGTATTATAGTATACAAGATAAAAATTCATTATGGATTTAATTAATGAATTTAAATTATATGATTATGTGTTGATATTTAAATGCACAAAATATCATTGATGGATAATCAGTTATTCTTTCCAAGATAAAATGATTATCGTTGAATGATATGGATGAATTAAATTTTTTGAAGAATGAAAATTAATCTATAATATTTGAGATGATTTCATGTAATTATTTTGAATTGTTGATCAATATTTCATTTTATCATTGACTAGGAAATTTAAATATGAATCCCAAATTTTATTCAATATCATGACCTGATAATTATAATGAATGCATAAATAATAATAATGTTACTAATCATGTATTATAATTTGTGAAATTATTTAATAAATAATTTAACCAATATACCAAATGATCTTATGAAAACTAATGTTAGAGAATTATTTTTCAAAAAAGTAATCACTTGGTTGATGCATAAAAATAAGTATTGTTTATTGATCATAAGTGTTCAAATTAGAGGAAACATTAATAATAAATTTTCACCCGAAAATATTTTATATTGAGTATAATGTTCTGTAACACTATGTATTGAGATGATATTTTCAGATAGAAAATTATGATGAAAAAATCAGATAAATAGTGAATTTTTTTTGTGTTTTATACTAAATTCAAAGAATGATTTCTCAACTATTGTTCGGTGAGATTATGAAGAATATTTATTTGCAATAATTGAGATTGTGAAGAATGGATATAAGAACAGTGAAAAAATATGGATACTATTTCTGAATTTTTCAATCCATTTTTACAAAATATTTGTTACATAATATATACTATGAAATCACATGAAATATAGTATTGATAGTAGTGTAACTCAAGTCTAACAATGTCACCTATATGTTTTTAACATTAAAATTATTCTTTCTAAGAAGGTATTATAGTATTGGATTATTTACAAACCATACAAAGGACTGTCAATTTTTACTGAGTAATGAAACTTGAAAAATTAATGTGTTCATGTCTAATGTTCTTGTGTTATTTGACTTATCAAAGATATAACTCTTAAAAAGGTTGTTAATTTTGTTTCATAATAATGAAATTATTGAAATAATTGATCACTGATTCACCCGCTCCCCCTCATAGTTATGAAAAAAGTTACTATATTGTCTTTTCACCTCAAATAATTTTAAACTAATGAAAGAAAACTATGTATCTAACATGGTACTTCAATACATTGCGCTAACATACAAGTAAAATAACATAACATAATAAATGCTAGAAGAAAATATTTTTAACAAACCCATATGATTCATCTAATTTATATTAATAGGTAACCACATCAAAATTTTACATCTGTAATTCACTTCCATGAAATAATAATGATATATAGCATAGTGAAAAAGATGATAAAATTAGAGCTACAAGAAGTATAAACAGCATAATGATAGTTTTTGTACAAAACATATATAAATAAAACAAAACCAAACATGAATCATCAATAAAAAACTATATGGGTAACATGTCAATTCACAACCTCCTGATATAGCCACCTATAGAACACCAAGCTAATGAAAAATAGAGATTAATATTCTCTTGGTGCATTTATTGTGTGAACTAAACATTCCCATTAGAATATCATTAAGGATAGTATTAAATACCTTATGAATTATAATTCATTTATATTAGTTTAAAATATATTTATAAAATATGATTGACATGTGACTGTAGAAACAAAATTATTTCCATATGAAATACTACATTCAAAATCAATATCCACTTATTATTAAAACAAAATATTTACATTAATACATGATCTATTGAAAAAATAGTTAAAATGATAAATTTATATATATATAAAATATTTATTCCAAACAAAATTTTATATTTGTAATAAAAAATCTTCAAAAACAATTTCCAAATAAAAATATTCAAACATTAACCTTGATACAGTATAAAAATAAATTAAAAAACAAGGCGGTATAAAAATTTAGCATGGTCAAAATAAATGGTAATATTGTTATGGTTCCAAAATAATCCACCTAAATAATGGAATATATATAGTAAATGCTTTTTATCTCATAGGTGGAATCTTCCAAAATGGTAATGACCTTAGGTAACTCAAAATTTCCTAAATTGATATAGTCATAGAAATTATTTAAAATTAGACCAATGGTTGGCATATGTTTCATAAAAAAAAAACACATGCGACCCAACATACTGATGTATTCCTTATTAAGTAAACACGACTAGCATAAAAATCATTCCAGTAGGGGACACTACCAAGGTTGTGAGATAACTATTATAGCTTACTTCAGGACTTTTCATTTAGTGATTAGGTTCCAATTCAATTAACCAATTGATGGGCAGAAAAAAAATCCATTGATGAATATATGTATATATATATCATATTTAATATATTTCACCCATATATATAAAATTATATGAAATAACCACATTCATATAAAATCATGATAATCAAGAGTAATATTAATCAATATCTATCCCGTGAAGAGAAATTGATAAATACTTTATAAACAATGGGGATAAAATCTGTTGGAATCACTAAATATCGTCTCAAATTCCATTTAAAAGTACAACATAGGCCCTTAAAAACACTCTTTGGACTCCAATCCATCCCACTTGGAATTTGTGAACCATTTCTAGAAAACATAACATAAATATATAATAAAAAATCATCAAAATAATAAACCACCCTTTTGAAAGAGTTTGAAACACTAAAACCTATTTGAAATTAAGAGAATACACTATATAACTATATTTCATTCATTAAATACTTCTATAAATTTAATATGTTCTCATTAAAAAGAAAAAAAATAAAAAACCTATTTCAAATTTAAAAATATATTTAAAATGTTTCCAATACCATTTAAAAATTATATTAACATTTGAATACAACCAACTTCATGGTTAAAAACATATAACCACAATGACCAATTTATTCCACTAAATAAATTACATGAATAACATTTGAAAACCCCTAAAAGAGGAACTTAAATAAAAAAATTTCATATTATTATTTTAGAACAACACAATCACTTAAATTCATTCCAAATAATAATATTACATAGAAATTGATAAATTTATATATGTACATTACATTTTCAACTAAGAAATAATTATAAAAAAGATAATGAAAATATCTAAAAGACATATAAATCAATAATCCTACGTGTATGTTTACCTTGAACCCTAAAAAATTACCAAATGAATCCTAATTATTCTATAATATGTTAAAATAATTAAAAAATGAAGGAATTAGTTTGTAGATAGAAAAATTACTTGAAGATCTTACCTTGAAAAGGAAGAAAAATAAATGAACCAAATTGATGGGAGAATCAATGGGAATAAGAAGAAATAATAGTATATTCATGAATACCTCTTGAATTAAATGACAGGGGATCAGTAAGAGTACTTATGGATTAAAATCAAGGAGGACCAATAAAATAATTTCCAAAAAATATTAATATCCTGGTAGACCACAAGGTTTTTCAAAGTATATTCTCTTCAGCAGACACATAGAAACAATTCACATTTTGTAAGCGCGATTAGGTAAACGATGATCCCACCATTTGAATCAAAACTCATATGGAACTTTACATTTCACATGGATTTCATTGAAAACACCAAAACCATTATGTATCACTACAACTCCAAAAAGTTGTAAATTATGGATATGTAAACTGATAACATAATAGAATGTATTTAAACAAATAAATTAAGAAAAGAATATGATAATATAGAAATTAAAAGATTGAGTTATAAAATTTTCCTTACAATGATAGTATTCTCCACAATAATGTTATAAAAAAGGAATATGTTAATTGAATGACAAAACCTAAACTGATAGATAATGTTGTTAGAGGGACATTTAATTGGAAAATTCTATAAGGGATATGAAAATTAAACCCATGAAATAATAATACAAACTAAACAAATCAATAAACTAAATCAGAAAACTCCATGTTGATATTTAATGCCCAAACCATGAGGAATAAATCATATTTAACAATTATTCCTATTAATGGGTCACCAGCCTTAAGATATTCTCTTATAAAGTGGATAATTGAGAAATATTCTCTTATAAGAAACATAAAAAATATATTAATCATGTATTAAATTAATATAAGAATCTACAAATCATCAAGAAACTATATGAAAAAAATTAGTACTCCTAAAATTCGATTAGTAGAACACTTTCCAAAACATCAACAATTAAAAATAAAGTGATAATTTCCCCAAATCTGGGAATTTCCATCAGCATGTAAAAAATGATTTATCCTTGGGTCATTGTACTATAATGAAGTCTAACTAAGACCTCAATAATTGAATACCACCAACTATGAGTCTAGAACAACCTTAATGGCTCCAACTTCGGTGAAAATGAGACACAAATAACATAGAGCCCCTATGAACTTACTAATTGTTCCTATGATTGACCATAAAGACTAAAAACCTAACTCATAATTCACACAGTACCCACTAGTGTTAGGAATAATTATAGTGCAGAAGAACATGATCAAAAAAACATACCAAAAACAAAAATATAAAACAACATTTAGAACAACATAATAACAGATAACTTTGATTTTATTGTCAAATACAAACTGATAGAAGTAAAGGATTTTCCCATAATCAAGGGATCTTCTAAATACTAGAAATCCATGTACTCCCACGATACAAAAATAGGCTCCACTAAAATAATTATTATATCATTCATTCATAAGTCTTCATTAGTTTTCATAATATTTTAGATACCTTCAAACTTATCATACAACTCCATTGCACTAGGTAGAACTAGGTCACTATTATATGAGAAAATAACCCATTTTAAGGAATTCATGTAGGGGTCTAAAATAAAAGAATATCCACATTCCACCAATATTTTCCATGTTTATGTGGTGTCACAAAATGGAAAAACTACACCTTATTAACAATGAGAGTCACTGAAAGATCATCTCTATATGTGTACATTCCACACATCTCCAAGAGAATTATGGGATTCATAACATAATATAACCTGCATCCTGGATATATTATAAAATAAATATCAATAATTAAATATCCACAAGTACATGGGGAAATATTTTCAAAGAATAAAATATATTTTCCATAAAATACCAATTATTGAAAAATTGTTTTTTTAAATTCAATTTTTCTAAATCATATATTTAAATTTATGCTAGTTGAACAGAACCAATCCACCTTTAAAACCAAATAATATCACCCTTTTAATATTTTTGTTTCCAAAAACATTATGTGGTTTTTTTATATATCATTTTATATTCTTTAATACCACTAGAATAAAAACTCTTAAATAATTCTGATTTCATATAATAAACTGATAAATTCAACTTCTATATGACATAATTTCTATTTAATTTTTTTAATAAACACTATTAAAAGAACAAAAATAATGAAACACTCTTCCTTTTATTCACCGGAATAGAAAATTAAAAATCAAAATAACTTATTTCATTTTCAATACTAATTTAAATTACCTATAGAATTTATTACAAGATAAAATTGAAATTATCCTACTATGTAATTTAAAACCATTATATTAATACCCAAACGAATTTATGAGATTAAATTATTTTTTAGTGAATATATAATAACATTCATTTAATAGAAAAAGATTTTTCCACATTCCATAACTCATTGTTTAAAAAAAAGTAAAACACTGCAAAAAATCCATTTAAAAAATTCATGATGATTTTTAAAGACATCAATTCATATAATACACATTTACACTCAAAATGGACCTTTAAAACATAAAAAATAAATAAATAAAAACAAAAATTTCCCAAAAATATTTTTTAATGCACATATAACATTATCAAACCCCTGATTAATTTATCTTTAATAATTATATTACAATTTATATGAAACTCACATTCGAGAGGGGTAGAAAAAATAGTAATATAGGGATGCATAACTACCCATGGGTTGGATGAAATGATTTATGTATCAAAATGAACTATTATCCATTCTCCAATATGCTATCAAAACCTTTTTATGAGTTCTACAGGGATTTCATGGCCATGGAAGTCCACCATATAGATCCATTTCTTCATCATCCATCACCCAAAAAATATTGAATTCTCCAAAATAACACATAAAATACCTTAAAGTTCAAATTTAAATCAATTAAATATAACATAATAAAAATATATAAATAAATGAGGTACTAATGATAAAAATTCAAATTGTAAATACCCAAGAATAATCTGGTGCCATCACGATTGATGGCGGTCAAGAACCAACTCTTGATTTGTATCCTGAAACCCAACCATCCTTTTTCTATTTTTACCAATAAATAAATCCCATAATATTTGAAAAATATTTGAACCTAGAATATTATAGGATCCTCAATTTTAATTCCAATCATAATTAACTGGATTAGGCTAACATGAAAAGCACTGAACCCGATTCTCTATTATGCAAGAAGAGAATTCCCATTACATGTGGGAAAGAAACCAGTGTGTCGGTATCATGTAAAATTATCTTGAAAATTATTTATCCATAAATAATCAAATTAATAAAATGAAAATTTACTATTTAACCTTCATGGTATGTCCAAAAATTGGTCAACCATATATGATAAATACAATAATAGAAGAAATTAAGGAATAAAAAAGTCATAATTGGTACATCAGGTTCATTATTTTTATATAAAAATCCAACATCAATCATATTAAACACCCAAATATGACTATAAATTAAATAATTATGATACATAGTGTGAATGAAAAAAAATAGATAGAAATAGAACCAATATAAATACAAATATTGTATTCCATGATAACTAATCAATAATAGCCCAAAATAAAAAAAGAAATACCAAAAAATAAAACCCAATTACAAATAAACCATTTACAATCCCTACTTCAACATCCTATGTAACACCTAACTATATAACAATAAGATGAATGAACTGGTCTCATGAATGAAACTATAATATCCCAGTACACACAAAAGTTAATTATGGAAATTATCTAAATATGCTATGTATGATCTAACTATTGAGTATATGAAATTCAATACAACTATAATTTTATCTATTATTGTCAAAATTATTTTTTTAAAATGTTATATAAAATGAGAGTGAATAAGGGAAAAATATAGGTTTATTTATATTAAATACATCTTGGAACAAGAAATTATAATTTAAATTAAAAAAATAGATTTACAATGAAATATGGAGATGTTTAACAATGAGGAAGAACGATTTGTTCGATGAAAAATTAATCCATAAAACAACCATTTTCATTGTAATTTTTTTTAAAAAACCCCATAAAAAAACGTTTACCCTCAACTTTAACAGTACGTAAAATTAATGATCAATCTAGATATCAATATTTTTAAATGATGAAAAGTGAAAATATAAACTAATAATGTTGTGGTACAACACCAACTATCTAAAATATGATATGTGAGAAGTACACTATGGGAATCCCCATAAAGGAATCATTAATAGCAAGAGAGGAACATGTGAGTCCTACTAGTTCATAAATGGAGATATTTTTAGACATTATTTGAACATTTGAGAAACAATGAACATAGGTTGCCACTAAGAAAATACAAAAACCACCTAACATACCCACACATTACTTATAATGGGGAATCCCATATCTCAACAAAACCACACAGAAGGGGGTACTTGATAGTTTATGGGATAACTACTGTAGCATATATGTTGAAATATATAGTTATTCATAGGGTTCCCAGGAAGGTAACCAAGTGGAGAAGTGAATAAAAAAATGATAATATGTTTATCTAATATAGAATCATCATTAAATCTAATAACACCCTCAGCACTAACAAAATAAATTAAAATATTCTAATTTTTTCATGATATTTATGAATCATATCAATCAATCCATATCCCATTAAGTGTAAATCCCAATTGATGATTAAACTAGTTGAGAAAATTTCAAGGAAGTTTTCCAGACATAAAAACAAATTTCATCCAAATGTTTTAAATGATGTCTTAGAAAAAATTCTTTGGATGTTAAACCACAGGTCTGAGATATAATTATCTATTTATGAAAAATATACCATGAATTTCCAGTTATAAATAAATAAAAACCCAACATTAAAAACAATTTAAAATAGAAAAGGATATATAAAATTAGGAATAACTCCTATTGAATTGTATTCCAAAAATTGTAACCTCATAGTAAATTAAACTAACCTAATATAAAATACACACAACTTTCAAACAAAAGTATGAAATTTAATATTAATTTAAAAGAACAACATAAGAAATTTTCACATTCATTTGGAATTAAAAAACAGATATATAATTGTGAAAACAACTTAAGAGAACCATTTATTCCGTGTCAAAATGTAATTCCAATATAATTTATATGTATTTACTGAGAATTAAAATTGTTGTATATGATTTCATTCCTTCAATGAAATAATGAGTTCAAATGAAGAGTAATATAGATTAACATTATAACATTTCCTCAAAATTGGATAGTATGAAGAATAATAATAATTATTATTTTTAAAAAAATTAATATATTATTAAATAATTAATTTTTTTTTGTTCACTATAATGTTTAAGTAATTTTTTTTGTGATTTTATTTGATTCTTTAATAATATATTTTATCAAAAATGGGTTTTGATGTATTTTCAAAAATTATAAATAATGACTAAATTTTTATGAAATTTTCTTTAAGGGAATTAAAACAAATTTTTAATAAATCATGGATATATTATCATGGGATGAAATTTTAATCTTTTTTAGAAAGGTTTACTTTTAACTAAATAATTAACATTGAATTTTTTGTAAAATAATCAATTCTTCTCATCAAATAATGTCATTAAAAAGTACACTTATGTTTCAAATTTTAAATTAATGTAATATATATATCATTTCAATAAAAATAATTAATTTAATTATAGTGGAAGAATTATTATACAAGATTTCAATATGTGTTTTTTAGGGGTTGAAAACATATTTTTCTAACAACTATTGTATGAATACAATGTATTTTAATCTAAATAATAAAATTAACCAATATTTTTTTAATAGTTTTATTTTAATTTTAATATCATATATTCAATAAAATATGTTAACAATGACTTTATAGTTCTTATAAGGTAATTAATTGATTTAAATATTTTTATGCTAAAAATGTATATTTTTCTAAAAATGTGTTTTTGTTTCATTTTGGGTTCCAATATAAAATTAAATTCCTGAAATTATAAAAATATTATTTTATAATAGGACTTTTCAAAATGGAAGAATAATAATTAATATAATATAATTTTGTCAACTTATTATTTTTTCATGATGAATTGTAAAAACATATTAATTTTATTACAACAATTAATGATAAAATATTTTTACCCAATGGTTAAACAAAGGGATAAGAGTTTGATTTTCAAAAAAAATATTGACTTATTATTGGATGAAGTTATTCTAACATCATATTATCTAATATTCAAAACATTTAAAAATTTAATACTTTCTCATGAATGTGAAATTGTATTATTGAAATCTTTTTTGTAAATAAATCTGTGTCCCTTCCCTCACATATAAAAGAAAACATACATTCATAAATTATTGAAACAATTATATCCTTTTAGTTTATATGATATCTACTATAATTATATAGTATATTCCATTCTTTCATCCATGATATTATTTTTTCACCTAAGACCAATTTTTCATGTGTAATTATTTAAACAAAAGGGGGTCTCTCAAATAAGAGGTATAAATGCTAACAATTATTTTAAAATTATATATCTATATTCACCTTTTCTAATAAATTTAAAATATAAATCCATGATAAATACATTAATAAATAAATGCCCTTATATTTTATTATGGTGACTACACAACCATTTTGGATAAATTGCACACAAAATGTTAAAAGAAACTGTCAATTGTGCGTACATGTAGACTACCACCTCCATGGAGTGATGTGATTAATTTAGGATGACCATTATTTATGGTTCATCATATTGATTGATTTCATGTATATATATAATTTCTAATTTAATGATTTTTCTTCAAATATGATGAATTAGTTACATATATTTTCTTTTTTCAATCAAAATATTGAAAGCATTACTTGGGCATACATACCGACTTGTATCTTCTTGAAGTGATGTAATTAAATTTTCATCACAAACTTATATGAATGGTTATAAAAATTTATATAGTGATTATATATTAATTATTAATATTCTCTTGATTATGGATCCATGATCAATGTTCAATAACTATATCCTCTAGACATTAATAAGAATAAAAAATGAAATAGTTAACACCATGAAATATTGATGTTACCAAAGAATTATTAACAAATTGATATTGAAATTTCATTAGTGTAACATATATTGAATTATTGTTATGAATATTTATTCTAAAAAATTATAGTATATAATAAAATTTAATAACTAGGAATATAGATCATGTATGATGCAAGAGAGACTTGATGTAAGTGTTTTTCAATACAAAATCTCTTTATAGTAGGATTTTTTATACATAAATATATTGTGATGAAATTATATGATATAATCCCTAAAAATTCAATGTCTTTTATTCTCCTCAGGTTATTTATACCAAATATTTTTTCCCTTTTATTTTTATCTATTTATATTAGCATGAGCTAAAATAAGTGTTTTTAAAGAAAACCAAATTTATTTCTATCTCAGATAAAGGATCTCTTCTTCTATGTCCACAATTTTTAGGAAATGTATTAAAAAATATTATTATTTTTATCCAGAAAATAATTAATTTCATTAAATAACAACATTTTACTTTCATTAAAATATTGTAGATGTAATATTGTTGTTATTTTATGAAAGTGTTAATTTTTATCAATTTTGTGAATGACATCCTTATTTTGATATACAACTCATGAAAAAACATTCCCTCCATATTTAACATTATTTTACTTGAATCTTATATTACTTGTTTAAAACGTTATTTTAAATTAAAATGTTTCATTTAATATACAAAAATTATCTATATTTTAAAATTCTATTTCATAAAGTACATGTTATTTTCCTCAACAGACATTCTTATGATATATTAATAGTATATTAATAAATTTAAACATTCATTTATGTTTTTTATACTTTACTATGAATGTGATCCAATTTTAATATCATTAGTCTTTCCCTATATGATGGATTATTATAATGATTAAGTTTTGACGAATTAAATTTTCATTATACATGCCTTATTCATTAATTTAATGATAAATTATTTATTATAATTTTCCATACATATGAATATATTAATATTATGTGGATATTGGGGTTTTATAGGCCTCCAGTGAATTGGGAAAATATCAATGATTTATTAGCGTACAGGGTACATGGGAGGTTATTTGATTTATATACTATAGTACTTGAGAGGTTATCTCAAGACTAGAAGAGGGTATACA
This sequence comes from Viscum album, assembly GCA_963277665.1. Classification (NCBI taxonomy): domain Eukaryota; kingdom Viridiplantae; phylum Streptophyta; class Magnoliopsida; order Santalales; family Viscaceae; genus Viscum; species Viscum album. The sequence goes on from OY728157.1 coordinate 1,389,061,334, forward strand.
AGATTTTATTCTAGTCCAAAATGAGGATTTATGAGATTTTATCCCAATCCTAATATACGTCCACAAGTTTTATACAAATAGTTATATGTGATGAATTTATTTTTGTGTAGGCTTGACATTTGATTTAAATTTATTTTATTATGACACAAATTATTCCTCTCTTTTATCACATGGAATTATTCCAATTTTTTCTTCTCATGGACCATGTACTATAATACCTTTATTATTCATGTATTATGAACTTCTAATATTTATTCCATGCCATCTGTTTATACAAATTATTGGGTATAAATAGAAACTTTTAATCTCATGTTCTCTTTACTTATGTTGATTATATGTTCTCATATTATCATTGAATGGTATCACGCTTTTTTATAATTACTAGTAATTGAATCTCCACATTTTAAATGATACAGTTTACTATTAATATAATGAAAGGGTAAAAGTTCGATATGTCTACGAAGGGTACATAATTTGAGTAAATGAATAGAAGATGATGTATATCAGGTATGTACTCGTTAATATATATACATGATTCTAGAGACACTGATGCATTATAGTTATAATGAAGTTCATAGTTATATGTAATGAATATTAATCTAAAATGATGTAATATTCATGTATGTGGTAATATCCTAGTCCCATGTGCCGCCCAAAAGGTTCCCCGAACCCGGTTGGTCACATAACATGAAGTACAATTCCCCAAAATCCAGAGGATTCTAACTAGAATCGAGGGAAAAGGTATGATATTGGGGAAACTATTCCATAATTGGAATAGTATACATAGTGGAATAAATAATAATAATCAATAGACGATGTAATAATACCACAAGATAGAAAAACTCTGGAAGACTTACCATATAAACAACTACAACATATATTAATAAATGATTCTAGTCACATGTGTCTAGGAAAGCATCCAAACAAGTCACAGTGCTGGATATACAATAATGAAACCAATGTACAGAAAATAGTAACCTCTAACAGAATTGCATGCCTCAGCATTGGCCCATGATCTCTAATGTCGAGAGTAATCACGTACCTGAGGAATAAGGGATATTTCACTTATCTATTCGTGCAACCATAAATTTTTTGGGTCCTAAAATCATGACCCAAACAGGGTTTGAGACAAATACCACTAGGAAAACCGCCAAAATATCTGTGCCAAACTTTCAGTGAATATATAATGCAGTTAATATGAATAAATAAAGCAATAATCTATTGAGTACTCAAATGTAATCAATCCTAGATTTTTTAATTACATTCATTTACATTTGTTAATTATTCAATCCTTTGAGTAATGAAATATTATGATCTATCGTATGATTTGTATCCATAGTGTAATAGAAAAATAGATGTCTCAATATACCATCTAGAAAACATGTAAGACATAGTCAAAGCATAATAATTGGCTTGGAAAGATCATCACAATCATGAATTATTTAAAAGGAACCCTCTAGGAATTTTATCATAGTCTGAAACCATTTTTTTTAACATATCATCAATTCAATAAGCAATGACCCTCTTGGAAATATCATACAGTCTAACCCATTTAGTACTAATTAACACTAATCCTTTTCAAATTACCATCTGGGTAGCTCTCATGATCAATACCCCCTTGGTCCGTATAGAATCAATAAAATATTATGACCCCTAGCAGTAGTCATAGTCAACTCCCTATATTCCAATACTCATTTAAAAATGTCCCTTTGGGTAGCTCTCACACCCTTACCCCTTGAGTCAATGACCACTCAACATCTCTCACAGTCAATACGTATGGGTCAACATAACAACAATCATACAGAAATGACCCTACCTCGAGAATCTATCATAGTCTATTCCTCTGGTTCATTCATTCAAAATGAAAATCAAATGCATCTCAAATAAACATTAACACTATCATAACAATAGGTGGCATGGAACAAAAATCAAGCCTAATAAGAATTATAGGCCAAAATACCATAATCAATAAAATATGGAAACACAACCATAATCAAGGTATAAAACCTTATGTGTAAACAATAAATTCTTTCTAAATAATACACACCATAACAATTCTTAAACATGGGTAGATTTAAAAACATTAAATCACATAAACATGGTTATTCAAATCATTTAGCCCATATATTCCAAAGGAAAACAAGAATGGAACAAACCACCTGCTTTTATGTTTTATGATGAACAATCTTGAACTTCGGCCCTTGAATTGGCCTAGAATGATGTAGATATACAAGAAGGATAAAAATAAACATCCTCGAATAACTCATGAGATAAGATAAATCCTGATGTGAGGATCTAGTGGGAGAGAGAATTCACCGATGGGAATCCAAAGCACATGGTGGCCTCCCAATTAGAGCATTGGAGAGGTAATGGGGGGAGCTCAAAGATCTTCTACCGTGTGTTTCTCTCCTGTACCAAAACAGGGAGAAGAAAGTGTTTCTAGACGTGAAACACGATCCCGCACAAATATAACAAATAAAAAGTATAGTACACATCTTGTCCATTAAATATGCATGACTTGTACTAGCCTCAACTAGATCTCACTTTATGCGGTCTACCAGGTCACTGACACGTTCATGTACTTGTCTATTACATACCAAGTACACAACTGCAGGTGGTAACCAAGTACACTGTGTGTACACAAAAGTACTCAGCGTGTAATTTGAAAATTTCCCATTTCAGCCTTTTCTTCAAAAACAACCGAAAATAAAGATTCACACATTAAATAATGATCCAGGTTCTTAAAAAATCCCCCCTTATTTGAATTTGTCCATGAATTTCCATTCCAATGGTGGCGAAGAAGAAAATGCAAAAAAAAAAATCTGACCATTGTGATCGTACATCATCCTCTCCCTCCCATTTCTAGTCCTTTACTCGACTGTGCTTCCATAACACCTGTAGCATAGTAACATACCAGCCATAAAAAACCATCATGATGTGATTCACAATCTGAATAGGGTGCTCATGAAAATTTTAATCCACTTCCAAATCAAACTCCTTGGGCTGAGAAACACAAGACATTTCAAAAAATTATCATCATTGCTGAGAAACATGAATGATTTCATGCATAGCCTGATACCACAATGTTAAATGCAACAATAGGTAACTGGCCCAACACTCTCCAAAAAAATAAACGGACTGATGTATCTCAGTGATTTCTTTCCCTTTCATTTATCCTCATGTGTCCCACCCTAAGTGTGACACGTATGAAAATCATATCTCTGACCTCGAACTCCTGAGGTCGTCTTCGTCGGTCATCATAATATTTCTGGCGAGACTATACAGTATCCATCATCTCCTGAATCAACTCAGCATGCAGAGTGGTCTCTTGGACAAAACGAGGTCCTAGTATAGTTGCCTCTCCTACATATAACCAATATAGGGGTGATCCATGTGGACTACCATACAATGCCTCATAAGGTTCCATCTAAATCGTTGCTTGAAAACAGTTATTTTATGAAAACTCCAATAGGGATATGTGTCTCTCCCAAGTGCCCATGAAATCTTGGATGTATTCTTGAAGCATGTCCTCCAATACAAGAATCATGCACTTGAATATTTCATCTATTTGGGGATGGTAAGTTGTACCCAGAAGTACATCTGTACTCAAATCCCTCTATAGTCCCTTCCAGACACGAGAAGTATACCATGCATCCCTGTCTGAAACGATAGAGTGCAGAACCCCATGAAAACATAAAATCCCTTGAATGTACAACTTTCCATGCTCATGAACATAGAAGGATTACTTTATTGGAAAGAAAATTGCAACATTTTTGAGTCTATTAATAACAAACCTCAAGATATCATTACCAGGATACCTCCAACATTTGAAAAAACTCTACAAATCGTGCCCCTATGAATTTCACTAATGCTATAGTTGAGTTATCATTTAACTGGGTGAACCCGAATACGATTAAGGTCATAAATGGAACCTCACAATAATGAAAGGTCAAACCCAAATGACATCAACAAAACTATTCACACAATCATTCCTCGAAGGACATTACAAATTTTCATACCATACCCAACCTTAACTGGCTGGGTGTTCAAACATGCTTACTCAAACCATACTCCCAGAACAAAAATTATAATGATTCAAACCACCATCAGATGACTTATCCTAGAAATTCATGTCTTAGAAGGCTGACATATTACAACATAAAAAAGAAAAATTCTCCCAATGGACAACATGATGATAAAGAACTTGTTCACCGAAGCGTACATCTGTCCCTTAGTGATGCTCATATGTCACACCATCCATTATTCACAAAAGGGTTATTCCATGGCCTTAACAAAAATTTAATTCTATATCCGACCAACTGGAATTATTACCTCCATAATAATAATGTTTAAGGCCAACTAAAAGTCTTTAATAACCATAGAACAATCTACCCAAAGTCTATGGAACACACCAATGTGGTCTATACTCCCTATACAAGTGAGACTTTTCTGTAAATCCCTAAAATCGTCATAAGAAAACTAATAGTACCTAAAACGACATCCTCCTTTGTCACATCAAGGAAGTGGTAAGCCTCAAGAGATCATGAACATGGGAAATCAATTATCCCTCCTAGATTAACCAATCCTCTACAGAAATCACTTGTGCATCGAACATCATGGAATGAAATCACGAACAAGTATAATGACTTCAAAAAGTAGATCGGTGTATAACTGACTCTCTCTTAGTAAACATAGGTTGACATCAATATTTGGAACATGATCTGTATCACCCCAAGCTTTCATGGTATGCTTCTCTTTGAATACTACAATAACACGTGTTGTACGCAACTTCGAGTTCTAACACACCACAACCAATCAAACTAGCCGTTATGAATAGTATTACCCACGTTTTGTAATTTTATAAATTTTATCATTTAAATTGGACTTCATTTTTGGATTCGGAATATTGAAATTAGCTTAGGGTGAATTTTTGTTATTTTTCTGAAAATATTCGATTTTTTATGAATAGTGGAAAACACTCAGTTATAGTTTAAAACCAAATTTTTTTTTAAAATTTTATTTATTTTATTTAAAAATTTTAAGTCAAAATAGATACATAGGATAATATAAGTTCAATTTAATTCATTTGAGTCAGTTTATAATAATTTTATATATATATAAATTTTATTGAACTTTTTATCATCTTTTACCCACCTCCTAGGAGAATTTTCAAATTTACATAAAACGTCATTTTACCACTTCTATGAGTTGAATTTGAAAAATCAGAGAGACATAGTTGATGTCAGTAAGTAAAATTTGGTTCAATAAGATGATAATAATTCTTTGGTGAATATTAACTTTTTACTTTTATTTACCATGGTTAAAAGTAAATAGGGTAATTAAGTGTAAAAATGATAATATTATTACCCTAATACATGTCCAAATTCAATTGGACAAATTTAAATCAACCAAAATAACCTTAGGAATAAAATATGATCCTTTAGGTCCACTTGTATTAAATTAGGACATTTATTATAATTTAATTCAAAGAAGAGTTAAAAGTTTTAAATTCAAAGATTAAAAACTAAACCATTTTTAATATAGGGTGAAACATAAGATAAATTCGACAATAAATATTACTTATAAATGTAAAAATATTTCCTACATAATGTTTTTTTATTTATATGTTTTATACATTAAATAATTTAATTTATTAATGACACAATGGTGATGCAGTAATTAACTAATTAATGAAATATTAAAATAATTGATATTATAAATATCCAAATAAATGTAATTTGAGACTTTTTATTAATTCCACTAATTTTCTATATTAACATTACATGTTATGGCTGGTTAGATGAATATTTTTCGAAGTAATAATTCTGGTATGAATTTAGAAAAAAAAATAACAAATACTGTCAAAATTGACATAAAAGAGTTTTATGAACAAAAATTATATTATTAATTGATTTTCAATTCCTAAAAATATAATGGTTGAAAAATGGTCTTAAATAATATTATATATTTAATTAATTAACCACATTAAGTTATCTTGGAAGTTTATAGTAAATTTGTTAACCATATAATATAAAAATACAAAGAGACATTGTAAATGTCAAACTATTTAACTAAGAGTTAAATATAAAAGATAAAGTTAATATAGTGACCCAAACCTATCTAATAATTATTGGATTAGTGGATTTCGACCAATCACCACCTTTTCCTTTAAAAAATTCTATTTGGATCCATCAGAAACAGAAAATTATTTTATTATAAAATACTATTTCTTACTTTTCCAAAGGTGCCCCTCACCCCTCTTATAAAAGAACACTACCCCTACCCTCAAATTCACACCATCAAAGCCTTTTGGATCATAAAAACCCTTCCCAAATACCCTCTAAAAAGTCCTAACTTTATTCTAGAGGCCTTACATTAGTTAGAATGCCAACCTAACGAGCCCTTCTGATCAAATCAATAGGAAGAACACAAAAAGTAGTAAATATTTTATCAACTATTTCATGTTACATTCTTCTTCCACTCATTCATTTATTGTTGTTTCCATTCAAAAATAAAAACTCTAGTATCCTCTATATACGTGATGTTATTATAAATATGGTACAACCATATTGATTATTCTATCCATCCTTTGAATGACATGTCACCATACGTGCGTACGTACGGCTAAACGTATCCATGTCGTGGTGTGGTTGTTATTCAATACATTATTATTTGGATGGGTATAATAATGATTTATAATTGAATTAAATAATAAATATAACATGATAATGATTCTTTATATATGATATACCATCCAATTATATATTATTTTAATATCAAAATAATGATATCGTCGCTTGTGCGTATGTACGAATTACTGTCTCCACGAACTCGATGTGATTCATTCCCCATCGTTTCCATTCAAGAATAATTTTCATTAGATGATTAAAAATAATTCTTAAAGGGTTAGTATAATTTTTAATATGAATAAGATACATCCTATCAAAAACAAACATTACTTACGTTACAAAGCATATAAAGGAAAACGAAAGAGTTAACACCTGAAACGATAATAATAATAAGATATTATTAACCAAAAATGTTAAAACTACATATATGATATCATATTAACGTATATGATTCTTGAATAATTAAATGAAAATTATTTCACCATTATACAAGAGTATAACCTACCCTCGACCAACGAAAAGTACAAGTTCAGGGTTAATTTCACAATCTCTTTATAATCTGGGGTCGTTTTTATTTAAGTATCTACTGGGAACTATTTCTCATCCACATCCATTATCTAAAAAATGTATTTCAAAATATTTTTACTATTTACAAGACAATAGGGTAAATTAATTTTTACCCTTATTTGACCTATTATGTTTTTAAAGGATTATTTCCATCGTTTTTAAAACAAGGTACTTTATGACCTTTTCGGAAAAATTAGGGTAAGAATGTTTTTTAACTTATACAGAGGGTGCGGCTATATTCCACCGTTATAACATCGTCGAAGCTTCACTTACATTCTTATAAGAATATTTTCAAAATAATTGTTTTCATTTATAATTATGTAACTTTAAATGATTTCAAAATAAGAATGAGATATTTCTCTCAGGCAGTTTTGATTTTAACTATGTTAACATCCTTTAATAGATTTTAATATTTTTTGAAGTTGATTTATTATGATAAAAATCATCCATTTTGTATTGAAGGATTTTTGATATGTTTGAATGTGTATGTGTTATTTATCTTCAATTCATGGTTTATGGATAATGTATTTACATTTCGTGTTCTATTTTTAATATGAATGTTTATGTTATTCTTAAAACTATTCATATGAGGAATGCATTGGACTTAGTATGTGATGAGTGGAGCCTACTATAGCTACTATATGCATTGGTAGGTCTCAAGAGACAAACTAGTGTCTTGGCATAAGGCCATAACAAAATCTTGTTTGTAGTCCTCGCATAGGGCCTTGACTATGTGGTTATGAAAGTTTGGCATTATGCATTTAATCATTATGAAAGTGGGTATTGATATTGCATGTGACTATTCGATTAGTAGAATATCCATGAGTGTAAGTAAATGGAATTATTTTGAATTATATTTTCCATATTATGATGAATTTTATGTAGATAAGGCTTTTGTTTTATTTTTATACATTTCCTTAAATGTTTATGCTTATTTATGAAAGTTTCCGCTATATTGATATCCTTTCTGAAAAACTAAGATTAACCATTTCTATGTTTTATTTTTCCCAGGATGCGACTTTGTATATTATGACTAACCTGCAGGGAGAGTCTATGGGATCTCATTGTTTTCTAATGAAAAAATGTTGTTGTAGTTTTCCATTTTATGATGAAATGTAAACCATATGAATGTATCTAGTACTTCCAAGGCTACTAAAATAATCGGTCATTGAAGACATGATCTTTTGTGATTAGGCCAATGGTATGTAATAATTTACTGACTCTGGGTAACGTGGGTCTGGGTGTTACAGTTGGAATTAGAGGGAGTTTTAATACAATCCTTGGAAAGTATACATAGATAAACTCTTATTAGAGAACATTATCCTAAGATAGACGTTGAAGATTAGTACGAAAGAACATCCTAGAATTTTGGTATTGTAGTGATTTTTAACTTTTCCAATAAATACATCCCTCTCTAGATACGAGTAGGTAGAGGTGGCTCTGGTACAGATGTACCTAGGTGAAAAACCCGAAAACACCACTTTGAGCTAGACTCGAAGGGGAACTGGTGCATGACATCAAGCCTTGATGCACTCTTGGTTACGACACTCCTAGGGGATATTCGTGGGATAGTTCTCATTTTCATTACAAACCATTATGATGGGTTTATGAGTATATACTTCCTAAAGGAAATTTTTATTATTATTATGGATTATATCCATAAATTGATCAATTTATGTTATGTTTTTTACAAGTTTGGATTTATGTTTTGCGATTCACAAACTAATCTAGTGTATGAAATTGTTTAGAAATGGTTACTAGTCGATGAAATGGAAACCATATCAATTCATGCAATCCATGTAGGGATTTCCCTCCTGCTCAAGATAATTATAGTGGACCTAGTGATACCATTGGTTCTAATTAAATTATCACTATATTGGGAAACTTACTCAGGTTATGAATAATAACCTTACCCATATGGAGCACCCTGATCAGCAGCGTGGAGGATCAATGATTAATCACCTCATGAGGAAAAAACCACCAACATTCAATGGGGGTACATATCCACTTGTAGCTTAGCATTGGATAAATTACTAAGAAAAAATATTACATGCCTTGGGGAGTAGAGAAAGGGAAAAAGTTTTCATGGTAGTTTACAGACTTACTAGAGATACGGATCAATGGTGGTCATTGATTAAAAACAAAAAGGATGATGATGAAGTATCAAATATGCAATGTAGTGAGTTTAAAGAAATTTTCGTAGAGAAATACATTCCTCATGACCATAGAGCGGATATGGAAAGACAATTTCTGAGTTTGAGGAAAAAGGAAGATTTGAATGTCGCAAAGTATGAAGCTAACTTTACAAGGTTAGTGAGGCATGATGCAGATTATATATATTACCCAGGAAGTGAGATTGAGCATTTATTTGATGGGTTAAAAATATTTCTCTGTCGAGAATTAGTCTCACAATTATTCTAGTCATACGAAGATAGTGTCACATGTGCTATCAAGACAGAAAAAGAATTATCTAAGTCTTGTGAATTTAAAGAAAAGCAAGAGAAGAAGTGATCTGCTGAACACTCTGGAAATGGAAATAAGTGGATGAAGGGAAAAGTTGAATATATATCCTATGGTAAATGTGGGAAGAAACACCCTGGTACATGCCTGAAGATAATGGGAGTCTATTACAAGTTTGGTGAAAAAGGCCACCATGCTCGTGATTGCAAGGGGAAGAAAGAGGTTGTCGATGTTGAATGCTAAAATTGTAGAGAAAGGGGGAATTATTCAAGTTAATGTCCCAAGTGTGAGGGGAACATACCATAGAAAAGGCCAAGAGATCAATTCTAAGCATATGCTATCACTAATGCTGAGGTTTAAGCTCTAAAAGATGTAGTGGTTGTTAATTTAATGGTTTCCTCAAGTTTAGCCAATGCTTTATTTGATTCTGGATCATCGCATTGTTTCATATCCTCTTAGTTATCTATGAAAATTAAATACTTCCAATTTGTTTTTACAAGGGAGTTATCAGTCAAAAATCGTAAGGGAAGTGTCATTGCAACCATGTTTTGTGAATCAGTCCGCATTAGGGCATATAACTGTTATTTATCTGCTGATCTCATCATCATACCCCTGATTGAATTTGATATAATCCATGGTATAGATTGGCTTTCGGACCATGATGTAAAAATTTATTTTTAGATAAAGGAGGTTACTATTTTTGATGATGATGATAAAGAACACCTTATATTTAGAGAAGATTCGTCACCACCTAATTCTTATATGTATCCACCCCCAGTAGCTCAACTAAATTCAATTATTAGGGAGGAAGAAAATGAAATAACTGTGGGTGAGGAATGTAATGTTCAAATAGATTATGTACCTATTGTTCAAGAGTACGTTGATGGATTTCCAAAGAATTTACCTGGACATCCTCCAGAAAGAGAAGTAAAGTTTTCATTTGATTTAATTCTTGGTTCAAGGCCCATATCGAAGACCCCTTATAGAATGGCCACAATAGAATTAGTTGAACTAATTAAACAAGTATAGGAATTGAGTAAAAAGGGTTTCATTCTCCCTAGTGTTTCTCCATGGGGATCCCATGTCCTTTTTGTTAGGAAGAAAGATTGATCTATGAGGTTGTGCATTGAATATAGGGAGGTCAATGTTATAACAATAATGAACAAGTATACCCAACCTCACATTGTTGATTTATTTAACCTACTTCATGGAGATCAATATTTTTCAAAGATTGACCTTCAATATGGATACCATCAGTTGTATGTGAAGAAGGAATACATTCTGAATACAACATTTTGAACTAGGTACGAGCATTACGAGTTTACAGTAATGCCTTTCGGATTTTATAATGCACCCTCTGTCTTTATGGATCTAATGAATAGAGTTTTCAAGGAATATATTGATGACTTTTTATTGGTATTTATTGATGATATCTTGGTATACTCCAAAAGCTACAAAGATCATGATAATCACTTGCGCATTATTATATGGAATCTTAGAAGACATGAATTATATGGGATGTTTATCAAGAGTGAATTCTAGTTTCAGTAGATTCATTTCTTGGCCATATTGTATCTAATAGTGGAATCTCCATTGAACCTTCTAAGACAAGATAAATCCAAGAATGGCTAGCACCGATGTGTATAACTGAGGTATGCAGTTTTATTGGTTTATCAGGTTATTATCGGTGTTTCGTCCACAATATTGCTTGATTGGATAACCAATTAACCTAGCTCACATGGAAATGGGTTAAGTTTGTTTGTACAAATGTGTGTGAAGAATGTTTTAAAGAACTGAATAGAATATTAGTCAATTATCCTATATTGACTCTACCATTGGGGAATGATGGGTTTTTTATTTACAGTGATGCTTCAAAGAAAGGAATTGGTTGTGTCCTTATGCATAATGATAGGGCTATTTCCAATGCATTAGGCCAGCGAAAAATTCATAAGAAAAACTATCCTACTCAGGATCTTGAGTTTGCTGCTATAATCATTTCATTGAAGATATAGATACATTATCTCTATGGTGAAAAATGTGATATTTATACTAATCACAAGAGTTTGACATATATTTTCTCACAAAAATAACTCAACATGATGCAAAAGAGTTGGATTGAACTACTCATGGATTATGATTGCACTATTCACTACCACCTGGGGATGGAAAATAAGGGGAAATATGCTTTGAGAAGAAATAATCATGGAGTTCTGAACAAGATGAGAGTTGAAAAGGATCTTATATACAGGAATCTAGTAAATTTGGACATGGGGATAACCATGGAAGGTGAAACATCAATACTTATTCAAATAGTTTCCAAACCATCTTTACTAGAAGGGATAAAGATTTCTCAGACCGATAATGAGAAGTTTCAAAAATAGATTAAAGCAATGAATAACGGGAGACTGAGTGACTTCATATATGAAGATGGAATTTTGAAATTTGGGAAGAGACTTTGTGTTCCTGATATACCTGATCTAAAAAGATAATTGTTGGATGATGCTCATAACTCCAATTTCTCTATACAGCCTGGGACAACCAAAATGTAAAGAGATTTTAAGGAACATTTTTTGTGGGACAACATGAAGAGGGAGATTGATGATTTTGTGTATAGATGTATGGTATTCCACCAAGTGAAATATGGAAGGCAACAACCTAGAGGAGTCATGCAACCTCTTCACATTCCTGAGCGGAAACAGGATAATATTACAATGGACTTTGTCATGGGACTACCAAAGACTGCTAGAAAGAATGATGCGATATGGTTCATTGTTGATCGTTTTACCATGTAATCACATTTTCTTGCTCTAAGATAAGATTTACCACGTGAACGTTCAACAAGTATATATATTAATGAAGTTGTGAGAATTCATAGAGTACCCCTATCGAATGTTTCAGATCATGATCCATGTTTTACATCAGGATTCTGGAAAAGTCTTCAGAATTCCCTAGATACTAAACTTCGTTTGAGCACTTCCTACCACCTCCAAACTGATGGACAATATAAACAAACTATTCAAACCTTATAAGACATGTTGAGATCATTCTCACATGACTTTCAAGGTATGTGGGATCAATATATACCTCTGATAGAATTATCCTATAACAATAGCTTCCATTAAAGTATTCATATGGCACCATATGAAGCGTTATACGGAAAGAGATGTCACACACCAACCTGTTGGGATGATATTGGTGAAAGAAAACTCATCATCCCAGAAATTGTGGAGGAAACGATGGAAAAGGTGAAGGTAATCCAAAACCACATCAATGAAGCTGAAAGTAGGCAGAAGGGCTGTGCCGATAAGCGAAGGAAGGATTTGGAATTTCAGGTAGGATATCATGTTTTCTAGAATTTATCTACATGGAAGGGTGTTATATGTTTCTGTAAGAAGAGAAAATTATGTCCTAGCTACATCGGACCTTTCAAAATTATAGAACAAATTATGGTTGTCGCATACCATTTGAAAATGCCTCCAAGTCTGTCCAAAGTTCACGATGTGTTTCACATATCACTGTATAAAAATACATGCCTTATCCAACGCATGTACTCACCTATAAAGAATTATAACTAGAACTCGATCTGTCTTATTACGAAGAGCCTTTCTTAATATAAGAGAATATGTGCTGAGAAACCGGACGGCTCGTCAGGTAAAAGTTCTATGGAGAAACCATAAGATGGAAGAGGGAATGTGGGACCCCGAGGAACATATGATGAAGAACAACTGAAGTTTTTTATGCAGTAATATTATATAAATTTCAGGGAGAAATCATTTTAAGGAGGTGAGAATTTAACACCTCAAGCTTCCACGGTATGCTTCTCTTTGAATAATACAATAGCATGTGTTGTAAACAAATTCGAGTTCTAACACACCACAACCAATCAAACTAGCCATTATGAATAGTAATACACACTTTTTGAAATTTTAATAAACTGATCTTTCAAAATGGACTTCATTTTTGGATTTGGAATATCGAAATTATCTTAGGGTGAATTTTTGGTATTTTTCTGAAAACTTTCAATTTTTGATGAATAGTGAAAAACACTGATTTATAGTTTAAAAACGAATTTTTATTTAAATAATTATTTATTGTATATAAATTTGTTTTAGGTCAAAATAGATACATAATACCTATATATTTTCAATGTAATTCATTGGAGTTAGTTTATAATAATGTTTGATATATAGAAATTTTACTGAACTTTTCACCGTATTTTACCCACCTCCTAGGAGCAATTGCAAATTTACATACAACATAATTTTACCACTTTATTGAGTTTAATTTCAAAAATTTGAGAGACACGGTTGATATCAGTAAGTAAAAGGTCATTTAATAAGAAGAAAATGATTTTTTGGTGGATAGTAACTTTTTAATTTTATTTATCACGTTTAAATGTAAAAAGGGTAATTAAGGGTAAAATGATATAATTATTACCCTAACACATGTCCTAATTCTATTGGATAAGTGTAATTAGACCAAAAACAACCATTGGAATAAAATATGATCTTATAGGTTGACATGGATTAGATTAAGACATTTATTATTATTTAATTCAAAGAAGAGTTAAAAGTGTTAAATTAAATGTTTAATAACTAAACCATTTTTAATATAGGGTTACACATAAGATAATGTAGCGTCCCAGACCTGGGTGTCACGAACATGGTTGGTCACATGACCTCAAATGCATTTCTGCAAATGCCAGAGGCTACCGACTAGCAGCGAGGTACAAGGACTGATAGTGTGGAAACTATGCCCTCATTTGTCAATGTGTAGCATAGTGGAATAAAATATAGAAAATACAACAGCGTTGCAGTTCATAATATACAATGGAAATGGACAAATGAAGTAAAAGAGAACATGAAGTCATATATATAATGAAGAAATATGTCACTAAGTCTAGGAAAAAAACCAAAAATGGATACATTGCAATCTAGAATAATCCAATACAATGTACAAGAACATCAAAGAGAAACAAAACAGTGTAGCAGGAACTCAGCCGCATCACGAGTCTATGCTCAGTCACATGCTCTCCCACTCCTCTAGAACGAATCAAGTACATTTATAGGGACCTTTTCCCATATCCAAACCTGTAGCAATAGAATCTATTTGGGCGCAATACATTACCCAAATAGAATGTGAGAAAAAAATCCCAGTAGGCAACAACCAAAAGCCCATGCCCAATTGGCAGTGAATTTGTGGAACAACAGTTTGCAATAATAAAAATGTTGTAAACTAGTTAGTATTCAAAAGTAACTATCTATACCCATTTACATTTCCTTTTTATTAATTATTTATCAAACCAAAAGATAGCGCTTTAGCTTTGTAGGTACAACAAATTAAATCACCATAGTTTCCACAGAAACTAAACATAGTCCTCAGACATAAAAAACCACACCCTCAGGTAAATAGAATCAAAACCTGTAGGTGATTTCCCTCAGGCTGAACAAATATTTCCCACTGGCATACGAGGTATTTCCCACAGGCATGGATGTACTGTCCTCAGAAATATGAATTTTTTCCCTCGGGATAAATGGAAAAATGCCCTTAAGCTAAACAAACACTACCCTCAGGCTAACAGGTAACCGGGCGAGTCCCAAGCACATCAATAAATTCCTATAAGTTCCTCTCAAGAAAAAAATAAATCACATTATAGAAATGGAATACCCTCTTCTATCCTGGCCAAATGTCTAAACAAGGGGGAAACGCACCCACGGGGTGGCCCTGGATCTAAGAAATGATCCCACACAGTAGTTATACAAATTTATTAAATTACCTATGAAATTATAAGCATTTAATTAATCAAGGAATCAGCCATACGACACCCCCAACATTGGAACTTATCACAACGATACACAAAAACAACATGAAAGTTGTAACAAAACATTAGACCACCTACCTCGATCTCCCCTGATCAATTTACACGAACGACACCTCCCGAAACGTCCAAGAACGACATAGATTTGGGATAAATGATTTCCCATTAAAACTCAAATAACTTGCCTTATAGGAATATTGGCAAGAATGACGCACATAGAGGGAAGAAATCAGCAGCACAGTTCAAACGTGATCGACGACGGAAGATTCCGATTACTGGTGTGCGGTCGGGGGCTCCTCAAAGCATCAGCCTTCTCTCCCAATCTCCAAATGAGAATTCTGCCTTCTATTCCTTATGAGGAGGCTACTAACCATTTTAAGTGAAAAAAATAAACTACACTACATGTAATCTCAAGTGCACGACATGTACTTTCATCATTTAACTATTCTTATGGCGGATACTTTTCACCGCCACACTATTCATCTGTCGACATTAGTACACGACATGTATTTTGGAATACACTACGTGTTCTGTCACTCAGCTGGGGGCTACTTCCACCTCCATACTGTTTACTTGCCTAATGATTACATGAGGTGTAACTACAAAGTACATGGTGTGTAGTTAGTTTTTACACCCTTCATCACTAGCAGTCCAACACGCCC
Source organism: Viscum album (assembly GCA_963277665.1). Classification (NCBI taxonomy): domain Eukaryota; kingdom Viridiplantae; phylum Streptophyta; class Magnoliopsida; order Santalales; family Viscaceae; genus Viscum; species Viscum album. The sequence continues at coordinate 1,389,077,470 of OY728157.1, forward strand.
TATGTACTCTTTCCACACTGCCAATGAACACAACCTCTTGAAAAGTAAACAGTGTGTACCCACAAAATTTAAGATTTTCCCCATTTTCCTTATTTTATCCAAAAAACTAAAGGAAAAAAATAAAATATGAAAAATGTATCGTAAGAATAAGAACCACGTTCTTACAAACTTCCCCCTTAAAGCAATTTGTCCCCAAAATTCCCTTCCAAGGTTATTGAAGATGAAGCTCAGAAAAACTCTGGCCACTGAACACGTACATCAGTCTCCTGCTCCAAGGATTCATCATGCACTCATCCATGCTTCCATAGCACCTGTACGAGAGGAACTGACTATCCTCAAAGAACCTTCATGCTCCTGTCAACAATACGAATCAAATGCTCCTCAAAGGATGAATCGGCCTGAAGCTCAATCTCTTCGGGCTAAAAAACGTGAGACGGGTCTGAGTGATAACGGTGCAGCTGAGATACATAGAGGACGTCGTACATGGCCCGGTACCTCTGTGGTAACTGCAACCGATGAGAAACCGGCTCAACTCTCTCTTGAATCTCATCCGACCCCAGATACCTCGATGAATGTTTACCATGTCTCCTGATCCTCTTGTGTCCAACCTCGGTGAAACAAGAAATAAAACCTAATCCCTGGCTATGAACTCCAAGATTCATCTACACCTATCAGTATAAGATTTCTGACAAGACTGTGCAGTGGACATCTGCTTCTGTATCAACTGGACCTGCTCTGAAGTCTCCCGCACGAGATGTGGTCCCATTAAAGCTACCTTACCTACCTCCAACCAACACATGGTTGATCGGCATGTCCTACCATATAAATCCTCGTAATGTTCTATCTCAATAGTTTCCTGAAAACTATTATTGTGGGAATACTCGGCCAGGGGTATGTTCTTCTCCCAAGATCGGCCAAATTCTAGGATGCATGCACGCAACATGTCCTCATGAACCGGTATCGTACGCTCTGAGTGGCCATTAGTATAAGGGTGGTAAGCTGTTCTCAGAATTACCTATGTACCCAATGCCCTCTGAAAACTCTGCTAGAACCAGGACATAAAACAGGCATCCCTATCTAAAACAAAAGAATGAGGGACACCTTAAAGGAGTACTAACTCTCGAATATACAACTTCTTGAGATCGTCAACACCGAAGATCTCCTTGATCGGAAAAAAGTGATATACCTTCGTGAGTCTGTCAACAACAAACAGACATCATCATTGCCTCGAGATGACCACAGAAACCTGGTCACAAAGTCTATTGCGACATTATCCCATTTCCACTCCGGAATGGGTAACTACATTAATAGTCCGGTTGGCCTCTATTTTTTGGCCTTCACCTACTAACGGGTGGAACATCTCACAAAAAAAACCAGCTACTTCCCATTTAATACCCTGCCACCAATACAGACGTTTCAAGTCAAGATACTTTTTGGTAACTCTGGGATGCACTACCTAAGATGAAGTATGTAACTCTTGCATCATATCCTCATGTATATCCCTTGGAGCCCACAATTGTCCATGGATACGCATCACCTCATCATCTCCTATCATCCAACTAGGAGGAGGGTCCTCACTTTCCACCAACTCCCATAGAACTAGGCCTTCTGAATATGATAGTTGTCTCATCTTCACTCTATCCAATAGGGTAGAAGTGATAGCTAAAGAAGAAAGGTTTTTGTCCCCTGACTATCGTCCACCTCCCAATGCATCTCAAAGAACAAATCCATAAGATGCCACTCAGCACTGTCCTCCTGCACTTCCTATAACTGATTCCTCCTACTCATTGCATCAGTAACTATGTTACCCTTACCAAGTGTATAGGAAAGCTCAAAGTCAAAGGACTGAAGGTATTCAACCCACTTTCTTTGACTCAAGTTCACGTCATGCTAGGTAAAGACATATTTCAGAATTTTTTGGTCCATAAACACCACAAAATTCTCTCCCAAGAGATAATGTCTCCAACATGGTAACACATGAACAACTGTGGCTAACGCGAGATCATGCATTGGGTAATTCCTCTCATGTGGCCTCAACTGTCGAGACCCGTAAAAAACTACTCGATCACCCTACATCAACACTGCTCCCATACCAATACCTAATGTATCACAGTAAACTATATAGCTCTTCCCTTTCTCTGGAAGTATCAGGACTGGTGATGATGTCAACCTTCCCTTCAGCTCCTGAAAGGCTGTCTCGTATGCTTTTGACCAAACAAATTTACACCCTTCTTAGTAAAACCTGTCAACAGCACTGCTAAGAGGGAGAAGTCATGTATAATGTGCATGTAGTAACCAGACAGCCCCAAGAAATTTCGTATCTCAAACACGTTCATAGGCTTGTCCAAGGAAACTACTACTCTCACTTTCTTTTTGTCTACTACAACTCATGCCTCTAAGATAATATGACCTAGGAAGTAAATCTGGTCCATCAAAAAGTGGAACTTTGTGAGCTTAGCATATAACTGATGCTCTCTAAGTGTACTAAGTATGATCTCAAGAAGCGTGACATGGTCGTGTCGAGTGTGAGAGTACACCTAGATATCATCCAAGAAGACTACCACAAAAGCGTCCAGATATAGGGGGAACCCACAATTCATCAAATTTATTAAAACATCTGGAATGTTTGTGATTCTGAATGGTATGACGAAGTACTCGTACAGACCATATCTGCTCCGAAAATCTGTAAGCGGTATGTCTGATTTCCTAATGCGTAACTAATGATATCTAGATCTCATGTCAATCTTCGAGAACACTCGTGCTGCTCGAAGTTGATCAAAATGATTTTCAATCCTTGGAAAGGGATACCGGTTCTTGACCGTCAACTAGTTTAACTTCTGATAATCCACACAAAGTCTGAGGGTATCATCCGCGTTCTTAGAAAACATGATAGGAAAACACCAAGGAGAAGTTCTAGGTCAAATGAAATGGTTTCCCTATAGCTAATCCATCTACCTCGTGAGCTCCTGAAACCCTGGTGTATCCATCCTATAAGGAGGAATAGACACTGTTGCTAACCATGAAAAAAGTTCAATGGAGAAATACACCTCTCGCTTTGGAGGAAGACCTGAAAAGTCGTCCGAGAAGGCCACCCTGCAATGATCCACCACTGGAGAGAAATTCTACTGACAAGTTCTCTTGTCATCCCGATATAAACTCTCCATCGGGGCTGTCACACCAACTCACCCATGAAGCTTGTGTATATATTGGCTCGCCTGGACATCCCATTCGCCCTTGTATTGAATCTCTCCACCCTATAGTGATGTGAAACTCACACTATGACGATAGAAATCGAAAAAGGCTCGAAAGGGTAAAAACCAGTCCATTCCAAGAATGACGTCATAACCTGTCATCTCTACTACGTAGAGGTCCCATAGAAAGTGAAACCCAACAACCTCTTGGGGCACTACCAACAATAACGCACACCAGCTATTTTAGTCCCTAATGGAGTGTCTCGCGTCATAAAATTAGAAGGAGAAGAAGAAACATAGATCCCAAGGCTCTCCACAATAGGCACAGATATAAAGCTATTTGTAACACCTGTATCGAAAAGTACAGAAGACAAAACAGAAGCAACTAGAATAATACTGTTGACAATTGAAGGTCTGGGATCCTGCACCTTTTGGGTTTTTTTCACTGCATAATCCTACCCAGTGCCGCTGCCCTGTGACACAGCTTGGCTACCCTGAGATGACATTCCCTACTGTGTATGAGATCTTGGTGTCTATATACCATGGCCATTACCACCACGTTTTCCTGTACGTACAGATGTATCCAAATTTCCTGACTGGTAAGAATCAGCTGGCCCTTCTCTCCCACACATGGAGTTTGTACATAACCCCTCTCACTAGCCACTAGTGGAAATGCCCTGAAAAAATGATAGAGATGACCCATCCTATTGCTAGCTCGACACTCCATTAGGTCATGTGGACACTGAGGTATCTTGTGCCCCTCACTACCAAACTTTTAGCACATAACCAAGGATCCTTAAAAGTTATTATGGAAGGTACATCCACCGTGGGAGAAATCCATCTACATTTTCCACTTAGCGGTTGAAATAATGCCAGTAACTAGTACTGAACTGGCCTGACATGCACCACTAGCTTCCCACAAGTTCCTCCCAGTAATCAGTGCATGGTTCACAATAGCATGCACTGTCGGTGACCTTAAAACATTCACCAGCACTCAGATTTCATATTAAAGAACATCGTCCAAGCGTCGAGCCCTCAATGCCTCATCTCCTACAAAAACCGGTGAAAAGTGTTTTATGTCAGTGAAGTGGTCAGAATAATCCTTTACTGATATAATGCCCTGCTGAAGATTCATGAACTATCAAGCTCGATCTTCCCTCAACATCTCCAGAAGGAAAAAGTCAAAGTACACCACATGAAAATCATCTAACACCATGTCTTAGTGATGCTCGGTCGGGGTGGTAAAATCCCACCATCTCTTGGAATAACCACACAAAATAAATGTAACGAGCTTGAAACTCTTCCCAGGAGGCATCTCCAGATCCTCGAAAATATTCTGCATGGAAACCATCGAAAAATCTGTTGCCTATGTTCTTACATCCCCTGAAAGCATAGGCAGATGCTACTGTTGGAATATACGAGTCAGCTTTTCCATAGATTTGGCAGTCAGCGTTGCTCCCATGAAGGTCTTCACGAACCACTTGAAGCCTTCACAGAACTGTGCCTCTGCACCTGTGTCCAGTATAACGGTTGGCGCTACATATGGCTCTGATGGAGGATCCATCGGTAGCCCGTGGACTACCATATCTGGAGTAAACACGTGGCCGCTCTCTTGGCGAACAACTCGAGGGCATCACTACGGCATGAATCTAAAAAGCTAAACACAAACCATAGATTAAGATTACCAAGGACTGAAAACACGGAGTGTAAGAAGGGAATAGGAGAAAGAAAACATTCATGTTTGAAATAGTAAGACTACACATCATGTATAATACCTACACAGCGTGTTCCCGCAAGCCTTTCACATGGGTGTGTACCTCTGCCAGAACTGGTCGTCTAACACCCCAACCACATGGCGTGTTGTCCACACACACGACGTGTACTTGAATTTTCTTCCCTGCCAGACTCATTCTACACGGATTATCCACAGGGCTATTTTTTGAACACAGCTACATGATGTGTATAAGGTCTACACGGCGTATAATAGACAAGATTTATTGACCTCTATTGTCCATTACATGGATGGGTATACAGCTCAGACTATACAGTGTGTTCCAGATAGACACAGTGTGTACAAATCAATTTAAACTGCACGTGTTGTTAGTGACATGAATGGCTACTCGGCTGACACTACACGACGTTTTACACACCTACACGACATGTACACCACCCTGTTTCCCCAGCCACATGACCAAGTCCACACGGTCTCTCCCCAATCAATACTACACGGCGTGTCCCACAGGCACACGGTGTGTACACGATAGGGTAAAACTGACTCGTGTAGTTAGTAACACGATCGGATCCCCAGGTTAAACCTCACGGCGTGGTCATTATTTACATAACATGTATAAGCTCATCTTCCCCCGCCCGTTTCATTAGTGACACGGAAGACACAAGGTCAACAGAACACAGCGTGTACAATAAATAGATGGAGTGTGCTCTCAAAGATTCATTACCCTGTGTTTCTTCCCACACAGCCTATGACATGGGTAACAGCTACATGGCGTGTACATACAGTACCCGGTGTGTACATAAAAATTTTCATTACTTCCCAAATAGAAAAGTACATGGCATCTAGTCAAAACTGCACGGTGTGTATTTTTGGTTTTTCCGGAGATTAATCCTTAGAAACTACATCAGAGAACAAAAAATTACTAAAACCAACACCTAAGTGCCAAATTCCGCCCCGTGAGGGCCCATACTCCCCGCGAATCATATTTTTGAATCTTATACTTGTTATAAACAAGATAAACAGTAAATTAGCCACCAAATTCCGGTCAATGAGGGCCCATACTCTTCAAGAACCAAATTTTGGGGTTCATTCTACTAAACCTTACATAACAATACCCTATCAAATAGAAGGTATTTTATCAAAGTATCTTCCTCAACAACATGGTTTTACTAGCACAGTATCTATCAAAAAAATATGCATGTTCTAATTCACCTATATGGCATGGAAACTATGCATGGCATGTGATTCTAATATGTTCCTAAATGATTCATGTGATGGAATACCCTCGTCTCATCAGATTGTGACTAAATAGAACCCAAGTATAAAAATATAATGAATACACCACATGGGAATCACCCAATTGTGAAATCAAATCAACTATAAAAGTGGAAAATCAGAAAAACTTCAATACGAGGTAATTTGGCTTTTCCGGGTACATGGGTTAGCAACTCCTGGGAACAGCTTATTACCAAGTACCTATTCCATTCCTATCCTTATCTATAGGCGCCAAATAGTAAGTCCAGAGAAAAGAAACCCCTCTGATACAACATTTTAACGTCTCGGACCCAGGTGCCACTCAACGGGTGCCCCAAAATCTATTGGTCACATGACCTCGAGCGCATTTCCCCAAACTCCAGAGGTTGCCGACTAATATTCAGGGCCAAGGATTAATAGTGGAGAAACAATGCCATCATTTTTCAAAGTGTAGCAGAGTGGAATAAAATATATAAACATATAATAGCGGAAGAAGTAAACAATATACAATGGAAATTGACAAATGAAGTAAATGAGAACTAGAAGTCATATATACAATGAAGAAACATGTCTCTACGTCTAGGAAAATAGCTAAAATTGTATACACTACAATATAGAATAATCCAATACAATGTACAATCATAGAATAGGTAAACAAAACATTGCATTTGGAACTCAGCCGCATCGTGATCCTTGGATCGGTCGCATGCTCTCCCACTGCTCTGCAACAAGTCAAGTACCTGTATAGGGACCCTTTTCCTTATCCACACCTACATCAATATAATCTGTTTGGGGCCAAGACATGAACCAAGCAGGGTGTGAGAAATAAATCCCAATTGGCAACCACCAATGGCCCATGCCCAACTGCCAGTTCCATTTGTGCAATATAAATGTGAAATAATTAAAATGCGTTAAACTAGGAAGTATTCCGAAGTAACTATCTTTACCCACATACATTTCCATTTTATTAATTATTTATCAAACCCCAAGCTGGTGCTTTAGCTTGGTAGGTACAACATAGTAAATCACCACAGTGAACATACAAACTAAACAAATTCCTCAGACATGTAAAACCTTACCCTCAGGTAAATAGAATCGAAGCCTGCATGTGATTTCCCTTAGGCTAAACGAATATTTCCCTCAGGCGTATGAGTTATTTCCCATAGGAACGGATGTACTGTCCACAGACTATGAAACGTTGCCCTTAGGTTAAATGTAAAATTACCCTCAGTCTAAACAAACACTACCCTCTGGCTCATAGGTAACCAGGCTAAGCCCAAAGCACGTCAAGCAATTCATATAAGTTCCTCTCAAGAAAACAATTTTTTTTAGAAATGGTATACCCTCGGGTATACTGGCAAAACAGTTAAACAAGGGGGAAACACACCCACGAGGTATCCTTGGATCCAAGGAATTATCCCACACAGTAGTTATACAAATTCATTAAATTACTTATGCAATTATTTTCATTTAATTAATCAAGGCCTCAGCCATACGACACCCCAAACATGGGCACATTGCACAATGGTACAACAAAACAACATTATAGTTGGAACTAAACATCAAACCACTTACCTCGATCTCCCATTATCGGTATACGCGAACGGTACCTCCTAAAACAACCATTAACAATGTAGATATGGGATAAAATATTTCCCGTTCAATCTCAAATAACTTCCCGTAGTGGAAGAATTTACATGAAAGAATCACCGAGAGGGAAGAAACCACATGCACAATTCAAACATGATTGACGACGGAGGAATCTGATTCCCGGTGTGCGGTCGGGAGCTCATCAAAGCTTCGACCTTCTCTCCCAAGCTCTAAATTCACATTCTGCCTCCTATGCCAAATGAGTAGGCTACTGCCTATTTTAAGAGAAACAATAGACCACACAGCGTGTACTCACAAGTACACGACATGTACTTTCATCATTTAACTGTTCCTCTGGAGGATACTATTCACCGCCACACTGTTTGTCTATTGACAAGAGTACATGGCGTTTATTTCGTAATACATGGCATGTATTTCCACTCAGCTCGCGGCTACTTCCACCACCTTACTGTTCACCTGCCGATTGATTACACAGTGTGTAAATACTAAGTACATGGTGTGTGGTATGTTTTTACACCCTTCATCACCGATAGTCCTACATGCCCTGTGTACTATTCCCACACATCCAATTTACATGTCGTGTGAAACATTACACAACATGTAACCACAAAATTGTAGATTTTTACCCATTTTACTTATTTTATCAAAAACACTAAAGGAAAAAAGGAAAAGAAGAAACTCATACCTCAAGAATAAGAACCGGGTTCTTACAGATTATTTTGACAATAAATATTCATTATAAAGCTAAAAATATTTTCTACATAATGTAATTTTATTTATATTTTGTAGACATTATATAATTTAATTTATTTATCCCACAATGATGATTTAGTAATTTTTTAATTATTGAAATATTAAAATAATTGATATTATAAATATCCAAATAAATGTAATTTGAGAATTTTTTATAAATTCACCATATTTTATAGGTTAATATGAAATGTTAGGGTTGGTTAGATGAATTTTTTTTGAAGTAATAATGATTTTATGAATATAGTAAACAAAAATACTAAATGGTGTCAAAATTGACAGAAAAGAGTTTTTAAAGAAAATATTAAATTATTAATTGATATTATAATCATAAAAATATAAGGTTTGGCCAATGATCATAAATAATATTATATATTTCATTAATTAACCACTTGAGGTTCGGTTGGATGTTTATAGTAAGTTCATTAACTATATAATATAACAATACAGACCGACATGGTAATGTCAAACTATTTTACTAAGAGTTAAATCTAAAAGATAAAGTTAATATAGTGACCCAAACCTGTCTAAAACCTATTGGTTGATTGGTTTTCAACCTATCCCCACCTTATACTTTAAATAATTCATTTCAGAGCCATTAGAATCCGAAAATGATTTTATTATAAAATAATATTTCTAACTTTTCTTAAGGTGCCCCTCACCCCTCTAATGAAAGGGCACTCCCCCTTCCATCAAATTCAGACCATAAAAGCCTTTTGGATCCTCCAAACCCTGACCAAATACCCTCTCAATTGTCATACCTTAATTCTAGAGGCCTTACATTAGTCATAAAGCCAACTTAAGGATCCCTTTTGATCAAATAAAATGGAATATCCCGAAGAAGAGGTAAATATTTCATCACCTCTTTCAAGTTTCTTTCTTCTTCCACTCCTTCATTTCTTATTGTTTACATTAAAAAATAATAACTCTAGTATCATATATATATATTGTGATTTATTATAAATATGGTACAATGATATTCAGTATTTTATCAATCCTTTGAATGACATGTCACAATACGTGCATACGTATGGCTTACCATCTCCACGTCGTGGTGTAGTTGTTATTAAATACATTATTATTTGGATGGGTATAAAAATGATGTATAATTGATGTAAATAATAAATTTAAAATGACAATGATTCTGTATATATGATATACCATCCAATTATATATTATTTTAATACCAAAAGAATGATATTGTCGATCATGTGTACGTATGGATTACCGTTTCCACGAACGTGATAAGATTCATTCCCCATCGTATCCATTCAAGACTAAATTTCATAAGATGATTAAAAATAATGTTTAAAGTCTTAAAATAATTATGAATATGAATATGATACATCCTATCCAAAACAAATATTACTTATGTATCAAAACATATAAAGGAAAACGAATCGGTTTACACCTAAAATGACGATAATACTAAGATATTATAAATAATGCAATGTTAAAAGACAATATATGATACCATATTAGTGTATATGATTATTTTATAATTTAATAACAATTATTTCACCATTTTACAGGAGGTTAAAATACCCTCAACCAAGGAAAATTACAAGGTAAGGGTTAATTTCACAATCTCTTTATTATCCATTGCTGTTTTTACGTAAGTATCTATTGGGATCTCTTTGTCATCCACATCCATGACTCTTAAAAATGTATTTCAAAACATTTTTACTATTTAATAGATAATGGGGTAAAGTAATTTATACCCTTATTTTACCTTATATGTTTTGAATGGAATCTTTCTATCATCATCCAAACAAGGTACTTTATCACCTTTTCGACAAAAGTTACGTAAGAATATTTTTTTTACTAATACAGTGGGTGCGGCTATATTCAGAAGTTATAACATTGTCGAAGCTTCCCTTAAAAGCTTATAAAAATATTTTAAAAATAAATGTTTTCATTTGTAATTATGTAATTTAAATTATTTCAAAAAAATAATGAGATATTTCTCTCAAACAGTTTTGATTTTATCTATGTCAACATACTTTAATTGATTTTAATCTTGTTCGAAGTTGATTTATTATGATAAAAATAATCCATTTTTTATTGAAGTTTTTGTGATATGTTTTACTATGGGTGTGTTATTTTTCTACCATTCATGGTTTATGAATAAATTATGGACATTTCATATGATAGTTTCAATACGAATGTTTATGTTATGTTTAAAACTTTTCATATGAAGAATGCATAGGACTTAGTAAGTGACAGGTGGAGCCCGCAATAGCCCCTCAATGCATCGGTAGGTCTCATGAGACAAACAAGTGTCTTCGCACAAGGCCTTGACAAAATCTTATTTGTAGTATTGGCAGAAGGCCTTGAGTATGTGGTTATGAAAGTCTATCATTATTCATTCCATCATTAAGAAAGTGGTTATTGATATTGAATTTGATTATTTGACTAGTAGAATATCCATTTGAGTATGTAAATTCAATTATATTGATTTATATTTTCCATATTATGATGAAGATTATGTTGAAAATCATTTTTTTTGTTTTATAAATTGCCTTAAATGTTTATGCTTATTTATGAATGTTTCCACTATACTGTTATCCTTACTGAGTATATGAGATAACCCCTTTATATGTTTTATTTTCCCTAGGATGAGAAGAAGTATATTATGACTCACCTATAGGGATAGTCTAAGGGATCTTTGTGTTGTCTATGGAAACAATTTTGTTGTAGTTTTCCATTTTATGATGTAATGTAAACCTTATGAATGTATCTAGTAATTCAAAGGCTACTAAACTAAATGGCCTTTCGAGACATGATCTTTTGTGATCATGAAAATGTTGTGTAATTATGCACCAACTCTTGGTAACTGGGGTTGGGGCGTTATATTCTCACGTCAAAAGAATGAGAACACTAAGGGGAATTTAATGGTTACCAAAAAAGGATAGATGAACCACTAATGGTAGAAATAATGATAGGAACACAAAATTACTAGCTGAGACATTGTCATTCAGCCTATCACAACAAAATAGTGTTTCCCAAAAAGCACCAACAAGAAACAAGACTTGAAAGCCTCAAAAAAATTCATGAAAAAATGACCGTTTCTGAACGGTCATTTGTTGAGATCTTTTCACCTAGAAAAAAATATTTAAAACAGAACCATAATGAATTTACCTACCTAGAAGCATCTTATAAGTCAATAAGGGGAATACACTCTAAAATAAGCTTGTTTAGAAGAAACTTTAATACATGTGTGTCATTCTAGAAACCACGGTCACCACGTCACATCACATGGAATGATGTGAAAAAGTTAAACTGATGGGCGTGTCAAAGCACCAGTTTCCCAAAACTTCTTCCCGAGTAGTGGGATGAAAGTGGTCCCATGAGGCTTAGGTAACTCTACACTAGATATAACCCAAGAACATACACTAAAGGTCAAAACATCAACGATGTAACCGAACTCACTGGCTCATTTAATCATTTAACACTCGATATGAATCACATATGTCGACATATACTCCCCTGAGTTCACAAGATCAGGGACACATTCTGGGTTACAATGAATAGGCTATCCACCATATGCATCATAGTACATGATGGATCATAAAATTATTTATATTATAAGCACCTCATCTACATAGCCATTAACTCGACTGATGATGTACCAAGTCATCCATCACTAATGAAATGGTAGGTTTACACGACCTCTTAATCGCTGACCATGCATGAGGCATGTATAACCTGGAGAACCGAGTGATCCTCAAGCATGTTCCCACATCAAAATTCAAGGCACAATGACCACCCCTCTGAACAAGGATTTCATTTAAAACAAGAAGTCCATCCAGGTTCAATGACACCTGGACTGCTCCAACTTCTAAATCTCTCAACAGAAAACAAGACAACTAGCTCTATGAGTGAAACCTACTATAAGATATCAAATTATGATGCATAATAGTCAATATTCACTACTAGGTTATGAAAAATATGTTTAATATGATCAAAATATCATGGGAAACTACAATAGCTCTGAAAAAACAAGTAGAACAAGAAAGGATCACTAACTTGCCTTATAACATTAACAAATCTAACAATCCATTATGAACAGCATGTTAACAAGTAAGATCTTTCTTATCAACCAAGGAAATCTAAAAGGATCGTGTAAAAACAACCATTGTTTTCAAAAATGGATCCCAATAGCATTTGTTTAACGACACAAAGAATTTAATAATATGTTCATTCTATTAAAAACCCCTTCCAAAGAATTTATGCAAAGGAATACTATAAGTGATGTTTAGAATATGAACAGTATGGGCATCCCATGAATGGGATCCTCAAAATAGTACACAGACGAGGGACCCTACTATGTACTCCATGGAAGAAATAAGTCTCACAACCTCACAATCCATATGCAACATGTCATATGGGAAGCATCCGGAAAAGAAAAAATGTCATGAATGATAGCTCATAGATTGTCTCAATTCAAAGGTATCAGCTAGGTTGGTCCAAACACCCAACTGATCATTTACTCATAGGTCTCACTCATAGGAGACAACTCTAAATGGTAACTAGAGGGAGAACCACTCCATTTCTAAAACAAATTCCAAAACACATATTAGGATTCATCAATACACTTCATATGTTCTACCATTGTGATTTACATGTTAAACCACATAGAAAGGACTACTCATGGTGCTAATATGACATCGGGGGATAAAATAGTTACATACCCTCAAAGGGTACAAAATTTGACTATATAGAGTATAGCATTCATACATGGTGCGTACACTTATGCACTTATATAGGTGTGTACCCCTGCCATCCTAGGCATGTAAACATCACTGGTACATGATGTTCCTTCCCAACACACGATATGTTCTCGTGTCCTCCCTCCTAGCCATGTCCATCTACACAGCCAAACTCACACGGGTCCTGTTATGGAAAAATACACAGTGTGTTCACCGTAGACACAACATGTATGAGTTTTGTCACATCAACCTATGTTTTTGGACACACGATTGGATACACGGTTGATAACTACACAACGTGCTCAAGAGAGACATGGTGTACACAACATAATCTTTATCCACCCGAGTTATTGGACATAGATACAGAAACACGGTTCTAAGAACACAACATGTACAATACAGAAAATGTGAGTTATAGAAAAGGTTTCCCAACCCCATGTCTTTACTCACATAGTCAGTCACATGATCAAACACTATATGATGTGTACTCCTAGTACATGGCGGTTCAAAATAAAAGTTGTTTCATCCATAAAATAAGATCACATGGTGTGTGTTCATAACACCACATGATGTGTTGTTTTGTTTTACGGACATTAACCCCAAAAAAGTTCTCTAGAACCCATTAAAACATAAATTTTGGTCCAATTCATGAACAATTATGTCGTGTGGGAGCACATACTCCTACGGATAAAAGTTTGGCATCCTTATTCATATCATAACTTCACAGAATTCTATCAATGTTCAAACATGATCCACCAAATTCAAATCCAAGAGGGCCTGTAACACCTCAAGGACCAATGTTTGGAATTCATACAAATGAAAAATTACATATTCCAGTACCCTATAAAAATAGTGATTTTTCTACTATGACACTTGTCACAATAGTATGCATATCTATCACAACAACCATCCCAATATCATGAAATTAGTAATGCATCCTAAATTGGATGACAAGAATGCATGACATGTTATCTCTATCAAGTTCATATATGATTCATGATATGTAATACCCTCATATCATAAGGTTTCAAAAGAAATATATCCATAGCGGTAGAAATAATTACAGCACAAAACATGTGTGTCACCAAATGGTGAAATCCAATCAACTGTAACAATTGCAAAACCACAAAAATTGCAGTAATCGAGGTAACATGGATTTTCCATGTACATAGGTTAACTATTCCTGATCAAACCTTATTAAAAACTACCAATTCCATCCTATACTTGTCTATAGGATCTAAATAGTAATAAAAAAAAGAAAAGAACCTTTTTATCATACCACATTCTAACGTCCTGGTTCTGGGTGCCGCTAAAACGTCCCTCGAACCCAGTCAGTCATATAACCCCAAGCATATTTCCCCAAATGGCATAGGATGCCGACTAGTAGTGTGGGAAAAGTCCAGATAGTGGGGAAACTATTCCCTCATTGGAAGAGTATAAATAGTGGAATAAAAAATAATATTCAATAGCATAAGTCATAGTACCATACAATAGAAATAAAAAGTAGAACACTATAGTATAAACAACTACAACAAATATAAAAAATTGATGGAAGTCACATGTATCTTTGAAAGCACCCAAACAATTCAAAATAACTGAAATAAAATACTGAAACCAAAGTTTAGAAAAAATAAACTCCAATAGTATCAAAATACCCATCTTGGTCCCATGCCCTCAAGCTCCGACAACAATCATGTACCTGAGGATGAAGGGTACATTCCCTTATCTATAACTGCAGCCATATAATCTGTTTGGGCCCAAAATCATGACCCAAAAATTGTGAGAGATGAATTCCAGTAGGAAAACACCAAACTATATGGTTCTAACTATCAATGAATATATAAAGCAGTTAATAAAAAGAAATTAACAAATAAACTAAGGAGTACCAAAAGTAAACAATCCTACATTTTTAAATTACATTCATTTATATTTGATAATTATTCAATCCATTCAATAATGAAATCTAGGGGCATAGACTATGCTTTGTATCCCATGTGTAATAGAAAAATATATGTCTCAAAAGACTATATGATAGACAAGTAAGACCGAGACCATGCTTTTTCTTTGGCTTGGCATGCTCATCATATTCATAAATCATAAAAAAGATACCATGTAGGAAATTTTTCATAGTCTAACCACTATGGATTAACATATAATCAATTTAATAAAAAATTACCCCTTGGGAAAACTCACACCTTATGTCTCCTTTGTTCGCATATAACAATAATCATTTACAAACGACCAATTGGGTATCTCTCACAATCAATACCTCCTTGGTCGGCATAACATCAATAAAATATAATGTCCCCTGGAAGCTCTCACAGTCAATTACCTACGGTCCAAAATTAATTTAATAATGACCATATGGGTAGCACTCATTGTCTAATCCATATGGTCAATGAATTCCATGCATCACTCACAATCAATACCTCTAGGTCAACATAACAACAAATCGAACATAAATGAACCTACCACATGAAATCTCTCACAGTATATTTCACTTGGTCATGATTTCACAATGTGAATCACAAGAATCACAAATAAACAGTAACTCTATCCTAACAACATGAGGCATGAAAAAAAAATAAATCCTAACAGGCATTCTAGACCAAATGGCCATAATTAATCAAACATGGGGGAAAATCCGTAATCAATTTATAAAACCTTATGTGTAAAAAATAACCCCTTTTGCAATCAAGAACACCATATCATGTCTTAAAAAGGGTGAACTTCCAAAACCAGAGACACCATAAACACATGTATTCTTCACTTTAGGCATATATAGTCCAAAGAAAACCTAATAAAGGCACAAACCACCTACTTCGATGTTGTATGATGAAAAATATTGAACTTCAGCACTTGAATCAGCCAATAATGACGTATATCTAAAAGAAGGATAAAAATGAACATCATT
Source organism: Viscum album (assembly GCA_963277665.1). Lineage (NCBI taxonomy): Eukaryota > Viridiplantae > Streptophyta > Magnoliopsida > Santalales > Viscaceae > Viscum > Viscum album. The sequence goes on from OY728157.1 coordinate 1,389,093,634, forward strand.
GAATAGCTCAGAAGAGAGGAGAAATAAAAAAGAGATGATATAGGGGAAAATAGAACACAGCAGTGGGAATCCCACACACCCAACGACGTCTCAATCAATGCTCGGGTGGAGGAATGGGATGATCTCAATGATATTCGGTCGTACATTTCCCTCCTGTAAAAAACTCGAGAAAAAGAAAGAGTTTTTGGACATGATACACAACCCACACTGATAATCCTAATTTAAAAAGTACATGGCGTGTTCATTTAAGGTGTATTCCACAACCAGCTCCTGCTTTAGGTTGACTGCTAGGTCACCTACACAACCATGTACTTTTCCACTACACTTTCAGTACACAAATACATGTGAAAACGAGGTACCTCGTGTGTACTCTAAATTAGACGATGTGTACACAAAAAATCTCATCTTTTTTCCTTTTCCTCGAAAACAACCCAAAATAATGATCTATACCCGAAATGAAGAGCCCAGTTCGTACATATTTAATATTACAGACATATCAATTGGTATCATATTAATGTTTAGATACATTTGGGAACTAAAATGATAAATATTTTGTGAAACCCATAGGTTAAACCTCTGTATTGAGGGACGTCCTATATTATGGTAAGTAAAGGAGTGTGGTTTTCTTAGAAATTGAAATCATGTCTAGATAATTGAACGTGAATGAGCTATGGAATAAATGTACCTAAGGGTAAATACACATAATTTGGTGTATTGGGTATTTACGTAAACCTCCCAATTTTAGAAAGAGTGTTCCTATGAAAGAATACCTATCTAGACGATTTTATGGGATATATGTTGGTTAACTCACATTTTCATAATGATTCATTATAATGGAATTAATAGATATTCACTGTAGATAAACTAGGATAAATATACCGCATCATATATTAAAAATAATGTGTCATGATTTTAATATATTATAAGTTATTTTTAGGATTATATGTTTCCTATATATTTTTATTGTCACACAAACTATTCTATTCTTGTTTTAGTAAATTGATAAAAATAAATGGAACCGTGATTAATATGATTGTGATAGAAAATAAAATTATTTTCCCCTATGTAATGAAATATTATGAGGGACAAAATGAATATTATTTATATAATGTTTATGAAATGTTTTCACTCCATGAATCACATTGAGCCTAAAAATGAGAGAGGAATGAAATAATGTACTATTGAGACCTTTATAATGGAACATATACCTTCATTTTTGGGACTATTGGACAAGTAATTTCAGATAATTGGATTATTTTTATTGTAAAATAAAATATATTATCTAGGGATCATATCATGAAAAAGTTATTTCAGTTGTATATTATTTTAAATATGATATATTAAAATGGTTTAAACTTATAAAAATAATGAGGGAAGGGGGTGAAATTTTAATCTATTGATTTTGATCTCTTTTGGAGGTTATTTTTCAAATGAGTAAGTCACCTAAATTTTTTCCACATAAATTGATAAATAATTCCAATATTAAATATTGAAGAATCAAGAATTCATTAGTAACTATGAGGTATATTTTAAAATACCTTTAAGGTACTCATCTTGTATTATCATTGAAAAAATTGTTAAGACAAATCAAATTTTCATTTTCATAAAACTAGCCTCTAATGGGGATTATACATATGAAACATAAGTATCTATGAATAAATCATTTAAATTTATATCAAATAATAAATAGGGATTGGTGTCACCTATAAATATCATGATTTCGATAATAACTAAAATATTGAATTTAAAGGAAATTTTAACAACGAAAACAATGGAGGGAAGAAGATAATTAGTTATTTATCCCAAATGTTTGGAATGAAACATATATTAAATTTTTATAAGGGGCGATTCATGCTCAAATTTACCCATGTGATGAAGGTAGACAGGTTCTTGTAGTTTAGCTTGAGTTATTGAATCCTCAGAGACCTAAGAAGAAAACTATATACCTGTACATTCTATGGATTGTATTTGTCTATGAAGTGGCCAACTTGGGTTGATTTTATATGGGTTTAATGTATAACTATCATATTTAAGTGAATTCAATTTAAAATAATGAATCGATCCTAAGTTATCACTCGGGGTGGATTAGATGTATTTCCTTTTCAATTATTTCAATTTCTTATATTTGAGATGATTTCATTTAAGAAAAATAAAACAACATCATGACTTACTGGTATAATACCTACACCATTTAATACTAATCACCTATACACTTGAAGGATCAATGTTATGAGAACTTCAAGGTAAAGGTTCGTATTAGAAATGAAGTGTGTGGCCTTAAATTCATCAAGGATGATGGAGTTTAAAAATCATCAAATAAAAATCTCAATTAAATAAGTGATTATACATTTATGGGGTGATAAATAACATCCAATACAGCCCCTTGATAATCCAATGGATCAACCAATAAGTGGGTTAGCCCACCATTGATTCTATGGTTTCAATGGAAGAGGAAATTAGACTCATGAGGGAGGAAATGAAGAAGTAAAGAAAACAATAAAAATAAAATGATCACTCCACCGTTGTGTGAATAATTTCACAAAGTATGGTGTGAATAAATTCACACCTTGAGGAAAGGGTATAAAGGTGAGATGGATAAAAATAGAATAATAGGAGAAGAAGAACTTTTATTAAGAAACTAAAGTGAATTGAACAACTTACATGTGAAAGAAAAACTTGAGACAATAAAATCACAACATAACATTACAATTGAACCAAGCAAAAAATATGATCAAATCCTCCACCACCACTGCCTAAAATAGGCATTTTGGGAGCCTTGGGTCGAGACTCCAACAGTAAAAATCATCTCCATTAATTTTGATAGGCCATAGGTGGGTGGAAAGTTGAGGAAGAGTTGATTTTTCCACCCTTGACTCGAGGTGGCATCCAGCTTTCATCCAAAGAACATAATTTCTTGGATGGCCTTATAGATAGAAGAATTGTACTAGTCCATATAGAAAGAAAATGTATCCCCAAATGTCTCATAACTGTCTGAAATTTTATGGCACATTTGGAGTTGTGGATTAGGAGATATGATTATATTAGTGGTCTGTTTTTCTGGGCCGCAGAATCTGGCCCAGAATTTTATCCCCAACTAGGGCCGCCTAAATGACCCTAATGGAGGCCGAATTAGCACTGGATCCTACAGAATGATTTGTTCCCCAATATTTATTCTATCCTACCACCATATTTGTGCTTCATTGGGTTTGTAATGTGGGTCCCACTTTCTCATCAGTGGGCTGGTGTCCAATCTACCTTCTCAAAAATTACATCCTTTAATCACAAAATCTCCCCATCTTATTCCATGAATTCTCCATTGACCCCTGAATGAAAAATGTTCATATTGAAGTGTAGATCAATTTTCCAAAATATAAAATTAAAATATGGATAATTAAATTCGTTAAAATTAGATGAATTATTGGGTACTTTAAAAGATGTTCAAAAATTTACCACATAATAGTGCATTTTAAGAAGGAATTACAATCATAATGTGAAATGATGTTCAAAGTGTAAAATGAACTAAAATGGTGTTTATGAATAATAAAGAACATTAATATTATATATACTAACAATGAATATTAGCCTCATTTAGTGGCTAATCACACCCCCAAATTGAGTTTTTCTAGTCTCGAGCAAAATTTATCTCGACAATATTAAATTCAAATTCTCTTTTCCAAAAACATTTTAATACACAATGATCACCAAAAACTTATATACCAAAAAAACATGAAACTCATCAAAATATTTTAATTCATTATAGTTTCATAAGAGGATCTCAATCCCAATCCCATTCCTTTGTTCAAATTCATTTCCCTATTTCATCCAATATCAATTAAGTATGAGGATGTGTTGTGCATCACAATAGACATGGGGGTTCATCTTTATTCAATGGGGGAAATGACAGAAGCGCTAGGTGGAATCACATTTTAATATTAAGATGAGTATTTATATTTTTATATTGTATTTTTTTATGGTTTTTTGGTTTTTTTTGAAATTTTCCCATGGTAATTGAAATTTCACTAAAAAGAGTCAACCCCTGTAGCGAGACTTTGCCGATGACTCCCAGGATCAACGACCTTAGGGCACCAAGTGAAGCCCATATACTCAGGCATCATCTCGAGTTAACTCAGCACAAAATAATTCAAATTACCAAAAATAGAGATAAAATTATTAAATATGGGCCAGAAAACTATGGTGTCAGGATCTCCAAGTGCCAAAAGCCACGCATTAGGTAATTTCATTTCTCTACGCACAAATTTATTGTTTTTTTAGTTTTTATTATTAAATACTCATATTAAAACTAAAATTATCACCAAACCTATGCTATTTATTTGGGGGACCCCATGAACTCAAACTAATATCCCACTATCCAAAGGACGTTGATTGTGATCATTTTTTATTTGGATGATAATATAATCGATGAAATATCACATTGGACAGCCACACATTCCAAAATCTATGCTCATGAAATTATACAAGGATTAAAATCAGAATCAGGGCATGCTAAATTATATGATATTCAGTTTCAAAGTGTTAAATTTGTATTACCATTTTCAAAGTTAAAGGAATTATTCCTTCCATTTACACAATTTTTTTTTGGAAATCATTCATTTTTTTAAACAAAAGAATTTATTATTTTATCTCCGCCCCCCAACATAAAATAGCATTGTCCCCAGTGTTTGCAGAAAAGAAAATTTATAAGGGGGTAGAGGTAGACAATGAGTGTTCAAAAAGGAAATTGAAAATGAGGATCACGGAATGATGTCACCTGGTGGTTGAAGTTGAAATTATTTCTTCTCCCATTTAATCCTTTGATATCCATGTCACATACAGAGTTCCATAGTAGAAAAAGGAAAAACAAAACAAAAAAAAACAAAAAAAAAACAATATATATATATATATATTTATTTATATTTATATAATAAAGAAAGTAAAATATAAGTATATCTTTAAAATTTATATAATATAGAGGCACAAAAAGCCTTTGGTCAGTTATAAGTGTGCGGCCCTATCTCCCTTCGGTCCTGAGTTCGAATCCCCACGGTTTCGCCGGTTGTGATGGGGTTTACCCCATGACCTAGGATGTGAATTTTTATTATTATTATATTATTATTATTTTTTTATTTTTCTTTTAACCTACAAACACATAAAAATAAAACGAACTGATGATACATTGTCTTCTTTTTAAATTTTGGGGTAAGGTATTACTCAAGGATGACACCACATGACACAGATGAATATGGTGTTCCCCTTTCATACCCATCTTTACTCATAATAGAAAAACGGGTCAATATTTTATTTTTTTATTAAATATCAAATGATTAATTAATCTTATTTAAAATATAAAGTTGATTAAAACAACCAAATGATATGAAACTTGAAAACAATGGGTTGCCTCCCATGAAGAGATTTGTTTAACGTCATTAGCCCGACATGAACACCCCTAACTTACCCAATACCAACATTAAACATATTAAAGACCACATGTTTTACCACTTCTTCTAGTTTTATATTGATTTTATGTTTATAATTTGTGTCATGTACAAAATTATGTTCTACAATGAGGGGGAAAATCCAGGGAATGTTTGGAATGGTTGACCAGTTTCCACTGTAGTTTTTCCAAAGACATCAATGGTCATTCAAAATTTTTTGGTTTCAAGAGAAGAATTAGTTCCAACTAAAAGATCATGAGTATATCATATAAAGGGATACATGATCATGGAAGTAAGGACAATAATTTTGAGCTCAGGTTTGATAGTACATTCAAACACAGGTTGAGATTTTGAATCCAAATCTGTTTTATTTTACAAATTTCTCAACAAAATTGGTTCCTTTTGAATAGAAGATTCAACCAAAAAATTGGAAATTTCAGTTTTAAGAATGTTTATGGACTCAATGTTTGTGATTTATCCCAATGGTTCAGTAATTATTTGTTCTGAAGAATTAATGGAGTGATATTCAAGACACTAAATCCATGATGTCAAATTCTCCTCTTGTGAATACAAAAAAATCTGTTTCCTCTTGATTTGAACACCTATCAACAATTCCTTGATCTGCCTCATCTTCCCCAAATCCAAAGGTTTTATCTTCAATAAATTCATGTGGGGTTTGAGGGAAACAAGAAATGTCACATAAGGTTATGGAAGTGATGGTTCATGTAGAGATGTGTTCCTCATATGTTTTAATGTTTTGTAGTTCTAACCTCAAAGATGAAACCTCAAAATTCATTTTCTCCATTTTTTGAAATAGTTTTCCATGTAATGGTTATGGATCATGATTGGAAAAGGGTTGACAAAGATGGTCTATTCCAGGTGGATAATTAAGTTGTTGGAATTACACAGGAGGGTGTTCAGAATAGATTTTTGGGGATTAAAACTCATTTTATGTTGGGTTTTTTTAGGATCATATGAGAAAAAAAATTGTGGTTCATTAGTTTGTTGATTATCCCACATGTATTAATTAGGATGGTCATTTTACATCACACATGGGGTTGGGTGATCAAAGTAGGGATAGGTTTCCCATGTTTGGACTTGTTCAAAATTGAATTCCCTAGGTGTGAGGGGGTGAGAATAGAGAATATAGATTAAGAAAAGGAATGATAATGTCAAATATAACTTACTTAGGTCCCCGAAAATGGCGCCAAAACATAATTCAAACTCAGATTTACCAAAGTGATGAAGTTAGAACTGTCCTTGTAGTTTAGTTTGGGTTATCGAATCCTCAGAGACCTAAGAAGAAACCTGCAGACACGTACATTATATGGACTATTTTTGGATATTAAGTGGCCAAAATGGGTTGATTTTATATGGTTTAAAGGATAACTATTAGATTTAAGTGTATTCAATTTGAAATAATAATTTGATCCTAGGTTATCGCTCAGGGTGGATGGGACGTATTCCCGTTTCAATTATTTCAATTTATTATATTTGTGTTTATTTCATTTAAGAAGATAAAACAACATCATCACACACTGGTTTAATACCTACACACTTTAATACTAATCACCTATACACTTGATGGATCAATGTTTTGAGCACTTCAAGGTAAGGGTTCGTATTAGAACATGAAGTGTGTGGCCTTAAATTCATCAAGGACGATGGATTTTAAAAATCATAAAATAAGAATCTCAATTAAAGAAGTGATTATACATTAATGGGTGATAAATAACATAAAATATTGCCCCTTGATACTCCCTTGGATCAAACCATAAGTGGGTTGGCCCTCCATTGATTCTATGGTTTTAATGGAAGCGGAGAGTAGACTCATGAGGGAGGAAATGTAGATGTAATGAAAACAATAAAAATAAAATGATCACTCCACCGTTGTGTGAATAATTTCACAAAGTATGGTGTGAATAAATTCATACCTTGAGGAAATGGTATCAATCTGAGATGGAGAACAACGGAATAAGAGGATAAGCAGAACTTTTATTAAGAAACTAAAGTGAATTGAACAACTTAAATGCGAAAGATAAACTTGGGACAACAAAAGCACAACATAACATTAAAATTGAACAAAGCACCAAAGATGATCAACTCCTCCACCACCACTGCCTTAAATAAGAATTTTTGGAGCCTTGGGTCGAGACTCCAATAGTACATGTCATTTAAAATAATTTTGGTAGGCCATTGGTGGTCGGAAATTTGAGGAAGAGTTGATTTTTCCACCATTGACCCGAGGTGGCATCCAGCTTTCATCCACCGAACAGATGTACTTGGAAGACCATCTAGATGACCAAATTAGAGTGGGACATAGTGGAATAAAATGGATCACCTGATGACTCATAACTTCTTGTAAAATTTGGGCTCAATTGGATTTGTGGATTCAGAGATATGATTAGATTAGTGGGCTGTTTTTCTAGGCCGCAGAATATGGGCCAAAATTTTATCTCCAAATTAGGCTGCCTAAATGAAAACAATGGAGGCAAAATTAGCACTAGATCCTGACAAATTATTTTTTCCTATATATTTCTTCTATCCTCCCACCAGGTTTGGGCTTCATTGGGTATGTAATGTGGGTCCCACATTTTCATCAGTGGGCTGGTTTCCAATCTACCTTCTCTAAAATTTCTTCCTTTCATCACAAAATATCCCCATCTTCGTCCATGAATTCTCCATTGATCCCTGAATGAAAAATGATAATATTAAAGTTTAGATAAATGTCCCAATATATAAAGTTAAAATATGGATAATTACATTCCTTAAAATCAGATGAATCATTGGGTATTTTAAATGATGCTAAAAAATGTACCACATAATAGTGCATTTTAAGAAGGTATTACAATCATAATGTGGAATGCTGTTCAATGTTTAAAATGCACTAAGATGGTTTTTATGAATAATAAAGCACATGAATATTATATATATTAACAATTAATATTAGCCTCATTTAGTGGCTAATAATGGGGACATGTAAATTATATATCTGTATATTTCTATTTCATCTAGAAATAAAATGAAAAAATAATGGGATGAAATTATATATTGATTTTAATTGATAGATTGATCCATAGGATTCCCCTTGTACACTCAACATATTAAAATTCATGATTAATTTTATTATACCAAAATATCATCAAATATTAGGGTTAATGAAAATGATCAACATAAGCAACATTTTTAGCCTATTGGTAAAGGTAAATCTCATGGAATAACTATTTGTGAAGAGGGGGATGATAGAAATGTGTTTAAAGGAAGACATACATTACACTGTAGAACTTATAAATTTTAATTTGATTATGGTTATACCCACTATTTAATATATAAATAATTTTATATGTGTATAATATTACAACATCAATGAGTATATATTGAAGTATAATTTAAAACACCTAATGGAATTATGAAATATCTGAAGACATTGATTCTTCTACAGCTGGAAAGTTTTGGAATGAGAATCCTTTAAATGATATTATAATTATCCATGTAAAATTTCAGGATATTTTTGGTATATATTGCATAAATTTATATAATCTCATATCAATTTCTAAATAAGGGATGTTATATTTTATAATTTAAATGAACATGTTTTCATTTATAGGTGAAAGAATGAATATAATCCAATAATATAAATTACATTCATTTTATGGATTTTGATTCCTATTCACAAGGGGTATATATATAAGATGGTTTGAGAGAAACATAAAGTTGAATATTTTAATAATGTACAATATTTTAATGATTTATATATAGAATATATTCTTATTATTCCATTGAATCATGAATTTGAGTTTTTATAAGAATTGGTACCATTTTATGAACCTATTAAACAGAATCCATAAATAAAAAACATGATTGGGTTATAGTAATTGAAGAGGAGACTCCAAAAAGATACATATTGGGGATTTATTCAGACAAGTGTTCTACTACGGGGTGTTCCGGTTCTTTTTATATAGAAAAAAAGATGAATCAGTGCAACTCTTTGCTGATTGTCATGAATTTAATAAGGTTGTGGTCATTAATAAGTATCATATACTTTTTATTGATTAATTTTATAAAAAATTACATGGAATTCTAAAATTTTAAATTATTCATCAGTGATATGAATACATTAAATTGTTGTTAAAATTTTTAAACATGCCCAAGAAAAAAATCTATATTAGGTTTGAACACTATAAATTCATTGTGATTCCTTTTGATCTTTCTAGTTACCCAAATATCATAATTGATTTAATGAATAGTGTCCTTTGATATTAAATATATCATTTTGTAGTAGTATCCATACATGCTTTCCAAATATATTTATATAGAAAGGATGATCATGAAGATCTCATGAGAGTTGTACTGAATACCTTAATGAAAAAATATATTATTTAAAAAAATTATCATGTATGAATATTATTCTATGAAGAGATTCATTTTTTGTTTGAAGAATCTCATGATATGGAATATTAGTGAATCAATCAATAATTTAAGTTGTTGACCATTCACATAGAACAAATATAGTGGTTAATATCCATATTTGCCTTTTATTAGATTAATATTGTTGATTATATTTGTGTAATTTATAATAGATAACTGATCCAGTCACCATTTTAACTTAGGAAATATTTTTGTTCCCTTTGATAGGATAATGTAATAAAATTTAATGGAACTGAAGGGAAAGTAGGTTAGTTCCCCTATTCTCAAACTACCATGCAGTGAAGAATGGTTTGTGGATTATAGTGATGTATCAATGTATAGGAGGGATGTGTTATTTTGTATATTTAAATGGTAATATCATATTCCACATTCTATTTGAAGTATCATGAGAAAAATAACTCAATCACTATTTAGAATTAGGGATGATAATCATTGACTTGCATATATATTAAAATTACCATTATAGAGGAATGTCTGAAATATATAATTACATTATTAAAGTATATATTCAATTATAAATTGTTGAATGTGACCCTGAGGTAACAGTTTTTATTGAAAAATGATTATCAATTTATAATGAAACCTTACAGGGTGTTGCTAATTTCTTATAGGGTGACACAAATATAATAATTTATAAAAATCATCTTACCTAAATGAAAGTATAGTATATAGAATATATATGTGTCAAAACCTTGGGGATAATTATTATGATCTCAATTAATTAAATTAAATGAAATTATAAATTTAATTGTTTGATTTCATGAAGAAATAGAATATTTTTAGAAAAAATTATTGTTGATATCAAGAGTAATTCATGTCTAGTTCATTGATTTTCGGGTTTTATTCCCATGAATTAATTGATAATGGATTAAATCCGGTTTGGTGTCAGAATTAGGTCATCTGAGATCCATGGTATGAGTATATTGAACTAATAATGTTATTACACCATTGGAACGATGATCTACTAAATTAAATCAAAAAACTGGGAAATGAAAACAATATTTAAACATAAAAACCCTAGATTTAATAATAATCATACATTGAATAGGCCATATAATTCATGAAATGAAATGATAATCCATTAAACACAATAATGGTCACATTATATGAAAATAATATGAATTTTATTTGATGAACATTGTTTCCTCAATTAATAACAAGAATAAGAAATATAAATAACACATAAAAGAGTATCCCCTACTATGACATCACTCGGGACAAAGAAAACTAATTTCTCAAGATTTACATGATGAAAATGAGTATCATTGATACTTGAGGAAGAATGATGGAGAAGAACAACAATGGATCAGGGATCTAGATCATCACTTCTTACATGCGTCTCTCATATTTCAAGCTCCCACCCCTCATGGTTTCTGCTAAAGATATAGATGAGGGGTTATTTTATAAGCTCTCCCATCAAACCCATAAATATATTATCATTTATTTTTCATATTCCAGATGATTTCATGATGTTTAAGTTTTTACAAAATGTATAATATCTAAAATTTCTATTTTTGGATAGACACTTCAAATTTCAATAGAAGTCTCCCTTGAAGAATTCACATAGTGTAAATGAAATAAATGACATGTAAATGTTCTTATACAGTTTTGAAGTTATTATATTCATCAAATTTCTCTTCTATATCAATAAATCATTTTTACTAACATAAAACAAATAAAAATAAAATAATTCACAAATTAGAATGATTAATAATTTAAATATATAAATCAACACTTTAAAATACCATAAAATATATGCATGAAAATAACCCCATAGAGATGATTTGTATGTTCTAAACTAAAAAAATAAATTGAAATTATAATTTATTAGCTATTTGAATAGTGATAGAAAATACAGAATTTATAGTGTTTAATATCTTAAGAGAAATTTACTAGGTTCTGAGATTTTTAGGTTTAATCACTAGGGATTCAATTGATATTGGATTTATTTTTGATTAGTGTTAGAAAATGGTCAATAAGGATCTTTTTTATTGGTACCCTTCACCAATCCTAGCATCACACCATTGAAATGGTCATATAGTAAATATATTCACAAAAATAGAAAACCCAAAACCCTATTTAAACATTCCTATCCAAGATTTCATAATATTCATATATAAATTTTTTTCTTTAATTGATTCAATGATATGAAAATCCTCAAAACATATTAACGGTCAAGTAATATAAAATAAAGATAAATTGGAATTAAAATTTGCATTGTAATAATCAAAAAAAAGAATAAGAAATAGAAAAAATCCCTATGTTTAAAATACCACTACTATATCATCACATGTCATAAATATAACTACTTGATCATGCTAGGCATGATGAGAACGAGTATCATGGATACTCAAGGAAGAATTGAAATGAATAATGACTATGAAGCAGGGATCCATATCGTTACACTGTGTGCATGTGTATCTTCTATCTAGATCCCTCCTATCATGGATGCCTCTGAACGTGATGCTGATGGTTTATTTTATAACTCCACTATCATCCCCCAAGGCATGTATCATTTATTTTTAAAATTCCAGATAGTATTATGACATGTAATGTAATTAACTAAAAGTAATTTAATACATTTTAAATGTGAGAATAAACTCCAAGAATTTTAGTTTAAGTCTTCCCCAATTAATTCACATCATATAAATGAAATACACGGTGTGAAAATGTTTTGCTCCAGTTTTACTGCACCTATTTTCATCCCATTTCACTCATTTTTCATAAATATATTAATGCTTACATAAAATATAAAATTATTAAAATGATTCCAAAATTATAATGATATTTCCTTTAAATATAGAAATAATAAAATTTAAATACAATAAAATATATGCAGAAAATACTTATATCAAATTCCACCACACATAAATTAAAACATTTCGTCAATGATTGAATATCAACATTATTCAAAGGAAATTTCCCTTATTGTGAATAAAATAAAATTTCAATGAAATAAATTGATTAAATGAAAAATTAAATGTTCAATAATCACACAAGATAATTATTCAATTCATTATCATTCAATGAAATATGTTATTGATGTATTTTACCATTCTCTTTTGAAATTAACGATAATTTTCAATGATCAATTTTTATTTTTAAATTCATTATTAATATTCATTCCATTTTAAATTTACCTCCCATTGAATTTTTGGATACATTATCAAGGTAAAATTTTAAATAAAATTCATCACATTATTCAAAGAAATGTCAGTATTAATATTTTTTAAGGCATATAACATCTCTACTATGTAAACAATGATATCACAATGAATCAAGAGGGATTCACCAATATGGATCTAATAAATATAGTTCATAGCATAACTATGAAAATGATATAAAAGGTAATTATAAAAAAAATAGGATTGAATCTAATCCACATTTCATGATTTCATATGATAAGCTCAATAAATATCTCTCTTCACATATTCTATTTATCTCTCTATTAAAAATATCAATGTGGTCCTATGAATCATGTAATCAAAATGAATGAATCGTCAACTCTTGGATTTATTTTTGGTTATTATTTTATATTTTTTAAATGGGTATACATAAGAAGAATCACATATCCACCACTGAACCGCTTATGATCAAATTATAATCAATCTAGAAAATGGGGATTTTTATCATCTAAAAACACAACCCATTTTCTCATTTTCTTGTGTTTTTGGATTAGATATATATGTTAATAATTAATTATAAGTCAAAATACATTTCCTCGCCCCAATCATAATGTAATGTCCCCCAGAATAATATACTCGTGGAAGTAAATCTCGACACAATGAAAATCCCTCCTCACACATATTATTTTAAATGTCATGAAAAATATTTCGAAGAAGGTATGATTTTATCATATCCTCATGTAAATCAGTTCATTTACTAACATGGATGTTTATGGATTATTATATCATAAGTGGAATATTTTATGGTGGGTGAATGTATATTTTTGTAATAAAAATATAATTCCTCCATCACATTAACAGTATTTTATTTATAGATTAGATAATATGAAAATCATGTTCTAAAAGAAAATAAGACAATAGATTATCATGTAATATATGAAATAAATAATTTCTTAAATTAGTCTAAAAGGAAGTCTCAGAAACTATAATAATGGATGGGACAACTAATAAAGTAAAATCATATAAATAAATTTAATCAGTAATTGAAAATATATGAAATTCAAGGCAGCCCAAATCCTAGGGAAATATTATTTAAAAAAATTAAAATAATCCTATAAATAAATATTTTCAAATCCTTCCCCACATTACAATCCCTAAAAATTATATTAAAAAAATTTATCATTCAAATGAATTGAAAAATAAATCGAAATTCATCACATTGTAATTGGTCAAGAGAATTTTATGTCTCCTTGTTCATTTACGAAAATATAGAAAATAAAATTAGAGCATTAATTTCTTTAGTTAAAAAATTAAATTAATTTAATTGGGGGGAATACGTTAGAAAATTATAGAATTGATACTATTAATCATCTTCTTATTTGGGTCTTAAAATGATGAATCACACGTTCTTCTAGAAAATTTCTACAATGTGTAAATCCCATTCACAATGTGTAATTGTACTGGAGCCTCATCTCATGCTTTTTTTCTTCTTGTTTCATTTTTGTATGGTCTTATGAAAATAAAAATAGACATTTGAATGATCATGACATAAAAATGAAATTTAATAAATATCAGGATGATATATTTATCCACAAAATAGAAAATAATAAATAAAACTATCTAAAAAATCTGGTTTCCCCATACAAGATCTTTTGTTTACCATAGTTGGATCAACCTTATGTTCATTAGCTCCATTGGTTGATGGTATGAAATAGGTTACCTCATTTGGATCAAAAAAAATATGCAAACTCAGATTCCTCCATGTAGATGGATCTTATCATTTTATCCAAAACAAATTTATCTCTCCCATTAGAGGATACTTTTATAATTACCATGGGCCACATCTAGTAGTTCTTATCCCTTCTAAAAAAGTCAAAAGGAAGTTCAAAGACTATCTAAACAAGTTCCTCTTGTTTTAATTACCCTTTGATTAATGTTCCTCACCTATATTCGTCTCTTTCCATCAATTCCATACATTTATTCTTCTTTTTCATACATTATCATCACTTTCTATAGTATTTACTTCCACTATACCTCTATGGACAAAAAATTACTCTATATTTAGGAGCATATATTTTCAAAATTGATCAATTGTTTCTTCATATTTATTTATTTCTTTGTGAAAATAGATCATTACCTCTAATCATAAAATTCATAAACTAGGTTCTCCATTTTGGAAATCAATAAGTATCATTAATGTAGCTAGAAATGTTATTCCATTGAGTATTAATATATTTTCATTGTTTATATCCATCACCAAAAAAAATTCATGAAAATAAAACTTTTCTACTAGGATGATGACAACATCAGTAGTCATCGATGATTTATTACTGTTGTATTAGTTAGTTTATCCCAAAAATGAGTTAGTAAGATATCTCTTAATCAGATGACCTTGAATCTTTCATATTACATAGTGTGTACAATGACATATAAAACACATAAATAACTACCAAAATCATTTGGAAAAATTCTAATCCGAATAGAAAAACCCCCTAGATCACTCTACATATTTGGTAGGATGTTTGATTACACTACTGGATTTTCTCCATTCAGTGTAATGTTATATAATTCATATGGATCATTTTTTTCTCGAAACCAATCATGAATTTTTCATTGAGAAAAATGTTTTTTATTCCCTCAATTAATTGTTTATTGATATTAATCTTTTTGAACAACTCAATGAATTTTTTTTTCTTCATTAATCATTGTGTGCATAAAACAATCCATATTTGGTTGTGGTGGACAGTACGGTGGTGGTGATTCTTCTTTATTATATTCCTCAATATCTTTTTGAATTTATTTAATCCTTCCCCCTAGTTATTATTCCTTATTTATTGTAAATTATATACAATATACTTGGGAACACATTCATCTTCTATGAAATATTGGCTTTAAATATATATAGGTATTCTGTTATGGGAATCTGGTAATTAATCGTCTAGGAATTTTTCATATTTTATCAGCAATCTAAACAACTGTACATTCTAAGTTACTCATTGAAGCTTATTAGTTTGGTGATTGATTTCTAGATTTACTAATCAGAACACTTTTATTCAATGAATAGTTTCTCAACATATTAAGTGAACATTATATTTTGTTCATAATAGTTGCAGAGGTATATTCCAGTATATAAATGTGACTAGTCAGTGTTGTCCCATGGTGTTGAGTTGGAAAACCTTTTTCCCGTAGATGAAATCCATATCCATGATTATGATTCTGATTTTGAGGTTGTGATAGTTTTAATGGACTATATTCCTACAAGTAATTTTGATGATTATAATCTAGATAATTCACATCTTTGAAATACATATCTTTGGTATTTTGATTATCAATCATTGCATCCATTTTCATGGACATGGAATTCATTTAGGTGGAAACACATATATTGACCACCATGTGTTCTCCTGGTGGTCACCCATATTTTGGCTTCCACAAAAAACTATTACTCGAAAACTCATTTAGTTACTTATATCTATCCTCTGGCTATTTTCTAATAAGAGAGCCTCCTAGAAATGAAATAAATATTAAATGATTTCCATGTAGGAATACATTATAGAATGTTTGAATTAATAACCAAATTTTGATTCCATGATGAGATAATCATCTTATTAAACCTTTAAATACATCCAATGAAATAAATAAATATTCATCAATAATTTTATCAAAATTTAAAATATTTAACCATAGATCCATTGACTTTGATGGAAGGAAAAATGAAGTTATAAATTTTTTTATAACATCCTACCAGGTGGTGATTGGTTGTAGAGGTAGAATATGACTCCACTCACATGACTTTTCCTATAATGATACATTTTTAAGGAATATTCATTCAACATAATTTTTCATGTAATAAAATTAGATCAATTCATGGATTTCTAGGAAACTTCCAAGATGTGATTTTTGGTCCTTCTTTTTATTCCAACTCATGATCATCTCCTTGATGTTTATCCTATCTATAATAATGATATATTATTGATTAGAATCTTCCTTTTACATTATATTTTAGAGTAATGTATACTCGTGATCTAATTTGAATACCAGATTTTCCACTTATTCCTTCCAATGGCATGAGTAGTCATGCATTGATTTTGAAACAAAGAAAACAACAAAACCTGATTAAGTGAAAAATAATAAATTTATGTAAGAACAATTTTTAGGATTTTAAATTAACATAAACATAGTATAAATTGCCCCGTATGACAAGAACAAACTTTTTTTACTACCCCTAGGGCCTAAATAATTTTTTATGGCATTATATAAAATTTAATAAATTATAAAAATTAGTAAACCTAACTAAAAAATTAGGGAATACAAAGTCTTAGTACTGAACATACACGGACAATTCATTTGTTTTAAATTTATTAAACTAACTATAAGAATTTTGTTTTAATTATATAAAGAAATAAAAAACATGTAGCAAATATCAGGTTTGATATGATGTTAGAATCATGTAAGGATTAGTGATTTTCAGGTTTGTGTAATAGGTATTCACTAGATAATTGAGTTATTTAGGTTTTTTGTCAAATCATTTCAGTAGTGATCTTTGGCCTGGGTACCCCTCCAAAATGTTGTGATCACACTCTAGGAATCATAATATAATTTATGAAATCCCAAAATATGAAATAAAAAAATGTATTTAAACATAACATACTGAGATTTCATAATAGTCATACAAAAATAGTACATTTAATTGATACATTGAAATGATAATCCTAAGATTGCATCAATGGTCACGTAATATAAAATATGAATTAGAATGGATAAATGGTGCTTCAAAAATCCAAAACAAGAATATGAAATAGAAATAATCACTATGAATCACATCCCCCTACAATCTCATCACCCATCACCATGAAAACTATATTAGCATAGACACCCAATGAAGAGTGGATGTGAAAATCGTGGTGAAGTAGGGGTCTAGATCATCACTCTATGCACTCTTATACTATACATCGTACTCACTCCCATCATAGATTCACATAAAGGTTTAGATATTGAATGAATTTTATAAGCACCACCATAAAAACCCTAAGTCATGTATCATTTATTTTTTAGATTTCGGATGGTGTCATGATGTGTAATGTTTTACATGATGTGTAGTCTATTTATTTTTTGTGTGTGAATATATGCCATAATTTTTTGTGTAACTATTCCTTGATGAATTCACAATATGTAAATAAAACACACAATGTGTAAGGATTATGCTCTAGTTTTGGGGATCATATTCTCATTCATGCACTCTCCTTTTTCAAAAATCGATTATTCTGACCATAAAACAAAAACAAAAAAAATAATTCCA
The DNA here is from genome assembly GCA_963277665.1 of Viscum album. Classification (NCBI taxonomy): domain Eukaryota; kingdom Viridiplantae; phylum Streptophyta; class Magnoliopsida; order Santalales; family Viscaceae; genus Viscum; species Viscum album. Next base: position 1,389,111,918 of record OY728157.1, read on the forward strand.
AAATTGGAAGTATTAATCTTATAAAAACAAAAATAAAAAAACTAAAATATCATAATGTTTATTCATAAAATACAGATATCATCCAATAAATTAAAACCCTAATAAATAGAATAAATCGGTGGATTCTTTAATTCAAATAGATTAAGATCCCATATCAATGATTACGATAAAACATTTCAGTCTTTATTGACTGGAAAATCATCAAACATTAAATTATCAAGGAATGAGAGAAACATATCTACCATAAATAGTTTTTCAAACATCAATCCATGTTAGGATTAAAGAATAAATGAAGTATGATTTTGAGCTTCAAAATAAGGTGAGAAATGTTGTCGAGATCATTTGTTATTGTAATGTAATTATAAGGTTTTGGAACCAATTTTAATTCCTTTCAATAAAAAAAAATGATGTATTGGATATTGTAGGAATCATGTAGTTCATCAATCTCTATTTATGATGGATGTTAAAATATTTTTTGATTTCCAAATGAGTATTTATGAGGGAAAACAAGAATAGAAGTATTGAAGAGTATGTATCTTAGTTATTAGATTTTTAGAATGTTAAGGATGATAATTTTAATACTAAAAAGATATTAATGGATTTACTCATATAATAATTAATATAGGAAAGAAACACCATGGATTTCATCATTAGACATGCCAAAATGTCTAAAAGACATATTGATATCTGAGATTTAGTTCGTCTTCTTATTCAACCATTACACAATATTCTTATCATATAATATGTTTCACTACATAAAATATCCATGATATACATTAAGGAGGTGGTATAGTTTCATTATGTACAAAATTGTACTGTTATGATCGAGATCTAAGGATTTCCTTGATGTTCATGAAATTCACTCAGAAATCATGGGATATGGAGGTGGGTTTTAGTACATACAATCATTCCCAAATAGATATTAATTCCAAAAGAACCATTTAAACCATGTAGTAAATACAAAGACATTATTATATTTATTTTAAAGATGGTTGGGATAAATTTCATCATCTAGTCGAATTTATGATTCATAATATCTTTTAATAAATAATATAGATGGATCCTTATATTACTCACTATGGAAAAAACTACAAATCTCTAACATGGTGAGAATATGTTAGATAAAATATCTATAGATTAATGATATAGCTGATGAAATGGATGATATTGTTTGTGCCATTCCTTATCACTTTATGCAATCTTATAATCGAATGAAGAGTTATGAAAACAATAATCGGTGATATCTGGAATTCGATTTTGGTGAGTTGGTTTGCCTAAAACGTTTTTTATAGAAGAATGTTATTAGATTTGAGAAAAATATAAAAAGTATCCCTATATATATAATCACATTAATGATTCATGACTAATTATGGACTGTATATTATCTCTGGATTCTTCAGCTAAACCTCTCTCAATTTATTGATTTGATAATTTTATAACATTTTAGGATATAAATATTTTATCCATAACATGTAATAAGAATAGTATTTGAAAAAATAGATAATTATATTTTTTATGAATAATAACTGATCAAAATAATGGATCAATTTGAAAAATTTCTATAAAGTAAGACTACATACCTTGTAAATGATTTTTTTGAGGAATGAAACAACTGATGAAACTAAATAGTATCCAAAGAATGTGATAAAGTAGACATATAATAATTTTTTTACCATATTCAAAGAATTTTAAAGAGTACATTCATTTTATTAATGTTATATTATAACACCCTATTATTTTATATGTCGTCCATTTGATGTAAAAATAATATAATTGATATATTTCCTTATTAGAAAATCTCATCCCAAATTAAATGTGGTACAATATACTATTATAAAGTAATATAAAACTAGATGGTATTAATATTAATAAACAAATTATTAAATAATTTATAATAATTTTATATAATGAAAATTTATAGATTAATTCATAATAAATAATTACGCAATTTTTGGTAAATAATTTTATTCATCAAAACCTTGTTTTCTAAAAAAATGCATTTTGACGATTTTTTTCGTGAAAATTATAATTAATTTCTTCCATTTTTTGAAATTTATGTTGATTTAATTAATATTTTTTTTAATCATCAGGTAAATATAATCTAGGGTTAATTATTTTATATTTTTCTAAAAACCAATATTTATTTAACATTGAATATTACAGTTTTTTTAAAACTTTTATTTTATATTAATGAATGTAATTTAACAGTCTCATTATGTTATGAATATTATATTAGCATTGTATATAAAACCCTTAACTATAATTTTTTTTCATTATATATTAAATCTCAATATTCCTAATTTTGATTTGAGAATATTTTTTGATTATAGATAGATTATTCTAAAAGTTGTATTTATGCATGCAATTTGATTTTATCATAAAAGACAAAATTAATGTCATTTTATTAATTATATTATTTATATTTTTATATTATATATTCAATTGAATTTTTAAGATTAATTTAATGGGATCTTGAAGCAAGTTAATTTATGTAAATTTCGTTATATCCAAAAAATATATTTTTTGAAAAATGGGGTTTCGTTATCTTCTGTGTTCTTATTTAATGTAAAATTAATAATATTATATAACATTAATATGGAGAAATAGATTCCATATTGTTAATTATAATAATTAATATAATGTAATATGTTCCACATATTTGTTGGCCAAAATTAATATTACAAATAGAAGAATACTATTATGATAGATAAGGGTAAAACTGTTTTACCCAAGGGTAAAACTGTTTTACCCAAGGGTTAAACTACAAGATAATGGTAGTAATTTAAAGTAATATTAACAAATAATTTTCTTTTAAATATATTAATATATTATAATATTTTTTATTCATATAATTTTTAAACATTATCATGAAATTGACCCTATATTGTTGACAACTTATAAAAAAAGTCTATGTGTGTATGTCCCCTCAATTATAAAGGGGATCATATTCTCCTCCACCATTCAAAAAAATTAATCTTCATAGATATGAAAATATTTAATAGAAAATCACCATTTATCCATTCCATTCATCTATTAGTGTATTATATTTACTATATAAAAATATTTAATGGCATTGGGAAAAATCCAATAGAGTTCTCTCAAAGAATAGGTATAAATCATAAGTAATCTCATTCAATATAATTTCATCTACCACCTTCTATAAATGTGTTTTATCCATAAAAACATGATAATATAAGTATCTTAAATTTATTTATATTTTATTATTATGAGGAAATAACCATTTCCGAACTAATGTCTATCAAAATAAAAATAAAACTTTTTCCCGTGTGTATGTTCGGACTTCCGCCTCCCAATAGTGATATGATCCATTTTCCAGCACCATATTTCTTTGTTTCGATTATTATTTATATAAAACCTATTAATATATATATTAATGAAAAAAATAATGATTCTATAAAGGAGAATAATTATTTACCATTCTTTCATTCCATTCATTGAAAAGTATAAACCCTCACTGGTGCTCACATATGACTTGCAATTTTCATGATGTGATGTAACTCATATTTCATCAATACATTATAGAAACAGTTATAAACGAGTATATAATTAATAGATATTATAATTATGACATGATTTACGTGGAATAAATGATCCTAAAATGATGAAATTCAAACTTTGAATACTTTTAATGCGAAATATATGCAAGAAACGTAATAGTTGACATCTAGAAATAACTATTTTTGTAAATTGTTATAATAATCAGGAATTTAAATTTTATTAATCTAGCATATATTGTATTATTTTTATGAATATTCTTCTTGGAAAGATTTTCAATAAAATTTACTTTATTATAAATGATTTTAGATAGATTATAATGAATGATGGACTTTTGTTATGGGTTTTACATTATAATCTATCTTTTGACCCAATTGTTTCATGATTAAATTTCCTATGATGAAATTATATGATATATCTCTCCAAAATAAAATTTATATTATTATAATATGGTTATGTCTATATATAAAATTTTTTCTTTTAATTTTCCTCTCGTTATGTACACAATATACTGAAATAATTTTTTTTATGGTAACCCAACTCTATGTCTGATATTGAATGAAATCGTTTAAAATGATTATTGTTGTTGTTTATGAAATTTGGTAATTGTTACCATTGCTGTAATTAGAATCCTTGATTAAATATTCACTATGAAATATGATTTTTGTCTATCATGAATACCATTTTCATTGAAACATTCAATATATTTTTCAGTTAATATTTTAAATAAATTCTTCATTAGTAATTTCAATATTTATAAATTTAAAATAATTGCTTCCAAAAAAAATTATTTACATAAAGAAACATTCCAATGAAATTTTTAAATATATTTTATTTAATAACTATATCCATTGATTCTTATTATGATTTATAAGGATTATTTTCATGTGTTTCAATATTGATTATTTATTTTTATGGATTATAATTATGATCATGTAATATTTATGAAATAAAAATTGTTTTACTCTGATTAAGGACTCATGTAAAAATTAATTCTATATGAATCTTTTGGTATATATATAAATGGATTCTTATTAGTTTATAGGTGGTTTTTATATCCCTTCAATAAATTTATTAAATATTAATGTTTTTTGAGATAAAATAGTACATGTGATGTTATCCTAATCACAAAATTGGTTTCAATTAATTTTCTCCCAATCCAAAAAGCGTGTGAATATGAGGTTATCTCAATATTATTATATTTACATAGGTTGTTATACAAATCCTAACATGTGATGAATATATTGGTGGATATCATTGACATAATATTTTTATGACTCTCAATATTACCCATTATTATGACCTAACCTTGTTCTAATTTTATGCTCTTGTGACTTAGGTTGTTTGATTCAATTATGATACATATATTTGGATCAATATAGATTTATTATATCACTGAATGTTATATGAATTATTGGGTATGAATTTTAACTTGTAAACACTTTTAATTATAACATTATCCTTTAGAGATGATTAAATGTGATCATTGATTGATATCTCCTCATATTTACCAAACTGAGCATTTGTGTAAGGACTCGGACATAAACATCTCATATTCTAGTGAATTTACACTAGAATTAGCATCATTTATTTCCAATAGATCTTTTCTGTTCATAGTTTTAGAGAATTTGAAAAACATATTACATAGTAAATCCATACATTATAAGGGGAACCTTCAAAATTGAATCCATTTCCCCCCAAAAAATAAATGTATTTAAATAAAATTTTTATTTTATATCATAATATTCCATTTAAACTTATAACATGAATTATTTTTTTTCATACCCATCAATAAAACCTGTGAAAAACATTTAGAAACATAGAATGATCACAAAAAACTCATTATTCATTATGAGAATTAAAATCAATTGTTTAGTGAAAACATGAAAATCCATTAAAACTATTTCTTAAAAAATCTACTAGAAAGAGAATCATTTTTCCATTAATTTTTTTATCATGTCTGTTGAAAACACTATATTTCCATGAAAACTCACTATTTATAATATAAAATTCTAGTTTGTTTCTTGGGACTTCATCGTGAAAAAATAGTTACAGAACCATTAAAAAACACGTAAAATTTTAATAATAGTGTGGCCGAATTCTAATATAATTCAATGGAATCAAAATCATTACCCAACGAATTAGCACAATATATGGGAATGCCCATCAAATAATCTCTAACACAATAACTCGACACTAAATTTGAATTCCAATAATAGATAATTGCCATAGAATATATCATGAATAAAACCATCAAAAAAATTACAAATATGTTCAAAACACTTTCAGATATAAGAATTCCCCATTGTTTTAAAAAGTAAATTCAAAATATAAAAGTTGTGAACATCATAAAAAACCATTTTCATTAAAATGAACTTTTTAATAATATATTGGAAACATAAAATCATTAGAGAAATAAATGTGGTAAAATATTTTTAGGTATTATATTTTTTCGAAAACAGTTTTTTATACTTTTGCCAAAATATTTTCAACAGAATCTTTAAATAGCATTTTTAATAGTAATTCCCTTACAAATATAATATCATTAATGTGAAAATTAATTATATAAATTAATTATATTTATCTATAATAAATTAAAATATAAAAAGATTCAATAAAACACAAGATAATAAAAATTCAGTTCACACATAATCATAACATGATATAATTAGTGATGTCGAAGTTTAAATCAATACATATAAGTTATGTTTCGAAAATAAATTACATCAAGTCTGATTTTCCAAATATATTTTTTATCTTCTTAAACATTAGTCATATTTTAATTATTTTATTTATTGAGCATTTTTTTTCGATTTTATTATTTATTTGATATCTCTTATTACTATTTTATATCAATATCTTAATTATTTTTGTTTTTTTTCTGTTGTTTTGATGACAACTTTAACCTAAGTCGCATGTAACACTGATATGATGTGTACAGTTGAAGAGGTAATTTAGAAAATTATCTATATAATAATATTCATCAAATAATTTTAATTTTTATATATTAATTATACTTTTAAATCAAACCATTTAATACAGTTATGAAAAATTAACTACATTGCAATCTTGGAGTTGGTAGGTTGTGCGTACGCATGAGTAACATTTATATTTTTTAATCATCATTATGTAAGGAAGATAAGTTTTATTTTATCTAAATATAATGATTATAATATATATAGGATTTCATGATTGTAATGTATAAAAATTAATTCTTTAATTATAACCAATACTGAGAACCTGTGATGGAAACACAGATTACATCATTTCATGAGGGAGTAGTCAACAATACACACAAACAATGAATTATTTTACCATATGATAAAATAGTACATGGATATGTGTAATGAAACCAAAATAGTATGATTTTTGTGTTAATTTGATATAAGATTAATTTTTTTATCATGGATGATTAACATTTAGAGATGGTTGAAGAAGAGAAAAATAGAAACATTTGATTAAGAACAATACATATTTTTTATACAATACACTTTTTTTAACACCATAGGACCAAAAAAGTTCTTGTTTTTTCTCAACTAAGGAATAAATAATTATGGGAATGATTATTGGAATTTATTTGGGTAATTATTTGAAAAAAATAATGTTCTAAATGTCATGAAATGATAAGAAGATTTTCCCACTTATATGAGAGAGGACAATCGCTCTCATAATTTATAAAAATCATTTAATTTAATTTAATTTTAAATTAAAAAAGGGGATATTAAAATATTAATTTATATGAATGATTTTTATTTTTATAAATACCATCATAAAAAAAAATTAGACAAGTTTTGACTATATTTCTACCCATGTATATTGGTACAAAACCTTATTTAACCCATTTTACTCTTCCCATGAAAACATGAGTATTTTATACATTAAAGGTCAACATATTAACAGTAAAATCTAAAAAACCCATAAATGTATAGTGGTTGAAATTTTAAACATTATCATAGTAATTTGGCCATATTTAATATTTTTTTTAATTTTATATCATTTAATAAATTATTATTTACTATAAAATATTCATAATGTCAATCTTATGGAAATTTCGTTACAGTGAAATTAATAATATAATAAATACACATATAATTCAAAAAAATAATTTTATTATAAACTTATCATTTCTTGTTTATAAGTAAAATTCCCTTTAAACCTTGATTATAAAAATTATTTTTATTTTAACATTTTTTATAATATTTTTTTGGGATTTCTTTTATTAATTTAATTACTGAATCAATGTTGTGAATCAATTTAACCTAATACTGTCTTCACTGAAATTTAAAACTATATTCCAATGATAAGGATAAATATATTATATTTGATAATAAAAATAAAAATAAAATATATCTTTTATATAACTCCATTTTTTAAATGTTAAAGTAATTAAAAATAAGATTGTTACATATTTGACATTTCATTAAATAAAATGTTATAATAGTCAAAATCAGTTACAAAGGGAAAAACATCATTAATTCAAACCATTAATGATAATGGATGAATATTACTCAACCAATATAGTTGGTCCAATTTTAGGTACATTTTCTTGTTCCTATCAGATTATTTTTACCACTAATTGATTGATTTTCAATTAACCTTGTTAAAAAATATAATCATGTTTACTATTCATCATAGTAAAAATTAAAATGGATATACTTATTAAATTTTAAACATATGATTCCACATATTGATTTTTTTTAAAAAATCAGAAAATATATTTTATAAAATTTAATATAATATTAAATTTGCAATATGCAAGAAAAAATAGTTTTCCAGAAATATCCCCCTTTTAAAAAATAAAATTTTTTATTGAAAATTATAATATAAAATAAATTTTAAAAACAATAATTATAATATTGAGTTTTTATATAAATTAATTAAAAAATAATCTATAATTAAATTTTAACTGTTATATAATTGAAAAAATATACAATTTTCAATAAAAAATTTTATTTTTGCTATTCATTTAAAAATCCAACTTTAAATAAAATTATAAAACTTTTACCATAAGATAAATTTGATATGTGAATTTAAAAAATTATTTTTATCCCATTAAATAAATTTTCAAAAATTTCAAGTTATTAAATATATTGTTCACTCATAAAAGAAATAAAAATCATTCACATTGAAAATGTAATTTTTTGAAGAATAAAATCACTTCTCTTTAAATACAATACATATTTAAAAATAATAATTTTATAAATTAAAATGGAATGATACATTATATTTTTCATAAATTAGTTGTTCATATACAAACCATCAAAATTAATGGCTAGGTTAGAGTGATCACGTTTTAATAATAATATTTAGTTATTCATTTAAGCTTGATATAGTATATATTATATGATATTAATCATATAGTTTCTATTTAAAATCAAGGTATGTTACATTCTCACACACTTTGGTAAATTTAATACCCAAAATTATGAACATGGTAATGATAAATAGAGGTTTTTCTTTTCAAAATATATCTTCTGTAAATTAGAAATCGTAAAAAAGATTTAAAAAAAATATACTTGATAAGAAAGAAAAAAAAATATCAAATACACTACTGATAACACCTATTAGGTTTATAGGTAATGAAACATGGAAATATAAGATAAAAATAACTCTCACGGACTAATATAGAGTGATAGAGAACACATGAGAAAGTGAGATTCACAAAACAAAAAATTGGTGATGGGATAAAATGTCATTGATTTCCCAATATAAAAAGAAAATAGATAAAAAAATTATTTTCATAATCCTTTTCATAGAGTTGAGAAATTACTTTACCTACCTATAAAACAAACATTTATTTTGTTCTAAAGGATATGTTTTTAAAACAATTTTCATGCCTGAAAAAATAGAATAAAATTCTACGGATGATAAAATCATTCACTAAATAATAATATATTCCCCTTCTATTAAGTTATTTAGAATAATATGGTAATGATATGATAATATAATTCCCCAAAAAATAAACATATAAATAATGGAAAAAATACAATAATTTATAAAATTCAACTATATTATACATTGATGATCATAAACAATTGGATTAATAAATGTATTAAAATTGCACTAAAACATTATATAATAATTTTGAAACCCAAATATTATAAGGACATGAATACATAATCATCCAATATAAAATTAAGAATTTATATAATAATAAAGTAAATGATTCATAATTTCTCACTCCAAAATATATATTACCAAATCATATAATCTCCATGATATGATATTCATTTATATATATAACCTATATTTCCATTAATCTGAAATAAATTCATATTTTCATGAAAAACAAAAATGTAACATTATTCATGAATCAAAATACCATAATATTCTATTTACCTTAATCTTATAGGATTCTAATAATAGTGAGAAACTTCTAAAATAACATTTATCACATAATCAACAAATCATATTCCAATCCCATGGAAGTCTATTTGATAAATCATATGTTACCAAAATCAACTTATAATTCATCCATAAAATAGTTTACCTAAAACATTCATACTAATATGGAAATAAAATAGGCTACTAGTATGTGAATCACCCTTTTTATTCTTCGTTTATGGGTTCAATTCCCACATCCTTTTCAGACCCTATGGGTTTTCACATGGTCCACATGTTGTCCTTTTTATAAAACAAAATAGTTCATATAACATTCGTGAAAATATGATGAAAATATTTAAAAAATTCACCCATAGATATAATGTTTTAACCACAAATTTTATCACATTCCTTTAATTTTTAAATCCAAAATGTAATTAAATAGAATTACCACAAAAATAATTCCCTCCAAAAATATCATTTGTCTCCTTAAAATTTCATAACTTAAATCCTCAAAAGTG